>JAHRHZ010000012.1:71532640-71580293 GCA_024137785.1 Ginglymostoma cirratum | reverse complement strand
TCAAGTTTTCCTGCTCCTATGATGCTGCTTGACCTGCTGTGTTCATCCAGCCCCATGCTTGTTATCATGAAATACGGGTCAATTGGCTCATTGGTAATAGGCTCCACTTTTTAAATGGAAGGCAGGAAAATGTTCTTGTATAGCAGAAATAATGTCCCTACCTCTAAACCAGGAGACCTGGATTCAAGTCTTCCCTTGTGCTTTACATGCTGTACACACCATTGAAAACACATCCAGCTGTGGTGGGTGGTGTTTCTTAAGATCCAAACTATCAGGTCCTCTGTTTTAAGAATTTTAACTCCAACCATTCTTATTCAAGGAAGGTTTAATCTCGTTTTTGGATGAACAACAGGTGAATGAGTTCATTTTGCATTGTTACTAAGGACAGAAAGGGAAGTGGTGTCATTGTGGCAATGTTAGTAATGCAAAACCCAGGCTGAGGCAATAGGTTCAAATCCTGCCATGGCAGATTGGTAAAATTTGATATTTCTAAAAAAAACACATGCAAGATATAATATGTAACATTAGATTCTCCCTGACATGGTTGTCTTCACAATGAGCGCAACAGTGGATTCTGAAGATTTAATCTTTCACAGAACAAACATTAGAAGCACAATAACATGAAAACAAAGTTAACATTTCGGGTGCAGTGTCCATTCCTCAGAACTAATGGTAGCAAGGAAAATGTCGGTTTATATGCAGAAAATAGGGAGGGGGTGGGGAAGGGAGTAAATGATAGGATAAAGGATAGAGCCCAAAAGACAGAGAAGAGCAGTTGGATAGACAAAGGAGTTGATAATCATCTGGCTAGGAGGGTGAATAGCTGTTAATGGAGACTGTTAGTGACTAACAATAGATAGTGTGTAATGGTAGTCTACGTGATAACAAGGTCTGGTGTTTGGGGTAGGGGGTTAGGAATTTAGGCTGTAAAATTATTGAATTCTATATTGAATCCAGAGTGCTGCAGGGTCCACAAGCAGAAAACGAGGTGTGGTTCTAAATTGCGCTGAAACACTGCAGCAAGCCAGAGACAGAGATGCCAGCCTGGGAACAGGGTGGTGTGTCAAACTGGCAGGTAACAGGGAGCTCAGGATCTTTTTTGCAAGCACAACATAGATGTTCTGCAAAGCAGTCACCCAGTTTATGCTTCATTTGCCCAATGTAGAGGAGACCACATTGTGAGCAGTGAATGTAGTAGACTAGATTCTGGGAGGTGCAGGTGAAGTGTTGTTTCACTTGGAAGGTATGTTTGGGCCTTTGGATACAGGGGAGGGAGGAGGTAAATGGGCAGGTGTTACACCTTCACCGGTTGCAGGGGAAGGTGCCATGGGGCTGTGGGAACGGTGTTGGGGGTGAAGGAAGAGTGGACCAGGGTGTCCCAGAGGGAACGGTCTCTGTGGAAGGCAGACAAGGGAGGGGAGGGGAATGTGTTTCTGGTGGTGACATCTCGCTGGAGGTGGTGGAAATGGCGTCTGATGATCTTCTGGATGTGGGTGCTGGTGAGACAAAGGGAACCCTATCGCCGTTGCAGGAAGGGAGGGGGTGAGGGCAGAAGTGCAGGAGATGGGTCGGATCCAGTTGAGGGCCCTTTCAACGATGCTGCTGGAGAAAGCTCGGCTGAGGAAGAAGGTGGACATTTTGGAGGCTCCCTTTGTCAAAGTTGGCCTTATCTTAACATATGCGATAGAGACAGAGGAACTGAGATAATGGGATGGAGTCTTTACAGGAAGCAGGGTGCAAGGATCTATAGTCCAGATAGCTGTGGGAGTCAGTGGATATTAGTGGCCAGTCTACCCCAGAAATGGAAATGGAAATGTCATGTAAGGGAAGGGAAGATTCAGAGATGGACCAGGTGAAAGTGATGGCAGGGTGGAAATTGGAAGTCATTTTTGACAGGATAAGTCAAATTGTTACCTCATTCTGTGCTATACTATGCCATGATTCAGAGCAGTATACAGATTGAATTTTTGGACCATAATTTTGGTCTAGATTGTTTTGGTAACAATCACGTCTCTTACAAAAGCTTCATCATGAGTACATGACGACTATTAAAGTAAGAGATAATATTCTTGAGTAGATTTGTAGCTTGGATCGTGGATGCTGTGGTTGGTTCGCTTGCCGAGCTGGTTCACTAGTTTGCAGACGTTTCATTACCCTGCTGGGTAACATAATCAGTGCAGCCTCCGATGATGCTTGGTGTATTTTCCCGTCTGGTATTTAAACTCTGGGGTCCATTGGAGTTGATTACCTCATTTCCGTTTTTTCTTTGCAGCGGTGTGTATATAGGATCTAGTTCTACTTGTTTATTGATGGCCTCTTGGTGGAAAACCAGGCCTCTAGGAATTCCCGTACATGTCTCTATTTGGCTTGTCCTAGGGTCCTGACGTTGTCCCAAACGAACTGCTGGTCCTCCTTGTCTGTATGTATGGAGAGGAGTGAGTATTGGTCATGTGTTTTTGTTGCTAGTTAGAGTTCATGTATTTTCGTAGCCAGTTTTCTGACATACTCGTCATGTTGTCATACATCAAAAACATATCTGAACTGACCACAAGACTCCTGCGGCCACTGGGCATCAGAGTGGTATACAAACCTACATCAACCCTACACCAACTGCTAACAAGAACCAAAGACCCCTTGCCCACTATGGACAGAACTAACATAATATACAAGATTCCGTGCAAGGACTGCGATAAACATTACATTGGACAGACAGGAAGAAAACTGGCTATGAAAATACATGAACATCAGCTAGCAACAAAAAGACACAAACAATACTCACTCATCTCCATACACACAAACAAGGAGGACCACCAGTTCAGTTCAATTGGGGCGACGTCAGGACCTTGGGCCAAGCCAACCATGACAGGCACAGGAATTCCTGGAGGCCCGATTCTTCACCAAGAAGCCCATCATTAAACACATAGAATTAGATCCTATAAACAACACCACTGAAAAGAAAAACCGGAAATGAGGTAATCAATTCCAACAGATCCCAGAGTTTAAATAACAGGTGGGAAAATACAACAACGTGTCATCAGAGGCTGCACTGATGATGTTACCCAGCAGGGTAATAAAAACTAATGAACCAGCTCAGTGAGCAAATCAAACAAAGTAAGAGATAACACAGTGTGGAGCTGGAGGAACACAGCAGACTAGGCAGCGTTCAAGGAGAAGGAAAGTTGATGAAGGGTCTCAACCTGAAACGTCAACTTTCCTGTTCCTCTGATGCTGCCTGGCCTGCTGGGTATCTCCAGCTCCACACTGTATTATCTCTGACTCCAGCATCTGCAGTTCTTACTGTTTCTGACTATTAAAGTAAGTAGACTATAAGAGCGATTAGCCAAAGTGGTATCAGTCACATCGGATGAGAAAAATTAACATTCAATCAACAAAACCAAATGAACACAAAATCAATCAAATCCGAGTAAAAGACAGTGCAAGTTATGATGAAGATTAAAAGCTCTTGAGCAGGCTTCACCAACCTTTCCTCATGGGGGGAGTGGCAAATTTCAATTTTTCTTTCACTCAAGGCAAATCATCAGCAAATATGGGAGAGAAACTGATTCAGGAAGCATTTCCTCAAAATCATCCAATTCTACTTGCCATAATTGGAAGTCCAGTGGCAGATAAACGAGTCTTTGGTTACTGCGGCCTGCAGGGTGCCTGATAAACAAACTTGTTCTTAGTCCACGTAAATGAGCTAATAGTAGTTATAACAATAGTTGGACACAATAGTCTTAGAACCTCTAGCGTAACAAAGGAGAACAAAGATCCTGCTCATGACAATTTACGTAGCAAATGCTACAAATAAATATCATCGTGTGAATGCCAAGTCAGAATTAAATTTGAACTCAGCCCTCATCAATCTTCTTTGTTACTTCTTCCAACAAACTCAATCAAGTTAGTGAGACATGATTTCCCATGCACAAGGCCTTTCCAAATACATGTAAATCCAATCCCTCAGGATTCCCTCCAACAACTTGCCCACCACTGATTTCAGGCCATGTCGCAGGTAGATAGTATAGTAAAGAAGGCATTTGGTATGCTTGCCTTTATTGGTCAGTGCATTCAGCATAAGAGTCGGGAGGTCACATTGCAGCTGTACAGGACATTGGTTCGGCCACTTTTGGAGTACTGTGCGCAATTCTGGCCTTTCTCCTATAGGAAGGATGTTGTGAAACTAGAAAGGGCTCAGAAAAGATTTACGAGGATGTTGCCAGGGTTGGAGAGTTTGAGCTATGGGGAGAGGCAGAATAGGCTGGGGCCGATTTCCCTGGAGCCTCAGAAGCTGAGAGGTGATCTTATAGAGATTTATAAAATCATGAGGAGCATGGATAGGGTAAATAGGCAAGGTCTTTTCCCTGGTGTGGGGGTGTCCAAAGCTAGAGGGCATAGGTTTAAGGTAAGAGTGGAAAGATATAAAAAGGGACCTAAGGGGCAACTTTTTCATGCAGAGGTGGTGCACATATGGAATGAGCTGCCCGAGGAAGTAGTGGAGCCGATACGATTACAACATTTAAAAGGCATCCGGATGGGTATATGAATAGGAAGGGTTTAGAGAGATATGGATCAAATACTGCCAAATAGGGACAACACAGTGTGGAGTTGGAGGGACACAGCAAGTCAGGCGGCATCAGAGGAGTGGGCAAGCTGATGTTTCAGGTTGGGATCCATCTTCAGAAATGGGGAGGGGAAAGGGAGCTGGGAAATAACTCGATGGAGGAGAGGAGAGGTGGGGCTGGGGAAAGGTAGCTGGGATGGTGATAGGTGCACGCAGGTAGGGAGTGGTGGGGATTGGTCAGTGCGATGGGTGGGGTAGATAGGTGGGAGAGAAGATGGACAGGTTGTGTCAGGTCAGGGAGGTGGGGATGAAAGGAAGGTTTGGATATGGGATGACGCCAGGGGGTGAGGAGATTTTAAAACTGGTGAATTCTACTTTCAGGCCATTGGGCTGTAGGCTCCTGAGGTGGAATAGGTGTTGCTCCTCCAGTTTGGGTGCAGCATCATTGTGGTACTGGAGGCGGCCCAGAATGGACATGCCATTAAGGGAGTGGGAGGGGGAGTTAAAATGGTTGGCCACCAGTAAGTGCTGTCGATTATTGCCATTATATAGGAAATCTGATCAACAAGGACAAGTTGTACCGAAGGGTTTGTTTCCATGCTATATATCTCTATGACTCGATTACTTTGCTGTGATGTCTTTTTTAAGCTCAAACCTCATTCCCATATTGAATCACTGGACTTGCACGAGGTTGGCCACTCAGTTGAAGTACAAGAATAACTGAAGCTCAGAGGGCCAGTGAGTTATTTTGACGAAAGAGTGATAACAGGCACTAATTTGGTGCAGTGTTAATCAGATACGGTGGTTTTAAAATTTGATTTTAGCATGGAATATTTTGGTCCTAATTGCTGATTGTATAACTTGAATATGCTTGGAGGTACTGAATCAAAAACCTGCAGTTTTTGCACTAAAGTGCTCCCCAGCTACAATTTTCATGGGCGAGATTTTGTGAACTGCATGCAGCCACTTAAATGGAAAGTACAAATTGGATGGCTTAGAAACTGTGTGAGAGGGTACATAGATTGTCTGATCCAGCACTCACTCACAGGTTCAGAGGAAGAATAACTACCTATTGGGAAGCAGGTGAATGGAGGATGGGGCATGGGAAAATGAAGGGGTACACCTTCTTGTGTCCCTACATTTACAGTGATTGTTGTTTTATTATCTACTCTCATGTCCTCCATTCATTCCTCCCACAACCAAGGTGTTAATCTAATAAGATACTGATGACAATTTACTCCCCTTCACCTGCTGATTCCTGCAGGGTCACCAGTAAGATACAGAAGCACAACTGTTCATTTACACGAAGTTCTCAAGACAATTTTTAAGAATAAACCTAACAGCAATGAAATCTTAATAAAATGTCCCATAAAATTTTGCAATATGTTTGAAAAGTCCACTTCAAAAGATCCAGCAGTAAATGAACTGTAAGAGATGATCAGACAAAAATAGAAATTGCTGGAAAAGCTCAGCAGGCCTGGCAGCATCTTTGGAGAGAAATCGGAGTTAACATTTTGGATTGAGTGACTCTTCCTCAGAACCCTGTAAGGGATGATATTTGCCACAACTGGAACAGAAAAAGTGGTTGAGGCCAAAGGATCAAATGTTTTCAAGAAGGATTTAAATATTGTTCTTTGGGCTAAAGAGATCACAGGATATGGGGAGAAAGTGGAACAGGATATTGAGTTGAACGGCAGAGCAGGTCCGAAGGGCTAAGTTGCCAACTCCTGCTCCTATTTTCTATATGCGCGCAAGTAGTATTCAAAATCTTCCGCAATAACTTGTTTACTATAAATCAACTGGTCAATGTTAGAAGAGGTCACTCACTCAAGCCCTGTTCAAAGTACCACACAGCCTCTTCAAGAGCATTAACTGCCACTTTAAGTAGCAATCAATATCTTAGCATAAGGCACAAGAGGACTGCAGGTTTTGAGTCCATTTTGACCATCCTACAGGTTCTTTGGCAGGGAAAATTGCCAAGCATCTCTAAGAAGGAAAAAAAAATTGAAATGAACGTAGAAAATGTTGTGCAAGACATTGGGGTTATTATGTTTCCATACTATCGAGGACAGGAGATTTTTATAATTATCCCCAAATACGGCACTACCTCAGCCCACCATCTCAAACTCTCAACTGCACCTAATGACCTTCAATTTTTCCCGTTCTCTTCTCTTGCTTCTCAAGCACAATCCTATGAAGGTCTTTCTGTATACAAAGTCTATTATGTTCCCCACATCACTTCCGATTATACTTCAAAACACACTTCGTGGATAAAACATTTTACATCATACCAAGTTTAGGAATGTGTTGTAAAACCAAGTTATTTCCTTCTTTCATCTATTTCATAGAATTCATATACACAACAGTGCTGATTGATAAATGATAAACATGTCCTCCATAATCCTATATCGTCTCCACTTTGATGACTATCAAGTTATATATTTGACCATTTTACTTGTCTCATGTATGGTATAACAGAGAACACATTATCGATCAGTTTGTGACTCACTTGCTTGTGCTACTGACCTTAAATCGTAAAGCTTTGTTGCTAGCACGGTGCACTAATAGAGAACTATTTTCTTCCATTCAACCAAAAATTTAGTTTACATTTACTGGAAACTAATTAGACATGACTTGTGCAGGTCACAGTAATTGGTGGTCTAATATTTATAGTTTTCTCATATAGCTAAAAAAGTGTCAGGACTATACCTTAAGATTGATGGTATTAATCTACACTGAATAATTTTTTTAAACCATTGCAAACAATTGATTAATTATCATCCTAGCATATTCACCAATTCATTAGAAGAGTTTTGAAAGGTTATCTTACACTGTACTTAAATTTTCCAAAGAACACATGGATAACAATTGATAAAATGCCTGTCCTTGTGAATTTGTTATGTAGTATAAAGGCTGAAAGTCATAACTCACATTATGCATAAAGTTGTGAACTAAAATCTAATTCTACCAAATACTTTCTTCGTGATCAGTGAGATAGGTTTCTTTTTCCAAATAAAGCTGATAAAATATCAGACCCTAAAGCATGCATATAAAAGCAGGCAGAATAGATGTTTTGTGGTAGTGATGAATGTGGCAGATAGAACAAACAAATCCAAACATTAATTATACCATGCTACCTGCAAATTGGTTTCAGAAAATCTAGCCCAAAAGAGATGACTACATATGAAGGTGATTCAAAATACAATGAAACCTGGATTGCATTTTAGGATCGATGTGACCCCAAATTAGCATCTTGTGAATAGTGTTTTGATTACAGGACAGTGAACAGAGAGTGAACCAAAATCTAAATATTCCAAAAGCTTTAAATCTGAACAAAATAAAATGCTGGAAACAATTAGCAGATCAACCAGAAGCTGTGAAAGAACAAGTGAGTTTATTTTGGTGTGGTTCCATCATTAGAACAAGTATAAACTGGAGTGGATAAGCGATGTTTTATTTCTTATTCTTTCATGAGATTTGGACGTCACTGACAGGGCCAACATTTGTTACCAATCTCAAATTAACTTTGAACTTTGTGGCTCGTTAGGCAATTTTAAAGTCAACCAAATTGCTGACAGCCTAAAGTCACATATCGGCCAGACTAAATAAGGGCAACAGATTTCCTTCCCCAAAAGTATTAGTAAATGAGTTAGGTTTTTACAACAGTGATATTTTCATGAATTTCATTAAGTGAATGTCAATACCAGTAGCTGCTGTATTGGAAACCTTGGACATTGTCCAGTGACATAACCACATGACCATCATCCCTAGGGGGCAGCATTGGAACCACTGCTATGTTCAAATGCATACAACTAATTAGTACTGGGTATAGATCAAATAATACCAAACTTTGCATGCAATGCAAAAGTAAATTACTTGACTTGCAAAGAGATCTGTACACATTTTCTGGATTACATATATAGACAGATTAGTAAATAAAACCAAAAAAACTGCAGATGCTGTAAATCAGAAACAAAAAGAGGAAGGGTTCTGAGGGTCACTCAATCCAAAATATTAATTCTAATTTCTTTCCACAGACGCTGCCAGACCTACTGAGCTTTTCCAGCATTTTTTTTTTGTTGTAGACAAATTAGTAGATTGCATAGGTACCTATTAGTTTACATTTAATCATAGAATTGCCTAATACTAATTTTTTTTCTCTGGGGTCTGGTTAAGGGTTGCGTCTGTTAGGGGGTTTGTTAGTGGTTGGTGCACAACTGTGCAATGATAGTTAGTCAATTAGATAATTTAAGGTTTATTCAACATTCAGGTGAAAAGCACGCCGGCTCAACAATTCCATGTAAGTGTCCCTCAATCTTTCGTCCTTTAATCCCTTATAGGAATTCTTGATTCCCTTCTCCATCATATGCATGTTTAGCTTCTCCTTAAGTGAATCTCTAATATTCACTTCAACCACTCCCTGTAGATGCTAGTTACTTAAGTATAAATTTTACTTCTGAATTCCCTGCTGGATTTATCAGTGGTTATTTTATTTTCATTGTCCACGGTAACACACTTTCCAACAAAAGGAAACATTTCCTCTGTTGTGAAACATGAATCCTAAACAAAGTTTGTAATAAAACAAGTTTGGAAGTTATGAAGCTCTTTACTTCAATTATACCTGCTTAAATTGTAAATCAAATTTCAAGTGGAGTGTTTATTCCTCAAGTAACATTAAGGCCATCAGATGCAAACCTGCCTTTTCAATCTGGAAATAGTTTCCATTCAGACTTCATATTTGATTATTATAAATGAGTTACAAGGCCAGACGCAAGGTAAAGTGTGTATTTATTATGTATTATGCATGGATAGCTTAATGTTTTGATTCTGTTCAGAATATTGGTGAACTAGTTAGAAATCCATTATTTAAAGATGTACTATTGCAATTGGTACCAACACAGCTAAAACATTTTGCAGGTCTCCTCTAGTTATTGGAGGTGTGGAGTTATAGAGATGAAATGGCTTGGACATTTCGATGGCATGGGAAGAGTGGCTTGAGGAGGGAATTGCACAGGATGTAAATGATAATAGGAGGGAATAGATGGCACAGGAACTGTGGATGCAATTAAAGAATTGGTGAACTACACAGATGTCTTGCAGATCTCTGGTCCTTCAATGGCATGACATCATTGTTTGCCATTTTGCAGGTGCAACAAATTAATCATAACCCAACATTTTCTATATAATGCTGTATGTTTTTCTTTTCGCTTAATTATCCAATCCTTTTCTGAATGTTACTAATCTGTTTCCAATACTTTTTCAGGCAGTACATCCCAGATCATAAGAATTCAGGTGTATAAATAAATCATGTTCGCTCTGGTTCTTACGCCAATCACTTTAAATCAGTTTCTTTGGTTATGGCTCGTGATTGAGAGTTCTAATATAAAAGCAAAATACTGCAGATGTTGGAAATCTAAAATAAAAATGTCAGTAAGGCAGCATCTGTAGAAAGAAAGAGTTAATATCTCAGGTCAATAACCTCTCAATGGGAATCTGACTGTGCAATTGGGGGTTAGAATATACAATTAGGAGTATGTCATTTGGCAACTTGAAGGATGCTCGTTTGACTATAGCCTCAAATTCACATTCTTGTCTATTCCTATTAACTACAGACTCTATGTAGCTCCACATCGAAAGTATGCAAATACCCTCATCCCCTACTCTCTGGGAAACAGAATTTGAAAACATTGTGATACAAGAGAAAAAGATTTCTTACCTCCACCTTAAGCAGAAGACCTCTAATGTTGTTCAAACTGTGTCCTCTAGTTCTTGCATCTCACACAAAGGAAAACATTCTTTCGATATTCACCCTGACAAATCCACTTAGGATCTTACGTCTCAATAAGATCACCTCATATTATTCCAAAGTCCAATGTACTCAGGTCTAGCCTATCCAACCTCTTCTCATGGCCTATCCCCTCTCCCTACCCAAGTCTTAGGTGAGTGAACCTTTTCTGAATTGTTTTTAATACATTATTTAGATTAAATCACACAAATCAAAATGGCAGATGCAGCAGGGTAGGTAGCATTCTGACTCTCAAGTCCCTCTGCATCCTTTATCCTTTTCACATGCATCTTCATCTTTTTCTTTTCGGCTGCTGCTGCCACCTTTTGTTGAGATCAGGTGGTCCTGGGCGGCTGGCAGTGGGAGTAGGTAGCATGGGACAGTAAGGTCGAGCCCTTGCAGAGTGCAAATCCAGCACAGCTAGGTGCTTACGAACTGTGGTAAAGAACTGTTAACGCTGTTTCTTTGTTTTTCTACGTTTTAGTAAAAAGACTGTAATATTTAACTTTTTAAATATTGTTTTCCTTATTTTTCTGCTTTGTAACCAGGATTCTATACCTCGGTACCTTTGTACCTAAGATGGCACCATAAGTGGCAACTTGTAAACTTTTCACTGTACTCATGTGAGTGTGTGTGACAATAAACCTAATGCAATTCAATTCAGCTGGCTATCAAAACCATTACAGCACACCTAGAGGAGAAATGGGACAGGTAAGCAGAAGAGTAAGGGGAAATTGAAGCATTTCACAGAACTTCTGATAAAAGGCTATTAGGAACAGCTAGCTGTCAGACATTGGCACCTTTTATAAAAGCAACCAATTCAACTAACTATTCTAAAGCCTCCTCAGATATTCCAGGCCTGCACTTGGACACCAGTGTATACCCCAGTCGCACAACTCAGTTGATCTGGTAGAAAACATTTGATTAGCATCCAGATCATAAAAGTTAGAAATTTCATCAGATAATGCCATCCGGTTAGTACTGCCTCAGTCTTAGTCAGGATGTTAACGCTGTGCGCAGAGCTTTCATCCAATCACAGTAAGTATTCCTACTCTCTGTCTTTGGGACAGAAACCTTGCATTTCCAGATTCCATTCGTACCTGTCCTATGCTATCCACTCAGGGCCATAACTCCACGCCAGGCCTACATGAAATTTATTATATATAGAGGGTAGGTCAATCATCTTAGCACACAAATGAGAGAAATACATAAACAATAAATGACTCCCACATTTGAACGAATGAAGGAATTTAAAACTTGAAAGGTCTGTTATGCAACTGTTGTATTGTGGAACTATCCATTGCATTACATAAACGGAAAAAAAAAACATGCAGGTCGTCCTGCTTTAAAGCATGATTCAATAGTGTGAATTGGCTGTAACACCATTGATGAATAGTGGACACCGTTTGGATAACGCGAACTTTCTGCTGTACAGGTATAGCAATTTTCTATACCGATTTCCCTATAACACTATTTTCTATAGTGCACTCACACAAGAACGCAACTATTGGATTATAGGAGAACTACCTGCATATCAAGCTTTCCACCTTGCATTCATTAAGACAGATACAAGAATACCATATTTCAAAAGGGAGCAACAAACATGTTTAGAACAAGTTTTAGAACAGTAACATTACTCAGATGTTCAATCCTAGAGTCACGATTTCACACTGCGTATGATCAGCATGTCATAATGCAGAGATAAATAGGAAACTGACAATTAACAAAAACAGCTCACTCGTTCTGCAACAAAAATGAATCTACCTTATCAATAATTTGTACCAAGTTATCTCATTACAGTACATTCTGCATTTTCCTGAAAAAGTTGAATATGCTAACTTCAGTAGTTAAAATGCATTTTTAGTGTCTTCACGCCAGTTGAGGCAAAGACCAAACAACAGGGTAAATTCTAGCTGCTTGAAAGTTAACAATGAAAAAATTGAAACATTTTAAAAATTGTTTATTTTTCAGAAGTCAAATTTCACAAATTAAACACATGTATTTTAATTTGATTAAAATAATCCTCCAACTCTGTAATGGAATTGCACACAGAAAATAAATCTCAAACTCCAGTTGTTTAATTATTTCATCACCATTCTTTCTGAATGTACCCGGTATTCTAAATGCTGCAGGTCTTCTAGAGTTACTTCACGGAAAGCCAAAACTCTAGCAGTAGTTAGAGTTGGGTTAAATTCAATAGTCATTAGACAACAAAGGTCCACCAACTCCTGTTGGCATTTTTGTAACCCCACGGTTATCTTTTGCTGTTGATTAGGACATTTTATTGAGTTTCTCATTTCAGCTACTGAAAAACCAATCAAGCTTCTCAAAATGTTATCACCAAGTTCTACATCCATGTAGGCAGTACCATCTGATATTCTAGCTTTAATACTCCACAGTCCACCATTACTTGTGAGCTTGTCCAGTAAGGTAACAATGAACCCTTTGATTTGTACCACAGTTATTACATCAGGTTTCTTTTCTAAAAGAATATTTAGGTATGTAAACGGTGGAGAATTCAATCCCACAAATTGATCGTTGAACTTCCTCCCACTCATATCGCTTATTCCTGCATCATCATTATGAAAACTGCCTCCAGTGCCAGAGGAACCTGAAATTACTTCAGACATGATGCACAGATTTTCAGGTACAGAGTCGTTCTTTGGCCTTCTGTCAAAGGACTCATACAGTGTTAATGAATTAAGCTGTTCCTTTCTCAGTTCTGTAGTGAGAACACTTGTATCATTTATTCCTTCCACAAGAGTAATGCCCATCTTTTTCACAGAATTGTGATCATTTAGCATGGAACCCGGCCTTGCATTTTCAGTATGTATGCAACTTTTAAGAAGGTTAGCTTGGCTTTTTATTTGAGAGCCAGAAGTATTATCAGCAGCTAATACACTTTGCTCATGGCATGTACTGGATCTGCTATCTGCTGCTTCTGCAACATGCTTTATGTTATTTCTCTGTGGCTCTACTAAGGATTTGAGAGATTTTGGGGACTGGCTAATTGCTCTATCATGCTCAGTGTCTGCATTCATTTCACCCTGGATGAGCAAATCATCAAATTCATCCATGGGAAACTCATCAAAGTCTTCATCATTACAATCTATTAATTCCCTATCTTCTCTTTGAAATGCTCTGGACATTTCTGGAGTCTGGGAGTTCATACTTTGCCATCTGCTGCTTGAAGGCTGTGTGCAACTGGAAACACAACTTAAAGTGCCAGTTCTACTACAATATCCACTTTCAGAACTAATCCTGGACTCCAAAAACAGATCATTTTCATCAAAACCAGCCAAAAGCTCATCATCCGAAGGTTCTAAGAGCTGAGGCATCCCATTAGTCCTTTCGGCTGTATTTTGATTATTATTCACTCTGGTTACAGCAGTATCATATGGCTCTCCAATTAACCTTGCAAGTAGTCTCTCTTGGGAGTTTTCTTCCATAAGAGATTCCACTTCACCTCCCAACATCCTTACATTTTCGGGTTTAATAAGCAGAACACCTAATCGGCAGGCAATATTACCCAGCAACAAGATTTTTGTGCCTGGTGAAAGGCCGCTATGCAAACCAGGAATAGGCTTATATTCCATACCTTGAAGCTCCTGGACTCCATCCGTTAATTGCAGCATCAACATTCGGGTTGGTTTTGCTTCCCAAGATCTTTGCGATATTTGTGTTGATGTCACTTGTTCATTAGTAGTGTCCTTTCCCCTGATTTTTTGCAGCTGGCTGTATGCAGCTTGGCTGACATCAATTAGTGAATCAATCTGCAAGCAGTAAAATCCGTTGAGGTTGCATTTCTGCATTTCAGAGATTCCTTCTGGCAAAATTGGATACTCCAGATCTCGGAGATCAGTAAGAAGCCATTGCTCAAAAACTTGTTTGTTGATTTGGGCCTGCGTTAAAGTAACACCTTGGTTCTCCTGTTGAATCCACTCTACACATGCCTGAAGCCAATGGGAAGGAACTTTGAGATGCCATGTTGCTTCCAACCAAGTTTCAATTCTTGCAGAGATCATTTTGGTTTTCTAAATTTCATTTAATGGGCTTGAACACCATACTCAAACCTAAAAAGAAATCAAAAGATATTTGCTTTGTTTTGTCTATTTGGTACTACATTTTAATGCCTTGTGCATACCTACTTGTTCTTCAATTAAGCATTTGGCAACACAATCTCTACAGCCTACAGGATTAGGGATGGCAGGCACGAGGGTATCCTACCATCTACAAGTTCTCCTCCAACTCAATTCCTTCATAATCACTTGATCACTAGTCCAGTGTCACATAATCCACAACCTTCTTAAAAAGGTAATTATGGCTTCAAAGTAAGACTGCATCTTCAATTGCATCTCAGAAACAAATTTTAAAAATCCTTTGTAAAAGCCAACACACACAGTCACCTAGAGCCACATACCTTACAATAACATCTATCTGACAGAATGAAATTGAATCACTTTTCTATATATATATATATATATATATATGATGGCAAGGGAGGTCAGGCACAAGGAATTCTGCAGCAATAAACCCATTTCCAGTGTCACGAATGGTTGTCCCACCTCTCAAAGGCACCAAATCAGGAGTGTGATGGAATACTTCACTTGCCTAGATAGGTGTAGTTCCAACAACACAAGAAGCTCAACACCATCCCAAACAAGGTAATCCATCCACAATCATCTATATTCAATTTGTTCAAAATTATAACACACAGTGGCAGTAATGTGCAACATCTACAAGATAAACTGAAGTAACTCGCCAAGCTTCTGCTAAACATGCAGTTTGGCATTTGCCAAACCCACGGCCTCTACGACATAGTACAAGGCGAGCAGATGTATGGAAATACCACTCCATGTTCCCATCCAAGTCACACACCATCTTAATTTGGAACTCTTGTTGTTGGGTCAAAATCCTGGAACTCTCTTAACACCGGGCATGCCTAAACCCAAATGACTCCCAGCAGCTCAAGCAGCTACCTCTCTACCACCTCAAAGTTTCTAATTAGGGATGTGTAATAAATGCAGACCTAATCCAACAATGACCAGATATTTCTTTAAAAAGTCATCAAAATTTCATTTTGACATCCTTGGTCAGTTATGGACCAGTGTCAATGGGTCAAATGAGCAACTTCTGCTTCTACATCATGGCTGATAATAATCCTTGAATCCATTTTCCTGCCTTTTCCCCATAACCATTGGCTACTTTTATGAGTGGAAATCTGCCTATCACAGCCTCAAGTATACTTAACAACTCAGCCTCAACAGTCAGCTGCACTAAAGAATTCCAGAAATTTGTCACTGAGGATGTCACTAAAATCCTACTCATCTCTGCCATAAATGTACAATTCCTTCCTCAGAGATTACATCCTCTGCTTCTAGACTCCCCCACACAGGGAAACAAATTCTCTGCAACTACCCTGTCAAGTCCCCTAAGAATCGCTCAATAAGGTCTCCTCGCATTCTTCTAAACCTTGAGTATAGAAATAGCCTACTCAATCCAAGAAATCCCAACATGTCTAGGATGAACCTAGTGAACTTTCTTTGGCTGTCTTCAATACCAATATATATTTCCCTATTAAAAGGGACCAAAACTGTTCATACTATTCCAAACGTAATCTGACTAATGTCTTGTATAGTATTAGCAAGACGCCCCTACTGTGATTCTACATTCGCTTTGAAATCAGAGCCACATCCCATTTGCCTTCTCTGTTACCCACTGAACTTGGACGCTAGTTTTTAAATGCATGTTCAAGGACCCCAAACTGCCCCCGGCTGCACCTTTCTCAATTTGAATAATATCCTGCTCGTATTCTTCTATATTATATTCAGTCTGCCAAGTTTTTGCTTACCTAATTAACTTACCTATATCCCTCCGTAGTACTCTATTACCATCACTACTTGCGTTTCCACTTATTTTTGTCACCCACGAACCTGGCAACAGCACATTTACTTCCGTAATTACCAAACTGTAATACCCTCGGCATGGTTTTCATTTAAATTTTCTGTAAATCGTGATTGATGTCAGACAGTAAATATGGACTACAATCCATGGCGTCTTTCAAAATCCATACAGTTTAACACAATAAGGCCTTCCACGACCATGCCTCATACGAGAACGACTAAAAGCAAAATACTACGAATGCTGGAAACCTGAAGTAAAAACGGAAAAATGCTGGAAACTTTCAACGAATCACGCACCTTATACGGAGGGGGAAACTAAACTGAGGATCCAAATAAGAAGTCACCGGACCCAACAGTTACTTATTTATCTCTCCAAATGTCTCCTGACCAGCTATTTCCATTTACTTAATTGAGGGAGATGGATTCAAACGGAAGATAACGTAATGCACTTTTTAAAAAATGCGATTGCTGAATAAAGTAATCTTATCCTACATCTTTAGAAACTACTGCTATTATTGCAAGCGTTGAAACCCACAGGACGAGCAAACCGACTGGAACTCGAATCCATCAAAGGCCTACAAAGTAAAAGCTACTTGGACCAAAGCTGTTCTACCTCGACGATCAATACTCAACCTATATTAACGCAGCCTTCCAATGTTGGGCTGTGTCCGTTATACAAGTCCCTTCCCCCCGCCATTCCCTCCGTCTTTCCTCCTCCAGTGACACCAATTACATTTTTTCCAGAATTTACTCTCCCGCCCGCGCGCCCGCGGATCCAACTCTCGCGACATCTCACAGTTCTTCATCGTTTGGTTGTTGTTTCATGATCTGCTCGCTACAACATACAGATATAAAAGAACAACTGTATGAAACGATATTTATTATGCGGTCACGATTTTTTAAAAAGCAGTTCTAAAGGGCTATAACTTGAAATACTTGGTGAGAACCGTACGCATGACATGTTTTATATAATTTTATATTTTAACCGACGAGGCCAACCGATTTGATTAACGGGTATATTGACCAATCGCACAAGAGGGCTCTCCGGTTACGTCACCAGGGTGCTGGTCGGAGCTCCATCTGCACCAACCAGAGCCCGGGACCGCGGACTGGGGTGGGGCCAATGGCCGCCGGGGCTTCTGGGTAAAGCAGTCGGTGCCACACCAGAGCGATCCATTTTGTTTCGCTCGTCCTGAAAGCTGAGCTCGGATCCTGTTCGCAGCTTTTAGCTTTGGTAAGATATTAGGCTTAGCAGTGTATCATGCTTGATTTATTTCTGCTTTTCTGAAAAACAAAATCTGAGCGTAGTCGTAAATAGGCAAGAAACGTTCGCGTTTTTTTTTAAGAGGAATGCGATTATTGGGAAGCTCATGTTCGTCGTTAGCGTGGATGTTGTGGGTGGATGTGGAAGACATCTTACTTCGGTGCCTTAGTTTTCTAAAACATTCGGATCGCCGCACGAAATCAAAAATCGGCGATTTTTTTTTCTATCCGAATCGAATAACTTCCTTTTTTTAGAAGTTTGTCTGAAATGTATGAAACCACCACGGATATGGGCCTAGTTGGTGTGGCCGATTGCGGCCTTATTCCCTGATGCTGTCGTTTGTCGTCTCGGATTCTTTTGTCGAGTCACGGGGTAAATGGCGGCGGGCTTCATCCTCCCTCCCTCCCCCCCCCCCCCCCCCCCCGCTGAAAAGGAAAAGGCAATCGATCGCGAGTCCCTCAGAGTACGAACCGCGCCGCCATTTTAGAGACGGTTGTTGTCGGAATGGCTGTCGGGTTCTGGAGGTGGTTTGGGTTCGCCCTTTATCCCTGAGATAGAGGGCGCGAGCGGGATCCGTCACCGCCGCCAATTGGACAACGGATCGGGCCGTAGTGCAATAGATTCGGTCCCTGATCCTCGGCACGTTTCGCTGTCTCATTGCATCGGCCATTTTGAGGCTGTTCACTGCAGTTGGAGGCAGTGGGTTTTTTGTTGAGCACAGACCTCTGACGCCGATCACAATATTTGCGGCCGAAACGGTGGAGACAGTCTTGCCCCGTGACATTTTGTCGTTGACCACGTGTTAGTATAAAACGCCTGGTTAGACTGGGCCGTTACTTTGCCGCTGTTGTTTAATAATTACCATCCTTGTATGTTACAGGTTCTGAGATATTCCCGCTCCATTTGCATCACGATGGCGCTCGAGTGGCCGGATTTCATCCGACACGCGCTTTTTTGTTTCGCCCACGTGTTGCTTTATATTTAGGGGGCTACAGTTTATGCCTTGGGCCATACGTAATATGATAAATTTCTCATTTTGAAGAAGCCGAAATTTGCATCTGAAACCCCCAACGTCCTAAGACGATTTAGCATCAGATTTTAGTGTTCGTGGTTAGCTCATAAAAATAAATTATGTTCCCATTCTCTTCAGGCGGTCAAATCGTTTTGAGGTAAATTAGGCGCTCAGACAATTATTCCAGGACGTGTCTTGGATTGACGTTAAGTTCAAGTTTGTGGTTTTGATCTTGAAACGAGATTTCTTCTGGGCACGTATATACAAATTCTACCACCATTTACAAGTCGAATTTTTTTCTCAAATTATCAAGTTGAGACGTTAGTTCTATCAAAACACTTCCTTTCTGGTCCCAAAGAAACAAAAATTGGCTCTAATTCCACTGTTTGCTTTAGGTGGGGAGAAAATGTCACATGATAAATATGAATTGAACTTGCAAGTTTAATTTAAAATGCAGCGATAAATGTGCAACTGGGTGTTTAAAATCAGTATCTCTGTCCTAAATTATTCCATTGCTTTTGACAGTTGAGTTTACTAAGGAATTGAATTGTTAGGGAAATAATTCTGGATGAATTTAGACCTCTTTCTTCCCCACCCACCCACCGCACAATTGCACTAGTGGCAACATTTGTGGTTTAGTGCTAGCTAGTGACTTGCACATGATGCTTATCCCAATTTCAGTATTGGTGTCTTAACATCTTCATGGTTTTGAAGTCCTCTGCTTCTTCCATGAACTGAGGTGCACCAGTTCCCCAAAACCATAGCAGTCTTTACTGATTTCTGGTTAACTTAATGCCCTCTTTACAGATAAAAGGGTGCAGCTATGGAGACTGTCCTATAATTATAGAAATGAGAGCCAGAGTGGGATATTCTTTGTGACTCAGTCTTAGAATGACCCATCTATCAATGGAGACTATAAAGGCTGTTCAATACTTCAGGAAAGTAAGCCTTCAGTCGTCTAAACTCTAACTGATCCAACATTGTCTTCATTGTAACTTGGGGCCATTGTCCCACAAATTAAAGTCAGTCTCCTCTGGGTGCTCTGGTTTCCTGCCACAGTCCAATGGTGTGCTGGCCGTGCTTAAAAGTATCCTATGGTGTTGAGGATTATGCCGATTAGAGGGTTATCCATGACTTAAAAACCCCATATGGGGTGGGTCTGGGTGGAGTGCTGTTGGTGCGCACTTGATGGGCACAATCTGAGCTAATGGGATTGTAGCATTCTAATTTTTTTCTGCACTGATAAAATAGTTATACCCTTTGCAAACATGACCAAAACTAATCATACTTAGGATGACATCTCACTAAGACCATGCATGTCTCCAGTAAAGCACCCCTCATCCTTTTTTATTCCATTTCTTTTACAGTAAACCTGAACATTTCACTTGTTTTTCTAATCGCTTGCTGAACCTGCATGCTAACTTTAAGATTTGTGTGCAAGTGTTTCTTGTGTTCCTTTTGGTAAGGTATACTAGTCCTCCCCAACTGTCAGCACAGTTTCCTGATTTTGCCCAGAATTTGCTTCAGTTTTCCATCTCCTTTATGTTCTGCAGTTGTGGTAATTTTCTAAATGTTATTGGCAACTTGCCATTCGTTAGAGGATGGCATGCCTATAATCATTCTGAGATCAGACTCTCAAAGCTACCTGAACTGTACCTGTCATCCTGCCTTCCCTTTCTAGTTTATGTATATCCGTTGTGATGTGGTTTGATTTTTTGATAGTCACAGAAGTGTTCAGCATGGGAACGGACCCTTCAGCCTAACTTGTCCGTGGCAACCAGTTTTCCTAAACTGACCTAGTCCCATTTGCTTGTGTTTTGGCCATTATCTCTCTCTTTTTCCTATCAGTGTATCTGTCCAAATGTCTTTAAATATTGTAATTGTACCTGCCTCTACCACTTTCTCTGGCATCTTGTTCCATGTATGTACCACCCTTTGGAGCAAGTTGCCCCTCTTGGTCTTAAATATTTGCCTTCTGGTTTTGTTTTGTCTTGCAGACTAGCTGCATAACCAACCTCCATCGTTAAACAAGTCTTCCCTGTTTTTCTGAGTATTCTAAAAGAGCCGTTTTCCCCCATGTGTGCGGGCAACAAAATATCATTAATGGGTGACTTGAAGCTTTAATAATGGCCCACCTGCCTACCAACAATTTAGTAAACCAGTACCACCTTACACTCAATTCAGTATGCTGTATCTCCTGTTCAGTATGGTTGGAAAATTGGGGGGGGATCTGTTCCATGCCATTTTGAATTCACTTCCTTGCACGCCTAGATATTTTTTGTCCATAACCTGTTCCAGTTTTCCAGTGAACCTCTTCATGAGCATGAAGAGCACCATTTGTTCTAAACTTAGTACTGTCATTTTTAAATTCAATTCATGGGCATCTTCCCATTCTGTTTTTTGAGTTTGAATCTTGTTTTTCAGGTACTTGCATTTGGGTTAATCTTTTACCTGGCTCTTATGCTCTTGGATAAATGTTTTGACCAGTGCCATGTACTTTTTTGATCCATGAGATCTTTTCAACCTTTTTATTCTTCCAGTTTGACAGTGTATAACTCTCATGTTTCTACCTGTCGGTTTCTGAAGAAATCGGTCTAATCTGTGTTCACTCATTCTCTCCACAGGTGATGTCAGATTTGCTAAGTTTCTAACTGTTTAGTTTATGTAACATGTAACTTTGTCTTGTTTAAATAAACTGGCTTATCCAAAAACACGACTGAACTAAAGCAAAGTGATTCTTAGTGTGAAAGTGAATACTGTAAATCAAGCCATCTTGAGTTGTGATAATAAACGTACTGTGCTGCCATGTAGTGTTTTAAAAAATCACAATGAAAAGATTTGGAATTGTGCACGTTGGGGAAAGAGGTTTAAGTATTTGCAGCTAATATTCTTCGCTTCCTGCGGGCCTTGTGCAGGAAGACTAAGTTCATTCATTGCATTAGTTTGGGGTCATATGTTGAGAATGAATTGAGCACCTAAAAAAGCTCTTTGTAGTTTGAATTGCATTTTTCAAAATTAAATAAAAGAAATTCACTTTTGGGTGAACTTATAATCTTGATTAATTCGAATTAATATTAATCATGAGTGACTAATAAGAACGATACTACTTTCCTATAGTTTGTATTGGATGATTGACTTGCTTTAGCAACTGAGTATTAAATAATTTGGGGAAAATTTTGTCTTACAGACTAGCTGCAAAACAAGTTTTGCGTATTAATCGCAGTACTTGATACCTAAAATGGAAACTGATCAGCAAGACATCAAATATAACAGCCCAGAGACCAACGGTAGTAGTCTTAGCCCTGGTTCTTGTATGTTTTTCTTTTTTTGCATTTCTTGTATTGATAGTCATAAGATTATTAATTTTTGCACTAATGCTACCTTGATATGATATGACATGAACTGATTTTGTATTTAATTGTTTTCCTGAAGTGCTATAGCAGTTTTGAGTCAAGTTAAAGTTTGGGAATATTGTCTCCGTGTGCATAGGAGAAAGTTGCATTGTGAACCTTTTGAATGATTTAGAGAAATGTTGTCCTCATTTGTCTGCAAATTCTTTCATTTCTCTTCCTGTTTAATCAGTTTGCACCCCTCATTACTATGTGCCCTACCATGTTCCATGTTTTTCCACTGTATGTCTTTCTAACTGCAACTTCTGTTGCACCCTCCAGTGTTCTTACGTGTAGTTACAATCATAGCAACTAGAACGTTATATGTCGAGATGATTCCATTGTCCTCTGGATCCCCAACCTCTACTTGATTTGACTTCCTTTTTCCATACACACCACCATTTTCAGAATCTGACTCGCTTTTGACATTGCACATGCCTTTCAGTAATTTTACCGTCTTAAGATCTCTTACTGGGGTCATTTTACTGTTGAAGTCTCTACATATTTTACCCACCCATCTATAAATTCGTCTCACCAAACAACATTCTCCCTTGGCTGACCATTTATCTTTCACTGAAGTGGTGTACCGCACTGACAGCTGTGTATTGCAAACGTTGGCCAATCAGCACTTCTAAAGATGACAGCTAAGTTTCTTGTGCGCAATGATTTCCAATAAAAGTTATTTCTCTCCACAGATGAATAACTGCTGTCTAGTGTGTTACACTAAAATCTGATCCAGTAACTTGAATTGTATATAGATGAGTAGAATTGTATGTAGACAGTGCAAATTTAATATCTGACTAGGAAAGTTTGAATTAAGTTTTTTGACCAGATTCAGCAGATAATGTAACAATTGTATTAAGTGAGAACAAATTGCATGTGATATTGGAGTGTGCATTTTCTAAGTTGGATTGTTGAACATTGCTGTTACCTTGTGTAGAAGGTAAGTGGGACAATAAAGCAATATGGAAAGACTTGTAGATTATTTTGTTCTAAGTGTGCTCTTAACTAAATGTTAACAAATTGTACAACCAGGGTGCAAATGAAGCACTGAATTGCCACTGTTTTTGATGTTAGACTTAATGTGCCATTAATGCTTACATGAAGCTTGATATTTTAAAAAAAACACGCAAAACTTTCAGGCAAACGTCCTGCTGAGGACCATGATGGAGAGCAAGCCTTTAAGAGGTCTCGGAATAATGACCAGTGTGTGGAACTACGACTTCTGTTGCAGAGCAAGGTGAGAATTTTCTAGTTTCAAGCAGTGGGTGATTGGCAAACTGTTTCGGCATTTCTTATTATGTAGAATAAGAGGATACATAACTGTACTTGGACATTTGAGTGTTACTTTTGAATGCACAAAGATGTAGTGAACATTGCTTAGAATTTAACTTTGATTTCTTTTTAAGAATGCTGGAGCAGTAATTGGAAAAGGTGGCAAAAATATCAAGTCATTGCGTACAGACGTGAGTATACATCTATAGTGTAGGTTAAGATGTATGAGATCTAGTACTTAAGTCAATAACTTTTTCAGTAAGTAGGTAACTTGTAACTGAAATTTTGCTGCCTTCATTGTGTTGTGATTATATTGATAGTCAGTCAGTGAAACTATGAACATTTTAAAATGAGTTAATTATACTGTTCTGGGAGGACAGAGCCATTTGTAATATTGTGTAATCTATTATTCTGAAATTTTATAGATGGGCTAGATCTGAGGAGATATCATTAAACACTTGATTAAAAACTAGGATGCAGTTTTAAATTTATCATAGTAGAGTGTCTTTAAGGTGTCCATATCTGTAACAATCCTTGATTGCAGCTTATCCTATTTGTGATCTACAGTATTAAATGGAGAAACATTGCAGGTGGCTAGTGTAATCCAGAGTTTCCCAGAGTCAGAACTTATCTTTCTTTTTAAAGATGTCCATCTGTTCTTACTTCAACAGCTATACAGATGTACGTGAAGGACAAAGACTGCTTTATGTAAAGAAGAATGCTTGATATGAAATTGGGTATAGAACAGTGTTAAACTACGTTTCCGTAGATGGGAGGGAATGTTTTGAGAAAAATGAAGCTGAACAGAATTGTGATTTTTATTAGCATAAATAGATGCCCTGTAGCAGAATAGGTTTAATGTTAACTACTTTTAGTGACTTTGTATTTTTCCCTTGTTATAAGGTGAAATATTGTTTAAAGTAACTGTTTGTTCTAAAATTATAGTTATGAAGTGTCTCGTAGAGTCTTCAGAAGTCTGTACAGAGGATATATAGAGTGATGAGAATAGATTTTTTAATATCATTCAATTAAAATTTACTCCTTTTCCCCCCTCTTCCCTCTCCTTGTTTTTTTGGCCATTTATCTCCGTTGCCCTTGTACTGGATCGACATGTTCCCTGCGTTGCCCATCATGACGTTGACCCATCTGCCCCTTGAACGCCCATCTGAATACCCTGGTTGGCTATGCCCATAATGTGCTCAAATGCCAATGGGCACCAATACCTGAACTTCACTGAATGCCCTTGCCCAATGCCAACAACCACGAACGCCTTTGTGACCAATGCAGTACAATGCCAGTGTATCAGTCCCAGACAGCAGTGGCCCCGAGCGGTATGTCCCAACAGTTTATGACTCACTGCCTGATTAGAACAAGGAATTGTATCTATATAACCTGAATTTGTTGTTATTAATTAGTAGTCCCTTATAGAAAGTGTACTGTTTTCAAGTTATTTTCTGTCTATTTTCCCCATTAAGTCTTTTGTGGCTGGTCTTTATTACGTGAGTTGCCCACCCAGAGCAATCCACTAATTCATTTTAATGGAAGGAGCACAGCTTCAAGTGTTGCATATTTGCTGCATTTTAAATCATTTGTTAAATCTGTCTTTCTTGCACTATCCTTGTACATCTTGCTCCCCACATTCATAGTCTTACAAGCTAACTTCTGTCACCATTCACTTCTTCACTTTCATTTGTTCTGTCTCTTTTTTTTTTTTACTTTTTGTTTGATTTCCTGCAGGGGCATAGTGCTGTTACCACAACTAGTTTCTTAACCTTTTTTCTCCAAACTTGTCAAACACCTCTTTTAATGCTGTACTCCATGATACTCACATTCTTCTGCTTTTGCCTATGAAAAGGTGTGCCAAAATTGCTAATCTATTTCCAGGGGTTTCTCAAATTGCTGGTGGTGGGGAGGAATGATTTTTTTTTCCACTTTTTCTGCTCTCAGCTATACGTCGTTTTCTTGCCCACTTAATCTGAGCCCTTCCAGTTATCCATTTTTCCAAAGCTGTCTTAATTTGAAACATTAATTAGTTTAAATTTGCATGTTTATTAGTAAATATTTATAATGGGGGTTACTAAATACTTATTTAAAATTTTAATTGTTAATGTATGAACTGAGTAAATGTTACATTGTTTCAGAATGCTATGAATGGCTTCCTCACTGATTTTGTTTCCTTTCTTCTCCTTTAAATTGTCAATGGTTTAAAAAAAATTTGGCAGCATATTGAGTATAAATGCAGATATTGAAACAATTGGAGATATATTATCGAAGATCATCCCAACTTTGGAAGAGGTGAGTTGTGTTCTTTCTTCAGAAAGTTACAATGTAAATGAGATGTAGCCTTGCAGTTGTAACAGTTGAGTTACATTAGCAGTCTACAACTCAGCTTTAAAGTCGATGAAAACATGTAGGAAACCTGGATACCAGTTCAAGAATTTTATGCTTCTGTTCAACTTTTGACCTTACAGTATCAACACTATAAAGGAAAGGATTTTGACTGCGAACTAAGAATGCTCGTTCACCAAAGCCAAGCTGGAAGCATCATTGGCGTCAAGGGAGTAAAGATAAAGGAGCTGAGAGAGGTAGGTCGTATCGCCTGTTTTGTGTGACAGGTTTTAGTTCTGATTATATCATGAAGAAAATATTTTGCTTCTAGCAAGATTATTGTATCCACGTGCATCTGGAAGTCCACTGGGTTTATTTTCTGCACGTCTAAAATTCCTATCTGGAATTTGGTCTGAAAAACCTGTCTAACCATATCCTATCGGTTTTGAGGCTGCCTTGATGAGGCAGATTCTCAATACTTGGGCTTTGCAAACCATCGGAGCTGTCTTAAGAACTAATACAACTTTAATTCTGTGGTTACCTATTGAGGGCCAAGGTAGGACTACATTGTGGTGCTGTGAAATTGTCATATCTAAACTAGTGGTAAATTAATATTCCACTGTCTAAACTTTTGAGGTATTTTGTTGTAAGTTGATTTTTCTCCTCGATTCTAGACAACACAGACAACTATTAAACTGTTCCAGGAGTGTTGTCCTCATTCAACGGATAGAGTCGTTCTGCTTGGTGGTAAGCCAGACAGAGTGGTGGAGTGTATCAAGATTATCCTGGGATTATTGGCAGAGGTTGGCGTTCTTTATCCTTCTGCATTTACATGAAAGTATTGTTTTACTGATCTTTGTTCACATGTATTCTGTAATGAGGGAAAGTACTTGGTAAATTTAAAGTTTGGCTTTAAATTTTTCATGTAGGGCTTGGCTGCTGATTTGGGAAACAGTGACTGCTGGAATGATATTGACTTTAAGGGATTGGAAGCCGTTTGGATTTTGATGTAGAATGAAATGTTAATTTCAATAACATTGAGATTTCCCACAAGCAAGCAAGTAACACTTTTTTTTTTTTCCGTCTCAAGTCTCCCGTCAAAGGACGTGCACAGCCATATGATCCAAATTTCTACGATGAAACCTATGATTATGGTGGCTTTACAATGATGTTTGATGACCGAGGAAGACGTCCAGTTCCCTTTCAGATGCGTGGCAGGGGTGGGCCCCATCCTCCCTCTCCTGGATATGAGCGCAGGGGTCCCATGGGACTTGCAGGCAGAGGAGGCCGTCCAATGCCCCCACCCAGAAGAGATGCTTATGATGACATGAGCCCACCGACACGTAGGGGCCCGCCACCTCTGCCTCGTGCTGCAAGAGGTGGTAGAGGTGGTCGTATTCTTCCTCCCCCACCTCCACCTAGAGGGTAAGCTTGCTGTTACTGCTGGCAACACCGATCAAAAGCAATCCTTCAGGATTGTCGTCTATTTTCTACCGGTGTATGCAGTATTCACATGTTTATTATTTGCATGACAACTTGCAGTAGCTTCTGATTTGAAATATTGGAGTTAGTCTGATTTAATTGATCTTTAATTTGACAGTTCAAGATATTAAATTGGGCTTCAGTAAAAAGTAAGAAAATGCAAACAGCAAATGTTTGTATTGAGTGGATGCATTGTGTATCAGTTGTACTGTATCACCATGGAACAACTTTAAGCATATTTTGCTGGAAACAAGTTAAATGTGATTTAAAAATAGTTAATTCATGATGTTTGCTATATTGTTTAGACAACAGGCTGTACCATCCTGACTTGCCAAAGTAGTCTGGATTTGGGGCAGTTGCTGTGTTTACAAATAGCTCCTATTTCATTGTAGTGACCGTACTCTCTATGGCAGGAACAGAATGAATGATCGCTATGATGGAATGGTGAGTCTTGATTTTTTTCTTAAAACCTGTCTTCCTGGCACTAGCTTTAACAGGTGCACATGGGTAGCATTCTTCTCTCCCTAATGGCAGTGGGTAAAACTTTAAACCTTTTGAAAGTTATTTTACAGCTGCTTGCATATTGGAAAAGGAATCTATCACTTTTAAGGGTGTGTTATGGCTTAGTGCAGACTATTAATGCTGCAGTTATCTGTCTAGCTTTTCTTTGCCCACCCACCCTGTACTTAATGTGCAATTAAATTTATTGTTATTGGTGTTGTAATTGTTTTAATATCTTGTATGCTAGTTGTGATTGTGGTTAAAGTCGGAGGTAATTTATAAATAAGTATCTTTTATTCTAATCTATTTTCTCTTGTGTTTACCCCCACACCTGCCAAAATATCCTCATGTATAGGGTGGTTCTGGATATGGTGAGTTTGCTTTATTCTGTTGTTCAAGTATATTAATTAGATTATTTTATCTAAGTTTGGTTATTTAAGATTTTCTTAATTGGTTTTCAGGTAGCCGTGGTGGTTATGGAGATTTGGGAGGCCCGATCATCACTACACAAGTCACAATCCCTAAAGATGTAAGTTTGTATTTTATTTAAATTCATTACCAAGCTCCTGCATAGCAAAGTATGTTAATCAGGTTGTCTAGGCTAAAAGTGATTATCCAAATCCACTTACAGTATTCAGTGACGACCATTTGTCAATTTTATTTGAGCTATAAAATTCAAAATGTGGAATATATTGTTGACTTTAAAATAATGCTTATGCGTACCATTGGGCGAGGTAGTTTATGCATTTCTCAATGGAATTAAAGTTTGAACATGTGGCTTTCTCCCTATATTTTCTCTTATTTGCATTTAGTCACTGTAGTACAGCTTAATTATTGAACAACAGCTCTTCTAGGATGTTATTGTGCAATAGGTCCAGTTCAGTTTAGGGGGATTTCAGTTCATGCAGGGCTGTTTTGAGAAAGTAGTTGCTTGTTATAATATGCATCAGCCAATCACTTTTTTTTTAATGTAACAGCTGGCTGGTTCTATAATCGGTAAAGGAGGTCAAAGAATTAAGCAAATTCGTCATGAGTCTGGAGCATCTATTAAGATTGATGAACCTCTTGAAGGCTCTGAGGATCGCATAATCACCATTACAGGCACACAGGACCAGATCCAGAATGCACAGTATCTGCTGCAGAACAGGCAAGTAGTAATAAAGGGTGCTTTTTATTTTATTTAGCAACTAAATGGACTTCCTCTTTCTATCTTTTTTGTCTGTCGGGCAGAGATAAGACTTGAGCACCATTTCATTTAAGTTTTCTTCATTTTGAGATCTGACTTTCAAGCTTAGTTTATTCACTGCCAACTAAATTCAACAAATGGTATCTGCTGTTTAAATGTTTTTAAAAATGCCTTTTTGTGAGTAGTAAATTTCACTTGTATAATAAAACTTCATTAATTTTAATGATAAGTATAGAAGATCAGTCAACTTGGATTGTGGTCTGGTTCTGTGTGGAAGACTAGTGATTTTGTTGTTTTTGACAGTTGGATTGACAACAAATCACAGTCTACCATATAGCGCAGATCATATCTCTCCAGAAAGTTCTGTTCAATCTTTACTTCCAGTAAATAAATAAATGTTCTGCAACAGCAAACTACCATTTTCTGTCATCTTAAATTATAATTCCTGTGCTGTGCTGTCCTGTTTTATAAACAAGCTTTGGTTAACTGAAATTTTAGTGCTGGGTCGAATTGATCTGCACTCGCACCCGAACATTGATTTGAAAAAAATAATGTTTGGTCAAATTAGTTTATTTTTTTTTTACCTGGTTTCTCCCCAGTGCAGCTACAGCAGCCGCTTTGCGCCCTTAAGCTGACCCGTGCGTTCAGATACCGCAGCTCCACACGAGATAAGGTCAGTTTGGTAGTGGGAATGGTTTTGTTTTGGTGATGGAAAGGGTCAGTTTGGGGAATTGAATTTATGCACAATTGGGTGTGCAATATTGCTGATAACCTCTGAAGGCAAAGATTTCCTTCAAGTTCAGAATATCAAATTTTCGACCCAGCACTAGTGAATTGCTTTAATTGCATGATTTGAAAGCACAGTTTTAATATATTGAACAGTGTTGGAAAATGTTCTGACCAAACTTAGGCAACCAGAACTAATCCCTGTTGCAGTAAAATTCCTGGAATGTAAACTTATGGGTTGGAGGTTTGCCTTTTGTTTTGGCCATTTTTTAGTGAGGATATGGTATGGGTCAAAGTAAATTTGAGGGGTTTGTCCTGATGTCTGAATTTTAACAGTACCAAATCTCAACCTAATTCTGTGCTTTCCTTTTCACAGTGTGAGGCAGTACTCTGGGGAGTTCTTGTAAAACAAAAAAGCGGAGAAGATTGAAGGAATACATCACTGCTTTTTTGTCACTGCTTTTTGTTTGAAGAGCCAACATTCCTGCTTACATAGATCACACTGGGAGCATAGATCATATTCTGCTTTTCATCATTTGTCATGTTTTAATTAGTGAACCTTAGCACAGCTTAGACAGTTTGAATTTTCCAACAGTGACAGTGGATTCTGGGTTTTATGTTTTGTTCTGAATGTTTCAGTGGTTTATTGTATTTTCCTGTAATATGGTAACATTAAGATGTACACTGTTTATGGACAATAGTACTGGTAGTTTAAATGTGCCAGATCCATTCAGTAAATGTGCAGAATGCAATCTTGTTTTGTAAGGAACATTTTATGGTTTTTAAAATAAACTAGGTAAACTAAACTTGTGTATTTTGCTTGAGGATGATTTGCTCCTCATACTTTTGCTAGCTGGGAAGATCAGTGAGCAAAAGTTGACTCAAGTTGCCAATGCAACTGGATGGATCCCTCTCAGCCGTTTTTATTTGGAATGATAGCTAGAATTGCTTATGCTCACAAGAATTGTCTTCCACTGATTGCTCTAATATTAAATGTTATCCTAGTTTGCTCAGAACTATTAAAATGTCTCCACTGAGATCATTTAAGCATTTCATTGTAACCTATGCAAATTGTTACTACTGTATCAGATGTTCTGGAGTAATCAAATAGCTGAACCATTCATGAACGAGATTGATCTAATACAGAAACTTGAACTAGTCTGGTGTTGTAATTGAACTGAAGCAGCATGCATGAAGTTAAGGTAAGGTCCTGGTAATTGATTTAAAATGAAGGCTGCCACTGTGCCATGGATCTGCTGGCCTGGATCTTAAGGTAATTTTTTTTCTTGTCATCGGATTGGAATTGCAACCAAAGATTAGCCTGTTTGAAATAGCTAACGCTACAGGAGTTGGTGGTGTATGACTTACCAGTTCTGCTGGAATAGAGAGTTTGTGGTTGAGAACTGGCCTATGTGACCTAAGCAGAAAAAATGGAACTGGCCTGTCCTCAGTGTAAGGAATCTGCTTGAGGGGTAAGTGCAGAGCAGCAGTTCAGTACTCTTAGCTGTAATGGACTAGAGAATATTTTTGTCCAGGTGTCTGATCAGCTTTGGACACTGCACTCTTAAGGAAAATGGATAGAGAAATTTTGGGTATGTGATGACTATTGACGACTTAAAGCAGTGCCTGATATTGGGTGTCTTGAGCAGCTTTTCCATGCACCGTGCCAGTCAGAATTTTGACATCTGAGAGCCTATTTCTAACAATCTTGTTCAATCTGACTATACAATCAATTTGTTGTTTAGTAAAACTTTCCAAATCAGAAGCCCAAGACATGGGAATTACTACATTTAAAATGTGAAAAATCATCTAATGACTAGCAGACTAAGACTCTGTATGCCTTGTCCATTCTTTAATTTTGCTATGCGTACCACGCTCTCTTTGGGACTGGTCGTAAGTTGTTAACCATGTTATTAGGTGGCATTCCAGAATTTTTGACTGTGACCAGTGGAGGAAGAGGAAGGCAATGTAGTTGTAAGTCGATGGTTTATGATTTGGAAAGAAATCTGCTGTTGATGCTATGCACTTGCCTTACCCTTCCAGGTGGTAAAGTTCCCAGATTTGGAACATACTGTGAAATGACTGGATGGTTTTGATACCAGTAAACTTAGGTTTGTTTTTGTGTGGATTGATGGGGCCTTTAGCTTGTTTAGCAGAAAGGTTACCTGCCAGTTCAACCCTGGTTGTTCTGATCTTGCCAGTTACGTATGGCCGAGATTTATTTTGCCAGCAGATGTCATTCGTTCTTTTTGAAGTTTCCAAAAAAAAAATGCACATCCTGGTCTGAGATGTTTAGCATATTGAGCCTTCCTGGATTCTTTTTTTTTAAGAAAGCCCACAAGAAGGTGGCTAGTTTGGACAGATTTGAGGACCGTTGTCCTCAGCGTTCCCCAAAAGTGTTTCTATTAGTGTAGTATTTTATAACTCTTTGATGTTACCAAATGAAGTCCAGTCCAGTCCAAATCTTTCTGGCTAGGAACAGAACTAGAAAAGACTTAAAGCAATTATTTTCATGTCATATTTTCCCACATGATTTGCACCTTAACAGCATGAAGTGGCCATATCTGCTGAAAGTTTCTCGAACTATTCTGGTCTTGCCCATTTTAAGATGTGAAAATTAGCATAACACAAATGTGTTAATATTGATAAAACATCCCTACCAATATCAGTGTTTAAGTACTCTAGAAATATTATTTGTATTGCTCCATCTCATAATTTGGACATGGAGCAGCAGATACTGTTCATGTTCGCATTCAGTTTTTATTGTGAATAAAGACCTGGGGGCAAGGGAACTTGGGAACATTGATGTTTTAAACAGTCCACATTATAAGAGGAGGGGATAAATCTCTGACCTGACCAACAGTATCCAAAAACATTAGGGAAGAAACTGCAGGCCACTAGCAGAAATGTTTGTATGATCTGCAGCCACAGGTGAGGTACCAGAGGACTGGAGGCTGGCTGATATTGTACTTGGAGATGCTGTCAGGGGAAGCCTAGGAACTATAGACTGGTGAGCCTGACATCAGGTGGATATGGTTTGAGGGGATTCTGAGAAGACTTGCAGTTGGAGAGGCAAGGTGCTGATTGGGGATAATAACCATATCGTCATCTGTGGGAAATCCCAAACAGGGAGGGTGGGTTTGGAGGCTCGTGACCAGTGGTGTTCTGCAGGGTTTGGTGTTGGGTTCACTCGTTATAAAAACAATTTGATGAGAATTGAAGGACCGTAGCTAGGACGTTTGCAGATAACACCCAAATTGGAATAGTGGACAGTGAATGTTATCTAAGAACACAAGGGGATCTTGATTAGTTGGGTCAGTGGGCTGAGGAGTGGCAAATGGAATTCAAAATGGATTCTGGTAAAACCTACAAGGGCAGGACTTAACTGGTTACTGGTAGTGCCCTCAAAATGGAGACCTACGTACATAGTCCTTTGAAAGTTGTATCGCAGGTAGACGAGGTGTCTAATGCTCACTCCTTTTTTTGAGTATAGGAACTGGGTGAGGCCACTTGGAGTAGTGTCCAGTTCTAGTTGCCATGCAGTAGGAAGGATATTAAATCGGGGAGGGATCTGAAGAGATTTCCCAGGATGTTACTAGAAAGGGAGAGTTTGAATTGTAAAAACAAACTGGGCCTATTTTCCCCAGAGCATAGGAGGTTGAGGGATGATATCAGACGTTTATGCCCTTTGTTATTTTATAAGTTGAATAGCAAGAGACTTGTCCTAAGTGGGCAAACTCAAACAGGGGGCATACTTTTAAGATAAGAGATTTTAAAAAGGGCAGCTTTTTCTCTGGTTCACTTGGTATAAACTGCTAGAGGAAGTGGTAGGTGCAGGTACAGTTGTGACACTTAAGACATTTGTACAGGTATGTAAGTAGGAAAGGCTTTTCGTTGTGGTTTGTTGGCTTGCTGAGCTGGTTTATTGTTCTGCAGACATTTCATTACCCTGCTGGGTAAAATCATTAATGCAGCCTCCACTGAAGCACCATTGTGTTCTCCCGCCTGTTATTCTAAACTTTGGTTGTCCGTTGAGCTGGGTTGCCTACCTCGCTTAAATTCTTCTGAAGAAAGGTCTACGCCCAAAACATCAGCCTTCCTGCTCCTCTGATGCTGCTTGGCCTGCTGTGTTCATCCAGCTCTACACCTTGTTATCTCAGATTCTCCTGCATCTGCAGTTCTTACTATCTCTACCTACCTCACTTCTGGTTTTCCCTCAGTGAGTGTGTAATATAGGGTCTAGCTCTGTGTTTGTCGATGGCCGCACTAGTGGAGAACCAGGCCTCTAGGAATTCCTGTGCTTGTCTCTGCTTGGCCTGTCCGAGATCCTGGTGTTGTCCGAATTGAATTGGTGGTTTTCCTTATCCATGTGCATGGAGATGAGTGAGTATTGGTTGGGTTTTTGTTTTTTTTTTTTTTTTTTTGCTAGTTGATGTTTGTGTACTGTTGTGACTAATTTTCCTGTCTGTCCAACGTAATGTTTATTGCAGTCTTTGCAGGGGATCTTGTATATTACATTGGTCCTGTCCACAGTTAGTAACAGGTCTTTGATTTGGGTTAGCAGTTGATGTGGGTTTGCGTGCTAGTCTGATGTCCAGTGGTCATGGAGTCTTGTGGTGAGTCCAGATGTGTTCTTGATGTAAGGTAGCGTGATGTGTGCAGTATCTTCCTAGTGTTTGTGTAATAGGCATCTTCTGACCCACTTTTTCAGGTATCTGTTGTCCTTGAATACTTGCAGGTATTCTTTTAGGCATAGTTCTGTGTTGCCAGTTTTCATGCAACTTTGTGGGCTAGGGTTGGAGGGATATGGGTCAAACACAGGCAAGTGGGGCTTGTTCGGTTGGAGAACTTGCCATGAATGAGTTTGGCTCCATTTCCGTGACTCAGTTGATCTGAATTTTAATATGACATGAGTCCAAAACTACACTTTCCTGAGGACTTCACATTACAAGAATAACTATCCCAAAGATTTTAGTTTTATTGGGAACTACATGCAAAACAAATTTTTTAAATTATCTAATCTGCAAGCTAAATTACTCACCTGTACAGTTATAAGTGGTCTCAGTGACAAGATGTTCTATGAAATCTTACCCACAATACAATGATCAGTCTTTCTGATCAGTACCCATCTTCCAATGTACAGTAAACACTACCAGCTTGCGTGAATGTGCAACCAATGAGAGATGTCGGCTTTATTGTTAAATCTTTGAAAGAAGAGGAAAAATTCCAAAGCACTCAAACAGGAAAATGTTGCAGTTAGATGCTATCTGTGACTTGTAGTTTTTGGGGGTGTTCTTAATCTAAATAGCCATTTCTGTGGGTGCAGTTGGTTCTGTATTCCACACTGGAACCTATACTTTGTATGATTAGATTACATTGCTCATTCCAGACAGTGCTGTATATTGTCGTTCAATCCAGGCTAATCCACTTTTGTTTCAATTAAACATAATTTGAAATGTCAGACATCCATTTTTGAGTTTGAAGAAGTTATAAAAAGCAAGGAAGAAAAGTCCTATTGATAGGATATTTGCAGAAGTCCAGTAGGAAGGGTGTGTTGAAGGCAGTTGGAGAACAGACCTGTAGGAACTGTCACTTTGGAATGCTGAAGGGAGGAAATCAGGCACTGACGTGTTTGGTAGTGAATTATGCTACTGGGAGCCCAAAGGTTTTGTTGCATGTAGAGGCTGGTGGGTAGGAAGGTAAGGACAAAACTTCAGATTTGAGTGTAAATGGTAAGAGTAGAAGTACAGAAAATTAGCTGAGTTGAAGGCCTTGCCTGCCATGATGGAGGTGCTATTATTGCTTGAGGGCAAGGAAAGTCATTACTTGTGGAATTTCAAGCCAAAACTAGGAGAATGGATTTGTTGTTCGAGTGGAGTAGTTTCCTTAAAATATGGTTCTAGGTGTTAGTGGTATTGACCAATACCAGTATTTTCAGAAACCTTGTGCCAAATTAGACTGAATTGCTTCTTCAGTGGTATTCTTACCAGAGCATAATTTTAGTGTGCATCTAGAAAGGACTGAACAATAGTCAGGTTTGGGAGACAGTGGCAAATAATTTTAATGTTGATTCTTATGCAGTGGTTGAAGTTCTGTTGAAGAATCCTGGAGTTGAATTCTTTTAGTATTTCAACTTTGTGATATTACTCATGATCCTTCCGATTCTTCATTGCCAATATTAACTACACTTCTGGAGTTCTTGAGTTTGTTGTGTTGTCAGAAGCAGCTTCCCTGTTCTCCCTGCAATTAACCTCTCTCTAATTCCTTTTGCAGGCAGTCTTAATGGTCTATTTCTCATGAGACAGCAGTATTACCACTGCCTTTTTCAAGAAGCATGTAGCTTATGTTGCTTTTATTCCTTCCAAGGGAAAGTTAATTTTTATAACTGTTTCTTGTCCCTTTTCATTCTCAAAGTTTGTTTTTGGTAGCTATTGCTTGTTCTTTCAATCCACGTACTGTTCTAGTTCTGAAGCTTACACTATCTACACAACTCATTAAATTCCTGTGCCGTTGACCTTGAAATAACATCATCCTTGGAATGACCATGACCAGAAACAACAGACTCTAGTTTCAAATTTCATTGAGTTGGACTCTTAACTGGAAGGAAAACCTAATCTTCAGTGTTCCTAGGACATTTTCTATATTTATGGTAATAAATGCTGTGGGTGTGTTGACATACACTAATAATAGACTTGGCAAATTACTTGGATTGAGTAAGCAGGAAGTTCTTGCTCTTGTAGGGACCTGCTGGTGTTGTCCCTTTTTTTTTAAATCTCAGGATGTGCTATATATGAAGTCCAGATTAACACTGGTTCTGTATACAAGTATCCACTCAGCCTGGTGGTTGCTATTGACAGACACTTGCACCATGTCTTATTCCTTCCAGTAATAACTGAGGAAGTCACTGAGGGATGTCGCTTCCTGCCAGATGGCACTAGGAGTTCATCCCATCAAACTTCTCCAGTGAGGGCTGGGGTATCATCAAAGTCAGTGACAGTGCTTGTGCTACTAGGCATCACGAAGTCTTACTCTGCAACCTCAGCATTACGTGCAAGATGTATTCTTGATAGCACCCATCCACCCCATGAGCTCTTGATTATCAACCCTTTTTGGTTAATATGCTTATACTGTCTTGTTAAAGGGTATCTCACCATCTCAGTTATACTGCATGAAAACACCTTTCATTCCAATTAGTGTCCAATGCTCAACTAGTTCCACTTAACCTGCATTTGGCCATAGGTTTTTCTATTCATCTACATGTTCAAATGTCTTTTAAATTTTATAACTACCTGCACCCACCACTTTCAGTGGCAGTTCATTCAACACATTGAACCACTGTGTGTAGATAAAGCTGCCCTTTGTGTCCTCTTTCAAAGCTTTATTCTTGCCTTTTCAAAACTAGATGACATGTTTTTAACTTTTGCATCTTAGGGAAAAGACCTTTTACTCGTCATCTTGTCTATGCTCCTCATGATTTTTTTTTTTTTAAAAGCTCCAATACTCCATTCTTGTAAACATCCTGGTAAATCTTTGAGCCCTGCAACCAGAACTGCCCATAGTACTTCAGAAAAGATGTTCTGTACAACCTCAACATGATGTTCCAACTTCCATACTCAAAAGGTCTGAGTAATGAAGGCATCATGTTTACCTGTGATTCAAATTTCAAAGAATTATAGACCTCAGTCTTTCCATTCTGCAACACTATCTAGGGCCCTAGTGTTATTTTATAAGTCATGCCCTTCTTTGTTTCACCAAAATGCAATACTTTGCATTTATCCAAATTAAACTCAATTTGTTATTCTTCAACCCATTGACCAATTTTGATCAAAATCTCTTCCTAATCTTAGATAATCATTTTCGCAGTCTGCCATACATCAAATCTGGAGGTCATCCACAAGCTAACAAAATGCTCATGCCATTACAGCTCATCTTAACGCAGGAAATTACTGGGCAAGGAGAGCTGATGGGTCTTGGCAAGACTGGTGGAGACTGAACAGAAACATCCTTTTCAGGAAAGTGCAACACGGCTGGCTAGGGACACCTGGGACTTCCTGTGCTAATGGGTAACAAAGGGCCTAGGAAGCAAGTACTTCAGACTGCTTTTTTTAAAAAGGATGTTCTGTTCTGAGCTCCTCTGCACCAATGCTGTCTCAGGATGCCTATGAACCCTCAGCTGCAGTGGCATGGTAGTCACCCATACCCTCCCCCAGCACAGACAGTTGACTCTAAATTTATTAGATGTAGGCACATCTATGACCCTCTAGACTGGTGTGAAAGCTGATAGTTTGTCTGTGTGATGGCTCCACTGTAGTGCTTGTAAAGGGTGGCAGCTGTCTTGGAGACATAGGTCTAGCAGAATGCTCTGTGGATACCAGACATTCACTCGGACCCTGCCTCCATCATGAGTGCTCAGCATCCATGGAAAAATGCAAGAGAAGGCCCTTCATTGACCACTCAAGGTGCCAATTCTTGTCAATGCTGCTCTTGGCAGTCACCTACAGAAAGTCTTCTGATGAAGGGTTTAGGCCCGAAACGTCAAGTTTTCCTGCTCCTATGATGCTGCTTGACCTGCTGTGTTCATCCAGCCCCATGCTTGTTATCTCGGATTCTCCAGCATCTGCAGTACCTTTTATCTCACCTACGGAAAGTGGAGTGATTATATAGGTACTCTGGTAGCAGCTTCACAGGATATGTCCACCTCTGCTGTACCAGTGCCATGGTGTCTGGCTGCTGATGACAAGGAGAGTGAGCTTGTACTTGCGTAGGACCAGGCCTTCTAGGCTGAGAGAACTAGAGGAAACTTTAGATATCAGAAGTGGAAGATGTGGAGCATCTTGTACCATTTGAAGATGTGCTGCAGTTGGCTTGCCATACTTTATCTGTCTTATAGTTACCAGAGTGGGTGATAGGAGATTGCCTTGTTCATCAGGTAACCATATACCTATAAATTAGGAATTGGGAGTCAAGGTGGTCCAGATTATTTGCAGGAACACTGATAAGATCCAGAGGAGGAACCTGGGCATGGGCCGTCCTGCACCCTTACCTAATAGGAGCAATGATACAATCTCTCCTTTCTTTATAAGGTCCACAAAGGAAAGTGCTGTACTATGAATGGGCTATCAAAACAGTGCTATAAAGTTCTTAAATGGTGTGAGGTTGGCAACATGGACTCTCTTGTGACATCGAGTCAAATTTAGGAAGAGGCAGGCACTAGAGGGATACGGACATGAGATTAGTTTAAAATGGCTTCATAGTTGGCACAGACCTGGAGGACCTGTCCCTGTATTATTCCACATCCTATTTAAGAATTTTTGAGCAACCAATCAGGCCTTTATGCTTGTGGAAGTGCTTAGCGTATCATTGCTGCTGTTCCCAATTCCGAGGATTGGCTAGTTACAGATATACAGTATAAACCCACCGACCCCCCCCCCCCCTCAGCTGTACATCCTTGCACCCTGTTTCGTGTAAAATTCCATCCCATTTATCCCAGTTTCTCAGTGTCTATTGCATCTGTTCTGACAATGTCACCTTCTGGGGAGCCTCAGAAATGCAGACTTTTCTCAACTAAGGATTCCCTGCTACTGTAGTCAACACAGTCCTTAGCCATGTTTAATCCATCTCCTAAATGTCTGCGATCACTGTCCCCTTCACTCCCACAGAAATGATAGGATTGCTTTCGTCTTTACTAACACACCAGCCTCTGAATTCAAAGGATTGTGAGCTGCCATTTTCACCACCTCCAGAGATATTTCCTTCCTCTCCCCTCCCTTGTCATGCAGTATAACACCTACTAATTTACCTCTTCCCATCTCCTAATCTAAGGCCCCAGACACTTTGCAGGGGAAGTAGCAATTTATGTGTACTTCATTCAATCCAGTCTACTGTATTTGCTGTTCACTCTACGTTGGGAAGATGAAATGCAGAGCACCTATGTAATGTCTGTAACAACGACCCTGAGCTTCCAGTTGTCTGCCATTTTAATACACCACTGTGTTCCTACACCAATACTTTTGTCGCAGGTTTGCTGCAGATTTCCAGTGATCCTCAGCACAGCTTCTAGAATAATAACTATAATGTACTTTCACTCAGTACTTAACATCATGTCAAAACTGGAATCGTCTTTTTTTTCCAAAAATAACTTTAAAATGTTACAACACACCACCATGACCAGACATCCTGAGATTGAATTTGAACCCAACACTTTGGTGCAGTAGTAGTGTCCCTATCTCTGGGACAAAGATCCTAGTAATGGCACGAGCTATGCTGACACATGCTTAAGTGGGAATTGAAAGCAGATGTTTAATATTGAATTATCACAGGAATCTGGATTATTGAAATAGCCCTTCAATTAGCCACACCTTCCTACCATCAACTCAAAAGAAGTTATTTTCTCCTCTCTTACACCTGATTCCTTGTTGATATCCAAAGCGCAACGCTAAGTGGATTTTGGACTAATTGGTATACTTCAGAATTTGAGTTTACTCCTGCACTGAGTTCCAGGTTCCCCCTGTGACCCATTCTTCATCTCCTCAACTATTTCAAAATCCCCATTTTCCTGATGAGTTTTTGCCCTGTTTCAGTTGAGCTCCTTTCTCTTGTAATTAATTTCCTGATTTCCCTCAGAGTCCCTTGCTATTGAGATGCCAAGCCTTTGCCAACTCTGCACCTGCCCTAGATTTGCAATGATTTATCTTCAATGCCTGCAGTTCTAGACCACCCACTCCCTTCCCCTATCCTACCATATCCCATCCTACTATATTCAGTTGCCTCTGACTGAAACCGCTTCAGCTAGCAACGTAATCAGACCTGAGATTTCTCCAACCTTGATGCTGCCGTGCGCAGTTTCTAGAAAATCTACCGTTTTATGTATGACCCAAATCTTTGATTGACCATGGGCCATTGCCTGATTTAAAAACTTTGCATGATATCCCTGAATGATTGCAACCTGCCCCCGGACTAAGAAGCTTTGCATAGTCAGTAAGGACAAATCACAATCCAGAATTAGTCGCAGTGCAAGTGAGTATATAGTTTGGAGAATTTGAAGGCAATGTAGGAATTCAGTGCAGAGGAGGTTTTTTTTGCTTTTTCTTTGCCTTGCAGTTTGTAAGTTTTTATTTGAACAGGATAAATTGAAGCCCAGGATCAGAAGTTCAGCTCAAAAAGAATGTCATCACAGGTAAACCATAAATTCATTGGTTGGTGATAGCTACTAATTTGACTAACTATGCTGCATTACTTTCAGATTGAAGGTAACAAGGGAAATATTTACAGGCTACAAACTAAAAGACCAGTATGAAATTTCTAAAAATCAAATGAAGAACTAAGTAATTAAAATAGAGATGCTTGGTCAAGTGATATGTTGTAATGGAGTGAAGCGAGAGCTAGTGTAGGCAATTGTGGTTCGTAGTGACAGAATTGGTAGCAAGTGTCAGTTGCTGGAGAAACTGCTGCTCAGAGTTGATTAGCTGCAGTCTGAGCTTCAAACACTGACACATCGGGGGGAGTTACCTGGAAGTTGCATTTCAGGAGGCAGTCACACCCCTTAGATTAACGATCTCAAATTCAGTCAGTGGTCAGGAACAGGAAGGTGTAACCACCAGCAAGGCAGGTAGAGGAATCCAGGAGGTAGTGCAGAAGGAGCTTCAGTCCTTGAGTTTGCGTAACATATTTGAGATTCATGCTCCCTATGTGGATGATAACGGGGGATGTAGGGAGAATGAGAAAACTGACTATAGCAACATGGTGCAGGGAGCTATTCAAGAGGGGGAGAAAGAGAAACATGGTTGTAATCGCAAATAGGGGAAATAGACACTTTTCTGTGGCCAGGATCGGAAGTCACAAAGGCCGTGTTGCCTGCCTGGTGCCCAAGTTCAGGATATCTCATCTAGGCTGCAGAAGAATTTGGAGTAGGAGCGGAAAGATCCTGTTGTCATGTTCCACATAGGTACCAACAATATAGGTAGAAAGAGATTCTTAAGGGAAAATGACCAGTTAAGGGCAAAACATAAAAAGCAGAACCAAAAGGTGGTAATCTGTGGATTACTACTTGAGCTACAAGCAAATCGTCACAGGGTCAACAAGGTTAAGATAAACACGTGGCTCAGAGATTAGCGTGGGAGAAAGGGGTTTGAATTCTTGGGACATTGGCACCAGTTCTGAGGAATGAGAGAGCTATTCCTGTGCAACAGGCTCCCACCCAAATCATGCTGGGACCAGAGTTTTGGCAAATTGCATCATGAGGACTGTTGATAAGGCTTTAAAATAAATAATGGTGGGGTGGGGGTGAGTTCGGTTGCATGAAAGATTATGCAAAAATATTCAGGGGAGAGGGCTCAGCAGAAGTTATTAAAGTAAAAAAATTGTAAGGCAGTATGGAAAGGATCTGGAATCAAATTTCAGACACTGCAGATGGGGGGACAGTTGAGAGAAGGGAACAGTCAACACAGGACTGAGGTTGTTGCACTTAAATGCACACAGTATGGAGCTTGTAATGAGGATTGTATCTGCCAATTTCAATGTGTTATCAGAGAAACATGGCTGCAAGGGGTTCAGGGCTATGAACTAAATTTCTGAGGAAACACATCCTATTGAAAGGACAGGCTGATAGGTAGAGGGGGAGCAGTTGCTATTATTAATAAAACTGATTAAATTATGATGCAAGATAACAAGCATGGGGCTGGATGAACACAGCAGGTCAAGCAGCATCATAGGAGCAGGAAAACTTGACGTTTCGGGCCTTAACCCTTCATCAGAAATAGGGGAGGGGAAGAGGGTTCTGAAATAAATAGGGAGAGAGGGGGAGGTGGAGAGGAGGCAGACAAGTCGAAGAGGCGGGGATGGAGCCAGTAAAGGTGAGTGTAGTTAGGGGGGTAGGGAGGAGATAGGTCAGTCCAGGGAGGACGAACAGGTCAAGGGGGCGGGATGATGTTAGTAGATAGGAGATGGGGGTGTGGCTTGAGGTGGGAGTTGGGGATAGGTGAGAGGAAAAACAGGTTAGGGAGGTGGAGATGAGCTGGGCTGGTTTTGGGATGCGGTTGGGGGAGGGGAGAGTTTGAAGCTTGTGAAATCCACATTGATGCCATTGGGTCTAGGCCCGAACGTCAAGCTTTCCTGCTCCTATGATGCTGCTTTACCTGCTGTGTTCATCCAGCCCCATGCTTGTTATCTCGGATTCTCCAGCATCTGCAGTACCTTTTATCTCTGATAAATTATGATGCAAAACTGGTTCATACATTTAATTTGTAATATGAAAATATATATTGTTATTCCTCTAAATAACCCAAAATGCATACACATACAAACATTCAGACATATCAAGAGATGGGGAAAAACAGATTTCTCTCTGTAGAGATTCACTTGAGAAAAAAATAACTCACTTTTGGCCCACATGTATTAATTACTGAAGGTGAAAGAAAGCATAAGGTGTGGAATGTTGGAAGGTTATTAGTCTAACATTCCGATGCACTAAGATGCATGTCATCACCACAAGCAGATCTCTGGAAACTTTGCCAACACAGCTTTCTCAGGAAACATGATATGAGCATTCTTCTGGATGCTCTTCAGAAGGACAATTAGGATTCAGCCTGGACTAGAGCTTCATGTACCACACTTTTTTTCAGAAACAGGAGAGCTAGATTGGGAAGATCTTTCCTCAGGAAACATCAAACAAGCTCCAAAGCAGAAGCTGTAGTTAGTCAGTGAGAAACACGGGCAGGTGGGTTTGCTGGAAGAAAGCAGCGATCACAAGACTTGTGACTTTCAAAAACAGCTCTGTAATACAAAGTTCCACTCTCCCTTTTTATTCATTTCATGAAAGAAAACTGTCCAGGCAGCCAAAATACTTTAGACTCCACATAAATTATTAACCAGGAAGATACTGTCACACAGTTCACAGGGATATCGGTGAGCATTTGGATAAAGGTGATTCTGGTGAATTTGCATGTTTGAGACTATGGTGGACAAAACAAAAGAGGTTTTCAAACATGCACCAATTCATTGTAGATTCGATGCCCATACAACCCAGTTTTGTTGGTGTTGCATGCAACTGACGATGAGAGGCTAAAATCTGAAAGCAAATGAGGTAGAATTCTACCTAAAGAGTTTCAGAGCTATGTAGGACTTTGTGGATGAAACTAATGCTATGTATGCTAAGCGTATGGCCCAGTATCTCTATATTTTTTTTTGTATCTGCTGTGTAATGTGTAAATTACAGTTTATGTTGAAGTAATTTGTCTGACAATTCATATTTATGTCGATTTTAATTTGAGTCAAGATATAAGTTATAAAAGTGAAATCTTATCTAATCTACTGATGCTGCTTGACCTGCTGTGTTCATGCAGCCCCATGCTTGTTATCTCGGATTCGCCAGCATCTGCAGTACCTTTTATCTCTTATCTACTGGTTCTCCCTTTGGTGTTGTTGACTTCATTGGCCTCTACAGAGATTATAAGTGAATAAATACTGTGACCAGAAAAGCGTTTCAAAAATTGGAAATTCTGCAGTCGGGATCCCACCATCTAAAAAGGACAGGTGAGGATTATATTGGAATTTGGACCTCAATTACCATTTGCAATGTTGCCTGAGTGCAACTCCCCAATAAGATTTGTTATTGACACCAGAGATGATAAGGTGTAGAGCTGGATGAACGCAGCAGGCCAAGCAGCATCAGAGGAGCAGGAAAGCTGACGTTTCGGGCCTAGACCCTTCTTCAGAAATGGAGGAGGGGAAGGGGATTCTGAAATAAATAGGGAGAGAGGGGGAGGCGGATAGAAGATGGATAGGATTCTCCGTATTTATTTCAGAATCCCCTTCCCCTCCCCCATTTCTGAAGAAGGGTGTAGGCCTGAAACGTCAGCTTTCCTGCTCCTCTGATGATGTTTGGCCTGCTGTGTTCATCCAGCTCTACACCTTGTTATCTCAGATTCTCCAGCATCTGCAGTTCCTACTATCTCTGAAACATTATTGACACCATCCAGGTCCCTTTCTGACATAAGGTCATCATCAATCTGAAATCCTGTTTCTTCACAGATACTGCCAGATCTGCAGAGAGGTTCTAGCATTTTCTGTTATCTTAGAGTTTCAGCGTTTGAAGGAGTTCCCTTTTGCTATAGGATCAGTTCTTTTACAATATTGTGTATGTAGTGACATTGTGTGGTTGCAAAATAGCATCACATCTGAACAGATGCCATACAATCATAAATGAGTAAACCAAGCTGATTAAAATGGAACAGTTTGCACCTCAACTGCTCAGTTCAGTTGAACCAGAATATTCTGTTTTGACTTTAACTTCACATTTTTCAAATACTCTTTGAGAATTTCATAATTTGACAGTATCCAGTTTTAATCTTGGTTCAGATTTTCAGGTCATTATTTTGACTTGAAGTAGAATTGCAATTTTAATACACTTCCTAGGTATACTTTTCCTTTGGGTACAGACATAACATGAAGACACAAGACTGTTCTATCTGAAATGCTGCATTCTGGAACTTGAAATGCAGTAGTGATGAGTGAATGCACATCAACTGTTTTAATCATTAACTAACAATGGGATTATGCAAAAGTTCAATGAGAGGACATTGTCAGCAATTTCTGTGTGGTCTGTGTACTGCATCTTCTACTCGTTGGATGTTTAGTGATTTATATGAAAAGTCACAGAGACTTTTACTTTTGAAAAGATATGCAGTGCTGCCTCGTTCTAAAGCCATTCATTTAAACACACTCCTATGTGTATCTTACCTTTGAACTCTGTGACGTGTGTGTTATAGGGTGAAACCTATTTTCCATGCATAATTGGGAAGAGTGCTCGGTAATCAAGCCCCACTGTTCCACAATCAGTTACAAACAGGGAATTACACAATTAAACGACCATGATAATCAATCTAACGAATGTTTTTCTGGACAAAAGTATTCCATTAGACAGAAATTGCTGGAAAAACTCAGGTTTGACAGTATGTGTGGAGAGAAAGCAGAGTTAATGTTTCAAGGTTTGTATATAAAGTGAAGGGAGGTGGGTGGGGGTCAGGCAAAAAGTAAACAATAAGTGGAGATGGAGCCCAGAGAGAGAACAACCTTTGGGCAAACAAAGGAGGTGTAAAGGTCAGCCTGGGAGAATTTCTCTCTTTGGGTTTTGTCTCCAGCTATCATTTACCCGTTCCCTCACACAACCTTCAGCGTAGATACCAATGTTTTCCTGGCTACAATCAGTTCTTAAGAAGTGTCACTGGACCTAAAACATTAACTTTGCTTTCTCTGCAGAGATACTGCTGGACCTGCTGAGTTTTCCAGCAATTTCTGTTTGCACTAATGATTTCCAGCATCTGCAGTTCTTTGGTTTTCCTCTAATTTACATTAGGTTTTGTCATGAACAGGAAAATTACTTGTTGTAAGCAAACATTATTTAACAAATGGCAAAAAAATTAATTTCACAACTTAATCCATACCCTCTTAAAATACAAAACATATGCACACTTATTCACAAATATGACAAAAACAGACAGTTTGACACAAATATTGTGCGTGGGAAAATATAGACAGAAAAAAAACAAAATGAGCAGTTCAACAGTCCATATTACAAAGACCGCTTGGGTATTTTCCAAAGTTCTTTTGATTTTTTTTGATGGTGACACAAGATCGTCTGCAGTGTGATGAACAATTTTTGATTCAATAGCTGATTGAGTGTTTATTTGCCTTTCCTTGTATTATAATACTTCTTGGAGAGGGAAAGAGATGGTGAAAGATGTCTCTTGTTTGCAGGTCTTTGAGTGCATTGCTTTACAGGTCTGTGAAAACGACACTTAGGCAAGTGTTTTGGATTTGTTTTTTGTCAGTTTTCAGTTAACTGAAAAATGCCTGGTGCCAGTCTGACTTGTGAAGTATCCATTTCACTGGTCTCAAAGTAACATAATCTGAGTGACTAATTACATACAATCCCACTTGATCTTCAGATTTGAAAACTCTCCTGGTACATTTAGCTATATACTAGCGGGTAATTTCCGTTTTCCAGTTTATAGCCCAAAAGAGAAAACATGTGGTTCTAACACTATATACAAGTTGGGAATGGGTAATCTCACGAAAATCATGAAATCAATCAATATTTCTAATAGTAATTTTCTTCTTGAAATATTCAATTTACTTATTAAGCTAATAAAATTGTTTCTTTTGCATCCAGATTTATTTCAATTATGTTAAAAAGTAATCATAGCCAAAAAGTGGAGTTTTACATAAAAGACCAACAATGAAATGATCTCTTTAATTTTTTCTCATTCAGGCCTGCGTTTTAAAAAAAAGCACTTTTAAATAACAATCGATCCTGCAAACAAATCTGAATCCTGATACACTTCCTGTTTGCCATAGTTTAATTGACATTTGAATCTGTTATCAGCAATAATAACACTGAAGTTCAGATGTACTCTTGTGAAAGAGTCCAAATTCAGCTGAGTTCAATGTAACTGTAACTGAGAGACGTGCCTAATGGTGTTTGCTCCCTTTGTGGACCACTCAGAACGTAAGAAATAGGAGCAGGACTAGGCCATCTTGCCCCTTGAGCCTGCTCCTCCATTCAATAAGATTGTGGCTGATCTTTTCGTGGACTCAGCTCCAATTATCCACCCGCCCACTATAACCTTTAATTACTTTACTGTTCAAAAATGTAGCTATTATAGCCTTAAAAACATTCAGTGAGATAGCCTCAAGTGCTTCACTAGGCAGCGATTCCATAGATTCACAACCCTTTGGGTGAAGAAGTTCCTTCTCAACTTTGTCCTAAATCTGCTCCCCCTTTTTTTGAGGCTATGCCCCCTAGTTCTAATTTCACCCGGAAACAATCTCTCTGCTACTGTCTTATCTATTCCTTTTATATGTAATTTTATATGTTTCTATAAGATCCTCCTCATTCTACTAAATTCCAGTGAGTATTGTCCCAGTCTACTCAGTCTATCCCCATAAGCTGACCTTCTCAATTGTGGAATCAACCTAGTGAACCTCCTCTGCACCCTCTCCAGGGCCAGTAGATCCTTTCTCAAGTAAGGAGACCAAAACTGTACACAGTACTCTGGGTGTGGCCTCACCAACACCCTAAACAGCTGCAGCATAACCTCCTTATTTTTAAACCCTATCCCTGTACCAGTGAAGGATAATTTTCCATTTACCTTCTTAATTACCTGCTGCAGCTGCAAACCAACATCTTGTAATTCATGTAACAAGCATGGGGCTGGATGAACACAGCAGGTCAAGCAGCATCATA
>JAHRHZ010000012.1:71511268-71532240 GCA_024137785.1 Ginglymostoma cirratum | reverse complement strand
TATGATGCTGCTTGACCTGCTGTGTTCATCCAGCCCCATGCTTGTTATCTCGGATTCTCCAGCATCTGCAGTACCTTTTATCTCTTGTAATTCATGTGGAAGGACACCCAGGTCCCTCTGCACAGCAGCATGCCACAATTTTCAAAATAAATAATAGTCCATTTTGCTGTTATTCCTACCAAAATGAATGACATCACATTTACCAAGATTGTACTCCATCTGCCAGACCCTTGCTCAGTCACTTAACCTATGTCTATATCCCTCGGCTGACTTTCAGTGTCCTCTGTACACTTTGCACTACAACTCATCTAGTGTCACCTACAACCTTTGACACACCACACTCGGTCCCCAAATCTAAATCATCGGTTCCAACGTTGATCTCTGAGGCACAGCACTAGCCACTGATTGCCAACCTGAAAAACACCCATTTACCCCCATTCTTTGGTTAACTAACAGAAAGCAATCTTCTATCCATGCTAATATATTACCTATAATGGCGTGCACCTTTATTTTATGCAGCAGCATTTTGTGCAGCACCAGTGTCCACTGAGCTCATACTGTCCTCAAAGAATTCTAGTAAATTAGTTAAACATGACCTGCCTTTCATGATCCCTTGCTGTATCTGCCCAACTGGACAATTTCTATCCAGATGATGGAATTAATCACACTGACAGTGTTGTGAACTCACAGTCCTTCTTGTTACGGATAGTTTGGCAGCTCCTGGAATTTTTGCCTTCATGTAGTGTAGATATTTCAGTAGCTCAGTGTATATGCAGCTGTCCACACATGCTGTCAGTAGATTTCAGCTGTAGTGTACAGTAACAATTGCTTTTGTTACTAAAGTGTCATCTGCAATTTTCATGATGTCAGCAATTTTGAAAGTGCCCATTATTAACAATTTGCTCCCAATGCTTATAACGTCAACTTGCAGCTTCAAGGAACCATACAAGCTGTGTACTGTTATATTTGCCTCCCAACAGTATGCATTGATGATAGTTCACAGCACTTGAAGGCAAGTTTACCAGACAGAGATAAAACCAATTAGTCTTCAATTGTGATAAACTGCTGACGTTTTGAAGAATTGTACAGAGTCTACAAGATAGAAGAGGTCATTCTGCACAACTGGATCAGCGTTCACTGCTTTTTGTCATTTATGTAAATGATTCGGATGTGAATTTAAGAGATATAATTAGTACATTTGCAGATGACACCAAAATGAGTGGATAATGGACAGTGAAGGTTAGCTCGGAATACAATGGGACCTTGACCAGATGGGTCAATGTGCCGAGGAGTGGCAGATAGAGTTTAAATTTGATAAATGTGAGGTGCTGCATTTTGGAAAGGCAAATCCGGCAGGGCCCATACACTTACTATTAAGTCCTGGGGAGTGTTGCTGAACAAAGAGGCCTTGGAGTGCAGGTTCATAGTTCCTTGAAAGTGGAGTTGCAGGTAGACAGGCTAGGGAAGAAGGCTTTTGGTACGTTTTTATTTGTTTTTATTTACGATTTTTATTTTATTTACGATTTTATTGGTCAGTGCATTGAGTACAGGAGTTGGGATGTCATGTTGTGGCTGTACAGGCCATGGATTAGGTCACTTTTGGAATATTGCATTCAATTCTGGTTTCTCTGGTATAGGAAAAATGTTAAATTTGAAAGGTTTCAGAAAAGATTTACCAATATGTTCCAGGGTTGGAGGATTTGAGCTGTAGGGAGAGGTTGAATAGGCTGGGGCTATTTTCCCTGGAGCATTGGAGGCTGAGTGGTGACCTTATAGAAGTTTATAAAATCGTGAGGGACATGGATTGGATGAATAGTCAAGGTCTTTTCCTCAGGGTTGGGGAGTTGAAATCTAGAGGGGATAGGTTTATGGTGAGGAGGGAAAGATTTAACAGGGACTTAAGGGGCAACTTTTTCATGCAGAGGGTGGTGCGTGCATTGAATGGACTGTCAGAGGAAGTGGTGGAGGCTGGTAATAATTACAACATTTAAAAGGCATCTGAATGGGTATTTGAATAGGAAGTGTTTAGAGGATATGGGTCAATTGCCGCCAAATGGGACTAGATTAATTTTGGATATCTGGTTGGTATGGACGAGTTGGACTGAAGGGTCTGTTTCTATGCAGTTCATCTCTATGACTGTATGGCTAATTAGGTCACATTTCATGAATTTTTTGAAGAAATAACAGGAAGAGATAATAACAACATTTGGTGTTTATTGGAAGTAGAATTGAATTATAAAAGTAGAGCAGTTTAAATGCAGCCATACAGGGCCCTGGAGAACCCAGACATAGTTTGAGATGGCGATGAGGAAAATCTTGTTCTCTTAGCGGGTCATTTGTTGTGGAATTACCTTCCACAAAAGAGCTCATTGAACTTACTTAAGGCTGAGTTAGATAGATTATGCATACGCAAGAGAGTTTTGTGGAGCTGACAGGAAAATGCAGTTGAGACCACAGCCAGATCAGCCAAGATCTTCTTGAATGACAAAGCAGGTTTCATGGACTCAAATGGCCTTGTTTTGCTTTCAAGTGCTGTGTTCTTATATTTGAATTTTCAAAGGCCCTCAATAAATTAAAACATAGCAGATTAAAGAGTCAGGGGACAACTAGCAAAATGATAGCTATTTCACAGTGAAATGGAAGATAGAGAGTAGGCTTTAAAGATTGGAAATGTGCTCTGTAGGAATCAGTGCTGAGATCATTGCTGTTCACAAATTACATTAATAATTTGGACTTAAGTATTGGAGGTAGAACTTTAAAATTAAGAGGTATATTTAATACAAATGAAGGTTTAAAAAAGATATTAATAAATTTGCAGAATGAATGGGTAAATTAATATCAGTGAATTTCAATATACAGTAGAAAACAGTGTATAAACCAGCTAGAGTACAATATTAGTCCATTTTCTCTGTTTAGGTCAATGCTCACATTAGAAGTCCAGTTCAATTTTTAAAATTGGAAATACATGTTAACAGCCATACTCGCATTGTGGGATCAATCAATACAAGCTATTTTGCAAAGACGATGCATTTGAGTTATACACCATACCATTGTTATTTCTTCAAGTAACTGCACTACCACGAAGGAATTTGGTGTTAGGGACAAACTGCTGTGTGAAAATGAAAAAAAACTGAATCACCTTGAAGAAGATACCCAAGCAGCATCAGAACAACCATTGACCTGATCTTATGAAATAAGTGTCAGAATGGGCCCTCTTGAATTATCAGAATAATTAGATCAATACCAGAAATGCAATGATATACACACTTCAGTTGGATTAATCAAACTCTGAGTCCAGCAAAGATTTCTGATCGTGCAAACATACGAATTAGGAGCACAAGTTGGCAACTCAGCCCTTCAAACTTTCTCTATCATTCAATAAGATCAAGTTTGGATTGTGTGAGAGCACGATGGCAATATCACATTTAAAGGAGAAAAACAGTTTGTATCTATTGCAATGAAGTCAGCAGAACGAGAAAATCAAATGAATATGATGTGCCAGATAATTACTGATGCTGAGAATCCAAAAGTGAGCCCCTCAAAGGTAAAGCTCAAACAAATAACCCTAAATGTTATGATGTTTCACGTCCACCAGTGAACAGATAAAACAAATGGAACAAGACAGAGTGTGTCCAACTGCAGGAACACAAAGGAAACCTGATGCTGAAGTCACAAAATGAAAATATTCCCCGTCAGTCATGCAACTAAAAGAAAAAGGTGTTGAAAGCAACAGCATAAATTAGCTGACAATATTTTGAAACCAAACCAAAGAGCACATCATTCCGACCAGTCTGGATTAAAACATAACCTACATATGACTAAATCGCAAAACATGAATACTTTAAAGATTGTATGTTTCTTGCATGTAAATAAACTGACCAAAGTGGGACTAGCTGGAATAACAGAAACAGTTGCTAAGGCTTAAGAACAATTATGTATATATTTGCTAATGTAGAAATCTCAAAGTGTACATAATAATGCATGCACTTTTTTCTTCCTTTTTTGAATTAAAATGGTGATGGTCGGACTGAAATGCAATCATGTACAAATGTCCTTCTTAGTTTGCTGTAGTCATTTGACCTCAACCATGATACACATACACTACTAGCAGATATCTTAAGTTCATTTCAGCAAAGAACTCAGGTTGAACTCTCTGCTGTGTTGTACAGCGAAAACAATCTGATTTGGCGCCAACTGTGACAAAACCGGAACACATCCCTCACGCCCCGTCCCCGCAATAATAACCAAAAAAGAATCCCCCTCGTCCTCGCGTACCACCCTACCAACCTCCGGATCCAACACATCATCCTCCGACACTTCCGCCATCTGCAATCAGACCCCACCACCAAAGACATTTTTCCCTCCCCACCCTTATCTGCCTTCCGGAGGGACTACTCCCTCCGTGACTCCCTTGTCCGTTCCACACTCCCCTCCAGCCCCACCACACCCGGCACTTTTCCCTGTAACCGCAGGAAGTGCTACACCTGCCCCCACACCTCCGCCCTCACCCCAATCCCAGGCCCCAAGAAGACTTTCCACATCAGACAGAGGTTCACCTGCACATCTGCCAATGTGGTATACTGCATCCGCTGTAGCCATTGTGGCATCCTCTACATCGGGGAAACCAAGCGGAGGCTTGGGGAATGCTTTGCAGAACACCTGCGCTCAGTTCGCAACAAACAACTGCACCTCCCAGTCGCGAACCATTTCAACTCCCCCTCCTATTCCTCAGACGACATGTCCATCCTGGGCCTCCTGCAATGCCACAGTGATGCCACCCGAAGGCTGCAGGAACAGCAAATCATATTCAGCCTGGGAACCCTGCAGCACAATGGCATCAATGTGGATTTCACAAGCTTCAAAATCTCCCCTCCCCCAACCGCATCACAAAACCAGCCCAGCTCATCTCCACCTCCCTAACCTGTTTTCCCTCTCACCTATCCCCTCCTCCCACCTCAAGCCACACCCCCATGTCCTATCTACTAACATCATCCCGCCCCCTTGACCTGTCCGTCCTCCCTGGACTGACCTATCTCCTCCCTACCTACACTCACCTTTACTGGCTCCATCCCTGCCTCTTCAACTTGTCTGCCTCCTCTCCACCTATCCTCTCCTCTCTATCCATCCTCTATCCGCCTCCCCCTCTCTCCCTATTTATTTCAGAACCCTCTTCCCCTCCCCCATTTCTGATGAAGGGTTTAGGCCCGAAACGTCAAGTTTTCCTGCTCCTATGATGCTGCTTGACCTGCTGTGTTCATCCAGCCCCATGCTTGTTATCTCTGATTGCTCTGCCTACCCCTTTTAACCTTTCACCCTATTGCTAATCAAGAATCTATCTACTGTTGCATTAAAAATATCCAAGAACATTGCTTCCAACACCTTTTGAGGAAGAATTTCTTCAAGATTCACAATCCTCCACAGGAGAAAAAATGTCTCCTTATTTCTGTTTTAAATAGACAACAGCTAGTAGGTGCATCAACTTTAAGGAATAAGACAATCAAACGTTACGACAGAGACTATGCAAAAGACTTCAAAATTTCCAGTTCCCTGCAATTTATCATCAGACAGGCACATAAACACAAGTACCTATTATGTTACATCAGCAACATGAATGAAACTCACATGAATTTCAATATACCCAGCAACTGAACTGTGGAGTGGGAAGTTTAAAAATGTTCTGCTGAAAAACCATAGCCTTGAGAAGAAAAACATTTCATGGCCAAGAGAGCAATGATAATTTTCAAACGTAGGACCGCAATGAGAAGTAAGTTCCTTGCAGTGATTTTAGTACTTACTCATAACAATGGTTGGATGAATGAGGATGGCGTGAAGCTATATTCTAATAATGCAAGAAGTAGAGACTTACCAGCCCATACAGAGATTGTTGCTTTTTAGAGTATGGGACATAATTAAATCTTATATAAATTGATAAGATCAAGAGGGGCCTATAAAGAGGTAACACTCAAATGCAGTTATACCAAGGGGTTCACACCTATAGTTCAATCTTCGGATGATTAGATAAGCCATTCAAGGATCAAGATTGTATTGAATGAAATAGTGGATGATTGAGGGAGATGGAAGTTTTAAAAAGATTGGAGGTTTGCATGCTGCATTAGAAAGACTGTATCTGGAGTATTGCATATAATTTTGGTCCCTTTACTTAAGAAGGGATGCAGTTGTAATGGAGGCAGTTCAGAGGAAGTTGATTCCAGAGATGACTTTACTTTATGAAGAGGAATTGAGCAGTTTAGGCCTATGTTCTCTGGAGTTTAAAAAAATGAAAGGAAATCTAATTGAGGAATATAAGATTCTAAAGAGAATTGATAAAGTAGGTGTAGAGGGGATGCTCCTTGTTGTGCTGCAATCTAAAATGGGATGTCATAGTTTTCGGATAAGGGGTAGCATATTTAAAACAGAGATGAGGAAATATTACTTCTCTCAAAGGGTTGTGAATCTGTGGAAGTCACTACCCTAGTGTGTGGTGAATGCCAGGACATTGAGTAAATTTAAGGAGGAGATAGGCAGATTTTTAATTAGTAATCGGTTGAAGAATTATGGGGAGTTAGACAAAGGACAGCCAGTGGACGTGATCTATTTAGCTTTCCAGAAGGCTTTTGACAGGGAATGCCTTTGCAGAAATTCACCAAAGACCCTTAGATAGCACCGTCCAAACTTATGACCACTTTCATCTAGAAGGACAAGAGCAGCAGATACATGGCAACACCACCACCTCTAAGTTTCCCTCCAAGCCACTCAACATCCTGACTTGGAAATATATCGTCATTCCTTGACTGTCGCTGGGACAAAATCCTGGAATTCCCAGCCAGCAGCATTGTGGGTCAACTCACAGCAGTGAGTTCAAAAAGGCAGCTCACCATCATGTTCACAAGGGCAACAAGGGACGGGCAATACATGCTGGCCAGCCATCGATGCCGACATCCCACATACGTCTAAAAATACAAGGTGCCATTCTGGAGCCTGCTGAAAATAAAAGATCCCATGGCATAGGGTAAAGTGATAGAAGATTGGCTGACTGGCAGAAGATAGACAGTAGGGATAAAGGGGTGGACAGTGACGAGTGGAATTCCGCAGGGGTCTGTGTTGGGACCACAACTTATTCACGTTATACATTCATGATCTGGATGAGGAATGAGGGCATTGTCGATAAGTTTTCAGATGACACAAAGATGGGTAGAGAGGCAGATTGTGTTGAGAAATTGGGGAGGCTACAGAATGACTTGGGACAAAATCGGAGAGTGGGCAAAGAAATGGCAGATGGAATACATTGTGGGAATGTGTGAAATTATGCATTATTGTAGGAAGAAAGAGGGATAGGTTATTTTCTAAATAGGGAAAGACTTCAGAAAGTTGGAGCAAAAAGGGACTTGGGTGCTCTCGTTCAGATTTCTCTTACAGTTAACATGCAGGTTCTGTTGGCAGTTTTTAAGGCAAAGGCAATATTAGCATTCATTTCAAGAAGGCTAGAATACAAGAGCAGAAATGTACTGCTGAGGCTGTACAAGGCTCTGGTTAGAGCGCATTTGGAATAATGTAGGTAGTGTTGGGCCCAGTACCTAAGGAAGGATGTGCTGGCATTGGAGAGGGTCCACAGGAGGTTTACAAGAACGATCCTGGGGCATGAGGGTCTTGTCATATCAGAAGCAGTTACAGACTCGTGGTCTCTACTCGCTGTAGTTTACAAGGATGAGGGGGATCTGATTGAAACTTACAGAATACTGACAGGCCTGGATAGAGTGTACATGAAGAAGATGTTTCCGCCAGTAGAAAAGACTGGGACCCAAAGGCACAGCCTCAGAATGAAGGGACAACCCTTTAGAACTGAGATAACGAAGATTTTCTTTAGCCAGAGAGTGGTTAATCTGTGGAACATGTTACCGCAGAGCGCTGTGGAGATCAAGTCATTGAGTGTATTTAAGACAGAGATGGATAAGTTCTTGATTGGTAAGGGGATCAAGGGTTACAGAGATAAGGCAGGAGAATGGGTTTGAGAAGCATATCAGCCATCATCGAATGGTGGAGCAGACTCAATGGGTTGAATGGTCTAATTCTGCTCCTATGTCTTATGTTGTTGTAGAACATTGCAGTGGGCAGGAAAGTGGAGTTGAGGTCAAAATAAGATCGACCATTAACATATTAAATGGTGGAGCAAGCTCGAGGAGACGAATTAACCACTCCTGTTCTTAGTTCTTATACCCTGCTTGATGTTAATGTGGTTTCATACTTCAATTGTGGGATGCTATTCATGCATCAAATGAAAGAATGATTATGAAGCCACAAGTGCTGTGCCAGATCCAGGTAGGATCCTTACAATGATGCAAGAGTCTCTGAATGAATTTGATGAACTCTACATTGGATGCCAAAGACGATGAATTGTTTTTAAAACATAATGATTGTGATTTAAACTACCCTCATAGAATTATTACATCAAGTAAAATGTGATACATTGATTTAATTTGAATTACCAGTGTTATTTTTCTTCCACAATTGAAAAGGGTGACATCGCTGCCAAAACTGGCAGGCCATATTTTATACCTGGCATAAGTGAATCCCATTTTTTGCAGGATTTTTTAAATCATCAAAGATCGGATTATAACTGCAATTTATGGTAGCTAAGTATTTGGAAGAGTTAGATAATCACATACTGCTTGGATAATTAAAGTCTACAAGGGACAGAGGAGCAAAGTGCCCAGGAATACAGATACATTTATCACAAGCAGTGCGACCAATAAAACAAAAGCATACCACGCACTATGTTTCACTTCTAGATGGATTGAAAAGAAAAACAGAGTAGTTTGTTAAATTTAAATTAGATATTGGTTAAATGACTTGGAAAACAGTGAATAGTTGGGCCTACATGTTATAAAGTATATTAAGTATTGAAAATAAAATCACAAGGATGGCATAACAACCGAAAGGCTGTTCTTATCAGAAAAGGCTGAACAGTATGGGGTTCTTTACTATGAAAAAGAAAAAGACTGGGGGTGAATGTAGAAACACGAATCAAAAGGAGGCCATTCAGCTAACATGTCTGCATCAGCTCTCTGCAAGATTAGCTCCGTTAATCATACTCGCATGCCCATTATAACTAGCCTTGCAATTTCTTTTTCTTTTCAGGTGCATTTCTAATTATGTTTTGAAAGACATCATTGAATTTGCCTTTTCTGACTGGCCTATAATTTCCTACATTTTGTCTTCCTTCTTTCCTGAATAATGTCAGAAGTCACACGACACCAGATTATAGTCCAACAGGTTTATTTGAAATCACAAGCATTTGGAGTGTTGCTCCTTCGTCAGGTCACTTCACCTGACGAAGGAGCAGTACTCCAAAAGCTTGTGATTCCAAATAAACCTGTTGGAATATAGCCTGATGTCATGTTCTAACTTTGTCTACCCCAGTCCAACACTGGCACCTCCACATCCTGAATAATGGATTTGGATTAACTATTTTCCAATCCACTGGGACCGTCCAAATTTTAAGAATTAGAAGTTTATGACCAATGTCTTCACTATTTCTACTGTCACATTTTTCAAAGACCATGGGAATCAGGCCATTTAGATCTAACAGTTTTACTCAGCACCTTATCCTTGGTGAAGGTAAGTTCTCCCGTCCTTTCATCTTTTCATTTTCAAAGGTCTTTGGAAGTTCATTCTCATATTTCCTTTTTGGCCTTCCCCACTAAACTTTTCAGATTATTTAATATTGAATCCGTTTGTTTCTCATTCATATTTTCCTTCTGATATCTGAACCTTTTGTCGGCTCACCTCACAAACTCTCTGTCTCGTTGTCGGGTGAGTTCTGACTTTGGTTATCTGACCATTTCTCTTCAGGGAAGTGTACCTTGATTATACCTATTTAAAAGGTAATTCATGTTCAACTAGAGTTTTGCCTGGCATCCTTGTTTTTAATTTACCAGTACATCCTCACCCCACTCAAATAAAAATGAAACACTTTTACTTTAGGTTGCTCCTTTTCAATTCATGTGGTTAACATTAACCCATATTTTAATTATTCATTCATGGTACATGAGCCTCCCTGGCTTGTCCAACATTTATTGCCCATCTCTGCTTGCCCTTGAGAAGGTGATGTTGAGCTGTCTTCCTGATCTGCTAAAGCATTTGGTCTGGGTACATGCACAACACTGTTAGCAATAGTGTTCCAGGGTTTTGACCCAGCAAAATACCAGTACATCACTTCTCACGAAGGCAAAGAAATTCACAAGATATTTACACTTTTTTAAAAAGGACTTTAACACTCAAAATCGCAGAAACACGAAAATCTACACATTATTTAATATTTGATGACACAAAGCAGCAATGTTTTATATGAAAAGCAGGAATTGCTGGAACTACTCAAAAGTTCTAGCAGCATCTGTGGAGATAGAAACAGTTACTATTTAAAATTGAATATAACTCTCCTTCAGAAATGGACAAGAGTAAAAATATGATGAATTATATGCTGTCAAAAGAAAGGGGGAAAACACTAAACCAATACGCAATGGGTCTGAGATAAGGGAGAGAACAGGAGAGATCTGACAATCCTCCAACCAATCTGTACCACAAAGGCAGCAATCTTTGTTAAGTACTTCAAGTGGTAACATGAAGCACTTACTGTTACATTGAACTCAGTTGAATTTCAACTCTTTTACAAGAGTACATCTGAAATTTAGTCTTATTATTGCTGATAGCGGATTCAAAATTCTAATAAATTATTCATGGAAACAAGTGTATAAGGATCTGGACTTGACTACAAGATTGATCATTATTTAAAAATAATACCTTTTGAGGAGAATTGTGGGAGAAAATTGACAAAGTTGTAATGGAATAAAAGGGCAAAGCGGTTGTCCATCGTGAATGTAAATGCCAAAATAATTGATAGCTCAGTGTCAAAGCAAAGACATGCAAAAGAGCATTCGAACTGGCACATGGCAAAAAAAAAAATGCAAAATGAGGGACAAAGTTCATACCTGAAATGGTTGAATTCTATTGATTGTAGAAGGCTGTAAAGTGCCTAATCAGAAGATAAGGTGCTATTTCTCTTGCATTCAGCTTTGTGGAACATTGCAGCAGGTTGAGAACAGAAACGTGAGCCTGACAGCAAGGTGGTGAATTAAAATAGCAAGCAACTGGGAGCCAGGGGTCGTGTTTGCAGACTGAGCAAAGGTGTTCCGCTGTCACCCAATTTGGGTTTGGTCTCCCTAGTCAGGTGAAGTCACATTGCAGGCAACAAGTAAGGCATGCAATGTTTAAAGGAATACACATAAATTGCTGATGTACCAGAAGGACTGTACAGAGCCTTGGATGTTGGGGAATGCGCAGGTAAAAGGGCAGGTCACCTAACCAACTCAGTATTGAAAAGAATAGCAATTTTCAGAGTTTGGCAAGTGACTACCTAAATGTGGAAATGCACAAAAGAAAATTATGCCTCCATGGCCAATTTACTGAAAAACCTACATCTCAAACTATCATCCTTCACTTCAAATATTATGCCAAGAAACAACCTAATTCATCATATTACTGCCATGTAGTAATATTCTGGTATTAATTAAGTTCCATAAAAGTATTATTTGTAAATTTTAAACATTTGGGCATTATAGTGGGTAAAATATTTAACTTATCAGCTGGTAGGGGTATGCAGACAGTTGGTAGATTTAGAAGAGGTATGCAATATAGTAATTGTTGGAACCTCTGAAGTAGATATTTCAAAACTCCCTTATTTACTTCACAAATTAAGAATGTAGAACACACAAGTAATTGAAATGCATTTGAGGTGGAATCTAAATCGGCACAAAGAAGAAAGAAAGGTGGAGTTGGATACAGTCGGGAGGGAACGGACTCATGTGGATCATAAACACCTCTTGGGCTTGTTATACAAGGCAGTTAGCACCTAAAAGGGTTAACAGACATCTCAAAAATGTACTCCCCTTCAGTATATACGGGATGTTTCCTAGCGAGAACTAACTATAGTGGTTAGCGTTTGTTAATTGGTTCAACAGCTGATTCTCTTTGCTACTGATATTGTCAAGAATGTTTTAGTAACTGTAATGTGAAATTAGCTGTTTAAGCTCAGCCTGATGTTTCACAGGAGATAATCATGCATATTAGATACTAAATGTAATAAATAAATTGACTTATTACTATTTAAAAATTGAACCTAAGATGTCATATGGGAATCTTTCCCCAAACGGTATCAGTAGCACATACAGATACCAGCATCAATTGCTGGCAGTGATTTCACTTAGGATATCGCAGATCATGTCTGACATCATAAGACAACGACAGCAATGAGGACCTTGCCAGTTATGACGGCCAAATGGTCAATTTCTGTTCAAAACACTTGATGAAACCCGGTGGAAATCTTGTGGTGCAATGGGAAGCATTCCTCCATCAGAATATTCAGGTTTAAGTCCACTCTAGGACTTGATGGCTATTCATGCTGCAAATAAAGAGGTGATCATCAACTTGCAAATCCTTCCAATATGCCTACAGCAGATGGCTGTAGGCCAGGAGAGTCACCAGCTTAGCCAGAACAGTATGGTAGGTGCAATGTAATAGCAGCAACTCTCACATTAAAAGAGTCCACACACAGGTTCCTACCATGGGCTGCACTCTGTAGCACGCATTCTCACTTTGAGAACTACCAGAAGAAAAAATATGATGTAGTTATCTCTACTGCATCCCTTTATTCTCTTTTCCCTCATATGGACATCAAATCTCTTCTTAAAATCGTCTACATCAACTTCTCCATCTGTTCCATGTTCTTCCCATTCTGTATAAAGAAATTCTTGTTAAAAAAAATTACTGATTATTAGGTGAACTTGTTAAATCAGGGTCAATGAAAATTGAGCTGTGGCTAATTAAGCAGGTGCTATCTTTCAGCAATCAAGAAAATGAGACGTAAACAAAAAAGTTTTTGATTTTTAAAGAAAAGCTATTACTGAACCGTTGAAAAACGAAAGATCAGTTTTAAAGAGATTCTTCGGATGTCAGGTTTTTTTTATTGGAGTTGGAAAAAGATCTGATAGATCAAGATTACAAAGGGTTATGGCAAAATAAAGTATTTGATCGTTCTCATGATCAGCAAGACTTTAATGAGATGGGACAAAGATAAAGCCTTGGCGTGTGATTAGAATCAGGTAAAAGTGCAACTTTATTGGTTGATACAGCATGCTTAAATTGAACAAGAAAGCTTCAGAGTATATATTTAAATTAAAACTTATATCTTTAAAGCACACGTAAGAGTATACACCATCTTTCCAAACATCCACTTAGATATCACCTCTCAACACATACCACAGGCATGTTCTCTGTGGGGTAACCACCTATTCCTTACAGACTGGTACAGAAATCAGGGAGGTTTTGAGGCCAGCTGTGCAGAAACTTTGATTTTAAAAAAAAAGAATCATTGCTGGTTTATCAATAAAATGCCAAGTACATTTGAACCTTTACAATGGTTTGGTTAGGCCATATCTAGAGAGTATTGTGTCCAGTTCTGGTCACATCGAAACGAGATGAGAATCCCTGAGAAGGTGCTGAGGAAATGTGTTAGAATGGTTCCAGGGTGGAGGAATTTAGCTACAAGATTAAGTTCAGGAAGTTAAGATTGCTCTTGGACGAAGGAGTTTGGAGATGGGAGATTTTTAAAAAGATGCACAAGATCATGGCAGGTTTGGATAAGGCAGACAAAGAGAAGCTGTATCCATAAGCTAATGGTATAAAGACCATGGAGCAAGATCTTTAGCATGTGTTCGTAGGGGAAAATGTGATAAATTGCTTTTTTCCATATAGTGGTAATGGCCTGAATCCTGGTATCTACATGGGTGATGGAAGCAGAGATGATAAATGACTTTGAAAGGAAATTGGATGGACTCTCAATAGAAATAAACTTGTTGGGCAGTGGGGTAATAAGACTGATTGGACCACTCTACAAAGAGCTGGGATGGAACTCAATTGGGTGAATAATCTTTAAAATTGCCATGATTATACGCAGTTGTGATCTGGCCTACTACGCAGACTTCAAATGGCATTTTTCAAAACAAGTTATCATTTCCATTTGGAAGGGATACAAGGCAGATATGTAGCCAACTCCCAGGGAAAAAAAAAACCTAACGTTGTTTTCATTTGGGTACAAGTACACATATTAGGCCACTCACTAAAGGACTTCTTTCTAACAAAATATTTTATCTTCATTCTGCACTGCAATACAGAGGTGCTTTTAGGAATTCAGTGGAGAGAATTAACTTGATCACTAACCTATTTTGAGAAATGCACTGCTTTCTTTTATCCCATCTAGCTGTGTTAGCTATTATTACAAGGTTTTGTAAAAGATCATTATGCTAATTTGCTAATTCATATATATGAACCAAGACAAGGGTCTACAATTTAAAGACTGAACATTGTTCTTTCTCCCAAAATAGGCTGCATCTTTTCACTTCATAGAAATCTATAGTATCTAATTAGTAATAGATACACCGAACACGATGGATGGGGACGTCTTCCATATCCTTTCGGTGATCTCTAGCATAGTCCCACAAGTAATAATCGATCAAAACAGAATTGATGTGTGCGTTTGTGCACCCTTTCTGTGCTCCAAGTTCCAGAATGCAACGCAATATTAACTCAACACACCAAATGGAGCAGCCTCGAATCTCCACCTCTTCACAATCCCCTGATTGGAACAACACACCTAGGATGTGAATAAAAATGCAATTTTAAACTTCAGTAGAAGTGGGTTGTGTCAATGAGAACCTGAACAAAATGAGAACAAATTTAAACTTGTAAGATATCATATTGTGAAACTAACTTTCTCAAGAGTATTTACAAAATGGAACATTCTTGTTCAGCTGAATAATTACGGATAAAGCTTTGCCAAAATGGTCTTAACATTTTAAAACAACTCAATTGTTCTTCTGCTACTTTGCAACTACATTGGGCTAGAATTTCCAGTTACTTTCAGCTGTTAAGACTATTTATGGGTCTGTAAACCTGTCCATTAGAGCACTGAGGCTTCCAGGTCAGTTTTCTAGATGATGACCAATTAGCTGTCTGTCTGAGTTTGTCCTCTAATTAAGGACTGGAAGGGTGAAGAAGGGCAAAGTGAAATGAATGAGAAAACCAACAGCTACCTATGCACAAGCCTGTGATAATAGTCTCCAACTGCTGCTCTGGCAATGGCAACTTTTTACTTGGGGTTGCCTTCAAGTTTGCCATTTGTACTACTGAAGAGTCAGATTTCATTTCTTTTACATGCCACTTCAAACATCTACTGCACAGCTACCTTCCAAATAGATGAGGTTCTGACAAAATGTTGTAAAGCAGTTTTTAAGTAGCTCACATTGAGCCCTTGGAAATTTACTGAAGGAGCTGAATAAATGTTTCTTCCATCAGTGACTCCTACTTTCATCGTGTGCAGTTTGACTCATTCCCCATAATTATGCTGAATTCATACTAAATTGATTACAAACCTTGTTTAAGTTTCTCCATTAGTTTTTCTGAGTATTTCATGGCTCCGAGGTGGACAAGTACTTGAGGGATTCTGTAGTCTGCAAATATAGTCAGACTGGCTATGTCATGAAAGGCACCATCCTCCTTTCCTTCCAGTAGGCCCCAGATATCTGCCACAAGGATTTGTGCCCTTTTGTAAAAAGCAACTTTCTTTCCCTGAACAACAGTTGTAAAATATGAAGATATAAAATATTTTCAACACATCTCAAATCCATTACATATCACTCCATAAATTTCAGGATTGTCTTTAGAATTGATGTCAGTAGATGTGATAATACCATCTTACTATCTATCGCATCACAAGAAAACAAAGACCCTTCGTAAAACCACAGAACTCTCAATCCTGTGCAGTGACTCAGAATCAGAGCTGGCATGATAACTCCGTTTACTAATTACGACTCATCATGGTATCACACTGTGGCAGAACAGCAAGGAAGGTGGGATGCAAGTGTACCACCAAATATTTAACACTATGACTTGCAGCACTGGAGGGTCTAACTAATAAGGCTTGAACATCAAAGTAAAATCAGACTGCAGATGAACGTTTAATATAAAATACTAATGGGTCCACTGCTTCTGCTGGTCCCTAGTGGAAAAGGAGCAAGATGCTCAGTAAAAGAAATGTAAGTGTAAAGTAAACATAGATGTTAAAAAAGTGAAAAAAATTCTTAACCCTTAGGCAACCAGAAACTACTTTCACAAAGGTCATCTCATTAGTCAACTGGCCTAAACCTGCTGAGATTGGTTTAAAGATCAGTGTGATGATACTTTGCATTAGATATCAATGCCAATCATTAGATATCATTTTTATGGGTTCAAATGAGGAATAAAAAGCTACCTAGCTTTAAAAAATCCAGGCGTCAATGTCCCCTTTCCCTGTCCACACCACGCAAATTTCCCAACAGCATGTTGCAATGATCTGGTTTGTGATGGAAGCAGATTCAGGAGGAAATTTTCAAAAAGAAATTGGATAACCACTGAAAAAGCAAAATTTTCAGGGCTGAGGTGAAAGAGTAGAGGAGTGAGACTAACTAGATAGTCCAACCAAAGAATCACGCGATGGGCTGACTGCCCTTCTCCTGCATGGTAAAACATTATGATTCTAAGCCAAAGAGCATGAAAAGCAAATTTTCTGCTCAAAATATTGCTAGAAGCACACCTGTTCCTAGATAGTAGGAACTGCAGATGCTAGAGAATTTGAGATAACAAGGTGTAGAGCTGGATGAACACAGCAGGCCAAGCAGCATCAGAGGAGCAGGAAGGCTGACGTTTTGGGCCTAGACCCTTCTTCAGAAAATATTTTCTGAAATACAGATGCTGAACAGATGGGTCACGAGTACATGATCACAGCAGATGTCTCCTGGCACAGTAAGAGCCAAAAGGTACTTGGTCTTGCTGGGCATACCCAGATGGCATTCTGCTGCTAAAACTGGCTATAGAAATGCTGAAAGCAAGTTGGGAGTCACAGAATTAGCATGTCTCCTCACTGTGGAGCTGCAAATGAAACTAACAAAAGCTATTAATTTAGTTTGCAAGAATTGATTGGTTACACATCTGATGCAGCTATACTAAAATGGATCTCTTTTTCCAGATTATGAATGCTGCAAATCAATCTGGCTACCAACACAGGCGAAGAGAAAAAAAGCAGAGGAAATTCAATCACAGCTGATGTCTATGGTACACCTGCATTGAAAGGATTCGAGTGAAAATCAGCCTTGAAAATGGGTGACAATATGATGAGCAGAAAGTTAAGGCCAGAGCACCTTTATCATGCCATAGTTAAACAGATATGTCAGGAGCGTCACCTGAGGCAAAGAGTTATAAATATCTGCAATGATTTTCTGGGTACAAGAATGGTGGCAAAAACAGATCATTCAACAGTTGCTTTGTGGATTAACTGCTGCTTTAATTACTACAGTCACTCTCTGTTTCATAGTAGATACAGTATTGTACTTAAATTAGCAAATCAATCCACAATCTAAGCATGAAAGATTGACACCTAGAAACATGACCATGAAATAGTATCAACATTTTGTGTTTCTGGTTTGATTTCTAAATAAAAGGTATCAAAGATCTAAGTAGCAAAGCAACTTAAGGCAAACACAACCGCACCAAATCCAAGCTGCACACGTTTCAGACAGCAAACATGTACAAGTTTCAGGCGCAGGCATGATGAAGTAGGCAATGTGCTATGGCATGTCTCAATTTTAATTTTCTTTCCAGTTAGCTCTCCAAATTCTAGGCACACATTAAATTAGGGCAAGACTGAACATGCAAGTGGAGTTCTAATAAATCTTTTGGGTTTCTCTGATGGTCTTCAGGCTCTAGAATACAGTGCCACATACTCAGAAGACTGATATACCTCGCAAACAGTTAGTCCAACTCATATACCAGCACTCTGCACATCATTAATTTATTGACTAGATCATTTTTTTTTAAAACTGGCTTCCTGCTATTGTAGCATTAGCATATGATCTGAAGGTCTTTGTGTCTGCACTTCTTTTTTCATTTTCTATTTTAAACAACATTTGTTTCTTAAAGTTGTAGCCTTGACCTTCATTCACATAGAGCTGAATTCTACATGACAGGAAAACAAGCAGGCACACCCCTGAATTAGGATACTGTGCCATTGGCACATTATTCACACATGGGACATAAATTCTGGCCAGCCAGCGATGCTTACCACCTGACCCTAACTGCCCTTAAGATGACAGTGGGCTGCCTTCTTGAATTGTGCTCAGTCCATGTATTCCAGCAATCACTGGCCCACCCATTTGATCTTGATTTTAATGAGACCCAGAAGGGAGAATGGGTAGGTTGCCTGCCTATGGCCCAACTGAAGCCAATAAGTAGGTCATAAATACCCACTAAGGGCCTTATCTCACATCTACTCTAGAAAAAAATAAGTAGCAGGGCAGGAGAGCTCTTGTGGCATAGTTGTAGTGTTAATACCTTTAAAACCAGGAGGCCTGGGTTCAAGTCCCACCTGTTCCAGAGGTGTGTAATAACATTGCTGAACAGACTGATTAGGAAAAATAGGTGAAATAAATGTTAGGAAGGGGAGGTCGAACCCACCTGATGATTAAAATCGAAAGACAAGACCCCAATCTGTTACAGCAGTAGAGATTCCCTTCTAGTAATTAAACACAAAACACCCAGAGAAACTCGCCTAATTGGTTAAAAAGCAGTGGGTAAATGAAAGAAAATCCCTGATATTCACTTTATAAGCAGGAAGTAACAATTTATTTATTTAACCCTAACAGTGTACAAATTAACATAAGTATTACCAAATCAAATAATTTCCCCTGAACTACTAACTATTCCCGAACAGAACAAAATTCTAATGGTATGCGGTTCCAATAAATACAAATCCCACTTATACAAACTCAAGTGATAATAAAGATAAATTAAAACTTAGACTCTCAAAAGTATACGAAATAACAAGGCGTGGGGCTAGATGAACACAGCAGGCCAAGCAGCATCATAGGAGCAGGAAAACTTGACGTTTTGGGCCTAGACCCTTCATCAGAAATGGGGGAGGGGAAGAGGGTTCTGAAATAAATAGGGAGAGAGGGGGAGGCGGATAGAGGATGGATAGAGGAGAGGAGGCAGACAAGTCGAAGAGGCGGGGATGGAGCCAGTAAAGGTGAGTGCAGGTGGGGGGGTAGGGAGGAGATGGGTCAGTCCAGGGAGGACGGACAGGTCAAGGGGGTGGGATGATGTTAGTAGATAGGAGATGGGGGTGGGGCTTGAGGTGGCACATGGGGATAGGTGAGAGGAAAAACAGGTTAGGGAGGTGGAGATGAGCTGGGCTGGTTTTGGGATGCGGTTGGGGGAGGGGAGATTTTGAAGCTTGTGAAATCCACATTGATGCCATTGAGCTACAGGGTTCCCAGGCTGAATATGATTTGCTGTTCCTGCAGCCTTTGGGTGGCATCACTGTGGCATTGCAGGAGGCCCAGGATGGACATGTCATCAGAGGAATGGGAGGGGGAGTTGAAATGGTTCGCGACTGGGAGGTGCAGTTGTTTGTTGCGAACTGAGCGCAGGTGTTCTGCAAAGCGGTCCCCAAGCCTCCGCTTGGTTTCCCCGATGTAGAGGAAGCCACAGTGGCTACAGCGGATGCAGTATACCACATTGGCAGATGTGCAGGTGAACATCTGCCTAATGTGGAAAGTCTTTTTGGGGCCTGGGATTGGGGTGAGGGAGGAGGTGTGGGGGCAGGTGCAGCACTTCCTGCGGTTGCAGGGAAAAGTGCCGGGTGTGGTGGGGCTGGAGGGGAGTGTGGAGCGGACAAGGGAGTCGCGGAGGGAGTGGTCCCTCCGGAAGGCAGATAAGGGTGGGGAGGGAAAAATGTCTTTGGTGGTGGGGTCTGATTGCAGATGGCGGAAGTGTCGGAGGATGATGCGTTGGATCTGGAGGTTGGTGGGGTGGTACGTGAGGACAAGGGGGATTCTTTTTTGGTTATTATTGCGGGGACGGGGCGTGAGGGATGTGTTACGGGAAATGCGGGAGACTTGGTCGAGGGCGTTCTTGACCACTGTTGGGGGGTAGTTGCGGTCCTTGAAGAATGAGGACATCTGAGATGTACGGGAGTGGAATGTCTCATCCTGGGAGCAGATGCGGCGGAGGTGAAGGAATTGGGAATAGGGGATGGCATTTTTGCAGGAAGGTGGGGGGGAGGAGGTGTATTCCAGGTAGCTGTGGGAGTCAGTGGGCTTGAAATGGACATCGGTTTCTAGGTGGTCACCCGAGATGGAGACAGAGAGATCCAGGAAGGAGAGAGAAGTGTTGGAGATGGTCCAGGTGAACTTCAGGTTGGGGTGGAAGGTGTTGGTGAAGTGGATGAACTGTTCGAGCTCCTCGTGGGAGCACGAGGCGGCGCCGATGCAGTCATCAATGTAACGGAGGAAGAGGTGGGGTTTAGGGCCAGTGTAGGTACGGAAGAGGGATTGTTCCACGTAACCTACAAAGAGGCAGGCATAGCTTGGGCCCATGCGGGTACCCGTGGCACGCTTGGATATTGAGCAGTTTTTCCGCCGCCTCCGCCTCCACGCTTACTTCTCCAACCGCGAATCTAACCCTCCCTCTACTGACCCCTTCTCCCGCCTCCAACACAGGCCCTCCTCCTGGACACCACCCCAAGGCCTCCTACCCTCCCTCGACCTCTTCATCTCCAACTGCCGTCGAGACATCAATCGCCTCAACCTCTCTACCCCTCTCAAAAACTCCAACCTCTCCACCGCAGAACGTGCAGCCCTCTGCTCCAATCCCAACCTCACCATAAAACCCGCGGACAAGCGAGGGGCAGTCGTAGTATGGCGCACTGACCTCTACATTGCTGAGGCCAGGCGCCAACTCTCTGACACCTCCTCCTACCGCCCCCGGATCATGACCCTACCCCGAGCACCAAACCACCATCTCCCAAACCATCCACAACCTCATCACCT
>JAHRHZ010000012.1:71487255-71510868 GCA_024137785.1 Ginglymostoma cirratum | reverse complement strand
ATGTAGAGGAAGCCACAACGGGTACAGCGGATGCAGTATACCACATTGGCAGATGTGCAGGTGAACATCTGCCTGATGTGGAAAGTCTTCTTGGGGCCTGGGATTGGGGTGAGGGAGGAGGTGTGGGGGCAGGTGCAGCACTTCCTGCGGTTGCAGGGAAAAGTGCCGGGTGTGGTGGGGCTGGAGGGGAGTGTGGAGCGGACAAGGGAGTCGCGGAGGGAGTGGTCCCTCCGGAAGGCAGATAAGGGTGGGGAGGGAAAAATGTCTTTGGTGGTGGGGTCTGATTGCAGATGGCGGAAGTGTCGGAGGATGATGCGTTGGATCTGGAGGTTGGTGGGGTGGTACGTGAGGACAAGGGGGATTCTTTTTTGGTTATTATTGCGGGGACGGGGCGTGAGGGATGTGTTACGGGAAATGCGGGAGACTTGGTCGAGGGCGTTCTTGACCACTGTTGGGGGGTAGTTGCGGTCCTTGAAGAATGAGGACATCTGAGATGTACGGGAGTGGAATGTCTCATCCTGGGAGCAGATGCGGCGGAGGTGAAGGAATTGGGAATAGGGGATGGCATTTTTGCAGGAAGGTGGGGGGGAGGAGGTGTATTCCAGGTAGCTGTGGGAGTCAGTGGGCTTGAAATGGACATCGGTTTCTAGGTGGTCACCCGAGATGGAGACAGAGAGATCCAGGAAGGAGAGAGAAGTGTTGGAGATGGTCCAGGTGAACTTCAGGTTGGGGTGGAAGGTGTTGGTGAAGTGGATGAACTGTTCGAGCTCCTCGTGGGAGCACGAGGCGGCGCCGATGCAGTCATCAATGTAACGGAGGAAGAGGTGGGGTTTAGGGCCAGTGTAGGTACGGAAGAGGGATTGTTCCACGTAACCTACAAAGAGGCAGGCATAGCTTGGGCCCATGCGGGTACCCGTGGCACGCTTGGATATTGAGCAGTTTTTCCGCCGCCTCCGCCTCCACGCTTACTTCTCCAACCGCGAATCTAACCCTCCCTCTACTGACCCCTTCTCCCGCCTCCAACACAGGCCCTCCTCCTGGACACCACCCCAAGGCCTCCTACCCTCCCTCGACCTCTTCATCTCCAACTGCCGTCGAGACATCAATCGCCTCAACCTCTCTACCCCTCTCAAAAACTCCAACCTCTCCACCGCAGAACGTGCAGCCCTCTGCTCCAATCCCAACCTCACCATAAAACCCGCGGACAAGCGAGGGGCAGTCGTAGTATGGCGCACTGACCTCTACATTGCTGAGGCCAGGCGCCAACTCTCTGACACCTCCTCCTACCGCCCCCGGATCATGACCCTACCCCGAGCACCAAACCACCATCTCCCAAACCATCCACAACCTCATCACCTCAGGTGACCCTCCCACCCACCGCCTCCAACCTCATCGTTCCCCAACCCCGCACCACCCGCTTCTATCTCCTCCCCAAAATCCACAAACCTGAATGCCCTGGTCGACCCATTGTCTCCGCCTGCTCCTGCCCCACCGAACTCATCTCCACCTACCTAGACTCCATTTTCACCCCCTTGGTCCAGGAAATCCCTACCTATGTCCGTGACACCACCCACGCCCTCCACCTCCTCCAGAACTTCCAATTCCCCGGTCCCCAACACCTCATCTTTACTATGGACGTCCAGTCCCTATACACCTGTATTCCCCATGCTGATGGCCTAAAGGTCCTCCGCTTCTTCCTGTCCCGCAGAACTGACCAATCCCCTTCCACCGACACCCTCATCCGCTTAGCCGAACTCGTCCTCACCCTCAACAACTTCTCTTTCAATTCCTCCCACTTCCTACAGACAAAGGGGGTGGCCATGGGTACCCGCATGGGCCCAAGCTATGCCTGCCTCTTTGTAGGTTACGTGGAACAATCCCTCTTCCATACCTACACTGGCCCTAAACCCCACCTCTTCCTCTGTTGCATTGATGACTGCATCGGCGCCGCCTCGTGCTCCCACGAGGAGCTCGAACAGTTCATCCACTTCACCAACACCTTCCATCCCAACCTGAAGTTCACCTGGACCATCTCCAACACTTCTCTCTCCTTCCTGGACCTCTCTGTCTCCATCTCGGGTGACCACCTAGAAACCGATGTCCATTTCAAGCCCACTGACTCCCATAGCTACCTGGAATACACCTCCTCCCACCCACCTTCCTGCAAAAATGCCATCCCCTATTCCCAATTCCTTCGCCTCCGCCGCATCTGCTCCCAGGATGAGACATTCCACTCCCGTACATCTTAGATGTCCTCATTCTTCAAGGACCGCAACCTCCCCCCCGACAGTGGTCAAGAACGCCCTCGACCGTGTCTCCCGCATTTCCCAGAACACATCCCTCACGCCCCGTCCCCGCAATAATAACCAAAAAAGAATCCCCCTTGTCCTCACGTACCACCCCACCAACCTCCGGATCCAACGCATCATCCTCCGACACTTCCGCCATCTGCAATCAGACCCCACCACCAAAGACATTTTTCCCTCCCCACCCTTATCTGCCTTCCGGAGGGACCACTCCCTCCGCGACTCCCTTGTCCGCTCCACACTCCCCTCCAGCCCCACCACACCCGGCACTTTTCCTTGTAACCGCAAGAAGTGCTACACCTGCCCCCACACCTCCTCCCTCACCCCAATCCCAGGCCCCAAGAAGACTTTCCACATCAGGCAGATGTTCACCTGCACATCTGCCAATGTGGTATACTGCATCCGCTGTACCCGTTGTGGCTTCCTCTACATTGGGGAAACCAAGCGGAGGCTTGGGGACTGCTTTGCAGAACACCTGCGCTCAGTTCGCAACAAACAACTGCACCTCCCAGTCGCGAACCATTTCAACTCCCCCTCCCATTCCTCAGATGACATGTCCATCCTTGGCCTCCTGCAATGCCACAGTGATGCCACCCGAAGGCTGCAGGAACAGCAAATCATATTCAGCCTGGGAACCCTGCAGCCTTTACTCACCTTTACTGGCTCCATCCCCGCCTCTTCGACTTGTCTGCCTCCTCTCCACCTATCCTCTCCTCTATCCACCCCCCCTCTCTCCCTATTTATTTCAGAACCCTCTTCCCCTCCCCCATTTCTGATGAAGGGTCTAGGCCCGAAACGTCAAGTTTTCCTGCTCCTATGATGCTGCTTGGCCTGCTGTGTTCATCCAGCCCCACGCCTTGTTATCTTGGATTCTCCAGCCTCTGCAGTACCTTTTATCTCTCTCAAAAGTATAGCCAGGTTAAGTTTTTCAAAATGTTCTTTGCCTTTTCCGCTGATCCTTCTGTCAGGAATGCTTTCTCTGTGAATTCTTCTGTCAGAACTAGGAATGCTGGGGTACCTTTATGAATAGATGGTGCTTTCTCAGAGTGCTTAGAGATTTCTGTGAGAGCCAGGTATTTACTCTTCAGATGGCAGTTTGCTCCCACACAGGTTTGCAAATTCCTCTTCTTAAGTACCACTGAAGACCTGTCAATTTTCTTATAGTTGGATCGGTCCGAGGTTGTCAAAAGCCTTGGATTTAAATTCAATTGGTTTTCGATCTAAGTGCTTGGTTTAAATTAATTGGCTGATCTTCAAGCTAGTTGCCAAAACACCAAAATAAGCCTAAGGTTTCCAGTCACGCAGCCAATTCATATATGTTGTTTCAATTTCAGAACTGGCTATAAATCTTCTGCTGCTTACAGACACGTTTTCATTTAAATCTCCAAGCTTGGAAAAGCACATCACCTCTCAAAGGGACTACACATTCTTAACCCTTCCTTCACTTTTACAAACAAATTCTAAACTTCTTGCCTTCCAATTCACAAGTACTCTGCACAACTTCGCAACATAAATTTTTAAAACTGATCAAATGTCTAGCAAATCAGTAGATGGAAAGACCTTTATAAAAAATAGAAAGGGGGCATGCGGGGATGTTTTGTGGTGCAGCAGCAGTGTTCCTACCCCTGAACGATGAGACCTCGGTTCAGGATCCACCAGCTCCAGAGGTGTGTCATAATGCTGAATAGGTCAATTCTTCTCTTTTCATACTTTAATATTTCTTAGTGCTCTTACACACAACCATGTATTTTTATCTCCTCATCAAATCACTTGTGTTGTCTTTTAATTTATTAACCACCAGGTTGATAAGAAAATATCTATAACAAGTAGTAGGCAAGTCCTGCACACAACATGCAGCAGGCTTAATAGTGAAGCCTGATCAGTGAATGGAAGATGTGGGAATTGCTCCCCTTCTCAGGCCTTTTACCATTCAAAGCACCATCTGCCATGTCAAACATGCCCTCCCCGCTTACACCTGGCTAGGAATATGCAAAGCATTTAGGCAATTGTGTTGACTGCTTCCTTGAAGTGTGACTAATTAAAGGCGGGAAAACAGTCTAAATGGAAGCAAAAGCAGAAATTGCTGGAAAACGGGCTAAGTGGAGGCAGGCTCATGCCAAAAATATTTGTTGGGATGCAAGGGGTACATCCTTTGCATAAAGCTTAGGCCATAGAATTTTTATCACTTCCTAAGGGAGAGAAACAGACCTCCAAATATAACTAACCACTAATATGAAGATGGAGCAAAATACTACACATGCTGAAATCAGTACTGAAAACTAAAAATGCTGGCAATCCGAGTGGGTCAGGCAGCATCCATGGAGACAGAGCAAACTAACATTTCAAGTCTAGATGACTCTTCATCAGAGCTGACACGAAGTGTGATTGGGGTCAGCATTTATGCAATAGTGCGGGGTGGTTGGAGTGCTGGGGGAGAAAGAATGTTAATTGTGTAGACAAAGTGATTGGAACGTGAGAATGGCAGAACAATGGTGTGTCCAACTGCCAAAATGAAAGAACAGACAGTCCCACTTGGGTGGGGGTAGGGGAGAGAGGATATGGTGACAGAGAATGTAACAATTAAAGCTAAAAGAAAGGAAAGGAATGGGTTCACAATCTGAAGATGAGATGTTGTTCCTCCAGCTTGCGTTGTGATTCAATGGAGCATTGCAGTGTGCAGGGGACAAACAACTGGGTATGCAAGCAAGATGCCGTGTTAACATGACTGGCTGTGGGAAGGTTGGGGTCATGCTTGCACATGAACCACAGGTGTTCTGCAAAGCAGTCACCCAAACAGCGTTTGGTTTCTCTAATGTACAGTAGGACACAATAAGTGCAGCAAATGCAATACACCAGATCGGAGGAGGTACAGGTAAAATGCTGCTTCACCTGGAAAGACTGTTTAGGCCTTTGGATGGTGAACAAGGAGGTGGTGAAGGAGCAGGTGTTTCACATTCTGCAGTTACATAGCAAGGGGGGCAATGTTTAGTGTTGTTGGTCAAGGAATGCACTAGGGCATCCCGGAGGGAATGGTCCCTGCAAAATGCTGATGGGGGAGTGAGGAGAAGATGTGTTTGGTGGTGGTGCTCTGCTGGAGTTGTCTGAAATGGCAGAGAACGATCCTTTGAATGCGGAGGCTAGTGGGATGAAAAGTAAGGACAAGGCATACCCAAACATGCTGTTTAGAGTGATGAGAAGGGGCAAGGATAGAAGCACGGGTGATAGATTGGATATGATTGAGGATCCGGTCAACCACAGCGGGCAGGAAACCATGGTTATGGAAGAAGGAAGCTGTGTCAGCAGTGCTATTTTGGAAGATGACATCATCCGAACAGATATGATGTAGACAAAGGAACTGCGAGAATGGGATAGAATCCTTGCAGGACATGGGGTATGAAGCGCTATAGTGAAGCCATGGGAGTCAGAGACTTTGTACTGGAGTGTTTTATTTTACTAGCAGTGATAACTATAATTATTTCTGCTAAACATCAGATGAGGGATCACCTTCACAAAGTTAGCTACGAATTTGCTTTGTGCATTCTGCTGTATTACCATTAATATAATTTGCACCCATCTTTGCCATTTTGTACAATCTCTGACCATTACTGTGGTCTTTCTATCTGACGATGTGGATCAAATATGATATTTCAAGAAAGCAGAATCACACCACACACTAGACAGTGTGAAATGACACATTGCAGATAAATCGTTGCTCTGGTTTGGTCTATGGCCTGACGCCACTTATGTTGTGAGTAAACGGAAAGTACAACAGTTAGGTTTTATTCAGAAAGATGAACTGAATTGAACTGCCTTTATCAGATCGCTTAAAAAAATTCTTCTGGCAAAAAACAAAGACAAAAAAGAACACAGAAAAGATTTCTTCCATGTATGTACTAACGCATCATGGAAAGTTTCTATTTTCACAGTTTGACAATCCCAAACATAGCAAATGTTCACATTTATTTATAGTGTCAATACTATATAGCAATCATAAATTAATGAGCCTATTCTCCCACCTGGTTCTCAATATTGACTAAATGAAGATTTAACATTAGCAAACTCACCTGAAACATTGTTTCATCTCTATAAGATGGAAAATTTTCCACCACAAGCTGTAGCAGCTTCTGAGCACTATTTTCACACTTCTTAATGCAATTAAGGAATGAACCATCAAACTTCTCTAGCAATATATTTCCAGCCTCTTTCAGTACTTTGAGACGTTCTTCAATCAAAGGCATTGGAACTTCAGTGTCTGAACGTAGCACATATTTCAGTTGATCTAGGGTTATATTTGCAACATATGATGCATTGGTAATGGGAATGTCTGAAGAGAAAGGAGAAAAAGGCCAGAAATGTTAACACAATTACTTCTTTGTCTACCAAGATATTTTAGATCAGATCAAAGTAGATGAACAAGGAAATGTAGTGTTTATCAAAGTCACATACAACATACAACGGATCGAAGATAAATTATGTCTCTTTATCTTTGTTGATCTGTCTACGCCAACAACACCATACTCGTCCAATACTTCTTCACTGAGATTTTTTTTCTAATCAAACTGTTCAGAGATATTATTACACTTCTCTGGAGCAGGTGGATCTTGAATCCAAGCTCTTAATCCAGGGAGAGGAACACTACTACTACACCTCAAAAGCCCTCTCCATTAATGGACATCTTTCAACAACCTGTTCAGACATGTCATGGCACACATCCGGGGCAGTTGGGACTTGAATCTCTGAGGGACTTGGGGCTCAGAGATATGAACACTACTACTGCACAACAGTGGTGCTAATATTCCGTTTTGTTGGACTGCTGTCAACGGCATCCATTTTTACCTATCTGAAGATCATTACCTGCAATGGCTTTTCTTCATGCTTCAACACCACCACCACCGGTATACCACAAGGATCTATTCTTGGTTTTCTATTTCCTGTCTACATACAAGCATCTGAAAACACAGCATTAGTTTTTATACATAGGCAAACGACATCCAAGCTCTACTTCAGCCACTTCTTTCAACTCCTACACTGTCGCTAAATTATCAGACTGCTTATTCCATTATCCAGCAGTGCACAACCTGCAGTTTCCTCCTATATTGGGAAGGCTGAAGCCATTACTTTCAGCCATTGCTCCAAACTGTGCCACCATCTTCCAAATCCAGCTTTCCCCTTGTAATAATCTGAGTGTGAATTGGTCAGTTCACAACCAATGGCCTATTTAATTGAAATGAGTTGTCCGTCACATTCTCGACACACTGTATGCATTTCCACAATCATCATTGCCTCACTCTCTCCCTCTCAACTCAATAACTGCTGAAACTCTCATGCCTTTGTTGCTTTTGGACTGGATCATTCCAAGAGCTGGTCTTCCAAATTTTACCTTTTCAATACACAGCCTGGAAGACTGGTAAAGGCAGATATAGTCAAAGCTTTCAAAGGAAACTGAATAATCATGTGAAAGGGAAACATTGTAGGATTATGAAGAAAGGCCTTGGCAGTGAACATAAAACTGCACTTGCAGACAGCCAGCACAAGTCTGACATACCAAATGGCCTCTTTGTGTGTTAAGATTGTTCTATGATTCTCAAGGGCCAGGATGCAGGAAGGAAATTCAGCCACAGTCGTGGTAGAAAACAATTGTTATGGTCACAAGGTAACATCTTGAGTCAAAGCAAATAAAGACATTTTCTCTATTCCCTTATGTTCTTCCCACCCATCTGCAAACAAAAGAACCAACTGACAACAGCTTATAAATGCAGACAGCATTTGGGTCAAGAATCAGAATTGCTGGCATCCACATAAACATTTCAGTAAACTAAAATTCAAAGTTAGAAATACAGTTCTATTTCTTCTTCATATTAAAGACTGTTAAATCATTAGCATATTGTTGGTTGTGGGATGATTTGTGTATAACTTGGATGTTGGGATCTCTACAATTCGAAGTGCTTACTTTTTAGACGTACCTTAACGACAGCAGCTTTTCAGTTGCATGGAGGGTGTGAATTGCACTGTCTAATTGCATGTTATTTACTTTGGCAATGAATTATAGGAGAATTAATGATTAACTCTCTTTTATATTTCAGTTTGTCAACTGAACTTTGAAAACAAATTTCTTGTCCACATCTGGACAAAATAGTGAACTCTGAACCCAGCACACGTAGAAATTTTAAAACAAAAACAAAATTTGTTGGAGATACTCAGCAGGTCCGGCTGTACCTGTGAAAAGAAAACAGAGTTAACTTTGAGTTCACTGACCCTTGTTCAGCACTGAAAACATCTAGGAAAAAGTGTTATTTGAGTTGATGACAAGGAGTGGGGGAAAAGGACTGAATGGATAAGTAGAGACACAAACAGAGCAATAGGCAGAGCGGGGTGGGGGGGGGGGAAGAAAGAGGGAGAAACAGAGAGAGACTGAGAGACAGCGAGAGACAGAGACAGACACAGACACAGACAGAGAGAAAAAGAGAGACAGACAGATACAGTGCCAAGCCTGGCTGGAGCACTGCAACAGGCCTGAGACATAAGTGTTGGTACAGAAACAAAGTGATGCATTGAAGTGGCAGGCATCTGGAAGCTCTGACCTATTTTTATTGACTGACGAAAGTGTTCCACAAAGTGGTCATCCGGTTTGGAGTTTTGTCTCCCCAGTGTAGAAGAGACTGCATTGTGAGCAGCAAATGCAGTAAACTAGATTAAGGTGCAAGCAAATCGCTGCTTCACCTGGAAGGTGTCTCTGGAGCCTTGATAGTGAGGAGGCAGGAAGTAAACAGGGAGGTGTTGCACCCTCTGGGATTGCACAGGACGCTGCCATGGGGATGTGGGAGGTGTTGGCGTTCCTGGAGAAGCGAGGTAAGGGGAAGATGTGCCTGGTGGTGGCATGTTGCTAGAGGTGGCAGAAATGGTGGCTTATGATCCTTTGGATGCAGAGGTTGGTCAATTGAAAAGTGAGCACCAGGGGAGACATATTATTGTTGTGGGAGGGAAGCAAAGGGGTGAGGACACCCCTCTTACCTGAAGAACAAGACTAAAGAAGTTGCTCAAAGTGAGGACGAGTTCGGCCAGGTGGAGGAGGGTGGTGGTGTGGATGGTTCAGGCTTTCATTCCAGAAAGAAGCCTCAGAGAGCCCAAAGACCATCCTGATGGGAATGGGTGTGCAGAGGGATGTTGCATGCCCACGGACAAGAGGAAGTTGCTGGTGTCCACAAACTGGAAATTTTGAAACCATCAGCAAATTGTGGACATACATGTAAAATGAAGAGTAAAGGTGGAAGTTTTAAAATCTGCCACAAATAGAATAAAATCAAAGTAGAAACTTACCTTCATCCAACGCTCTGTTAATAGCAGCACAAAGTGACCAAAAGCCACTATGCATTTTGCCTTTGTACTTAATCAAACACTTGTGATCATCATTTTCCGACCAAAAGGAAAAATTGAGGGTGTCTACGACGAATACCCAGTTGACAGATGCCTCATTCATTGTTTGTGGGTTTAGATCATGGAGTAGCTTCCATCCTGTTGCATCGAGTTCCTTTGAATTTCTTTTATCAAACAGCATTTCAGCAACTTTCCAAACTCCTTTTTCCAATATAAAGACATCTTTGCTGTTGTCAGATACAAATTTTCCGGCTTCCTTTGGCAGCAGTAGTGCGCCCATTCTTTTCTTTAATTAGATTTTGAAAGCAAAAAATGAAACAGACAATTAAAATATGAACAGAGATAATAAGAACTGCAGATGCTGGAGTCAGAGATAACACAGTGTGGAGATGGAGGAACACTGCAGGCCAGGCAGCATCAGAGGAGCAGGAAAGTTGACGTTTCGGGTTGGGATCCTTCTTCAGAAATGGGGATGTGGAAGGGAGCTCAGAAATAAATGGGGGGAGGGGTGGGGAAGGTAGGTGGGATGGTGATAGGGGAGTGCACGTAGGGAAAGGTGGGGATTGGTCAGTGAGATGGGAGGCGCAAGTTAGGTGGGAGAGAAGATGGACAGGTTGTGTCAGGTCAAGGAGGTGGGGATGACAGGGAGGCTTGGACATGGGATGAGGCCAGAGGCGAGGAGATTTTAAAACTGGTGAATTCCAGGTTTAGGCCACTGGGCTGTAGGCTCCTGAGGTGGAATATGAAGTGCTGCTCCTCAGTTTGCGGGTGGTGTCATTGTGACACTCGAGGAGGCCCAGGATGGACATGTCATCCAGGGAATGGGAGGAAGAGTTAAAACGGCTGGCGACCGGAAGATGGTGTTGTTTGTCGCATACAGAGCGCAGATGCTCTACAATATGGTCTCCAAGTCTACGCTTGGTCTCGCGGATGTAAAGGAGGCCACATCGGGAGCAACAGATACAGTAGACCAAGTTGATGGATGTGCAGGTTTGTTTTGTGCCTCGGATGGAGGTGAGGAGGTAAGTGTAGGGGAAGATGTAGCACTTTTTGTGGTTGCAGGGAAAGGTGCCGGGGGTGGTGGGTCTATTGTGGAATGCGGAGTGGATGAGGGCGTCGTGGAGAGCGGTCCCTACGCAACCATAATACAAAATAAAGTTCAGAAGTAGATTAAGTACATTATATACTTCATACTTACACACCTGAAAAATCACACCCAGCAATTTATTGATTTGAAGAAAAATAATATTTTGATATTTAAAAATGAGGTGTGTCATATTACATTTGTGCCAGTAACCTACAAATATGCTGGAGCCAATGAAGCTGCTTGTTCCATAAATGCTAGAACTTGGAAGTATTGCCTTTTAAAGGATTGCCACTTTCTGATTTCTTTTTCACAAGCATATACTCATACTACCCTGCAGAAGATGGTAATTTTGCTGTAGGTTACATCAATAAGAACATAAGAAATAGAAGCAGGAGTAGACCACCTGGCCCTTCGAGCCTGCTCCACCATGCAATAAGATCATGACTGATCTTTTTGTGCACTCAGCTCTGCTTATCCACCTCACTGTAACCCTTAATTCCTTTACTATTCAAAAATCTATCTTTTCCTTAAAAAGATCAATGAGGTGGCCTCAACTGCTTCACTGGGCAGGGAATTCCACAGATTCACAGCCCTTTGGGTGAAGAAGTTCTCCAAAAACTCAGCCTCAAAGTACGGGGTAGCAGATTTACGACAATGCCCCCTAGTTCTAGGTTCACCTGCCAGTGGAAACAACCTCCCCACTTCTGTCTTATCTATTCCCTTCATAATTTCATAAGTTTCTATAAGATACCCCCTCGTTCTTCTAAATTCTAATGAGTATAGTCCCAGTCTACTCAATCACTCCCCAGAAGCCGACCTTCTCAATTCCGGAATTAACCTAGTGAACCTCCAGTGCCAGTACATCCTTTCTCAAGTAAGGAGACCAAAACTGTACTCCAGATGTGGCCTCACTAGCACCCTAACCAGCTGCAGTGTAACCTCCCTAATTTTCAACTCCATCCCTTCCATTTGCTTTTTTAATTACCTGCTGCAGCTGCAAACCAATGTCTTGTAATTCATGTACAAGGACTCCCAGGTCCCTCTGCACAGCAGCATGCTGCAATTTTTCACCACTTAAATAATAGTCCATTTTGCTGTTACTCATACCAAAATGAATGACATTACACTTACCAACAATGTACTCCATCTGCCAGATTCTTACTCAGTCACTTAACCTATCTATGTCTCTCTGTTGACTTTCAGTGAACACTGTACACTTTGCTCTACCACTCATCTTAGCATCAGCTGCAAACTTCAACACACTCCAGTTGGTTGGCAATTCTAAAACATCGATGCAAATTGTAAACAATTACAGTCCCAAAACTGATCCCTGAGGTACTAGCCACTGATCATCGAGAAAAACACACATTTATTCCCACTCTTTGCTTTCTGTTAGTTAGCCAGTCTTCTATCCATGCTAATACATTACCCGTAACACCACGTACCTTTTTCTTATGCAGCATCCTTTTGTGCAGCAGCCTGTCAAATGCCTTCTAGAAATCCAGATACACCACATCCACTGAATCCCCACTGTCCACTGTGCTCGTAATATCTTTAAATACTTCCAGTAAGTTAGTCAAACATGACTTGCCTTTCACGAACCCAGGTTGTGTCTGCCCAATGGGACAATTTCTATCCAGATGCCTTACTATTTCTTCCTTGATGATAGATTCAAACATCTTCCACACTACAGAAGTTCGAATAACGGGCCTATTGTAACCTGCCTTTTGTCTATCTCTTTTTTCAAAAAGTAGCGTCAAATTTGTTATTTTCCAACCAACCAGAACCATCCCAGAGTTCAGCAAATTTTAGGAAATTACCACAAGCGCGTCTGCTATTTCCCCTGCCATCCCTTTTGGTACCCTAAGATGCATTCTATTAGACCCAAGAGATTTGTCTACTTTTAGTCCTATTAGCTTTCCCAACATAATAATGATAATAATCAAATAATGATCGTTTCCAGATTCTCACCTGCCATAGCATCCTTGTCATCAATTATTTCATGTTATTTGTGTCTTCCATTGTGAAGACCGACACAAAATACCTGTGCAACGCATTGGCCATTTCCTCATTTATTAAATCCCCCTTCTGATCCTCTAAGGGGCAAATGTTTACCTTAGCCGCTCTTTCATTTTAGTGGAAATTTTGCTATGTTTTTATATTCTGAACAAGTTTACACTCATAATCCATCTTACTTTTCCTTATAGTGTTTTTCGTGCTTTTTACCTTTAAAGATTTCCCAATCTCCTAGTTTCCCGCTAATCCTTGCCACTATGTATGCATTAGCTTTCAATTTGATATCTCCTTTATTTCCTTAGTTGCATCCTTCTTCCTACAGTCCTTCCTTTTCACTGGTACAGACTTTTCCTGAGCACTATGAAAAATTGCTTTGAAAGTCCTCCACTGTGTCTCAATTGTCCCATTTGGTCTTTGCTCCCAATCTACCCTAACTAACTCCTCCCTCATCCCATTGTAGTCCCTTTTGTTTAAGAACAAGGCACTGGTATAGGATTTTACCTTCTCACCCTCCATCTGTATTTTAAATTCAACTACACTGTGATCATTCCTTCCAAAAGGATCCCTAACTATGTGATCATCAATTATTCCTGTCTTATTACATGGGACTAGATGTGGGATACCTTGCCCCCTCATGGTTTACATCCTGTTCGAGAAAACTATCGCAGACACATTCCGTTAACTCCTCAAGGCTGCCTTGACTGACTGGATTTGACCAATTAATATAGAGATTAAAATCCTCCATGATAATTGCCAAGTCATTTTTACATGCATCAGTTATTTCTTTGTTTATTGCCCGCCCGACTGTGGTGTTATTACTTGGTGGCCTACAGACAATGCCTAACAGTGACACTTTCCCCCTCATTATTTCTAATTTCCACCCACACTGATTCAACCCTTTTCTTCATAGAACCTATATCATCTCTCACTACCACCCTGATGTCATCCATAAACATCAGAGCAACACCATTTCCCTTTCCTCCTGAATAGCCCGATATGCCTGGATATTTAACTCAGTTGTGACCACCTTGCAACCATGTTTCTGTAATGGCCACTAAATCATACCTATTCGTGATGATTTATGTCATCAACTCATTTACTTTGTTTTGAATGTTGCAAGCGTTCAGGTAAAGTACCTTTATGCCTTTTTGAATCCTAACACCTTCACCAGAAGAACTTTTGTTTCAAACATTCTCACTTTTTATATTACTACCTTATGTTTCCAACCACCTTAGCGCTACACTGCTCAGCTACTTCTTGCTTTTTATTTACTGACTTGATTCTCTTTCTCCTTAAGCCTTCACCCACTCTAGCTAACTCAGAGCCTCCCCTCAGGTTCCCATTCCCCTGCCAAACTAGTTCAAAATACACCTAACAGCACTAACGAAACCACCCACAAGAATATTTGTTCCCGTCACTGTTTGGGTGAAAACCGTCCTAATACAGTGAAGCTCTCCTGATAAAATCTTTACAACGGATACTCACCAAATTGAGCAAGTTCAAGTTCTGCAATGTTTGGAAAAAACTATTAAAACCTTTACATTCACCATACAGGGAGTTCTGCTATAACATGACAGTTGCGTTCCTGTGCAACATCGCGTTACAGAAAATTGCACTATAGAAATAACATGACCTATGGGTAAAGCAGGTTTAGGGGCAGCCCACTAAAAAGTATTACTCAAAATCGCGCAAAAATGACTCAAAAGCCTAACAAAAAGGATAGCACAGTTTGAATAAATGTTTTATTCATACCTAATAATGAAATAAAAGTAAATTTAACTTCTTATCTTGAAAAAATATCAAGATGACTTGAAGAGGCAGGAGGTTTTGAGGTCTCTCTGTTGTTAATTCAGGGGCTGAGGGTCATTATCATTATCACCACCACCTTCAGGTGCAGTTGCAGGGTTAAGGCGAAAAATAGTTAATCCAGAAGTGGATGGCTGTGGTTCATTGTCTTCTGACAGTTTCTTGGGGGTTGGCTTAAAAAAGACATCCCATTTTTGCAGCTTTGCCCTTTGTTTTTTTCATGAAGAAGCTGTTCATAGGGTGCCAAATAAGATCTTATTCCACGACCTGCTACCTTGCTGCGTTCTACATTGTAATCGTTGTCCTCTTAGATCTAAAACTGCTTCTCAATTTCCCTCAGGATAGAAAACAAAACAGAAGTGGAAAGCTGTCGTGGTGTTGCATCCTGGACTTCATCTTCATCTCCAGTCTCCACTTCCCCCTAGGTGACAAGTTGTTGTAGATCAGCTGTAGACAGATCTTCACAGTGGGACTCAAGCAGCTCTTCAACATCCTCACTCTCCACTTCTTCAAATCCAACTTGCTTTGCAAGATCAACACAATGTTCTTTAATCCTTGGGAGCTCCTCTGACGGATCAAAGGTTTTAAAATCTTGACAAATATCTGGGAGAAGCTTCCGCCAAACTGCACAGTCCTTATGTAATGTAAATTGCATTCTTAATGTTAAAGTTCTTCCAAAATTGAAGAACACTGTCCTTATCCCCCTCAGAGGCTGTAATCAGCCTGTTAAATATGCACCTTAAATAATAAGCTTTAAAAGCTGCTTTTCCACCCTGGTCCATGGGTTGAAGAAGGGGTTGTATTTGGGGGTAGAATTAGCACTTTGATGTTTTCAGAAAGCTCACCAATAGTGGGAAGATGGCTCGGTGCATTATCCAGAATGAAGAGAATCTTGAAATCCAAATTTTTTTCCTGCAATATTTCCTAAAAACAAATTCCAAAACATCAACAATATGGCCAGAAAAAATTTGACCCATCATCCAACCTCTTTTGCTTGACCTAAAGTAGATGCCTAGAGTAGGCTTACAGTAACCTTTCAAGACTCGAGGGTTGGCAGAGTGGTACACCACCACAGACTTAAGCTTTAAGTCTCCACTAGCACCCAGCAGCACAGTCATATGATCCTTTGCCATCTTAAAGCCTGGAGCGTGTGCTTCATTCATAGAAATGAGGGTTCTTCAAGGCATTTGCGTCCAGTAATAAATCTGTCTCATCCAAATTGAAAATTTGATCTAAATTGTAGCCTTCTCCATCAATTTATTTTTTAATTTTGGGAGGAAATGCCATCGCATGCTCCTCATCCACACTGGCAGCTTCGCCCCATTACAGTATGAAAAGCATAATAGTTCTTAAAACCAATGAACCAGCCATTGCTAGCACTAAAAGCAGGCACATCTACAGGATTTTCAGCTTTTTTTGTTAGACCTTCAAAATTGATAAGGCTCTCTCTTTTACTGTACAGGTGCTTTAGGCAGGACAGAGGTGGAGGAAAGACGGGGAGGATTGTTGCATTTTTGATTAAGGGGATTATTACAGTAGTAGTCAGAGATGAAGTAACTGAGGGATCATCCAGTGACGTTTTGGGGGCGCAGTAAAGAAATAAGAAGGGGATGGAGATGTTATTGGGGTTGTATTATAAGCCACCAAATAGTCAAGGGGAATTACGGGAACAAATATGAAGGGCGATTGTGGAGACTTGCAGGACAAATAGGGTTGTCATAGTGGGGGATTTTAATTTTCCAAACACAATCTGGGTCTGCCATAGTGTTAAGGGCTTAGATGGGGTCGAATTTGTTAAACGTGTTCAGGAAAGTTTCCTCAAGCAGTATATAGCGGGTCCTACTCGAGCAGGGGCAAAACGCGACCTACTCTTGGGAAATAGGGCAGCCACAGGTAACTGAGGTGATAGTGGGGGAGCACTTTGGGACCAGTGAGCATAGTTCTCCATAACTTTTTTAAAATTAATAGAAGGACAAAACTGGTCCACAGATTCAAGTTCTAAATTGGGGCAAGGTGAATTTTGAAGGACTTAGACAGGAGCTTGCAGGGGTAGGCAAAGGGACCGCAGGCAAGCAGGAGGCCTTTAAAAGAGTGATAGCTAGAGTTCAAGGTCTATATGTTCCTGTGATGGTGAAGGGTAAGGTTGGGAATCCTGCATGACAAGAAATATTGAGGCTTCAACCAGAAAAAAGGAGGCATGGCTCAGGAACAGGCACTGGGATCAAAGGAATCCCTGGAGGTATACAGGGGATACAAGAGTTTACTGAGGAAGGAATTCAGGTGGGTGAAAAGGGGGCATGAGATAGTTTTGGCTGAGAAGATTACGGTGAATCCAAAGAGATTTTTAAGTATATTAAGGGAAAAAGAATAACTAGAGAGAGAATAGGACCCCTCAAGGACCAAAGTGAACACATACGTGTGGAACCACAGGAGATGGGCAAGGTCCTCAATGAATTTTTTTTTTGTGTTTACCGTAGAGAAAGACATGAAGACTTAGGAACTTGGGGAAGTTAATGGCAGTATCTTGGGGACAGTCCATATCACAATAGAGGTGGTGTTGGAAGTATCAGTATGTCTGAAGGTAGATGAATCTCATGGTCCTGATCAGATACATCCAAGATCTGCAACAGGCTAGAGAAAAAATTGCAGGTACCCTGGCTGACATATTTACATCATCGTTAACTATGGATGAGGTCCCAGAAGACTGGAGGGTAGTGAATATTATGCCCTTATTCAAGAAGGGCAATAGAGAAAAGTCTGGAAATTATAGACCAGTGAGCTCAACATCTGTGGTAGATGAGAGAAGATTCTGAGGGATAAGATATAAATGCACTTAGAAAGACAGGGTTTGATTAGGAATAGTCCGCACGGCTTTGTGTGTCGGAGATCATGCCTCACAAATTTGTTAGCGCTCTTTGATGAAATGACCAGGAAAGTTGATGAGAGCAGGGCAGTAGACATAGTCTGTATGTATTTTAGTAACGTCCTTGATAAGATTCTACATAGTAGGCTGCTGTGGAAGGTTAAATCGTATGGAATCCAGGGAGAGTTGGAAAATTGGATACACAATTGGCTTGATGGCAGGAAGCAGAGAGTAACGGTAGAAGGATGCTCGTCAGACTGGAGGCTTGTGGCTAGTGGTGTGCCTCAGGGGTCAATGCTGGGCCCATTGCTGTTTGTTATCTATATCAACGATTTAGTTTCAGAATGTACAAGGCATGATTAGTAAGCTTGCAGATGACACTAAAATTGGTGGTATTGTGGAGAGTGAGGAAGGTCATCAGAAATTGCAGCAGGATCTTGGTCAGCTGGGGAAGTGAGCGAGAAATAGCAAATGGAGTTTAATATAGATGTGTGAAGTGTTGTATTTAGGAAAGTCAAATCAAGGAAGGAGTTTCATGGTGAATGGTAGGGGCCTTAAGAAGTGTATTGGAACAGAGAGACCTTGGAGTTCAGGTGCACGGTTCTCTGAAAGTGGAGTCACAGGTAGACAGGGCAGTGAAGGCTTTTGGCACATTGGCCTTCATCAGTCAGGGCACTGAGTGCAGAAGCTGGGAAGTTATGTTGCATTTGCACAAGAGTTTTGAGAGGCAGCACTTGGATTATTGTGTTCAGTTTGGTCACCTTGCGATAGGAAGGATGTTATTAAACTGGAAGGAGTGCAGAAGAATTTTACAAGGATGTTGCTAGGACACAAGGGACTGAGTTATAGGGAGAGGTTGGACAAGCTAGGACTTTTTCTTTGGAGCGTTGGAGACTGAGGGGGGACCTTACAGAAGTGCATAAGATCATGAGAGGCATGGATAGGGTTAATGCACTCAGTCTTTTTCCCAGGGTTGGCGAATTGACGACTATAGGGCATCTGTTTAAGGTAAGAGGGGAAAGAATACATGGAAACCTGAAGGGCAACTTTATTTTTTACAGAGGGTGGTATGCATATGGAATGAGCTGTCAGCGAAAGTGGTTGAGGCGAGTACATTGACAACATTTAAAAGACATTTGGACAAATGCATTGATATGAAAGATTTAGAAGGATATGGACCAAGTGCAGGGAAATGGGGTTAGCGTGAATGGACATTTTGGTTGGCATGGACCAGTTTGGGCCGAAGGGCCTGTCTCCGTACTGTACGACCAAATGACTCTAAGGTCCCAGGTCCCTTTTTCGTTTGATTTTCTATCCATGTGCTTAGAAGCCGCTCCATCTCCTCAAGTTCCTGTGTCCGTGACCTCACAGATTTGCCAGCACTCAGACTTGTTCCAGCAATGCAGCTCACTTTAATCTTTTCTGCATTGTCTCTAATGGTGCACAAGCTAGACTCCTTTATTCCTGTTATGCGAACGATATCACATGTTCTTTCATTACACAAAACGTTTTATAACATCCAGCTTCTCTTCCAGTATTATAGCCTTTCTTTTACATTCACCACCTGCAATTTTATCACCAGGACACATCTTGCTAACATTCTTATCACTTTGTTCTTGCATTTTGTGGATAACATAGCAGCATTTGCAAAAAAAAAAGTACTGTACTCTCACAGGAAGTGTGATGATTACTGGCACGGAGACTCTTTCGGCGTTAACCTGTTGCACATGCTCAGGACAAAGCCTGCAAAACAATCACGTGATGTGGACACACACCAACGGAATTGCATTATAGCCAACACAAGTTCACGTTTTTGAAATAGCGCTCCCCTACTCGTTGGTTGCATTATAGCCAATTCACATTGCCAAACACGTGTTATATGCCTCTGAGGTAAAATTGCAAAATTTCACAGATGCACTGACAGAAGGGGAAGGCAGGGACAACAAGGTGTGGGGCTGGATGAACACAGCAGGCCAAGCAGAGTCATAGGAGCAGGAAAGCCTGATGTTTCGGGCCTAGAGCCTTCATCAGAAAATCTAGGCCCGAAAAGGGTCTAGGCCCGAAATGTCAAGCTTTCCTGCTCCTATGATGCTGCTTGGCCTGCTGTGTTCATCCAGCCCTACACCTTGTTGTCTCAGATTCTCCAGCATCTGCAGTACCTTTTATCTCAGAAGGGGAAGGCACTAATGTTTCACAGTCCTTGTCTACAGAAAGTTCTGCATGGCCACTTCATTGTCACCCAATAATTGCAATGAAACTCGTAAAAGAGCCTGAAGGGTAAAGAGATAACAAGGTGTAGAGCTGAATTAAAACAGCAGGCCAGGCAGCATCAGAGGAGCAGGAAAACTGGCATTTCGGGTCTGGACCCTTCTTCAGAAATGGGGGAGGGGGACTCAAATAAACAGAGAAAGGGGGAAGTGGATGGAAGGTGGATAAAGGAGCAGATAGGTGGAGAGGAGACAGACAGGTCAAGGAGGCGGGGATGGAGCCAGTAAAGGTGAGTGTAGGCCAGTCGAGGGAAAACAGACATGTCAAGGAGGTGGGGATAAGGCTGGTAGGTAGGAGGTGGAGGTGGGTCAGTGAGATGGGGGGAGTGGATAGGTGGGAGAAAAGACAGACAGGTCTAGGAGGCAGGGACAAGCTGGGCTGGTTTTGGGATGAACATTTTGAAGCTTGTGAAGTCCACATTGAGACCATTGGGCTGCAGGGTTCCCAAGTGAAAAATGAGGTGCTGTTTCTGCAACCTTCGAGTGGCATCGTTGTGGCACTGGAGGAGGCCCAGGATGGAGATGTCGTCCAAGGAGTGGGAGGGGGAGTTGAAGTGGTTCGCGACTGGGAGGTGCAGTCGTTTGTCGCGAACCGAGCATAGGTGTTCCACAAAGTGGTCTCCAAGCCTCCGCTTGGTTTCCCCGATGTAGAGGAGGCCACATCGGGAACAGCGGATACAGTATGCCACATTAGCAGATGTGCAGGTGAACATCTGTTTAATGTGGAACGTTTTCTTGGGACCTGGGATGGGGCTGAAGGGTGAAGTGTAAGGGCAGGTATAGCACTTCCTGCGGTTGCAGGGAAAAGTGTCGGGGTGGTGGGGCTGGTGGAGAGTGTGGAGAGAACTCCCTTGTTCTGGACCCCAGGGTCACGACATCCAGGCAGCAATGATTCCCGGTGCAGTCGTGACCGAGTTATGACAGCCCGGTCGCCACTTCCCCAGCAGCTCCACCCCCCATCTCTCAAGCAGGGTTCACAAGCCTCGAGATCACATTGGGGAAAAAAGTTGGAAAAGCTTGGATGTGGACTATATATTAAAAGGATCTACGATTCGATCACCTCTATAGAGAAAATCATAAATTTCAAAATTCAAATCAAGATTGTTAGACAGCTGGCACGGACACTTGCGTGCAATTCATGTCAAAGCCAGGAAATAAGAATTTACATTTGTGAAACATAATTCTCTGAAAATACGTATGAATATATTTGAAAAATCACAGTAAACTCGAAAGTTTGGGAAACTTGGACGTGTTGGACCAAAGGTTTTGTTTCCGGGAGTTTACAACTTTTACGTGTCGAAAAAAGCTGTCTAAATCTGCTGAGTTCTTCCAACAACTTTGTTTTTGTGTCTAAATCTAAAGCTGGGTACTAGAGATAAAAGAACCAGAGGGTCGGATTACCCAGCCGCTGGCTATTTGGCTACATTGTGATGCCCAGGGACCAAACCCCGGTGCACCGCATCTCTCCGTCACTGAGAACCGAGAGACCGTACTAAACCCGCCGGCCGACAAGCTTACCTCCCTGGACGGCAAAAACCAGAACCAGATTTCATAAAAGCTCCAACTCCCTCAAGGACCCCCTTCCGCTGTCTAAATGGTGGTATTGGAAAACAGTCACCGTCCACACGCAGCTCGCCAGGAGCGCGGAGGAGGAGCAGGGCTGATTGACGCCATTTTGAACCAATCCACTCTCACCTCCCCAGTGCGGGAGAATGCTCAGATCCATACACGCGCCAACGCCGCCCGCCGGCAGCTCTGCGCACGCGCACCGGATACCGCCGTGTCGAGCCGCCATTTTTGTGATGTCCCAACCAGCCGGAAGTGATGTTGCTAGGACACAGTAATAAACATAGAGTAACTGCAAGTTGTTGGCTTCTTCACTGAACGGACTTCTCCATCTTCAATAAATATGCAGGCACCGACTTAGATCAAAGGAGTCCTGCCGGACGTAAGTCAGACAAAAGTAACAGGCATCGAGTGTACGGTGAAAGTTCATTAAATTGGTGCCAGCAGTATGAGAGAGTTATCCCAAAAGGCTGAGTAAATAGCGATGGTATTCTCTGGAATTCAGAAGATTGAGAGGTGATCTCGTTAAAATATTTAAGATTCTGAAAAGGCCTGTCGGGGTAGACATTGAACGGTTGCTCTCTCTGTTCTAGATTTCCCAACCCATGAGCGGGCTCTCGGAATAAGGGAGCAATCATTTAAAACTAAGATATGGAGATATCTGTGCATTTGGATGGGTGTGGGATTTTTGGAATTTTCTACCTCAGAAAGCTGTAGATCATATTGTATCCTATAAGGCAAATACAGACAGGCTTATGGTTTCTCAAGAAAGTGAAGTTAAACGAGATCAACCACGACTATGTTGAATGGTGGAGCAGGCTCAATGGGCTGTATGATCTTCTTCTGCTCCTTTCTTATGTTCCTAATGCTCAGCAGAAGGAAATCATGAGTAAAAGAGGGGGAGAAGACGTCAAAAGTGGCAGAAGCACCAAGGCATAGAGCTGGGCTGAGTCGGCAAAGCAACCTTTAGATTTGGCTGAGATAGTAGGAACTGCAGATGCTGGAGAGTCTGAGATAACAAGGTGGTCTGGGCCCGAAACATCAGCTTTCCTGCTGCTCTGATGCTGCTTGGCCTGCTATGTTCATCCAGCTCTACACCTTGTTATTTTAGATTTGGCTATTTGCTGTGCGCGGTCTGGCAGCAGGTGCAGCCCTAATGAATGTAGTCACCTGATAGAGCTCTAGGTCAGTGAGTAAAGAAAAACATGCCTCACCCTGTCACTAATTTATCAGGCTATGTCACTAGTGGAAACTTTCTCCACTCAAGCTCGAGGTTGTATCGACAAATATTCCTTTTGTTATGAAAGGGTTTTTTTGTCTGTGTTCCAGGTGTTGTTACACTGCTGGTACTGTACAGTATTTGTTACTGAAACTGACTTTGGATGTGCATGTCATGCTCTTGTGTTTGTTATTATAGACCAATTGGAGGTGGTAGCATGCTGTTTACTGTGTGGCTACATTAAAAATGAAGCATTCATCTAAGTACTTTTGGACTAAATATTCAAGGCACTTGCCAGGAATGTCCTCAAATGACAATATCTAATCAAGTTTAGCACAGAAACAATTAGTTGTAGGAGGATTGAAAACAGGAATTGCTAGAAAAACCTCAGCAGATCTGGAGGCATTTGTGGAGAGAAATCAGAGTTTTGGGTCCAGTGACCCTTCTTCAGAACTGATTCGCAACTATGATGAGAAGGTTGGTATATATGATGGAGAAAGGATGGGTTGACAATGAATTGTTTGTGGTAGCAGCCCATGCGATGGTTTCCTCTATATTGACGACACGAAGCAACTGCTAGGTGACTGTTTTGTGGAATGCCTACGTTCTGTCTGCAAAAATGTCCCTGAGCTTCCAGTTGCCTGCCATGTCAACACATCGCTGTGTTCCCTGACCAATACTTGGACTTGCTACAGTGTTCTAGTGAAGCTCAACAACACCTCATTTTCCGCTTGGGAACCCTGCAACCTTCTGCACGAAATATTGAGTTTAATGATTTTAGGGCCTGAGCACCTTCTCCCATGTCTTTACTCCAACCCCCATACATCAGGCCTTGTCATCACGTGGGCTGCTACCACAAACAACCTATTGTAAGCTACTAACGGTCCCCATTAGCAGCTATTCATTCCCCCAGACTGATCTTTAGTCATTCCTTTGTCTGCCCAACTGTTTCTCTTTCAGAGATAAAAGGTACTGCAGATGCTGGAGAATCCGAGATAACAAGCATGGGGCTGGATGAACACAGCAGGTCAAGCAGCATCATAGGAGCAGGAAAACTTGACGTTTCGGGCCTAAACCCTTCTGATGAAGGGTTTAGGCCCGAAACGTCA
>JAHRHZ010000012.1:71378698-71482255 GCA_024137785.1 Ginglymostoma cirratum | reverse complement strand
GCTGTGTTCATCCAGCCCCACACCTTGTTATCTCTGGCTCATAATTTCACTTTCTTTTTCATACTGATCATAAGGCCACGAACATGCACTGCAAACAAGTCTATATTATACTGCAGTTGATTCTGCAGCTCGTGTATAAACATCAGCAAACAGGATATTGCAAAGACAATAAAACAGCATACTTTTGAGGGAGTGCAGCGAAGGTTTATCAGGCCGATTCTGGGGATGGCGGGTCGAACGTATGAGGAGAGATTGATTAGGTTGGGATCGTTTTCACTAGAGTTCAGACGAATGAGATTTTTAAAATTCTAACAGGACTGGACAGGGTAAATGCAGGGAGGATATTCCCGATGGTGGGTGTGTCCAGAACCAGAGGTCACAGTATGAGGATTTGGGGTAGACCATTTAGGACAGAGATGAGGAGACATTTCTTCAGCCAAAGTGTGGTGAGCCTGTGGAATTCATTATCACAGAAGTAGTTGATGTCAAAACATTGACCTTTTCAAGAGGTGACTAGACATAGCACTTGGGGCAAATGGGATCAAAGGTTATGGGGAGAAAACAGCATTAGGCTATTGAGTTGGACGATCAGCTATGATCGTGAAGAATGGTAGAGCAGGCTCAAAGGGCCAAATGGCCTCCTCCTGCCGCTACCTTCTATGTTTCTATGGATGCTGGAAATCTGAAATAAAAACTGAAAATGCTGGAGAATCTTAACAGGTCTGGCACATCTATGGAGAGAGAAACAGTTCACATTTCAAGTCCAATGACTCTTCTCTGATTGCAGGCCCAAATTATTTTCTTTTATTTACTATTGTATTCCATATGGTTTCTGATTGTTGCCCTACCCTGCCCCAGTGTATTTTACATAGTATTGCATAGGACACGTGGCCCGGAAACAGACCATCTGGCCCAATCAGTCCATGTCAGCAGTTATTCACTACTTGAGGTTCTTGCCATCTTTTTTCAACTAAATCTATCATCATAACTATTTATTTCCTCTTCTTCATAGGCTTGTCTAGCTTCCCCTTAAATGCATACATGATATTCTCTTCAACAATTCCCTGGGGAAGTGAATTCTAAATGCTTACCACTTTTCGGGTTAAGAATTTTTTTCTGAATTTCTTACTGGATTTCTTTGTGACTGTCTTATATTAACAGCCTTTACAGTGATGCTGTTTCACATAAGTGGAACTAACCTAGGGACTTTTGGAAGAATAAAATCAATGAATCCACCGTCTGTGTAGTTGCTTCTTTTAATATTCTGGGATGCATGCCATTAACTCCAAGTAATTTGTTGATTTGAAGTTCTATTTATTTATACAGCACTATATCTGTACTAATAATCGTAACTCTAAATTTCTAATTATTGCAAAACTTTTGGTTTCCTGCTATTTCTAACATGCTTTCATGTCTTCTATGAAAATCGATACAAAGTTATAATTTAATCTCACCACCATTTCCTTATTCACCGTTATTTTCAGGATGGCAACTTATAACTAGTGGTGTACCACAGGGATCAGTGCTAGGCCCATAATTATTAACAATATATATTAATGACTTGGATGAGGAAAGTGAATGTACTGTAGCCAAGTATGTGGATGATGCAAAATTAGGTGGGAAGACAAAAGGTGAGGATGATACAAAGAGAAGATCTTGTTGAATGGTGGAGCAAACTTGATAGGTTGAATGGCCTATTTCTGTTTCTATGTCTTTTGGCTTTACAGTCTTGTGGTTATAATTTCTCATTTCTTCTAAGGTACCCACATTTACTTTTGCTAACCAGTTCCTTTTTACATAGCTACAGAAACTTTCATAATCGGTGTTATATCTATTGTCTATTTTCTTCCTCTTTAACATAATCATGGTCATCTTCACTGAATTACTAAATCCTCCCTATCCTCATGCTAGCTATCTTTTTCACCAACTTAAAAAGACAGTTCTCCTTTTAGTATTATTCTTTCTTGAACTTCTCAGGTTAACCACAGTTGCATGATTATTATGGATCATCTTTAGGTTAACGGTAATATTTCTTATTCTTGTCAGGTCTGGATGGAACAACGGCAGCAGTGTATACAAGAATACCACCTCAATAATTTCCTGAGGAGTAAAGACATCAATCAAAGGCCGTTGTAGGTCACAAATCATTTGAAATGTTGCTGTTCAGCTATTTAACAGAGCAAAATTTTATTTATTTTAAGCTCTTTTGGACATTTTCATAGCTTACAGTTGTATTTGACTCCTTCTAACCAAACAAATGGACTACAGTAACTATCTCAAAATCCGTTTAATTGCATAGAAAGGGAAGCAGATCATTTGGTTCAAACAGCCTTTCTTGACACAGTGCCCATGCCAGTTTATTCTTTCTTTGTACAACCATTTATCCAATTGATTCTTAAGTGCTGACATGGGGCAGGACATTCTCTGGACATTCTTACAGGCTCATATGGAGTTCAGAAGCTTGCAATGTGTGGGAAAATAGTATTTAATGTGGTTTTCTCCATAGCAGCCAATTAATGGCCAAAGAGCAGAGTAGCACCCAGTTAAGGATGGCAGGTGGGCTCTTGACTCAGGAGAACCAATTAGACACTGCCCAGCATAAAAGCAGCACCAAGAATCAATAGAAGGTACGTTAGGGACAGGGTGCTTCAAAATGGAGATTTCTTCTCACTAGCAATTCAAGTTTAAATTAAAAATTACACCACTGCAGCCAGGGTGGACAGGGGAGGAGGATTCTTCTACGAAGTGACTGCTGCTGTATTGAGGTGGACAGGCAGAGATCTGGCCCTGTTGCCTCTGGGTAACAAAACTGCCCCTGTTGCCAGAGGAACCTGGAGGCTGCCTGGAAAATTTCCACCGACCTCTTTTACTTGGTCTTAAATTGGCATGTAGATGGATGGGCCTGCTCCACCCTTGCCGTACCATTTCTATGAAAATGACTCTGGTATGGATGGAGCCTGCCTCCACCCAAGCCCTACCATGGACAGTTTCCTAATCTAATGGTTGATAAACACATTTAATAAATATAGTCCAAGAACAGATCCCTGTGTGACGTCTACGCTTAATTCTAGCTATTTTAAGAAACTATCTTTAACTCTAGCTTCCTGTACCCTCCCTGTAGGAGTGTATTTATTCTAATTTGAATCTCCATTGTAATTGTTAATGGCTAAATTGCCTGCAGTAGTCTTCTATACAGTGCACTTCGTAAGATTTTCTGAAAATTCATGTGCACTGTACTTCCTATCCTGTCCACCATATCTGTTCCTTTCTTAAACAGTCTCAAATTTCTCAAAATGCAGTCTTCTTTTAAAATTTGTAAATTGAAATCTAACATTTTCTTTCCCAAGTGTACTCACTGCGGAGCAAGGACAAAAGATGATTTTCAAAGAAGTTCAAACATAAAACAACAATTTGTTGCGTCAAATGTTTTAATCTTGCTAAAATGGAAGAGATTGCAGTCAAAGTCGCTGTACGGATTCGACCCCTGCTTCCAAAAGAAATCCTCCACAACCATCAAGTTTGTGTTCGGGTTGTCCCCAACACACAGCAAGTTGTGATTGGGAAAGATCGTGCTTTTACATTTGATTTTGTGTTTGGACAAAAATCATCCCAAGAAGATGTATATTCTGCCTGCGTAAAACCTTTAGTGATATCTGTAATTGAAGGTTATAATGCCACTGTCTTTGCTTACGGACAGACAGGATCTGGAAAAACATATACAATTGGTGGAGGACATATAGGTAAGATTTTTTTTAAAGAAAACACTTCCTTTGTTCTTTTGCTTTGGAGCTGTTATAAAATGCCTAATTTTATGCCACATTACTGTGGAATATCTAAGTAATAATTATTGACAGCATGTTAACTGTACACCACATTAATGTTAGTGCATGATTTGAATTACGATAGTCTAGTTCACTCCCAGTGTAATGTATTTGAGAGCCAAAAATCTCCCAACTTCTGAAGTTTCTCATCTTTCTGCACAGCATAGGGAAGCATCTATGAGCAGCTTCCCTAGAAGTAATGAGTATCATTGTGGCCTATTGTATGATCAAAGGGAATAGATCTACTTGATATCCACTGGTTTGTCAATCTAGGCCTAAAATTGGAGCCAGATCTGTAAGGAACTAAATTAGGAATCAAGATGATAGTCAAAGTTTGGAACTCTTATTCACAAATGTCAGTTAATGCTGGATTAGTTATCACATTTAAAACTGTGATTGATAGATTTTCATAAATCAAACTAAGGGATTTGGGGTACTAATGTTGCAAAGTGAAAGTAGCAATATTACTGATTAACCATTGAATGTTAAAGGAGACTTGAAGGATGAAAGGGCCTACTTTCATTCCCTTGTTTTCTTGTAGTGGTAGTTGCTGGAAAACCTTTCGCAGAGATTTTGAAGGAGGCTGTGGGCTGGATTCCTGCAAAGTTGGGAACAATCAGTGGACATTAAAAATAATTTACATCTTCAGGATATAGTCCCATCCTCATTTTCAACTGATTCAATTTTTGTAGGCAGGGATAAGGGGCACAATGTGAATCATACAGGAGAGAAACCTCAACTCAGCAGATCCGTTTGAACTTATTGCTGAGTTCAAATGGGTCCCATTTTGGTTGTTGTAAGGACCTTGCCCTGCACTGTGGCAATTATAAGTTGATTGATCAGGTATAAACACTCCTGAGTGTGGTAGGGTCTATTTAAGTGTCATAGTCGAAGATTTTTAAAAATTCCTTTCACGTTCTTTAAGCATTGCATGAAACAAGATTGCAGTTGTCAGTGAAAGTTTAAAAGAAACGTTCTGTTGGACTGGTTTAATTTACAGGCCATCTATTGTATTAGAAAAGAAAATTTACATTTGTTTCTACGGTTTTTATAGGGCTCTTCGTTGACATATCCCCAAGGGCTATTATGTCATTTTGAATCTTTGCTGGGGTTTCAAAAGCTGTTGTTATCTCAGCAAAGTTTCATCGATTGCCTAACAGTTTAAAAAAAACATGGGGTCTAAATAGAAGTTTATCTTTATAAGAGGCGAACACCTTGAGATTTAAAAGCTCTGAATGGATGAATAGTGTAATAATTAATAATGGATCAATTTATGCCGTATTAAATTGTTAAGAGTTTTTTTGTCATTTCTGCATGGCTGTTGAGGTCTACTTATAGTAGCTACTGGATGACTGACACTGGAGGTGGCAGGGGACTGTGAGGGAGCATGAGTCGGGAGAGAGTTTGCTTGGAGAGTTATGGAGGACCATGGTGTGTGGTGAGCTGAGTATTAGCTTGTCACCAGCTTTACTTACTGGTACAATATTTTGTGGAGAAACACAAGACATGCCAATGAAATCTATCACGTTAGCATTCAGTCCCAGCAATTGGCTTTCACATGCCCTGTTTTATGGCAATAATAACATGTTGGTCTCCTCTTGGTGCAGTATCCTCTGTCCTACCTCATGGTGAGTTTTGTGGCAAGAGGGTATTTAGTCAGGCATGAGGGTGGTGAGGGAGGTTTAATGCCATCTTCCCACTTCCACCATTCAGGTGATTTATCTGCACTTTATTCAATCTGGTCTTCCATATTCACTGCTCACAATACAGTTTTGTCTACAGTGAGGAGATAAAATACGGATTGGGGGACTGCTTTGTGGAACCCTATATTCTGTAAAAATGGCCTGGAGCTTCTATTTGTCTGCCATTTCAACACACTGCCATGTTCCCTTGTAAACATTTCTGACTCAGGCTTACTATGGTGCTCCAGAGAGGCTTGATGGAAGCTTGTTGAATAAGCACCTCGTCTTCCACTTGGGAACTTTATAGCCTTCGGGACTGTACGTTGAGTTTAACAATTTAGAGCATCAACACCTTCTTCCATGGTAAAATCTATAATCGAATGACAGTTTTGTAAATAGTGATTCTGTGAATCGGCTTTTGCAAGAATTACAGTTTAAGAAATTACTCCACAAACAACTCCATTTCTAGACTTGCAAATCACAAGCTACAAGCCCAATTTCTCATGTGCCCATCTGCAAGCATGGAATCACTTCTGTGTCGTTTATTTTTGTAACAATAGACCCAAGGTGGATTTACCCCTGCATTGTGTACATTTTGCATCAACATGTTTGCCCTCACCTCTATACTTTTTGTAGAGCAGCAGTATAGTTATGTATAATTCAGAAAAGCAAGATTGGATCAGATTGTATGGTTCACTGATTAAATGCATTTGCTCAAAATTTATAAGAATGTTTTTATGATCTAAAGCTTCATTCTCTGATGAGTTGAAAGGCATTATTCCACGTGCCATTCACGAGATCTACCAGAACATCACTGAAAATCACAATGTGGACTTTAATGTTAAAGTGTCCTATATTGAAGTGTATAAAGAAGAGCTAAGAGACCTTTTGGAGTTACAGAGCAGCAGCAAAGACATTCATATCAGAGAAGATGAGAAAGGAAACACAGGTAATTTTACCATTTGGTTTAAATAAATATAACAGTTTAATTAATTTTGATCGTGTTTTCTTTATTCTCTCCTTCCTATTTCATTTATAATTTTTTCCCTCTTCTCAATGCTTACATGATTCTATTCTAAGTTATTCTAAGTTATTTTCATTATGTTTAAAATTCATTAGAAATTTGCTTTTATAGAAAAATGTTTGTATCAGTTATAGTCATTGTAGTTTCAATTATCTTTAGCAGATATATCACATTTATACTACGTTTGTTTCCAAAATTCATTATTTTTACCTTGTCCCTTCACATAAACGTTGCAAGCTGGCAATTAAATTTTAATTGTGATCTAATTTGGGCTAATGGACATGTACAGTTAATGTAAAACTGTATATGTGTCTCTGTGTTTGCCCATTTACTGGCATGATTTGAATTGCAAATGAACTTCTACTTATTAGTGCCTACTGCCATTTTCTAGGCAAATATCAATTTTAAGCCTAGGACTGCAGATTACTTACGTGCATTACACCTTAATTTTGACTGGGATTTGACATGCAAGTGGTGAGTCAATGTGACTGATTCAAAAAATTCTTGCGATTTGCTGTCTATTGTTGGGAAATCAGGGGCAGAAAAATCTTATTTCCATATTTGTTTATCTAATTTCTGTTCTTGATACTAAGGGCAGAGCCTTGAAAATGTGGCTGAGAATTTTGTCTAAAATTAGATTGTAAAAAATGAGAAAAGAAGTAAGAATCACTGAGTTGTTGACCATTTTTCTGTCTTCCCCCACCAAAAAAGTGCTGTCTATAATGCAAATACAGAAGCGAATTTTAAGCTCCCACCACTACCTTATTTGAAATGGAACCACTTGCAACAGTTTGGACTTTGCAGTCAAAAACACAATTTAGAAATATGTGGATGACACCTATTTGGGGTTTGGCTGGTGCTAGTGCTTTGGAGGAAATAGACAATGCTGAGGAGAACTGGAACAAATTACAGGAGGACTTTAATAATCTCACATAATGGCTCAATGAATGACAAGTACAATTCAACACCAATAAATTGAAGGGAGAATAGGGAAGTCACTTATTACTTGGAAGGTATGGTTAGTTCTAGATTGTGTAGAGGAACAATGTAGAGGATGTAAAAATGCAGCAATCACTGAAAATAGTGCCATAGGTTAGCGAGGCCATAACAAAAGCAAATCAGGTTTTTATTTTTAGAGGAGTAGTATTTAAAATTGGGTAAGTGTGCTAAAACTGTATTGAACTTTGTTTAGAGCATACTTAGCATTGCATGCACTTCTGGTTGTCATGTAATAAAAAGACTACAGAGGTATGGCAGAGAAGATTTACAAATATGATATCAGAAATTGGTTCTCTCAATAACAAAAGGCTGACCTAATGGATGTCTTTAAAATTCTGAAAGGTTTTGATGAAGTGAATACAAAGAGAATATTACTTCTCACAGAGAAGAATGTAACTAGAAGCTTTCAGTATGAGAAAATACATAAGAATCTTATTTACCCAAATAGTGGTGTTGAATGTGCAACCTACTCTCACAGAAGGTTGTTGAAATGAACAGTGTAGACAGATTTAAGGGGAAACTACTTAAGCATCTGAGGGAGATGGGAATAGAAGTTTTTGAAGGTAGATTTAGATGAAAAGTGATGCTCAATTGGAACTTAAACAGTACTTGAGCCCAATGGCCTGCTCTCATGCTGTATCTACTATGTTGTTCTAACGTGGTGCAAATGAGGAATCATCCCTGGGAGGGCATTTACTCCATGGACTACTGAGATATTTAATATAATATAACATGTAGCTAATGTATTACCTTTCCCATCGCATTCTTATATTTTTCAAAAGTATTACTGACTAAAAAGACGCATTTTGTCTTTCGTCTTGCCGTCTGGTGGATAATATCAAACAACTTGTCCTTTCACTGTTCACGAGCAAAGTGCTGACTGTACCCATTCAGCCCATGCTTGAAAACCTGCCAGCACAGTGTCTAACATTAGATGTGATTCTGCAATGAGACAACATTTGCTGAATAATCCTGAATGCGCAAGGAGTTACGCCGATGTGTGCAAGATGAAATGCTTCAACAAATGCGTTGTATCAGCAATGGTCGATTTTTAAACTATCAAATTGCTATTTATCAAAATACTAATTAACATTACAAAATAATCTTTCCATGTACCCTTGTTTGTTTTAGTGATTATTGGGGCGAAGGAGTGTGAAATTGAGACACCGGATGAAATGATGAGTCTGTTGGAGGCTGGCAATGCAGCTCGACACACAGGTACCACACAGATGAATGAGCACTCCAGCCGGTCACATGCCATTTTCACAATGTACCTCCATCAAAAACGGCCTAAAAATGAGCAGCAATCAAATACTGATGAGGAGCACATTATAAAAGAATCAATAAGGTCATTTCAACTGATTTCTTCTAAATTTTGCTTTGTCGACCTAGCTGGTTCTGAAAGGGTTACTAAAACAGGAAACACAGGTGAACGATTTAAGGAATCGATTCAAATAAACAGTGGTCTTCTGGCACTTGGGAATGTGATCAGCGCTCTTGGAGACCCAAAGAGAAAAAGTATACACATTCCATACAGGGATACTAAGATAACGCGCTTGTTGAAAGACTCTCTTGGAGGAAATGCTAAAACTGTGATGATTGCATGCATTAGCCCCTCATCATCTAGTTTTGATGAATCCCTGAACACTCTGAAATATGCCAATCGAGCCAAGGACATAAGAAACAAACCTATTGTAAATTATAACCCAGACTGGGATCGGATAGATGAAATGGAATTACAAATCAAAACACTCCGGGAGGCACTGCAGAATCAACAGACAAGCCTTCTGACGCGTGCTAGTCAGGTTTCTCAGGACTTGTTTCAAGACAAAAAACGGATCCGTTCTCTGGAGGAGCAGGTTGCCCATCTACAAGTCGAAAGCTATCACTATAAACATTGCATTGATGAAGCATTACACTTCTTCTTGGAATTTAGAGATGCAAACAGTTTGAAAGAAAACCAATGGCAAAAGCTGAAGGAGTGGTTCAACATGGTAGAGGAACTGCAAAATGAATTACCTGACCTGTTTGGCACTGATAGTGGAGTTGGAGGTGGAGGACAGGACTCTCATCACATTACGATATTTCAACTGAAAAGAGAGCTGAAGAAATGCCAGGTACAGTATAACTTACTTTTGGTAGGCCTAATCATCAATATGAACAGCCTGTAATATAAGCTGTACAATGTAATGACCAGCCAAAACAGATGTTATTTCCTCCAAGGTGTTAAGAAAATCCCCGGAAGGATATTTATGGATGTGAAAGTATATGCCACTTGACACTGAGTAGATGCCAGTAGATACAACCAACAATGTGTTTCTCATGTTCAGAAAGATGACTATGCAGACACTTCAATTCTCCTCATAATTGAAGTTTCTCATTACCTGGAACCATTGCTCTGTACTCCGTCTCCAATACATTTAGATAGGCTGGGACTATTTTCTCTGGAGTGTAAGAGGCTGAGAAGTGACCTTATAAAGGTTTATAAAATCACCAGGGGTATAGATAAGGTGAATGGCAGGTGTCTTTTCCCTCGGGTGGGGAATTTCAAGACTGGAGGCATATTTTTATGGAGGAGAAAGATTTTTAAAAAAGACACGAGGGGCAATTTTATTACACCGAGGTTGGTTCATATGTGGAATGAACATCTAGGGGAAGTGGTGGATGTGGGTACAGTTTAATAATTGTATATTTAATAAGACATTTAGATAAGTACATGAATAAGAAATGTTTGGAGGGATGTGAGCCAAGTGCAGGCAGGTGGGACTAGTTTAGTTTGGGATTATGTTGGGCATGGACTGGTTGGACCACACAGTTATTTCTGTGCCGTAAAATACTGAGACTCTATGACTGTCCCTTTTCCCCAGGGTAGTGGAGTCCAAAACTAAAGGGCATAGGCTTAAGGTGAGAGGAGAAAGATTTAAAGGGGGCCTGAGGGACAACTTTTTCACACAGAGGGTGGTGCATACATGGTCAAGCTGGCAGAGACAGGTACAAGTACAATGTTTACAATATATTTTGACAGGTACATGGATAGGAAAGGTTTGAAGAGATATGGGCCACACATCGGCAAATGGGACTAGTTCAGTTTAGGAAACTTGGTTGATTCAGAGAAGTTGGGCTGAAGAGGCTGTTTCCTCTGACTCTACAATGTAGGCACTCACAATTGTACATAATACTCCAGCTGAGGTCTAACAAGTGCCTTGTACAAGTTCAACGTCACTTTGGTACTCTTGTACTCTATGCACCTGTGAAGCTGAGGGCATTGTATGCTTTATTAGCCGTTCTGTGCACTTGTTCTGCCACTTTTAGTTGTCTGTGCACCTCTACACCCAGGACCTTCTGCTCCTATAACCCCTTTAGAGTTGTACTGCTTCTTGTATACTGACTTTCAATGTTCTTCCAGCCAGCAAAAACTTGTTGTCTCCTCTAAAATCTCAGAATGGTTACAGTATAGAAGCTCTGTTGTCTCCATGTGAATTCACCTATTGCTACTCCCCGTCTCTACTCCATATGCGTGCAAATTTTTCTTTTTTATATAATTAAATAACCCCTTTTTGAATGCCAAGTTTGAATCAAATTCAACCACATCTTGAACTTGCTTTGTTAAAAAGCATTCTCCTTATTTCACCATTGCATCCTTTAATTTATATCTTTGCCCTTTGGTTCTGAATCCTTCTGCAATGGCAACAGTTTCTCGCTGACAATCTATCCAATCCCCTCAAGATTTCAAATACCTCTATTATGTCCTCTTAACCTTCTCTTCTCCAAGGAGAACAGCACCAGCTGCATCAAACCATATCATCCCTGGAAGTATTCCCAAAAATATTTTCTGCACTCTCTCTAATGCCTTAACATTTTTCATAAAATGTGATGCCCAGAATTGGAAGCAAGCTGCAGATGAGGCCTCTGCGGTGTTTTATAGTGGTTTGTCATGACTTCCTTTCTTTTGTACTCTCTAGTAATCAAAATCCAGCACCCCGGATGGTTTGTTAACAGCTCTCTCAACTTGATCTATCACCATCAATGATTTGTGTTCATATACTCCATAGATTCCACTACTCCTGCAACTCTTCTGGAATTGTATGTTTTATTTTATATTTGGTCTCCACAACCTTCCTACCAAAATGAATCACTTCATAGTTCTCTGCATTAAGTTTCATCTGCCACCTGTTTGTTCATTCCACAAACCTGTGTATGCCATTTTGAAATTTAACACTATCCTCTTCACCGTTCACAATACCACCAAGATTTATGTTGTCCGCACCATTGATTTTGTGCTATTTACACCAAAGTCTAGGCATCGCTCAACTTTTTTTTTAAAAGAATGCCTTCCAGAAAGCATTAGATAAATACCTGATTTATTGGGCCTTTACATATGCATAAATCAAAGATATATTTGCTTAAAATTATGTTGAGTTTACCCTTTTTATTAGTTTGGTCAGTAGTTGAGCCACTGGGAAGATCTCAAGTTGAATCTCTGGCCTGTGACAAATTAGTTGATAACTCTCAGCACCTTGGGATTAGAGAAGGATTCCTGCTCCTGATGACGGTCTGGCAAATCCTGCTGACACTGGATGTGTGGATATCAGCTGAGGACAGGAGTTGTTTTGGGATCTGGCTTTCCTCATAGTAAAATTGTTAGCTGACACTTATGGTGAAAATTTTCACATAAAGAATGACTGAAGTGGCAGATGGTTACACGTATTCGTGAAACTGTCCCCCAGGAGAAGTCAGCAAAGTTGATGAGAAAAGTTGGTGGAGAAAATTGGCAAGAAGAAAGAATGTAACGTTGGGATTCAATTTTGTCAACTTTGAAAATATTTTGGAAGCAAGACCATTTCCACATCTTAACTGCATTCACTGCCACCACTTAATAGCTTTATTCTACAGGAAGTGACCAACTAGTAAGTCATTTCTGTTTCATCCAGTTAGAGATGGTCCAGAAGCAGGAGGTGAATGAATACAGCATGAGTGTAATACTGAAGAACCAAATAGTAGAAGCAGCAGGAAAGTAATGAGATTCTATCAATATCAAGGGAGCAGCTATCACTGATCAGAGACATCTGTCTTCAAGAAATCTTCACTTAGTGGCTATGAAATGGAACCACAGCAATCTTACCATTTTCTGTTAGTAACCATTAAAATACCACAGTTGTCATGCTCCACCTCCTACTATGAAGCCACTTCCACTTAGGTACAGCGCTTCTGATATAGCAAGGAGTTTGCATTGTTGCAGAAATGACCAACTGTTGTGAAAGTTGCCAGTAATTAATCACACAACAATCTTTATTGATGCCTGCTGCAGACGTTCGGGTTGATTGCATTTGATAGACCCTACCCTATCCAAGTGCTCTTGGATTTTGGAACTTGTCAATAAACTGACCTGACGTTTTTTTTTCTTGAGATTTCTGTCTCACCTCCAGATCTGAACTTTACACTGCTTTGTGTGTGTGTGTGTGTGTTTGTGTGTGTGTGTTTGTGTGTGTGTGTTTGTGTGTGTGTGTTTGTGTGTGTCTAAGTAAGCAAGTAATGGTTGAATAGGTTGACGTGTCAAAACATGGGACTGGACTTTGCATTCCTGCTGGATGTGTTTTTGGTATGGGTGCACATAAACTAGATAACTTGGCTAGTCTACCATCTTCCTGCTCAGTCCTGAGGAGATACTGAAATGGACAGCTTGCACTCCATATGTAATGAAATAATTAACAGGCAGTTGAGCTTTTAATATGCACAATTGTTAAAAGCTGAATTGGCCCTGTATGATACTGCCAAGCTCATTATGTAGTTGGCATGGGTATCCTTTTTTTGTTAAAGTGTTTAAAGCAACTGGAAAGTGCCTTCTGCCCATCAGAGGAATTCCTGAAGAAGGTCAAAAATCATGTCCTTCCTGATCATTCATACTTCAAAACCTCCTGCCCTAAGATGGCCAAATTCTCCCCTCCTCAATACCAATAACTTAAATCACCATGGGGTTCATTGGGTCTTCATTGTGAGTCTGGCTGTACCCACAATTGAGCTCAGTTGGAACTGCCACTCAGCAGCTCTAGGAGGTGGAACCTCCTCCTCAGTAAGGTGTGGAAGTCCGAGACTACAGCACCTCCGCCTGCCTACAGCTCTGTATGATGGAAGGGGGACTTTGTTATCGGCTTACCACTGAATTTTCTTCACTGGAGTTTTCTGCCATGGTGTCAGTGTTCACCTGAAGGTTTCCCTTTATGTGTTTGAACCAAGGGGTTTTATTAATGCCCTACAATCCTTCCCATCTGTCCTATCTAACTTACTGTCTGTATTAAAGTGTTTCATTGTGTCTTTTTTGGATTTATTTTATCCAACTCTAGTTCATGATGCTTTTTGATCAGCTTAAAAGTCAATTTAATTTATTGCATAAGTGTTGCCATTTTTTTTGTAATCAACCTGTTCAGAGGCTTTTTTTAACTTTAACCTATTTCCCTAAACAAGCAGTTCGGAAATGTTATTACATACCTCTGAAGCAGGTGGGAATTGAATTTAGGCCTAATACTTGAATAAACATTTTTGTCAGTTTGATGCAGATGAAAAAAAAATCAACCTTTTTCATATATGAAGAAGATGGATTATTTTCGTAATTTATTTTTTACTTTCATGTAATTTCCAAATCAACTTGATACTTGTCAAATAATAATTGGCCTCTGAGAACTTCACTTTGCATCCTTCGTCATGCTAAATCTGAAATTTGCGATGAGTTATGTTTACTGTTCTGTTTACTATTTTTATCTTCCCCAGGATGCTCTGGCCACAGATGAGGAGTTATTCAGCTTAAAAGCAGCTGAGCTGAAGGATGCACTCGGGCACATACAAGCTTTAGAACAGGAAAAGGAAGAATATTTGGCAGCTTTAACAGAATCCCAAGAAAGATGTCGCATTCAAGTAAGTGTTATACCTACAGAGCAAAATTTTGCAAATGCTGGAAATATGGAATAAAAACATAAATGTAGAAACACGCAGGTGATCTGGCAGCATCTGTGGAGAGGGAACACAGATTAAAATTTCAGGCCAATGACTATCTTGTTCTGATAAAACTGTTAATTTTATTTTCCACCGATGCTGCTGAGTGTTTCCAGCATTTTTAAATGTTAAGCTGTCATACTTCTGTCAAATTATTGTATTGATTAATCACAATTAAATGATTTCTACTTTGGGCAAATGAGGATAGGTGTACTCGACAGTTTGATAAGTTTAAAAACTGCAGAAAGCTACAACACTCTGGGACTTAGGGTACTTGAGCACAAAACACAGAAAACTAGCACACAGTTCCAGCAGGTGAATGGAATGTTGGCCTTTATTTCAAGACATTGGAGTATAAAAGTGGGGAGGTTTTACTGCAACTCCTACAATATGCCATTGGGACTACGTCCGCAATACTGTGAACTGTTTTAATCCCTTTATTTAAGGCAAGATATTATTTGATTTGAGGCAGTTCAGAGAAGGTTCACTTGGATGATCCCCGGTATGAAGGAATTGTCTTAGAAGTAAAGGCTAAACAGGTTGGAACTCTGCTCACTGGAGTTTGGAAGAATGAGAAGGTGATCTCATTGAAACATATTGGATTATTAATAGGCATGACAGGCTAAGTGCTAAGAGGATGTTTTCCAGAATGGGAGAGTCTAGGACCAGATGGCATACTCTCGGAATAAAGGGATGCCAATTTAAGACTGAGATGAAGAGAAATTCCTTGTCTTGGAGGGTTGTGAGTCTTTGGAACTCCTTGCCTCAGACAGCTGTGAGGGAAGAGCCTTGTGTATATTTAAGGCTATGAGCTCACTGAGACATGATTGAGAGAGGGGCAGGACTGGCAGCTCAGTATTCCAGGATACAAGGTTTTCAGGCGAGGCAGGGAAGAAGTTTTGCACACAGTAGGGAGGGATCATGTCTTAGAAGGCTCCTCAAATGAAGCCACTTGGATGGAACTTAAAAACCAAAGAGGACCAATGAAATTGTTGTAAGTGTACTATAGCCCCCTTGCCAGTGTGAGAGTAATGAAAAAGGCAGGTGCGTAGGCAAATTTCAGGGAAGTGTAAAAGTAATAGGGTAGTGAGTGTCAGGGATTTTAACTTTCCCTACATTAACTGAGTAGTCATTGTGTAAAAGGTTTGGACGGAATGGAATTCTTAAAATGCATCCAGGACAGCTTTTTAAGCCAGTACATAAAATACGTACAAGAAAGGGACCGGTTCTGGACTTAACTTTTGGTAATGAAGTCAGGCAAGCGGTTGAAGTAACAGTAAGAGAGCATTTTTCAGACAGTGATCATAACTTGTTAGATTCAAATTCTTATGGAAAGGCCTTGGAGGAGCTTAAAATCAAAGTTCTTAACTGAAGGGTGTCTGATCAGGCATGATTTTGCCAGAATGACCTGGGAGCAAATACTTCCAGTTGAATCTGTCTCAGAAAAATGGGATTCGTTCAAGAAAGAAATATGGACAATATAGAGTCAACACATTCTAACAAAGAAAAAGGGTAAGACCATCAAATTCTGTGAACACTGGATAGCAAACGATAGACAGGATCAGATTAACAGAAAAAGAAAGGGTTATGGTAAATGGCAAAGGGTCAAAACAACAGACCCCGTAGAGGGCTAAAGAATGTACAAAAGGGAACTTAAAAGGGAGATGAGGAGAGCTAAAAAGGGGTAAGAGAGTGTACTGACAGGTAAATGAAGGGAATCGTAAGTTGATTTACAGGCACATTCAGGGTAAAAGGATAATGAGGGTAGAGTAGAACCCATTAAGGACTAAAGTGGTAATTTGTGCGTTAAGCTAGAGGATGTAGAGGGCGTTCTAAAGGAATACTTTAGGTCGGTTTCACTAATGAGAGGAACAATATGGGTATAAAAATCAGGGAGAAGATCTGTGATACAGTTACAGAATTTAACAGTGACAGGGAGGAGGTTCTGAGTGGTGTGGCAGGCTTTAAAGTAGATAAATATCCAGGGCCAGATGAAATGTATTCCATTATGAGTGAGGTAAGGAAGGAAATAGCAGGGGCACTTGCAAAAGAGGACTGAAGGAGGGTCAGTGTGGTACCATTATTCAAGAAGGTTGCAAGGGATTAGACAGGAAACTACAGACTGGTCAGTCTAAGTTCAGTGGTGGGGAAACTATTGGCTGCGATTCTAAGGGACAGAATTAATCTACGTTTGGAGAGGTAGTGATTAACCGAGAACAATCAACGTGGTTTTGTTAAGGAGGTCATGTCAGACCAATGTGATTGAATTTGTTGAAAAGGTGACCAGGTGTGTAACTGAAGGTAATGCATTTGATGTTGTCTATTTTTGATAAGGCTTTTAAGATTAGAACTACAATTGGTTGACTGGCAGGAAGCAGAGGATGATAGATGAGGGATGTCTTTCTAACTGTAAGTCTGTGTCAGTGGGGTCCCACCAGGGTCAGTGTTATGGGTCTTTGCTGTTTGTAGTTTATGTAAATGAATTGGACTTGAATGTAGGAGGGTTGATCTGTAAGTTCGCTGATGATACAAAAATTTGTGAGGTGGTAAATAGTGAGGAAGCTAGCCCTAGGTTACTGGAGGATACAGATGGACTGATTAGATGGGTTGATCAGTGGCAAATGGAATTCAAGCAGATAATTGTATGCAGGACAAAAAAGGCAAGGGAATATACGACGAAGCACTGAGGATCAGAGGGACCTTGGTGTGCATGAACATTGGTTCCTTAAGGTATCAGGAAGGTGAATAAGTTGGTTATAAAGTCATATGATACACTTGCCTTGATTAGTTGAGGCATAAAGTTTAAGAGCAGGGAGATTATGCTGGAACTGCATGTAATTTTGGCCACAGCTAGAGTATTGTGTGCAGTCTGGAATCCACAGCAGGTGAATGGAATGGAATGGAATCTGAATTCCCGCCTGGAATTGCAGGAGGGTTGTGATAGTACTGGAGAGGGTGCAGAGGAGATTTACCAGGGTGTTGCCTGGGCTGGAGAATTTCAGTTATAAAGACAGATTTGACAGACTGGGGTTGTTTTCCTCAAGAGTAGAGGAGAATGAAAGGGAACATGATTGATCTTTATAAAATTATGAGAGGAATAGATAGGGGAGACAGGAAAAGAAACTTTTCTCCTCGATGGAAGGATCAATGTCCAGGGTATAGATTTAAGTTAAGTTAAGGCAGAAGGATTGAAGTAGATGTGAGGAAAATCTTTTACATCCAGAAGGTGTGAGTATCTGGAACTCACGGCCTGGAAGGGTGGTAGAGGCAGAAACCCTTATAACATTAAGAAGTATTTAGATGTGCACTTGCAATGCCACGTCATACAAGGCTATGGGCCTAGAGCTGAAAAGTAGGATTCTAATGGGTCAGTGGTTGTTTTTCAATGGCACGGATGCGATGGCCTAAAGAGCCGTTTTTGGTATTTTAGGTCTGTATGACTCTATAAATAGATTATTGATCAGTCGGGGAATCAAGGGCTACAGGGAAACAGCAGGATGGTTTATGTGAAGAATGTCAGATCAGCCATTTTGCCTCAGCTATCAGGCATTTGAATGGTGGAGCAGACTCGGGGATCGCACAGCCTACTCCTGTTCCAATTTTTTATGATGTTATGGTTTTATGATCTTACGGCATTAGGGTTTTAGATTTTAAATCAGATTTTTACTTAAACTTCCCCAGGAAAACATGTAAAAGATCTTCTGCTCAGTTTATGAGGAAGCAAGTCACAAATGGACTGCATGAGGGATGTTCCCTGCTAAGCGTGTCAACCCACTCGCAGATTTGATGGCAATAATGAAGTGTTATTAACTAAGTCAAATTGTCACTTAGTAAAATATGTGATTTCCTTTTGTCTTGTTTTTCTTCTTTTTCAATTACTTCATAACCGTGGCAGTAAAATTTTCCCTTAAAGTTCAAATACCACCAGAGTGGGCTTTAAAATTTGATTTCTCAGTTTATAGTTCAACATTTCAGCTGTTTTCTCATTCATTCCAATCCTTTTGCAATGATGTGAGTTAATTTCATACAGGAATTTAATGTTATCAACATATCCTTACCTGAGGGAATTAAGAAGAATGGGATTTGTTAACTGTATAAAATCCCTTTCAGCAGATTGAACTATCAACATAATTAATATAATTATTCAAAATAATTATATAATTAATATATATTTTATCATGTATTGATATGTAACAAATAACCAATGATAACCAGGTTATTAGAGACTGAAGATGCTCATGGACATAGAATCTTGCAAACAGAAACTTTATTATTCATGCCAGATTCCTAAACTGAGTATGTTCTGATTATTTTATGAGCATGTACAGCAAATTGCACCATATTAGTTAACCTTTGAAACATCGAAAATTCTTTCCAGAAACGGCAGTTGACTTTTACACCCAATATAAAATGTGAAGCAAAAGTTTGGGTGATTGCCATTTTGAACTGTCAGGATAAAAACACAAGGTAATTCATATTAAATTAATGTGACAAGTTTATTTCATTAATTAATGGTCCAAAGATACCTTTAACCACAATCAGTGTATTTAAACTGTCAAATTCATTGTCTTTGGCATCCAATACAAAGTTTATGAAATGCATTCTATGTCACTTTAACTATAGCATCATTGCAAGGGTTCGTTGCCTTTCATAATCATCGCTTTACAATAAATCATCTTGTTTTCCATTTGCTGAATTGGATGTTATGTATTTTTTTGATGACGTGATACTTAGTGCATTAATAGCATCACAAGATTTGAGAAAGAAAATATTAAGAAGGCAGCACAAATATTTCCATTCTTTGTCAAGGCTGTTTTCACCATCAGCCATCCATTTGTTCTATTTGGCATGGACATGATCCATGAATGTCTTGTTGAAGCCCATAGTCCAAAGATGTGCAGGTTAGGTGGATTGGCCATGCTAAATTGCCCTGTAGCGTGAAGGCTAGGTAGTTAACTATGGTAAATGTGAGGTTATGGGAATAGGGTGGGATGCTGTTCGGTGGGGCACTGCAGACCTCAGTGGGCTGAATGGCCTCTATCTACGCTGTATGGATTCTGTTATTCTATGTCAATACAGAATTTGGGAAGTGGGATTGTGAGGTTCTTGAACAGTTTGACATTGGCAGTAAGGAAGTATTGGAGAAAAAACGAAAGATCTGCAGATACAAAAACAGAAGTTGCTGGAATAGCTCAGCAGGTCTGGCAGCATGTGTTAAGGTAAAAAGCAGAGTTAACATTTCGGGTCCGGTGACCCTTCCTCAGAACAGGTATTGGAGGTTTTGGTAGGCTTAAACATTGACATAACCCCAGGTCCTGATGAGTTGTATACCAAGCTGCTGTGGGAAATAAAGAAGGAAATTACAGGGGCTCTGACCCAAATTTTTAATTTCTATTTGGCCACATGGAAGATGCCGGAGGACAACTAAAGTGGTTCCATTTTTGAAGAGGGGAAGTAGAGATAAACCAGGGAATTACAGACCAGTGAGTGTCTCATCAGTGTTGGAGAAACTGTAGGAGAAAATTCTGAAGGAGAGAATTAATCTTCATTTGGAGAGGCAAGATTTGATTGGGGTAGTCAGCATGGCTTTGTCAAGGGGAGGTCACAGTTAACAAACTTGATTGAATTTTTCAGGGAGATAACCTGGTATGTAGGTAGTACAGATGATGTAGTTTATATGGATTTCAGCAAAGCTTTTGACAAGGTCCCACACGGGAGACTGATAAAGAAGGTAAAAGTGTATAGGATCCGGGGTAACTTGAAAAATTGGATCCAAAATTGGTTTAGTGGTAGGAGACAGAGGGTTGCAGGAGAAGGCAGTGTGACTGGAGGCTGGTGTCTTGGATGTCCTACAGGGATCAGTATGTGCCCCTTATTATTCATGATCTATATAAATGATAGAGCAGAAAATGTTGGAGGGAACAGTAAGTAAAATTGGCTCGGTGGTTAATAGTGAGGAAGAACATCTTTGGTTACAGGTAGATATAGTCAGATTAGTCAGATGGGCAGATCAGATCCCTGAAGGTGTCAGGACAGGTTAATAAGACAGTTCAGGCATATAGGTCGCTTGCCCTTATCTGTTGTGATATAGTTCATAAGAGCAGGGAAGTTATGCTGGAGCTGTACAAAACTTTGGTTAGACCACAGTTGGAGTACTGTGCAGTTCTGATCATCACACTATAGGAAGGATGTGATTGCGCTGGAGGGAGTGCAGAGGAGATTCACCAGGATGTTGCCTGAGATGGAAAGTTTAGTTAGGAAGAAAGGCTGGATAAGCTTGGGATGTTTTCTTTAGAGCAGAGAAGACTGAGGACAGACTAGACTGAGGTATATAAGATTATGAGGACATGTAAATGATGGATAGAAAGCACCTGTTCCCTTTAGTTGAAGGATAAATAACAATGGGACATAAATTTAAGATGAAACAGGAGGTTTAGAGGGGATTATTTTCACCCAGATGGTGGTGGGAATCTGGAATGTACTGCCTGGGAGACAGGAAACCTTGCAACCTTTAAAAAAAGTACTTAGATAAGCATTTAAATTGTCATAGCATTTAAGGCTAGTAGCCCAGTGGAGCAAATTTGGACTAGTTTTAGTGTATTTTGTTGTTGCTGAATCAATGGCCAAAGGGCCTCTTCTATCCTCTATAATTCAATGAACTCCCCCGTCCTTCACTTATTATTTTAAAAACTTTAGTTATACAATTTGCCAGGACACTAGTCCGAGCATCGTTCAAATGAAGCCCATTCCAACAGAACAGCTCCCTCCTTCCCCAGTATCGGTGCTATTGTCTCATGAACAGAAAGCTATTTCTCCCCACTAATTTTTGAGGCACTTATTTACCCTAAACCAATTTGCATGTGGCTCAAGTAGGAATCCTGAGACTATTACTTTTGTGGTTCTGCTTTGTAATTTAACCTTGAACTGCTTGTAATCCCTCAGCAGAACTTCTTTCCTAGTCATACTTCTGTGTTTATACCTAAGTGGAATACAACAGGGGATCCTTCCCCTCCCACTTTAAGTTTCTCTCCAGCTTAGAACAGATCTGCTGAACCTTAGCACCAAGTAAGCAACAGTCTTCAGGACTCTCCGTCTTTGCTGCAGAGAACAATATCTGTTCACCCAAGAATGCCATCCCATATTGCTACTACAATTCTCTTTTCTTCCCCCACTTACTCTATACCATGGTGCTTTGGCCAGTTTGCCTACCTTCTGCACTCTGTGTCCTGGTACACATCTGAAGAAAGAACCCGTACCTATTGGGCAAGGGCTAATTTCAGGATCCCAATACCTGTTTCACTCACAGTTACCCTCTCCTATTTCTGACCATGAATGAAATAATGTATGATTAAATTAAGGATTGTGACTGTCTCCTGAAACACAGTGCCATGTAACGCTTCCTCTTCCTGATGTGTTTCAGTGTCCACAGTGTGAACGCCAACTCATTAATTCTGAGCTGAAGTTCCTTTAGCAGTCAATACTTGCTGCAAATGTGTTCACTTTCTATCACACTGGCAATCACTAGCTTCCGCAGACTACAGTTGTAACACATCACCTGCCCAGTCATCTCGATTATATGTAGTTAATTCATTTAATATTAAATATTATAAAAGTGAATTTCCTAATTGCAACTCTTCAGTAATAATATCTCCTGATTTACACTACTTGGCCAATCGAAAGAGACGCAGATGAAATACCCACCAATCATTTATTTGTTTTCCTTTGATGTCACGTTTTGGTTCTGCTGGATAGAAACAGACTAATGGGGCACTCTGCTGCCACTTTTTAATCTCCCAATGATGCATTTCTCATGTAGCTTCGCTGTTCTCGTCTGCTTGGTGGTGATGTTGAATTACTGTACATTCCTCCCAGTCTGATTTATGATTTCACAAGGTTTACATTTGAAAAATACCATATAATTTAATTCTGTTCTGTTGATCGTAGCAGATAGTATTAATGTGAATCTTGTCTTGTCATATCCTATTATTTTCACTAGAAGCCTTCTTGCACTTCACAGTTTGGCTGCTAGGCATATTGATGTTTGTTGGCATTTCATCCATGTGACTTCATAGGTTCTCCTGCTTTTGCTGCTGCTGATGAATCACTGGAATCTGATCATTTTAGGATTGAGGCATTTTGGAGTCTCTAAGCAATCTATTCACCAGTAGGATGCAGGTATCACTGGTTGGCCAATATTTAATGTCTGTCCCCAATTGCCCTTGATGGTGTCTGCCTCTTAAACTGTTGCAGTCCACGTGCTGTAAATAGACCCACAATGGCCTTAGGGTGGGAATTCCAGGATTTTGACCCAGGATTGTGAAGGAGCAGCGAAAAATTTCAAAGTCAGGATGGTGAGTAGTTTGGAGGGAAACCTGTGCTTCTGTGTATCTGCTGCTCTTGACCTTCTAGATGGAAGTCGTTGTTGGGTTTGGAAAATACATGCTAAGGATCTTTGGTGAATTTCTGCAGTGCATATTTTAGATAGTACACATTACTGCAACTGAGCATTGGTGTTGGAGGGAATGGATGCCTGTAGATCTGGTTTTGTTTAGGATGTGTAAAGCTTCTTGAGTGTTGTTGGAACTGCGCCCATCAGGCAAGTAGGAAGTATTCTATCACACTCCTGACTTGTGCCTTGCAGTTGTTGAATAGGCTTTGGGGAGTGAAGAATGAGTTACTTGCTGCAGTATTCCTCGTCTCTGATCTGCTGTTGTAGTCACTATTCATATGTCACAGCGCTAGTCTATGTGGTTGTACAGCCACTCCATTTAAACTAGCTGATGGTCTGAAGTCTAAGTATTCTGATGATTTTTGAGCACCCGTTCCAAAATATACTTTTCAAGATTAAGCCAATGGCTGGTCCATATTCTGATATGGCACATTTGGTCTCTGACATCTTCTTCAGGGATTCCTCCTTCTAGTTTTCTCGCATTCATTTTTCACTAACACCAAATTCCCTTGCTTCAATACAGTTATTTGATAAGGAGCTAATGTTATGAAATTTAGAATATAAACATAGAACATAGAACAGTACAGGAAAGGAATAGGCTCTTTTGCCCACCTTGCCTGTACTGACCATGCTAATCTAGCCCATCTGCCAGCACGTGGCCAGTATCGCTTTATTCTCTGCATGTTAATGTCTATCTAAATGCATCTTAAACATTGCTATTGTGTCCGCTCTGCACCTATCCTGGTAGTGTGTTGAGGCACCTACCACGCTCTGTATAAAAATCTTTCCTCTCACATCTCTATTAAACACTTCCCCACCTCACTTTAAACTTAACACCCCTTGTATTTGACATTTCCACCCTGGGAAAAAAACTCCGACTATCCACCCAATGCCTCTCATAATTTTGTATACTTCTTTCGGGTCGCCCCCTCAGTCTCTAATGCTCTAGTGAAATCAATCCATCGTATCCTTGTAGCTAATACACTCCAATCCAAGCAGCATCTTGTTAAACGCTTTTTTGCACCCTGTCCAAAACCTTCATATTCTTCCTAATGTGTGGCAACCAGAACTGCAAACTACTCCAAATGTAGCCCAACTAAAGACTTATGTAGCAGCAACATGACTTACTAACTTTTATACTAAATGCCCCAACCAATAAAGGCAAACATGCCATAAACCTTCTTTACACCATATCCATTTGTTTTGTCACTTTCAGGGAGCTACCCTCTTGCAACCCAAGGTCTGTCTGTGTATCAGTACTCTTAAGTGTCCTCCCATTTACTGTATACTTTCCTGTTGCATTTGACTTCCCACAATGCATCACTTCACGTTTGTTCAAATTAAACTCCATCTGCCATTTACCTGCCCAACTTTCCAACCAACTATATCTTGCTGTATCCTTTGGCAACCTTCCTCAATATCCACAACTCCACCAATCTCCATGTTGTCAGGACTAATCAGACCTCCTACATTTTCATCCAAATCGTTTGTATAAATTCCTAACAACAGAGGTCCCAGCACTGATCCTTGCAGAACACCACTGGTCACAGACCTCCAATCAGAAAAACACCCCTACACAACTATTCGTTGTCTTCTATGACCAAGCCAATTTTGTATCCAACTTACCAACTCACCATGAGTCCCATATCACTTAGGCATCTGGACTAACCTGACACGAAGGATCTCATCAAATGCTTTAATAAAATCCATGTAGACAACATCAACTACCGTACCCTCATCCTTCATCACTTCCTCAAAATCTCTATAAAATTTGTGAGATCGGACCTCCTACACACAAAACCATGTTAACTTTCCCTAGTAAGTCCATTATTTTCTTGATGCAAGTAAATCCTGTCCCTAAGAATCTTCTCCAACAATTTTCCTATCACTATATAAGGCTCACCATCTTATAATTTCCTAGATTATCTCTGTTGCCTTTCTTAAACAAAGGAACAACATTGGAGATTCTTCAGTCTTCTGGGACTTTGTGTGCAGCTAAGGAGGATACAAAGATCCCTGCAAAAGCCCTAGAAATCTCCATGCCTCCCTCAGAATCCTGGGACAGATCCCATCAGGCCCTTAATGTTTTTCAAGACACCCATCACTACCTCCTTCTTAATGTCAACATGCCCTAGAATATCAACATAACCCTCCCTAATCTTATCATCATTTGTGACCTTCTCCTTGCTGAATACCAATGTGAAGTACTCATTGAGGACCTCACCCACTTCCTTGACTCCATGCATATATTTCCAGCTTTGTTCTTGCATTGGATCCACCCTATTCTAGCTACCCTCTTGGTCTTATGTATAAAATGCCTTGGGATTTTCCTTAATCCTACTCACCAAGAACATTACATGGCCCCATTTAGCCCTCCTCATTCCTTGTTTAAGTTCTTTCCTGCTTCCTCAATGGATCATTGCCCAAAGGTCTGACATGGCTTCCTTCCTAGTTGGACTATCTACATATTGTTTCAAGAAACCCTCAAGATGTACCTAACGAACCATGACCTGTCTAAGCCTCTGGAACTAAGGGAGTTCCCATCAATATTACGGAAATTAAAATTCCCACCACAACAACGCCGTTGTTTTTACATCTTTCCATGATCTGCCTACATATCTGTTCCCAAGCCTGCTGGCTATTGGGAAACCTATAATATAACCCCAGTGTAGTGATTGCCCCTTTTTTTTCTGAGGTCTGTCCACCTGGCCTGGCTGGATGAGCCCTCAAAGGTATCCTCTATGACATTCTCCTTAATCAGTCATGCAACTCCCCCACCCCTTTTTACATCCCTCTCCATTTCACTTGAAACATTTGAAACCTGAAACATTGAGCTGCCAGTCCTGTCCTCCTTACAACCAAGTTTCTGTAATGGCTACACCATTGTAGCCCATGTACTAATCCAGGCTCTAAGCTCATCTGCCTTACCTGCATTATTCCTTGCATTGAAATAAATACACTTCAGACCGCCAGTCCCACTGTGTGCATTAAACAGGCACTGCTTGTTCTTCCTTTTAGATTTACTTGACTTAACCGCTACTTCCTTATCAATCGCTACATATGCTGACCTACTGATCTGGCTCTCAAACCCCTGCCACAGTTACCTTAAAGCAGCTTTGTGCTTCATTCATTTTGCTGAAAGACCCATTAGTGGCTATCACATATTATGCCACATGATGTCCTTTGTATGTTGTGTCTTAAACTTCCTCTCATCAACTTCACGAGACAGTCCTTATCTCCTCCTTGATCCCATGCACTAATTTATAAAATATGTAAACACATGAGTATAACATTTTTTAACAGGGATTTTCTTCAGGTTATCTTGAGGATTACTTTTGATTTTTATGGTTTCCGTTTTCATTCTCAATAACTCCTTCAATAGGTAATACGGTCACAGCATATTCTTCTTGAATTTCTTAACAGGTTTCTTTCAGGTTAATATAAAAGACTGTAATATATATATTGGAATTTGCCGAAGGTCTCATTCATGCCTTCGTTACCACTAGACTCAACTATTCCCACGTACTCATATTCTCCCAAATTTACCTTCATAATTTTGAAATTGTACAGAACTCTGCTATCCATGTCTTAAATCGTTGCAGGCTCCATTCCCCTATCTCCCCTGTGCTCATTGACCTATACTGGCTCCCAAGAAGGAAATATTTTCATTTTAAAAAACACTCATAAGACCCTAAGATTTCGTCTGTCGTTTCAACAGTTTCCTTGGCTTTATTCTAACTCAAATAATTTTGCTTTCTTTCATTACTCTATTTAATCTGATGCATTGGAAGACATGTGACAAGTAAACAAATAGCAGTGGAACAGGTAGAAAGTGCTCCCCTCTCAGCAATGAAGTGTGTGGTTCTTGCAGTAGAGTCATACAGCACAGAATTGAGATGTAGGAAGAAGGCAAGAAAAGAAGTCCACAGATGCTTAGGTAGATATTTTCAGATACAGCCAGAATAAACGGAATAAAATGTTACCTCTCCTGAGGGGACAGAAATTGTTGCCAAGCATACTTAGGAGATCAGAAGCACAAAAGTAGCCAAGCTTCTCCCTTTGCATCCATTCTTGTGCTGTTTCTACTGCTTCAAAGCGACATGACAAACTGCATGTTTCTTTCACAACATGCACAGACTATCTCCCAATGTGTTCAATTTATTTATGATCACAAGGAAAGTATATGCTATTTATGATGCATCTAATTGTAATCATTTCACTTTTCAAAAAGGATTGACACTCCTAAACTAAATGAGGTAGCCGATGACATTCTCCTTTCAATGGGCCAGGTTTTCATCCATAATAGTAGGTGGTGTCAGGAAATTTGCTGGCTAGATCTGCTTGCCTCAGGAGTAAATGCTACAAGTATGGGTTCTTTGTTACTCTGAATGGATGCTAACTACAGTTGAGTTAGCTGACCTTGAGAAATGTTCAGAGGCGGTCACAGAGACTGTTGGCTGCAGCGTATTAAGGATATGGCCCTTCACTCAATTTCTCCCCATGGTCACAGTTGTATGCAAACAAAGCTGTAAAAAATGTCATGCATTGATGACTTGCCTCTATGCTTTAAAAAAAAGGGTTGCATTTGCTGACAGCACAACGGTAGGGTACACACTCACAGCTCATGCAAACACAGTATATCTGGTGCCACTGCCTGTGACGGTGAGGAATTATGTACTGACTTCATACTTTTAAGTGTAGTGTTATTTAGTACAGCAGCCTACATCCCCCGAAACAAATTGCACAATGACTGACCCAGAAGAGCTCGCAGAAAGAGCACTCACTGACCCACCCATCGCCTTATTCACTGCCTGACTCCATGGACAAAGTGGTAAACCAGGCAACAAGTGGAGCAGAGAAGGGAAGAGAGACTGGTGTTGCAAGGTCAGCAGCAAGTAGGTCATTGAGGGGAGAAGAGAACTGGGCAGTGAAGGACAGGCAGCAACAATAGACTCACAGTGATGTTATTTGCACTAGCTTCTGATTTCAGTATGGTGTGAACACATAATATGATGTCAGCTGCACTAACTTCATGATCCTGTGCATTGGCAGGGGTTGCAACGTGAAAAAATTCCATTTCACTATGTCCAGTCGAAGTGTTAATCATCCAGACCCTTTAACATCTCAATAGCTAAAGGTGCAAAACACTTGAAACCACTTAATCTTGTATAGATAGGCATTGTGAGGCCATTTCGAACTCCATTTTAATTTAAACCCCCCTCACCTTTGATGGTTCACATTGCTCTTAATGGACTTTGCACGTAAATTAATCAATCAGAAAACATGGGTGATTTAATGGTGCTGGTTTATAGATGGAAAAAAAATGGGTGATTTGTTGATGAACAAAGAAAGTTCACTTGTGTGTAACAGCACTTCTGGTTATGAAAAAATATTTTTAAAAAAAGAAATTAGAACAAAGAAATTAGAACAAAGAAAACTTACAGCCCAGGAACAGGCCCTTCGGCCCTCCAAGCCTGTGCCGATCCAAATCCACTGTCTAAACCTATTGCCCAATTCCTAAGGATCTGTATCCCTCTGCTCCCCACCTACTCATGCATCTGTCCAGACGCACCTTAAATGAATCTACCGTGCCTGCCTCTACTACCTCTGCTGGCAACGCGTTCCAGGCACCTACCACCCTCTGTGTAAAGTACTTTCCGCGTGTATCTCCCTTAAACTTTTCTCCTCTCACCTTGAACGCGTGACCCCTCGTTATTGAATCCCTCACCCTGGGAAAAAGCTTATCTCTATCAACCCTGTCTATACCCTTCATGATTTTGAAGACCTCAATCAGGTCCCCCCTCAATCTCCTTTTTTCAAATGAAAACAATCCTAACCTACTCAACCTCCCTTCATAGCTAGCACCTTCCATACCAGGCAACATCCTCGTAAACCTTCTCTGTACGCTCTCCAAAGCTTCCACATCCTTTTGGTAATGTGGCGACCAGAACTGTACACAGTATTCTAAATGCGGCCGAACCAAAGTCTTGTACAATTTTAACATGACCTGCCAGCTCTTATACTCAATACCCCGTCCGATGAAGGCAAGCATACCATATGCCTGCTTGAGCACTCTATCCACCTGTGCAGCCACCTTCAGGGTACAATGGACCTGAACTCCCAGATCTCTCTGCTCATCAACTTTTCCCAAGGCTCTTCGGTTTACAGTATAGTTTGCTCTAGAATTAGACCTCCCAAAATGCATCACCTCACACTTGCCCGGATTGAACTCCATTTGCCACTTCTCCGCCCAACTCTCCAGTCTATCTATATTCTCCTGTATTCTTTGACAATCCCCTGTGCTTTCTGCTACTCCCCCAATCTTTGTGTCATCTGCAAACTTACTGATCAGACCACTTATGCCTTCTTCCAGATCATTTATGTATATCACAAACAACAGTGGCCCCAGCACTGATCCCTGTGGAACACCACTGGTCACCTTTCTCCATTTCGAGAAACTTCCTTCAACTACTACTCTCTGTCTCCTGTTGCTCAACCAGTTCTTTATCCACCTAGCTAGAACATACAAATTATTGTGGGGCCGCTGTGGGACAGTGGTAGAGTCCCTGTCTCTGAATCAGGAGACCTGGGTTTCAGTTCTACTTGCTCCAGAGTGTGTCAAAACATCTCTGAACAGGTTGATTAGAAAAAAATTGTAAAAATTGAAAGCAGAGGCTAGATAGATAAGGCTGTTGGTCAGTCAGGGGCTTGGGTGCTTCAGGAGACAAATAGTTATCTGGACTCTCCATTCATCACCTACAATTTCTTCAAACTATTGATCAAGGCTGCAGAAAAAATGTCTGATATATTATGCAAGCTTATTTCTCAACTGTCAATTTTCTGCTGGGTACTTTTTCTTTGTAAACTAACTTATTATTACCACCACTAGTACAGCTACATAGCAGTATAAATGACAAAAAAACTGTCTCAGGGCACTACTCTGTGCTATGTTTTTCTTTAAAAGGCCAATATTTGGACAGCTGACCAAAAGATTAATTCAAGAAATGGATTTCTGTTGACAGCTTCCAAATTGGTGCATGACATACTTTATCCCTACCCTTTCCGAAACGTAAGGCCAAGAAAATCATGTACGACATTTTTTCTGAAAAAATAGCGACAAAATAAAAAGATCTGTGATTTTTTAATTGCCTTAGGCTTTGGTGAAATGCATCTGCTGGATTTGGAGTATGCAATTACCGTCTGTCTCTTTGTCTTTACTCCCATAGAATATGAGAAAAATGTAAGAAAATTAGGATTCCTTTGGTTCATTGTAATTTTGCTGTTTTCCTTTTCATTTTACATTTGCAGAATGACAAAATAGTTGAACAACAACTTGTTATGGATCAACTCCAAGAAGAATTACAGCTCCTTAAAACTGAAAAAGTTTCAATTCATAGCAGAGGTTCAGAGGAAGTACCTTTAGCTGTGACCACAGCAAGAAGACCGCACAGTGTACCATTATTAAAGATCCATCTTAAGTCTTTCAATGTAATACAGTCCAATCAAGCTACTCCCTGTACAGATTCCAGAAAGGTATGTGTTCATTGATAGAAAATGAAACTTTTCATATGATTAAACCTAAGGTATGTGTTGATGGTATTCAAATGAGATTAAAATATAAAGAAAGTGGGATTATTTTCACTCGGTGCTAGTGGAAACTTGGCTCACAACCACGAGTTGCTTTCTGAACACCTTTTAAGGATGAAATACCTCTTAATGTCTGCCTTGTCTGCTTCCTGCCAGTGCATGGGAGAAAGGGATTTCAAAGTTAGGTTCTCCAATCTTTGTAATCTCTTTTGGGTTTCTCAGCATTTTTCTGGGGTCAATAGTTTCACTTCAGTTTCCATGTCCCCTTGCCACCCCTCTGGACATAACTTTATGTACTGTCCCTTTTTAAATAACATCTCATTCCGCATTGAATGCTTCTATTAAACCTGCCTCCTCCACATTCTCAGGCATTTCAGATGATAACAGCTCCCTGCATAGAAAACAGACCTGATATAATTTTTGCTTCTTTGCATTTACCATATGAACACAGAAACGTAGGAACAGAAGTAGGCCAGTTAGCCCATCGAGCCTGTTGCATCTTTCAATTAGGTCATAAATGATCAGTTACCTCATGACTATTTTCTCACGCTAACTTCTTATTCCTTGAAGTCATTCATCTTCAGAAATCTATTGATCCATAGCCTTCTGGGGTAGAGAATGCTAAAGTTTTTACCACTCTCTGTATGTAGAAATGTATGTTGTATAGCCTACCCTTACACTGAAATTATGTCGTTTAGTTCTAGACTCGACAGCCAGGGGAATCATCCTTTCTATATATACACTGTCACATCCTGTAAGATTTTGAGAGTTCCAATGAGATAACCTCTCATTATTTGAAACTCTAGAAAATACAAGTCCAGTATCATCAACCTTTCCTCCATCAAATTAGCCAGTCCAAGTCTGCCTGAAACTGCCTTGCGTCCCCTCACAATTTGCATTTGCACGTAGTTTTGTGCCAACTTCAAATTTGGAAATATTGGCTGGATTTTCTGAGGACTGACAATCTCTTGCACAGATTGCCAGACCACCCTTAATCCACATCTCTTGCAAGTGATTCTGATCAGGGTTCATTCAGAAATGTGGTGCTTTATTTCCATTATGCAAGTTCATTCATAATACAGAGCTGGCAGCGCAAGGCAAACTGTGCTCCCTTTCGTAGCAGTCAGTGACTGTATTCTGAAATTTAAAGGTCCAGAATCACAGACAGCCACTTTCACAGCTGCTGGCAATCAGTAAGCACGTACGCTTCAAATAAGTGTGAGGTTAGGGTGCCAGGAGGGTAGATCGTCAGCTGAGTAGGGTACTAGACAGGAAAGGTGCAAGCTGGTAGGGAGTAGGGTGCCGAGGGATAGAATGCCAAATGGATAGGGTGCAAGGTGGTGAGGGGGGCCATGGTAGGTGACTCAGTAGGTTGAGGTGGGCGAGGAAAAACAAGGTCTGCCAGAGGCGGGGTTGAGTGGGGAAAACAGGGTCTGGCAGAGGCAGGCGTGGGTGAGTGGGAGACAAAAGGTCTGGCAGAGGCAAGGGCAGATGGATGTTGAGTTGGAGGAGATGGAGTCCAGGGGTTAGTTGGGAGAGCAGAAGCCGATCTGATCTGGAATGGGAAACATGGGGAGCAGTTCCAGAAAGACTGCATGGAGTTGAAGGAGATCAACTCTTAGGGATGAACAAGGGTCAAGGTGAAGCAGGGGAAGGAAGGATTGGGTTCAAAGCAGGTGAATATGGGATTGGCTCTTGGGTGGTAGTGAATGGGGGCAGGTCCAGAGTGGGGAAAGGGGTGTGCCTGCTGCCTGGGGATCAAAGATTCTGGGAAGTAAAGAGGTTCGGAACTGGAGTGATTGAAGATGAGATAACAAGCATGGGGCTGGATGAACACAGCAGGTCAAGCAGCATCATAGGAGCAGGAAAACTTGACGTTTCGGGCCTAAACTCTTCATCAGAAAATCTCTGATTATCTCTGATTGAAGATGAGTAAGGTTTGGAGTGAGTGAAGGATTGTATTCGTTCTGGAGTGCAATGGGGGTCATTGGGTCCAGGGTGTCTCAGCAAGGTCTTGGAGTTATAAGTGGTATGGGGAGGAGTAGTTCTGGCTGTGTGAGGTAAATATGGGGTCACGTGAGTAGTTACTCAAAAGGTAGGCAATGTGTTTAATCATCTAATTTTTCCTAAGTAACTGTTGACTTTATTTAAACCAGAGAATTCAAAGGGTCCTGATTGACTAGAAACTTTTGGAGGATTTATTTGTAAAGATACAGAGGAATTGCTTAGTAGAACCTTCAATTCGCAGGCAAGTCCTTCAGAGTCTGCTGTTAAGGGGATTCCATAGGGTTCCCATGTGCAACTCCCATCTGCACTGGAAAAGCAATTGGCTGGCCATTGGAAAACCTGGGCTATAATTGTCAGTCCTCACAGCTACGATACCTACATAAACTGTGAATGCCAGTGGCCCTAGCACTGCCCTTGCAACACCCAAGTAGTAACTTGAATTTGAGACAATTTATTCCTACTCTCTGCTTTTTGTCTGTTGACCAATTCTCAGTCTTTGCTACTACATTTCCCCCAGTCCCATATGGGCTAATTTTATGTGCTAAGCTCCTATGTGGCACCTGATGAAAAGACTTCTGAAAATTCAGTCTATCACCTTCACTCGTTCTGCTTTATCTATGCTACAAATAACAGCCTCAAAAAACTCCAATGAGACTGTCAAATGTAATTTTCCTGTCATAAAACCATGTTGACACTGCTTAATTCTACCACTATTTTCTAAGTGTCTAGATGCCATGTTCGTTATAAAAGTTTCTAACTATTTCCCTTCTATTCATGTCAAACTAACAGTTCCATAGTTCATCGTTCTCCCTCTCCCACCCTCCTCAAATAGTGGGCTTATATTTGCTACTTTCAAGTGTGCAGGAACCTTTCCAGAAGCTATAGAATTTTGAAAGATAATGGGCAATGAATCCTCTAACTCTATAGGCATCTTTTTCAATATTCTGGGATATTACTCATTTGGCCTAAGGTTTATCATTCTTCCATCCAGTTAAATTTTCAATAATTGCCAGTTTACAAAATTAATTTCTTTAAGTTGTTCAGTTCCACAAGTCCCATGGTTTCCCAGTTTGTCTAGGGTATTTTCTGTATTCTTCTCAATGAAGGCAGGTATGAAGTGATTGTTCAGTTTCTCTGCCATATCCCTATTCTTCACTATAAATCCTCCTCGCTCTACCTGTAATGGTCCCACATTTGTTGAAGCTTTTCTGTTTCACATTCCTAAAGAAGCTTTTACAGAAGAAAAAGAAGCTCTCTCTCCAAAGTTGTTGTCTGATCTGCAGCATTTGTTGTTTCCATTTCAGATTCCAACATCTGCAGCAATTTGCTCCAATCTTTTTTTTAAGTTTAATGTTGAATTCAAATGCTGTTCTTCCTTTCTTTTTCAATGTTTGGTCATTATTTCCTGAGTTCTAAATTGCTCCCAATCCTGAGGTTTCCCATATTTTCTGATGTCCTAATAAACAATCTCCTTTGATCTAGTGCAATCTTTGACTTGTTTTGTTAGCCATAGTTGATTGAACATTCCCATTGAGTGTTTGTGCCTTAGGGAATGTATGTCTGTTGTAAACCATTTATTACTACTTTGAACATTGTCTGTCTACCATCAAATGTTTTAGGGTATTTTCCCAATCTACCATAGCCAATTTGTCCGTCATAACTTCATACTTCTTCTTGGTCAGATTAAAGACCCTAGTTACAGAATGAACTAGGCCCCATTCAGATGTGTATATCTCTCTCTGCCCACATTTTCTCTTGGTGTTTTTTTTTCCAGTACTGGAGAACCATTGCATGTGAGACAATTGATTTTACTGAATTTGCCTTTGCTAAGTGTGTGTTGATGGGATGTTACTATTTTGGAACAGTTGCTGATTAGTGGCTAAATTATCAATTATTCTGTTCAGTTTTCCAATAGAGTTAAAGTTTTACTAACTTTTTTTTGTTTGTGTTTTAACTGGGTATAAGAATAAAGTGTGTTTTGCATAAAGCCAAATTGTGTGAACAATTGAAGTCCATCTGGAACACGGCACTTTATGCTTGCCTTTAAATAAGATAAAAGCTGGGGTCCAGGGTATCTCCTTGATGTATTTGAAGGGGGTTTGGTCTGGTTCATAACAAAGTACTGTTGATTATTACTCAAATTGCATCCTGCCAACTGAAAAATTTGTGTTATTTTTAATTAGGTGAATAAATCAGAGCTTGTTATGTTGTTTTAACATTTTATGCATTTTCAAAAAATACTCCTTTTCAGTACAGTTGTTTGTTCATTAGCACCAACCTATGAACGAATGGTGCAATAATAACCATTCTGTGCAGGTCCTGTGAGATATAAAATTTGATCACAGTCAGAGGATCTGCAATAAAGTGTGACATCAGTATCTGTGAACATTTATAACTGAAGACTTTTACTATTGCTGCACAGGTGCACACAAGCCCCCCTTCATATGCTCTTGATAGAGTGGTGGCAAGTTTTCGAACACGCAGTCAGATGTTAGTTGATCACCTTGAAGAGCATGATGAGGTTATTCGTCATAAATTAGATGACGATAGTGACGGTGAGGAAGAAGAAAAGAAAAAAGAAAACATAAATATACAGCTTCCAAGGTAGGAAAAATGTAAATTGCTAACTTCAGGCACATTCATGTTCCTTTTAAATGAATTGAGGGTTTCTGCCTCAGCTACCAAATTAAAGATACCCACCCTCCTCTGGGTAAAGGAAAGCTTTAATTTCTCATGTCTCCTCTAATCCTTCTACCAATGACCTTAAATCCGTGCCCTCAATAATTGACCTTGACTAGGGGAAATAAGTCTTCTCCACCCACTCTATTGAAGCACCTCATTATTTTGTGTACCTCAATTAAGTCACCCTCAGTCACCTCTGTTGTGAAGAAATCAATCTTAACTTATTCAATCCTTCCTCAGAATCAGCAATTTTCAAGCCCTGGCAACATTATGGTAAAGTTCCTCTGTACTCTCTTTAAAGCAATTGTGTCCTTCTTGTCATGTGGTGACCACAACTGTTCGAATGCTTCAGCTGTGGCCTAACTTGTATATCTTGTATAGTTCCAGCATTACATACCCACCTTTACATTCAATACCTTACTCAATGAAGGAAAGTATCCCGTATGCCTTCATTATCATTTTGTCAGCCTGTCCTGCTATGTTCAAGGACCTGTGCACATGCAATCCAAGGTGTCTCATTTTCCCAGCACCTCTCAATACCTTCCCATTTATTATGTATTCCCTTGCACTGTTTACCCTAACTCCGCAGAGGTATTACCTTACAGTTTTCCAGATTAGATTATATTTGTCAATATTCCACTGACTCAACCAAACCAATGACACCATTCTACAGTCAACAGTCATCCTCTTCACTATCATGTATCAAGCCAATTTCTTTGTGTCTTCTGCAAATTTCCCAATCATACCATCAACATTTAAATCTAAATCATCAATATCTGCCTTAAATAGCAAACAACCCAACACTGAGGTCCATGAAACACCACTGGAAATCATTTGCATTCACAAAATTATTCATCGACTATTATCCTTTGTTTCCTGTCAATTTTGTATCCAGATTGCCACAATTTTATGCATCCCATGGAGTTCAATTTTTTTCTTAACAGTCCACCATGACGGACTTTGTCAAATACCTTAATAAAATTAATCCATATAGACAACATCTGCTACACTACTCTCATCAATCTTCTTTGTTATTTCCTCAAAAAAATTCAACTAAGTTAGTAATGCGCATGAGCTTCCCAATACAAAATTATGCTGACTGTCCCCAGTTTAATCCATTCCTTTCCAAGTAGCAGTTAATCCTGTCTCTCAGTATTGATTTTAGTAGTTTCTTCTGTCACCAAGGTTGGAAGGACCAACAGATAATTACTTGGCCTGTCCCTTGCATTGTTTTTGAGTAGTGGTACAATGGTCACAGAGCTCCAATCCTCATCTGTATCTAGTGAGGATTGGGCAAAGATCCTCATATCTGCTATTTCCTCCGCGGCCTTTTCAAATACTTTTCAATACATTTCATCTGGCACTGATGTTTTAACTCCCTTTAAAGAGGTCAGTCCCTCAAGTGCTTCTCATTAAGTTTACTTCATCTAATTTCACAGTCCTCCAACTTTAACTAGAATGTCTGAATTATCCTGCTCCTTCATGAAGTCAGAGAAAATATATTTATCTAGAACTCAGTCCACATCTTCTGCATCCACTTACAAGTTACCATGTGTATCTGTGATAGGCCCAAACCTTTCCTTAGCCATCCTCTTGCTCTTAATCTACTGATAAAATACCTTAGAATTTTCATTAACTTTACTGGCTAATGCATTTTGGAATCCTCTCTTTGTTTTCATAATTTCCCTTTTCACATCACCCCTGTACTTTCTACATTGTATTATAGAATAAATCCAGACTGATGTGGAATGTTTCTGATTACTTGCATGTGGTGTATTGTATCAAAATGTTCACATGATAAAATTTTGCTTATGGTAAATGCCTTCAATAGTTTTATTTTTAAACCAAATTATAAAGGCATCTTCTGCTATATTAGGCACCCAATAAATCAGACTTGGACTCAGAAACAAGCCAATATGATTAACGACACAAAGTTATTAAAAAAAAAATTCACGATGGACAATCAAGGACAAGGTGTCAACAAAACAGTATTGGACTTAGAGAAAGGTATGTGCATAGTTTGAGAAATTATAAATACCCTCTACTCCATTGCGTAATAGTACTCTACCAGTAGTTTCCAATTCAGTCTGCTGCAACAGTCATTTTTGTCTTTTCTCTTTATATTTGGCTTGTCTAGATTTTCTTCATTTTCTTCATTTCATACATCATTACCTGACACCATGAACAAATAAAGTAGTGATGTAATGTAAATGCTTAATGAGATGTGACAAGTTAAGGACCTCTTCAATCTTTCTCCGATCAATTATTTGCATGAAGCATTGGACAGTTGCACATTGGAGTTTGTTGTTGGCTTAAATTAGGATCCCCTGTAAGTTATGTCATTGGGAACAGAAGTTACTGAAGAATATATACAGATTCAATGAAAGGCAAAACTGAGACAGATCTTGTTCAAAGGCTTAACCCTAGTTATGACATCAGGAAGCATTTTTACAAAAATGTAGTGAAAATCTGGAATTCATCCTGTCATCATCCCAATTGTGTCTAATGAGTTCAAGACTAAGATTGGCAGATGTTTATCAAATCATAATATAAAGGCTGTAGCAGATGGATAAATCAAGTTGTGGTCTAGATCGTTGATCTTATTGAATGTAGGGATAGACTCAAAAGGCCGTGTGACCTGCTAATTTCTGTACTTTGGAGGGAATGATGAAACAATGTGTCGCCATATTTATGTCAATATTGTGCTTCGGTTGTCCACAGTGAGGTACACAAAGATAATGTTTTTGCACTCTTTTGCAGATTTTCTTCTGTTTGCAAAATTACCTTCCACCATGCAACTTAGTCGAGATTGAAAGTTGTGGGAGCAGTCTCTACATTGATACACTACACACTGTAAATTAACTCAACTAGCTCTGTAAAAGTGTTTGATTTAATTTATTTGAAAATTTATTTTCTTCCTTTTTTGAATATGTAGCTCCACAACTGAAATCCTCCTCTGACGCTGACCGCTTACGTCAGAGCCAAGTGTTAAACATGAAGAAATTGAAGACTGCAGACATGGATGTAGCGCATTCCAAGCAGAAAATAAGGGAACTTGCCATCAATATTCGTATGAAGGAAGAACTCATTAAAGAATTGGTTAAAACAGGTTAGAAGTGTTAAAATTTTCTAAGTATAGGTTGGCAGAATACCAGCTGTCTTTTCTCAGTGTCAAACTAACAGGAAGTGGACAAAAGCATCTGTTAATGTTCTGCTTTTTGTTGCATCACTTAGGACTGTAAGTTCAGGGGTTTTCAGATGGCAAGGTAACTTTATTAGCTTCACCTCTTTTTCAGGTTATAGCCTGTGGGTTTACCTGTCTTCTTGATCTTCAAAGCACTAAATAAACTGTGTTTCAGCTGCATTCCTAATATGCAAGAAGTATAGATAAATAAAACTGAGAACTGCAGACGCTGGAGATCTGAAACAAACAGAAATTGCTAGAGAAACAGGAGGATTGGCAGCATCTGTGAAAAGAAAACAGAGTCAGTGTTTTAAGTTCAGTGACCCTTCTTCAGAACTTTAGCAGATGAATAGTCTGGCAATATGGGACAAGATTGCATTAGCCAACAAGGAATTGAAGACTAAAGTTCTAATTTTAATGGTCAATGACCCATCACCAGGAATAATCGGTGGAATCTTGTAAAGGTCTGAGCATTCTAAGCGATGGCAAAATTTGTGACATAATCGTCTGAAAATTCTGGCAAGGCCTATTGCTACATCAGGATCAACTCACTGTATCTTTTATGCATTTGCTGAGCGGTTCAGCAAGTTTCTGGCTAGGCAGTAGTGAGCTGCCAATTAAGGGCAATTACAACTTGTTAAGCACCTTATAAACTCTGCAACTTGTCTAATGAATACTTAGCCTCCTCTCTCAACGTAGAAGTTAGAACGGACACCTGGCTGCAACCAACCTCCATGTTGCTCAGCTTCAAACAGCATCCGAGGACATGATCCATGACCACTTGCCGCGTGCACCCCTTGTCCACAGACATTGTTAGCCAACGTCAGATGCCAACTCACAACCATGACGGCACCTCCTCAATCCATTTGCAGGTTATTTAGGGAGCACAAGAGTGCATTATAGATGCACTGGCAACTAGCATTGAAAGGCTGCTGGAGGGAAAGGTTGCATGCAGGGACAGGCACTCAGCTCATGGATTGAACTAGGTTGCATCTCAGGGCTGATTGCTTGTTCCTTTTGTGCTCACACTCGTGCTGTTAGCGCCTACCTGCAATCTTGTGGCATCTATGCCTTGCCTTCACTTGCCTTGCTGTATCTATTTGTGCATTGGCACTTCAGTCAGTGTTATATTGACATGCTGTTCTGCACACAATCTTGTCATTGTTTTCAGTGGGGATCTGTATGAGGATGTTGGGAGAAATCTTAACGTATGGGGCACTAAGAACCACAGCATGTGCCAGCTGTATATGCAACAAACACACCGCCCATATATTCAACCAAACGGCCAGGTTGGAAATTGGATGGGGTCTTGACCTCAGTCGGGTCAAGGGGGTCAGTCAGTTGGTCAGGAGACTCAATACTGCCAGTCGTGGGTACATTCTGCACACAGCTCAGGAGCATAGCCACAGTCAGTAATCTGCTTGGGACAGAGATGCTTCCAGACTCATTGAGTATTTCCAATATTTTCTACTTTGAATTCCTGAAAATAATTGTTAATGGTGTGGGCATGTTAGTTAGAAGCTGAACCATTTTAAATATAAAAATATATGTTAATAATAACTTACATTATATAGCACCTTTAATGTGGCAAAATATCCCGAGCTGCTTTATGGTAACATTATTAAACAAAATTTTTCAATGAGCCACAATAGGAGATATCTGGATGGATGATTTAAACCATGTTGAAGATGCATGTTTTATGGAATGTGTTAAAGGACAGAATAAAAGGAGGTATCGAGGCTGAGAGATTTATGGAAGAAACTTCGGAACAGAGGCTTTGGCAGGTAAAAGCCTAGCTTCGACAGCAGAATGATAAAATTTGAGAATACTGAAAAGGCCAGAATTGGAGAAACACAGACACATGGCTGTTTGCAATTAGAGAGAGATAGAAAGTTGTACAATATTGGAAAGAGATGAAAATGAGGCTGAGACTTTTAAAAATGAGGCATTGCTCACCATAATATAAGAAAATTGGGATGTTGGTGAATGGGATTGGTCCAAGTTAGGACGTGGGCAGCAGGGATTTTGGATGGTCTCATTTTTATGGAGGGCAGAATGTGGAAGGTGGGCTAGGAGTAGTCAAGTCTATGGTGTGGATAAGCTAAACTGGGAAAGTGTCACCCATTGCTTTGAAGATGAAAAAGGTGATCTTAGAATGTAGAGATATATGGTCAGTTGCTCATCCCATAGTTGGCTATGATGTCAAGGTTGCAAGTGGGTTGGTACGGCTTCAGACATTTATCAGGATAAAGGATGGAGTCAGTGACTAGGGAATGGAGTTTGTGGAGGAATCCAAGGACATGGCTTTGCTATTCCTATTATTTAGTTGGAAGGACTTGCTGGTCCTGTAGTGAATAGTAGACTAGTAATTCTAGAGATGATAATGAGGCAAGAGAGGTGTGGTGAACTAGAATTGAGTGTTGTGAGTTTACATGCAGAAACCGATGTAGTGCTTTTATACGATATCACCAAGGGACAGCATATAAATATAAAATGGGAGAAAGCAACGATAACCGAGTGTTACATCAGAGTTCTTGGTAAATGAGTGGAAAGAGAAGCTATTAAAGATGTTTCTCTGGCTATAACTGATTAGAAATGAATGAAAGTGAGTGACTGTTAAGTCTAGCTAAACTAATGGAAGCCGTCTAAAGCTGTTAACTTGCCAGCGATTTATAGAATTGATCATAAACTGATCTCACTATTAAGTCACTCTTAGGTGCAAAGCTTAACATCAACTTATAATTAGAAAGTTAGTGCTGAATTATTGTGATGTAGCTATGCCAGGCTCATTACTTATTGTCAGTTACTCATACATATTGTCGATAATTAAATCTTAAATGCTGATAATTATGATTGAAGGTGTTAATGAATAGATATTAATGGTGTGACTGTTTCTTTGATGATACACTAACATGGATTTAGTTCCAAAAATGGTTTATGCACTTCCTGATATGGATATAATATTGTAAATACTAAAATATTCCAAACGACCTGATGCTGTTGAGGCTGTTTGATGTGCCCAATTTGGGCATTATTTCTTCCCTGGACTTAGATTGAGTGGTAGTCCTTGACAGTTCCTTGACTGACAATGAAAGGGATGCAGTTATAAATATATGGGGCCATAAAGAAATAACCCTTTATAAATTTAATAGAGTGCTTATTTCATTGTGCTTGCAAATAGTTGAAGTTTAATTGTTATCATTGTCAGCAGCATGCATCCATTTAGGTCTGATGATGGACAAGCAGTCAAATCAAATCCATGGGGGAGGGGTAGCTTCAAAAGGTGCACTTTTGCTGTTGGCTGAAAAGATAAATCTGAGAGAACAGGTTCTGCCCCAAGTGCTGCATAAGAAGCAGCTACTGGGTGTGACTTGAGATGTTGTTTACAGAGTATCTCATAAGTATGAAAATCAATATTTGGGGGTGTTCTTTGCATCCTTGCTAGTTTCCTTGATGCAGAAAATTGCCTACTTGCCTTTGGTTCTGACACACAGATCTTTGGGTAAATATCCAGTTTTCATCCTTTGAATGTGCCTGAGTTCGAGGTGTCACCTCTGCTCAATAAGAACCAACTTACTTGGGACCCTTGCCTTTGAGTGCACTGCCATAATCGTGATTTATCCTTCCACGAACCTCCCAGAATGTACTTCAAACATGAAAGTTATTAAGCTGCTTTTCTCGATGGCTGCAAGTTTTACATGTTTCACAACGTTATAGCAACTTGCTGAGAATAAAGGGCTCATGAATTAACATCATGATTTGAAAGTCAACTTCAGTTTATTCAATGCACATTTCATGAGTTTCCCAAAGGTAGGTTGGGAGGCAAGGCATGTCACAGAAGCAAGGCCTGAGGAACATGACCTGACGCAGAGGTAAAACCCAAGATGCGGTGCTTGGAAAGAGGCAAGGTCTGAAGGGCAAGGTCCAGGAGAGAGGCGAGACTATGGACTAGGAGCAGTAAGCAAGGCTAAGAGCCTAGTCAGGAGACAAGACGGAGAGCTATGGTTGCTGTGGGAGAAGAGTTGGAGCGAGAGTGATTGGGGATGAGAGCAGAAGTGCTGAGGGAAAGTTCAGGTGAGCATACAAGCCTTGCATGAGTCTTACGGATGACTTTCAAGTGAAACTGGCAACATTAAACAGTTATTTTTGCAAGAGAATTTTTTTTTGGCCAGCATGTAAGCAATCCAGCAAGAGTCAGTCTAATTCTAGATTTATTCTTATGAAAAAGAAACGTTGAGCAGCTGGATGAAGTAGCAGTGGGATAATCATTTAGGAAATAGTAATCATAATACAGTTAGATTTAGCATCATTACAGAAATGGACAAAGATGGAACAGGAATAAGAATTCTAAATTGGGAGAAGACAAATTGTATGAAGCGGAGATATGATCTGGCAAAAGTGGACTGGTTATAGCTCCTTGAAGGAAAAGTCATGACAAATCAGTAGAAGGTATTCAAAAGTGAGATTTTATAGGCAAAGGGAAAGGGTGGTACTGCCATATCCCAAGCCCTCTGTTTATCCAGAAGCATACAGGTCAAGATAAAGCAGAAAAATAGCGCTTAAGAAAATCTCAATAATAGTAATTCTTTAGGAAGCTTAGGGGAATATATTAAGTGTGTGAAAAAGGAAATTAGGAAGGCATGGAGAATATACATAAAAAAAGGCTGGCCAAAATAAGGGAAATCCAATGATGTTTTATCAGTGCACTAACAGCAAGAGACTGAATAAGGAAAGGATTGAGCCTATCGCAGATGTGCTTATATTTGAATGAAGATAATGTGTTTTCTAAATTAATATTTTACCTCTGTTTTTAACAAAGAAGAGGAATGATGCAAACATTCTTCTTAAAGACGTGTGAAGTATTCAATGAAAAGAGAAGTAATGGAATGACAGACCTCTTCTTAAGTCAATAAATCACCAGGGCTAAATGAATTGCATTACAGGCTATTAAAAGAAGCCAGGGAGGAAAGAGCAAATACAGTGAGGATTATTTTCCAATCTAATACAGGTGGAGATTTGTGAACGTTGTACCAGTATTTACAAAGGGTGTGAGAGAAAGGCCAAATAATTATAGGATGGTCAGTCCAACTTTGGAAGGAAAATGTTAACTGTTGATTGAAAAGGCGTGGATTAATCAGGGAAGTAAGCATGGTTTTGTTAAGGAAAAGTCCTGTCTTACTAACTTGTTGAATTTTTTGAGAAAGTAACAAGGAAGATTGACAAAGGTGGTGCAGTAGATATTGTCTGTATGAATTTTGGTAAGCTATTTGACATGGCAGTCTGCAATGAAAAATTAAAGTTCATTGGATATGGGAATGTGGTGGGTTGTATCTAAAATTGGCTCAGGGACAGGAAACAAATGTAATGGTTGATGTATAATTTGCAAATGGAAAATGTTTTCCAATAGCTTTCCAATGTTGTTCTAAAGGAATTAGTATTAGGTCATTTGCTATTTGTGATATATATTAATAGATGAGATTTAAATATAGGAGGCATGATTGGCAAATTTCCAGCTGACAGAAGAATTGGCCAGGCGTGGGGCTGGATGAACACAGCAGGCCAAGCAGCATCATAGGAGCAGGAAAACTTGACGTTTCGGGCCTAGACCCTTCATCAGAAATGGGGGAGGGGAAGAAGGTTCTGAAATAAATAGGGAGAGAGGGGGAGGCGGGTAGAGGATGGATAGAGGAGAGGATAGGTGGAGAGGAGGCAGACAGGTCGAAGAGGCGGGGATGGAGCCAGTAAAGGTGAGTGTAGGTGGGGGGGGTAGGGAGGACGGACAGGTCAAGGGGGCGGGATGATGTTAGTAGATAGGAGATGGGGGTGGGGCTTGAGGTGGGAGGAGGGGATAAGTGAGAGGAAAAACAGGTTAGGGAGGTGGAGATGAGCTGGGCTGGTTTTGGGATGCGGTTGGGGGAGGGGAGATTTTGAAGCTTGTGAAATCCACATTGATACCATTGGGCTGCAGGGTTCCCAGGCTGAATATGATTTGTTGTTCTCAGATGTCCTCATTCTTCAGGGACTGCAACTTCCCCCCCCCACAGTGGTCGAGAACGCCCTCGACCGTGTCTCCCGCATTTCCCGTAACACATCCCTCACGCCCCGTCCCCGCAATAATAACCAAAAAAGAATCCCCCTCGTCCTCACGTATCACCCCACCAACCTCTGGATCCAACGCATCATCCTCCGACACTTCCGCCATCTGCAATCAGACCCCACCACCAAAGACATCTTTCCCTCCCCACCCTTTTCTGCCTTCCGGAGGGACCACTCCCTCCGCGACTCCCTTGTCCGCTCCACACTCCCCTCCAGCCCCACCACACCCGGCACTTTTCCCTGCAACTGCAGGAAGTGCTACACCTGCCCCCACACCTCCTCCCTCACCCCAATCCCAGGCCCCAAGAAGACTTTCCACATCAGGCAGAGGTTCACCTGCACATCTGCCAATGTGGTATACTGCATCCGCTGTACCCGTTGTGGCTTCCTCTACATTGGGGAAACCAAGCGGAGGCTTGGGGACCGCTTTGCAGGACGCCTGTGCTCAGTTCGCAACAAACAACTGCACCTCCCAGTCGTGAACCATTTCAACTCCCCCTCCCATTCCTCAGATGACATGTCCATCCTGGGCCTCCTGCAATGCCACAGTGATGCCACCCGTAGGCAGCAGGAACAACAAATCATATTCAGCCTGGGAACCCTGCAGCCCAATGGTATCAATGTGGATTTCACAAGCTTCAAAATCTCCCCTCCCCCAACCGCATCCCAAAACCAGCCCAGCTCATCTCCACCTCCCTAACCTGTTTTCCCTCTCACCTAGCCCCTCCTCCCACCTCAAACCCCACCTCCATCTCCTATCTATTAACATCATCCCGCCCCCTTGATCTGTCCGTCCTCCCTGGACTGACCCGTCTCCTCCCTACCCCCCCACCTACATTCACTTTTACTGGCTCCATCCCCCCCTCTTCGACCTGTCTGCCTCTTCTCCACCTATCCTCTCCTTTATCCATCCTCTATCCGCCTCCCCCTCTCTCCCTATTTATTTCAGAACCCTCTTCCCCTCCCCCATTTCTGATGAAGGGTCTAGGCCCGAAACGTCAAGTTTTCCTGCTCCTATGATGCTGCTTGGCCTGCTGTGTTCATCCAGCCCCACGCCTTGTTATCTCGGATTCTCCAGCATCTGCAGTATCTTTTATCTCGGAAGAATTGGCCAGGTGGTTGATTGTGAAAACGATGGCTGTTGACTGCAGGAAGATTCAGTAGGTTGGCTGTATGGCCTGAAAAGTGACAAATGAAATCCAGTCCTGAGAAGTGTGAGGTTATGCGTTTGGGGACAATGAAAGGGAATACGCAATAAACAGGAGGTTATTGGAAGGTGCATGGAAGTTAGAGAACTCTGATGCACGTTCTAAAATCTCTGACAGTCGCAGAACAGGTACATAAAATAGTATAGAAAGCATATGGGATGCTTTCTTTCATTGGATGATGTACTAAATGCAAGAATAATGTTGTAATGCTGGAACTTTATAAGACACTGGTTAGCCTATGGCTGAAATTGTGCATACAGTTCTGGTCACGACATTACAACAAGGACATAACTGGTATAGAGTGTGCAGAGAAGAATTACAAGAATGCTGTCAGCACTTGACAAGTACAAGTAGGGGCAAGATTGGATAAGCTGTCTTATTTGCCTTAGATGTGGAGGTGCCAGTGTTGGTCTGGGGTGGACAAGGTCAGAAATCACACGACACCAGGTTATAGTCCAACAGGTTTATTTGAAAACACAAGCTTTTGGAGTCTTACTCTTTCTTCAAAAACACCTGAAGAAGGAGTAAGACTCCAAAAGCTTGAGTTTTCAAATAAACCTGTTGGACTATAACCAGGTGTCGTGTGATTTTTGATATTTTCTTTAGAACATAGGAGGCTGAGGGATAAGTTGATTGAAGAGTACAGAATAAGAAGAGGCTTAAATAAAGTGGACAGGGAAGACCTCCTTCCCCTAGCGAAATTACCAGTGGTGACCGATTTATGTAAATTGGTAGAAGGGTCCCAGGAGACGGACAGTGGTGAGTTTCAGGATTTCTCTGCCCAATTGGTGACTGCAGCAGAAATCCTCAACTTGTTCAAAAGGAACCTAGATCTGCATGTACAGAAACAGAAGTTTCTGGAAAAGCTCATCTGTAAAAATAAAATCAGAGTTAATGTTTCGGGTCCAGTGACCCTTCCTCAGAACTGGATCTGCATGTGATGTACGTAATTTACAAGGCTATGGACCAAGTGCTGGAAAGTGGGATGAAAATGGGCAGCTAGTTTATTCAGGCTTTATAGATATGATGTGTTGAATGGCCTCTTTCTGTGCTGTAACCTTTCTTTATTTCTGTGGTTATGCTGGCACTGCTTTATTACCAGTGCTAAAACAGAAACGACATTAATTAATTCAACGTTAAGTAGGACTTTCTATATGAAATTCTCCATCAAGAGTTAGTTTGCCTTTTTGATGAAAGGTACATGAGTTGGATAGTGAAATTTGGATTTCAAAATAGAGGCAGATGGATGTCGGTTTCTTCTATGAAGGGTTTTCTTGAAAACACATGTCAGACAGTCCTCCTGGAACAGCGATCCTATGATGAAAACATGATGAACGTGAAGAAGATACCAAACAAAGTGCGGCCCAAGACAGGATTGTTTCACTCTTTCCTTCACCCTGTCAAAACTAGTTCCATGCAACCACAGTACAGTGCACATTTTCATGATAGAAACAGATGAGATTGAGGAGCTTTGACATACAGCCAACTTTCCCCAAAATTTTGAAATGCCTTGTGCTGCTGACGACATTGAATATCAGTGAGGTAATTGAAAATCAAGCAGAATTACATCTTGTTCCCTAAACTTCTGGATACTCACTGTAGATCTGCAATTTATTGCTTCCTCCTTCCCCTGGCTGTAAGGCTTCTCAGTACAAGCCTGGACAAGGCTTCCAGCCTCCCTCTCTCCTGAAACCAGGTTGGCCACTAGCAAATGCTGAACCCAATCCCCTAGGCTGAAGAGGACCTGCTTCAGCCCAGCTCTCTCGGTGCCTCAGATCTTGCCAACAGGTGAGAAGTGGGAAAATTAATTATTAATATTACTAAAATTCCTGTTGATTGTGTGCACATGGTCATCCACCTTCATTAAACAAAAACTGTGCTATTATACTGGATAGGAAGGGGGAACACACTCAAGACCATTGAGTGAGATAGACCCCAGAAGGGTCTACATTCCATATTTTCTTCAATTGGGTTATGAGAAATTCTCCAAAGCTCCTTAGACAACACTTTCCAAACCCATAAGCACTTCCATCGAGAAGTATTAGCACAACAGCTACATGGGAACTGCACCACCTAAAAGGTCCCCTTGTGGTCAAGCGACCACAGACCCAAACTAGACATTCTGAATTAACAGACAGCCGGAGAAATAAGCCTGACAGAAAATTGGCCAAACTAATTTAAACAGCAGGCAATAGCGACAAAGAACAGTGGAAACCAAGATCAAAGAGGTCACAAATGTTTACGGGGAACCAGTTACAACCAGCCCAAGGGGTGCATATTGGAGAAGCTACAATCAGACTTCCGGGCATCTTAACTTCCAGCGAGTGCCTGACGATGTGCACTTTACACCTCGCCAGCATGGCATCGGTGAAGAGTGTTTGCGCGACCCCATTGGATGCTTTAAACCCAGCTCAGGGCTCATTAGCCAAATGCTACAGAACTTTCAGGAAAGTCCGCGTGAGGGGTGATTAAAAACACACACCTGAAAGCCACCTGTCAGCGAAGACTTGCAGCACAACCCAAGGCAGAAGACCATGAAGCAATCAAAGAAGACCCAGGAGAAGATCTACCCTGACCTGCAAGACCCACCTTTGTGGAAGAAAGCCAGCCCGATGTCAGAGAGGAAGGAAATTCCAATGACCCAGCTCAAACACGTGGATGGTTGTGGGTAATATTCTTTCTCAGATGGATAGAACTAAATAGAGAGTAAATATTGTGGAAATTTGGGAAATGCTCACACGGTGTTTTTAATAAGGATTATTTCACTAGTTGAATTGCAAACCAAATTCTGTGTTTCTTTATCAGGTTCAAGAACAAGAGCACTTTGGTAAATTGTTTTTTAGTACTTAAACTGGTCGAAGTATCCAAAGACGGACAACCCGCTCCAAGCCGCTCACTATCCTAATGTGGAAATATATCGCCATTCTTTCACTGTCACTGGTTCAGAATCCTGGAACCCCCTTCCCTTTAGATATTGTAGGTATATCTACAGCACGTGGACTGCAGCGGTTCAAGAAGTTAGCTCACCACCACCTTCTCAAGGGTAACTAGGGATGGGCAATAAATGCTGGCCCAATCAGTAATGCCCACATCTCACAAGTGAATAAAACCAAAGGTTAATTTTAATGTACATGAGTTCAAATGAAACAAGTGTGTATGGCTACAAAAGGGGTAGCTTTCCATCAGTTGGGTGCCTTACAATCTGCTACTTAATTGGAAGGCATAAAAGTGTAAGATAAAATCTGCTTTATTTTCTGAGATAACTGGAGATAATGTCTTTTCATTAGAGTTGTCCATCGTTGCCTTTACTATTGTTTGTCATTTTATTTGTGAAGAATTTATTGTACTTTTAATCTATTTATTTGTAAATTTATTCATTCAGGTCAGGATGCCCAAGCTGTAAACCGGCAGTATTACCAAAAGATCACTCAATTAGAGCAAGAAGCTGAGCAAGCCAAGACTGAGCTGTCAGAAGCTCAAAAACAATTACAGGAACTAGAGAACAAGGAACTTCGGGATGCTGCAGAGAAAATAAAGCTACAAAAAGAATTCCGCAAGAAAATGGAAACAGCCAAAGTTAAAATGCAGGTTAGCCACTATACAGTAGCCATCCTTTGGTTTAATTTATTTTAATTATCATATGTGGATCTCATAAGCAAGTCCAACATTTATTGCCTGACCTTAATGGTCCTTGAGAAGGTGCTGCTGCTCTGTAGTGATGTAGGTAGACATACATTGCAGTTCATATTTAGGATGATCCAGGACTTTAGTTCAGCAATGATGAACATGGTGAACAAACAGGAATGTAGTTTCAAGTCACGATGGTTTGTGACTTGGAAAGGAAATTGCAGGTAGTGGTGTTCTTAGTATGTCTACATAACTAAAGTTCCCATTCCTGAAACTATTCCCAAAAAACTAATATGTATCCTATGCTCAGTTCGCAACAAACGACTGTAACTCCCAGTCGTGAACCACTTCAACTCCCCCCTCCCACACCTTGGATGACATGTCCATCCTGGGCCTCCTCCAGTGCCACAACGATGCCACTCAAAGGTTGCAGGAACAGCACCTCATATTTCGCTTGGGAACCCTGCAGCCCAATGGTCTCAATGTGGACTTCACAAACCTCAAAATCTCCCCACCCCCGACCTCATCCCAAAACCAGCCCAGCTCGTCCCCACTTCCTTGACCTGACTGTCTTTTCTCCCACCTATCTGCTCCTCTCACCTCAACCCCCACCCTGACTTCCTACCTATCAGCCTCATCCCTGCCTCCTTGACCTGTCCGTCTTTCCTTGACTGACCAACCCCTATCCTAACTCCCCACCTACACCCACCTTTACTGGCTCCATCCCCGCCTCCTTGACCTGTCCGTCTCCTCTCCACCTATCTGCTCTTTTATCCACCTTCCATCTGCCTCCCCCCCACCTCTTTATTTCAGAATGTCCTTCCCCTCTCCCATTTCTGAATAAGGGTCGAGACCCGAAACATGACTTTCCTGCTCCTCTGATGCTGCTTGGCCTGCTGTGTTCATCCAGCTCTACACCTTGTTATCTCACATTCTCCAGCATTGGCAGTTCCTACTATCTCTGAACCTGTGTATTCTCACTGATGCCTTTATGTCTTGTGAAATTGTGGTGCCTGAAATTAGACACAATACTCCAACTGAGGCCAAACCAGTACAGGTCTCATAATATTTTTGCTTTTGTATTGTATGCCTTATAACTGTTTTCTGCACCTCCCTGCCACCTTCAAAGATTTGCAAACATGTAACCTAAGCTCCCCACCTCACTCCTACACCCTTTTTACAATTATAAAAGAAAGTCTGTGACTTTATCTTGCTGGAAATAAGGTTAACAATAGTTTGAAATGTTGATTTCATTATAAAAGGCAATTGAGAAGTATTTAGCTGTGGTTAGAATCTTGCTTTGGTTTGAATAGTTTTACTTTTTGAACTGAAGTCCAGCTCTAACAAGTATACTGCAACCAATGGTGGACAAAATAACAATCATAAAAATAACAAACATTAAAGATTTGGTCCTGTTCCATTTAGACCCTGCAGAGGAAACAGCAGGAAACAAGGAAGTTGTTTTCTTTATCAGCGCAGAGTGAGAAGCGTTTGGTCCAGCTGAGCCAGAACGTCTCAAACATGAAACAACAGCAACAGCTGCTTCAGAAGAAACTGCAAGAAGAAAGCGAGAAAAAACGAAAACTGGAAAATGAGATTCAAAGAGATCAGCAACTAATTAAAGTAAGAACATTTCACAGTCAAATTAGCAATTACAAAGAAAAAAAAATTATACATACCACTTGTATAAATGTTTTCTGTATGAGAAACTTACTGTATACTGTATTCTTTAAATTTCCCATTTAATTTGTCCCTATTCATACTTTCCTTTTTAAAATCCCCTCTAATATGGAAGAAATCTACCTGAAAAGCCGGGTGTTTTGGAAGGGGTAGCAGATCAAAAGTGCTGAAATTAGGAGGTAGTGCTATAATGGTAATGTCACTGGACTAATAATCCAGAACCGCAGGCTAATATTCTAGTGACATGGGTTTGAATTCCACCATGGCAAGTGCTAACATTTGAATTTGATTGCTAAATGTAGTCTAATGATGATTATGTAATCATTGTTGATTGTTATAAGAAACGTCTGGTTCACTGATGTCTGTTAGGGAATAAAATCTGCTTTCTTCCCTGATATAGCCGACATGTGCTTCCAGACCCACACCGCTGTGGGTGACACTTAACCACCCTGTGGAAAAGCCTAACAACCCGCTGAGTCATATCAGGATGTTACCAAGTCAAACTAAGTCTAGACAGACCACCGAGCATTGACTTAGGCACAGGAAGTAACAATTACCCTAATGATTCTGCAAATCATTCTTTCATAATGACTGGAAGTTTGTTCAGAAATTGGGAGAGCTGTACCAACGACTAGTCAAGAACAGTGTGATGACGTAGTTATATGGGAATAATCATATCTTACGGCCCCACATACCAACATCACCTTCCATGATTTATGTTCTGTTCCATCAGCAGGACAGCTGCACCACAAGTACGGTACAATCCAGAGGTGCATTGACTGCAGACTGCATGAAGTTTCATGGCATCTTAATTGAACATGGGCAAGGAACTTTCCTGTTTGCCAACTATTAGCACTCTTCCAAACTGAACAGTACTTGGAAGAAGCACTGAGAGTGACAAGGGCACAACATATACTCTTGGCAGGGGACTTCAATGCCCATCACCAACTGTGGCTTAGTAACACCTCTACTGAATGAAATGACTGAGTCCTAAAGGACATAACTGCTAGACTGGGTCTGTGGCAGGTGAAGAGGGGAGGGAACCAATAATGGGGAGAAACTCAACTTGACTTCATTGTCATCAACTCATCTGTCCGTGACAGTATATCAGTAGGAGTGATCACTACATAGTCCAATCTTCATATTAAGGATATCCTCCACTGTTGTGTACCAATACCCCCATACTAAATGGGTCAGACCAACAGATCCAGCAACTCAAAACTCGCCACTGTGGACCATAATTAACAGTGGAATTGTCTTCATCCACAATCTGTAACCTCATGAACCAGCATATCCCCCACACTGCCATTACCGAAAGGCTAGTAAGTCAATCCTAGTGCAATGAGCGCAAAGAGCATGCCAGGAGCAGTACCGAGCATACCTGAAAATGAGGTGTCAACCTGGTGAAGTTACAGCACAGGGCTACTTGTGTGCCAAACAGCAGAAGTGGCATGCAGTAGACCGGGTTAAGTGATCCCACACCAATAGACTAGGTCTAAGCTCTGCAGTCTTGCCATATCCAGTCATGAATTGCAACAGACAATTAAAGAAGTAACAGGAGATGGGGACTCTACAGTACCCCCAATCTCAGTGATGTGGGAAAACGGCACATAAGTGCAAAAGATAAGGCTGAAGTATTTGTATCCATCCTCAGCCAGAACTGCAGAGTGGATGACCCATCTCAGCCACTTTCTGAGGCCCCTCAGGGGAGCAATCAACCAAGTTTTTTTTTTCTTTATTCATTCACGGGATGAGGGTGTCACTGGCTAGGCAGCATTTATTGCCCATCCCTAATTGCCCAGAGGGCAAATAAAAATCAACCACATTGCTGTGGGTCTGGAGTCACATGTAGGCCAGAGCAGATAAGGATGGCAGTTTCCTTCCCTAAAGGACATTAGTGAACCAAATGGGTTTTTCCAGACAATCAGCAATGGATTCATGGTCATCATTAGATTGTTAATCCCAGATATTTATTGAATTCAAATTCTACCGTCTGCCATGGCGGGATTCGAACCTGGATCCCCAGGACATTATCTGGGTTTCTGGATTAACGGTCCAGTGATAATACCACTAGGCCATTGCCTCCCCTGACGTATGACATCAAGGAGCCCTAACAAAACTGGAATCCTCCACTGGTTGGAGTTACACCTAGCACAAAAGAAAATGGTTGTGGTTGTTGAAGGTGAATAATCTCAGCCTGGAGCATCTCTGCAGGAGTTCCTCAAGGTAATGCCCAACCATCTTCAACTTGGAGATATTACATTTTGTTCCCTCATCTACATCATTAACAGGTATCGTGAATAGCTGGGGTCCAAGCACTGATCCCTTTGGTATTCCGCTAGTCACTGGCTGCCACTTGTTGGAGTAAAAGGAGTGTAGGACTGTTAATGGTGCAGTCTTTTGATCGAAACTTTGAATCAAGGCCCCAAGAACTCTCAAGGTTGCATGATAGTATCTCAAAGAAGAACAGGAGTTTTATCCTTGTTGCTCTTACAATATTTATGCCAGTTAACATAACAAAAAAAGTCTGGTGATCACATTTCTATTTTTGAACTGGATCAGCACAAAATGATTGCCATGTTTGTTTGTAATTTAGAGCTTTGAGATCTTCTGAGGTTGTGCAAGGTACTTGCAAGGTACTTCAAGGTTTGAAACCTCTAATATGCTTCAACTGTTATTGATGTATGAAATAATAGAGCTAAAAACGACTGCTGCAGATTATTATCATCATCATCATTGTCGTCCTCACACTGAGGCGCTTTACTTAATTGAAATCTGGAAGTCAACTGCAATTGCAGCGGCTACATTAAAAAGCCACTGAAAAGTGCTGAAACTTCCACGTTCCCAATGTGTTGCCGGGTTTACAGAAAATACAATATAGCTCTACGTGTGGCACCAATCACCTGTGTTAGAAATGTCTTCAGCAGGAAAGAAAATTGAGAGACAAAAATAGGAACCACCCATTTATGTGAAAACAAAATATTCCAAGGATATTAACTAGTGCATGCATTTCCTTTTATTTGATATATGTCTGAGATTGGGGTATTCTTGTGAGCTGTTCAAGAATGGTGTCTTAAACTGATTGCAACAGTTTTGAAGGACCCAACCCTAATTTTCAAATTAGTTTAATTGTGGAAGCAGGAATAGAAGCTGGTGAGCTAGCAATTTTAGATCCCTGTATGCTGGTTTCCCAATGTGGTCCATTCTCTGGCACATATTGGAGGGAACTACTTTATTGGGTTGACTGGTATCAGCAGCTAGCAAGTTGGGCTAATTATAGAACTAACCAAGGAGTCTTTCTCAGTACCATCTGGAGAGAGGAATTTTCCAGGCAGCAAATTGTCCCCACCCGCTGAGGCAAAATTCTGGCTGCTGGATGAGAGCAACCTCCTGGTGACAGGAGCTGCCTTAACTAACTGCCCCAGTCCTAATAGCTGCAATTGCCAGAAAGTCACTCTGCTGCCCCAGGCATTCAAGTAGAGTAATTGCCCCATCAACAATGACCACATGGCAACTATGCCCAATTTTCTTTCAAAAATTTGAAAATACTTCAGATGGCACCCTCTTGTTAATCCATCTGCACAGCCATGTCCATTTCTGACAGTGGTGCTGCAAACCTTTCATGGCTGGACAACCACCTTTTGTCTGTAAGACTTGGATGCCCACCTCATTTAACTGTCTCCCACCCCCTCTAAAATCTCCCTCTAAAATCTCCCTCTAGATCCTTTTTTTTTATTCGCTCATGGGATGTAGGTATCTCTGGCTAGGCCAGCAATTATTGCCCATCCCTAATAGCCCCGAGGGCAGTTTAGAGTCCACCACATTGCTATGGGTCTGGAGTTATATGTAGGCCAGACCAGGTAAGGATAACCGATTTTCCTTACCTAAAGGACATTAGTGAACCAGATAGGTTTTTCCGACAATCAACAATGGATTCATGGCCATGATTAGACCCTTAATTCCAGATTCTTCATTGAATTCAAATTCGACCATCTGTCACGATGGGTCCCTAGAACATTCGCTGAGTTTCTGGATTAATTTTCTAGAGATAATACCATTAGGCTGTTGCCTCCCTCCTGCCAACATTTGTGGGTTCCCAACCCATTTTGACCTAATCAACAGCCAGGAATGAAAATTCATCCATTGTCTCTAAAGCCACATCAGTCTGCAATGAAAATGTGATAACTATTAAAATATTTTCAAACATGACCTCTGTAGAGTCCAATACTATTATGGAAGGAGGATTAGATACTCAACCGAAGTGATGAAATCTCCAGTTGGAATGGAATTGAATGAATTAATTTTATCGATAACTGAAAGGAACTAAAAGGATATGTAGTGTTCAGTGTTATACTCATATCGTTGTGACTACAATATAAGCATTTTTTTTCAAAATTGTAGAATAATTTATTAGGTTGGCAAATATGATCTGTGCTGTTCACGCCAGAACACATGGCATATTTGTACAGCATTTTATAGCTGGTATTAACTGAACATAGACAGCATTAACACATCAGGTATTATTAAAAGAACAACACTGATTATAATTTCAACTCAGTTGTACATTTTCATAACCTTAGAAGTAAATGTGCACTGGATATGAAGGGCAATTTTTATTGGTATACATGCACTTTGAGAAGTTAGGAACTGATGTTACTCCTCTCAAAATAGAAACAAATCCTCTCAGAATAAAAATCAGTCATTCAGAAGAGAAAGACAAGAATGCAGGGGGTCCATGATTTACATACATCCCACTTACGAATGCTTATACTTATAAGGTATGATCCCATACATGGTTGTAATTTTTAAGAACCAACATAGGAACATTTCCTGTACTTATGAACAGCTGCTTTCCAATTTTCTGTATTGTGTTCCCACCTGCGTACATTTTAACTTACATACAGATTTCAGAACCGAATCCTTTCACAACCTGGGACTGCTGTAAAAGGAAAGGCAAGTTCATGGATCAGTATGAATTTGCAGGCAGGTCAAGGAAACAGCCATGGGTCTGATGCCCTGTTTCAAGGCTGCTGACATGGAGGTGTTTGGAAACCGGTCGGTTCATTGCATTGGTAACATCCCCATAAATCCACTGCTTTCCTAAACTGTAGTTGAGATGGCTGTTAACGTACACCTTACTCTACCAATTTTGTAGTGCATTGTTAGCTGCAAATACCCTTACAGTCGATGACACGGCTCCAAAATTTGATTTCTACTGATCCAAATCCTGACAGTTCTCCACAGTTGTTGCAAGTTAGCTGTAGTGGGGCACTGCCACTGTTATGGGGACATCATAGATAGTATAACCAATTATACTTCATTGGTCGATGATGTCCTTAGCATGCTTTCTTTAATTAAATACCAGATACAGCATGACATTTTGTGAATTGGGTGACCTTGAAACGCTATCAAACATTGGACTATTTGGGCTGACTGTGTAAGATCTAACCTTCTACTCCTGTCTGGTTACTCTATCATTTGGGAATGAGAATTACAAGAAATAATGAGACAACACTTAGCTAAAATTAAACAGTAATGTATTTCCTGGATTTAAGCAACACGTACATTTCTGAGGAAGGGTCACTGGACCCAAAACGTTAACTCTGTTTTTTCCTTCACAGATGCTGCCAGACCTGCTGAGCTTTTCCGGCAACTTTGTTTTTGTTCCTGACATACAATACAATACCAGCGAGTTTCAAATGCACAACAGGAAATCATACATATGATCACAAACTGATCTTGTCCTTGAAACTCAAATACTGCTTTGTCAAATGTGTTTCTATTAAACTTCTGATCCCCAGTTGTTATGGCCTATTTCTACTCTCTACCGCTACTCACCTAAAATAAACTTTTGATCCAACCATCCTTGCAAGCTATCATCTACTTCCCACCTCTCTGTCAACTCTACAGTTTTTGAGTCTACTGTCACATTTCATATCTGCTCCCACCGTTCCCAAAACTCAACTTTGTAATGCATTCAATCAGGTTTTCGCCAACCACCACCACCCCGCACCACCCCCACCCCCCACTCACCGCATTACCAAAATGGTTATTGTCAAAGTTATAAACAGGTCTTATTTGACTATGATAAAGACAAACTATCACTTCACATCCTGCAAGCTTTAACACGATTGATTATTCTATCTTCCTCCAAAACCCTACCACTGACATCTAGTTCAGTGAGACAGCCCTTACCTGGTTCCATTCTTATCCATCCCTTCATACTTAAGAATCTACCTTCATGACTTCTCTTATCAATTATGTACAATTACCTTTTCCAATAATTTATTCTTAGATCCTTCAAATTTCTTTTCTACATGCTGTTCCTCAGCTACATCATCCAAAAACACATCAGATTTCACATGCACACTGCTGACCCCTCCTTGCCTCACTGCCATCTCTGTTGACCCCTCTATATTTTCAACTTGTTTATTCAACATCCAATATGCAGAATTTTTTTAACGATTAAATGTTAGGAAAGTTGAAGACATTGTCTTTTTTATTGCCCCGATTACAAACTCCACAGTTTTTCCATCAACTGCAACCCATTCCTGGTTGTATTATCTACACCCCACAATTTGGAAGTTATCGTTCCATTACCAAGTCTAAATTGTACATCAGATTGGTGAATAACAGTGATTGCAGCAAAAATCTTATGTAATACCATATCCTTCTATTTGTTAATCTAAGTAACCACAATTAATTCCTTTTCTGTTTTATATTTTCTAGCAGAATATTATCCATTCTGTTACTTGTCACCAAACTCCACATGTTCCAAATTTAGTCATGAGGACCCATGAGAGGGTGCTGAGGAAATTTAACAGAATAGTTCCAGGGATGAGGGACTTTAGCTAAAAGATTACGTTGGAGAAACTGGAGTTATTTTCCTTGGACCAAAGGAGATACGGGGAAATTGGTAGAGACCATTATGACACATTCAGATATGGTATTTAAAGAAATGAAAGGGCAGGGGACACAGATTAAGAGATGCAAGAAGAATCTGAGGAAGGGTATTTTTATGCAACAAGGGGTAATGACCTAGAACTTACTGCTACAGTGGTGGTGGAAGTGAATACTCTGAGTAATTTAAAAAGGCAATCAGATGGGTTCTTGAGAAAAATAAACTTGAAGAGTTTCAGGAATAAGGCATTAGTGCTGGTGTACACTCACTGGATTGTGTGGCCTCCTGTGTAATGTTGAATCTATGACTATAAACTATTTTCTGCTACCTTATGAAATGCTAAATATTTTATGTCTATTGCCATTATTTTCCTTTTATCCTTTCTGACACTTCAAAGAATTCAATTAAGTTGATTAAGCATGATCTTCACTTTAACAGCTCTTTTTTGATTTCAATTTCTTCATAATTTTCTATTACATATGAATAAAGATTTCATTGACTTATCTACCATCAATCTTAATCTAATTTGTCTATAATTTCTGGATTTGTTCTATCTCTCCTTTGATATATAGAAATCAAATTAACTGTCCACGAATGAGTGGCACTATTCCCTTTTTCAAAGGAATACTGCATAATATGCAAAAGTTATATTTTCATTAATAAGGTAGGTATGAAAATTAAATAGGATACAGAAATATGTATTAGAATGTCTCTGGAGCTAACTGATTTATGAGGATTGATTAGCAAAGCTTGTGTTCTTAGAGGAGACAAAATTGAGAAGCGATTTGTTAGACATGTTTGAAATCATGTGGTGTCTGGACAGGATAGATAGGGAGAAGCCAGGACTCAAGAGATGATGTGCTATGGTGCTACTTATCAGGGCAGATGATTTCAGAGGGGTCTCAGGTTCAGACAGCACCGCCCCCACGTGACCAACCAGAGCAAGGTCACCTCTGTTCATTCATTCATTGCCGGTCCTTTGCAGTCAAGGTCGACTGTCTCCCATTCTCAGGGTGAGTTCATAGGTAGCTGTACAGACCAATCCAACTACTGCAGGTTCTGTTAAACTTGGGACAAGAAGTGGTTGCAAGAAGGGCTGTTTGGGTTGTTGGTGTGGCAGCACGCTCCTTTCACTGTTTTCACCTGGCTTCCGCGAGATGCTCAATGCCTTCCTTGGTCACTGGCGGGACTATCCGTAATGGTCCTGACATTTCAGGTCCCAAACTTCATCCTGAGGGTGTGGAAGGTGCCTGTGCAAGAGGTCTTTTAACATGGTTGAGGAGTTTATAAAATTACTGGGCTTGTAGGAGTTTACATAAGCATTGGGCTGGGAGGGTGTTGTAAGATTATTGGGCTGCGGCCAATAAAAGCACTGAAACTAGATGGGGTGTTTTTTAAAACACTGGGTTGTCAGCTGCTATTAAAAGAGAATCACTGGGCTGGGAGGGCGTTATAAAATTACTGGGGGTTGGTTTAAAAACACTGGAAATACTGGGCTGGGAGAGTTAAGTAAACGTCTGTGGACTGGAGGGAGGCTGAATTGGTAAGGAGCTATTCACCTTCCATGTTTCCTGCTGATAGGCTCACTAGAGAGCTGTGAATTGCTGGGGTTGTTGGTTGAGTCCAGGACTTGGAATTGTGGCTGGGAGCAGGGACCAGCATTTGGGGTTTGTTCCTGGGATGCCTGGGCACCAGGTTGGATTACAAACATAATATATTTAAATTGGCACAAAACTTTTGCTAATTGCCTGTTGTTTTTAATGAAAAAAAATTAGTTAGAGTCTGGATGCTGTCCATGGTGTGGTAGATTGTTGTTTTCAAAAGGGAACAGGATCATTGCCTTAAGAATAAAGATTCCCAGGGCAACAGGAGAAAGGCAAGTGATTGATCTAGTTGTATTGTTCTCACAGACAGTTGGCACAAGTATGATGGGCCAAATAGCCTCATTCTGAACTGTAACCGTTCTCTGAATATATTTAAAGAGTGAAGTCTGTTCCGTTTACAACAAATTATTTTAAACCAGCACCCAATGTCTCTGTTTTTAGATTGATTTCTGCACAACCACATTGGAACTTCATTCAATATCTGTAATCAAAAATGAATGTGATTATGATGGAATAAAACATCAGAATGTTTTAGAACCTGCATTAGTATTTGTATTCTTTCCCTAAAATAAAAACAAACTTGACAAAAATCTAACAATTTTATCTTCTGAAATAAGGTTACAATTTTAAAATATATATGTTTAATTTTTCTAGGAGTTGGAACTAAAGCGAGAACAACAGCAGAAAATTCTGAAAAAGAAAGCTGGAGAGATTACCCATCTGAAGAAAACAAAGTGCTCCCCTATCATCTCACAGGAACAGCAGGTATGTCTTACAACATTACGGAACCGTTGGGCTGCAATGTTTATTATCCTTCTCAGCAATACTTTTACTGTTACAATGGAACAGAAAATGGATTCAAATGCAGTATGGACTGTCAATTCACTGCAACCTGATTTGCACAACCAACCTATTTATTACCCCAATGGCTACTAGCTTAGATACACTTCCATTGCTACCATTGCCTTTCAGTGGTTCAGTTGAAGAGTTGTATTACATTTTTTACTATGTGAGACAGTTCCCAACCAAATGTACTTCCAGCAGATTTGCATTGTTAAAGGAAGTGCAATTGACTGTGATAACCTGTTTTGAGCTAGTTTCCAATATGAGGTTTATGTCTATTATTAAAAGATTGCAGAACTTGTTTCCAAAATGTTTAAACAAATAGTATTGGTGTATGAGTAAGGTAGTGTACATATACTGAATGTAGTAAAGTCCCCATTGTCCCAGTGGACCATAGGGCTGCTCTGTTATCAGAGGTGAACTGGTGGTGGTTTAACCCCAGGGTCATCACACTTCAGAGGAAGGGCAAGATTGAGAAAGTGTGACATTCATGGTAACCTCTGCTTGTGTGGGAATTGAACCTGCGCAGTTGTGTCATTTTGCATTGCAAACCAGACGTCCAGCCAAATTAACAAATACCCATACTGGATGTTAACTCACAGGCAACTATACTGTTTACCTATATTTCAAGATAGACAGATAACAAGCCTGGGCCCAATTCCAAATCTGCAACAGAAATAAAGTGCTGGAAATACTGAGCAGGTCTGGCAGCATCACAGGAGAGAGAAACCGAGTTATATTTCAAGTCAAATATAATTTTTCTTCAAAACTGAGGGTGGGTGTAAGATGGATTATATGTTGATAAAAGCAGGAAGGAGGTGTAGGAAGACCTAGCCACTGGGTTAACTTGGAGAGATTTAATGACTAAAGTTGTCGTGGAAAAAAGGCAAAGGGAGTGGTAATGGTTGGAAGACAGAGACATAGTACTTGTCCACACTGAGTCATAAATGCCAGAATAGTGGACATCTCAATCTGAGCGCAGAATCATGAATAACAACATTCAAATTGGCACACGGCAATAAAACAAAATCAAAATGGTAGGCAGAGTTCATTCTATGAAGTTGATGAACTCAATGTTGAGCCTCAAAGGCTGCAAAGTGCCTAATTGGAAGGTGAGGTGCTGTCCCTTGAGCTTGCATTCAGCTTCTTTGTAACACTGCAGCAGATTGAGGACAAAAAATGTAAATGTGAAAGCAAAATGATTAAAATGATAGCAACTAGAAGGTCGGGGTCATGCTTGCAGACTGAGCTGAGGTTTTCCTCAAAACGGTCAATTTTTAGACTCCTCAATGTCGGTGAGATCGCATTGTGAGCAATTAACACTGAATGCAATGTAAATAACTGCTCCACCCGGAAGGAGTTTGGAGCCTTGGACTGACCGGCTTGTAGTTGCTGGGCTTGTCATTCTACTTTTTGTAATATTTGCAATTCTCCAGTCCTCTGGCACCATTGCTGAGTCTAAGGAAGACCTGAAAATTATGGCCGGTGTCTCTTCAATTGTTCCTCTCAAATGCCTCTTTATGCTTGGATATATCTCATCCGATCCCAGTGCTTCACCAACCACAGCTTGTCAATTTTAAACCCTTCAAGTGTCTGAATTACATGTTTACTCACCATCACCTGGGCAGTATGCAAGGTATTCAATTAATATCTTAGCTATGCCGCCTGCCAATATGCATAAATCTCCTTTTCAGCCGTTAATCGGCCCCATTCTATCTTTCACTATGCTTGTCACACTACACTTTTTACATGCCGAGAGGAGACTTTGTGATTTTTTTACTTCTGTTAAATGGATGTCTCTTTCATAACTTTTGGTTTTCTTACTTGCTTTTTCAATTCCCTTCTGAACTTTCAATATTCAGCTTAGTTTGGCATTGTACTATCCACCTGACATCAAAACACACTTTTTCTTCTTCAGTTTAATCTTTATCTCCATAGGCAGAATCTTATCAGACTCCAGGCAATGTGGATTCTGGCCAGATATGTGGCAGAATTGGGTGAGATGTTTGATGAACATCTCAGTCTTAAGGCCATCTGGTCGTATCTTGTATGTTTTTCTCAAGTGGTGTGGTGAAATTTTCACTAGGCAGTGGTGAATTCCAATTGAGGATCATTATTACTTGTTAAACACATTGTTAACATCCCAATATATTATGGATTGTGATCTTGCCGCACAAATTAGCTGTTAGGAAAATTATACGGCAACCAGAGCAAGTTTTTGGCAGGTGCAACTTGCTCCTTCTTCCAAATGACTGCCATCTTGCATTATACCAAACTGCAGAGCAGGGCATGACCCTTGAGCGTCTGTCACACATATACTTCCATCATGGAATCTGGCACTTGATTTTCAGGGGACTATCACCAACATCCTGGCATCCTCCAATGCACTGGCATTGCACCCTGCAAGGGCAGACTGTTCTAGCAGGGCACACCAGCAACTAGCACTGTACGGCTGCCTTGGGTACAGGTACCACACAGGAACAGGAACTCATTTCATGATGTGATTGTGCTCAGGGGACCATGCCCCCTGCGTTCCTGTGATCAGGTTCTGGTCAGTTGTTTGGCCAGTCGTGGTGGTAGGTGCATAAATGTGAAAATATCCCCCAGTATAGCATTAATCAGTAACTGCATTGTTAATTTACAGAATTGAAATCCTTTAAAACAAGGACAATAAAGTTACATTGATATACAACAAAATTGAACCTACCTAATCATAAGGAAGAAAACCCCTAAGAACAGCATATCTCACCACCACCACCACACACCCCCACACTAAGCCACCACTCCCTGACCTTCTCTCTGCCCTCTTCTCTCAGTAGAGATTCTCAGGAACCTGAAATTTTCCAAATGTCTGTGTTTCTGCCAACCTTACAAACCCTGAGAAGCTGATCTGTGGCTACTTTCCAAAGACTCAGGTCCAGCTTGATTTCAATCTGAAATGATGATCTTCTATCAGTCTGAAGCTGTCAGCAGTTCAGTTTCATTGACAAGAAACCCAGTTGACTGAGAGAAGTCATCAAATTCAATCTATTTCTTTCCTGAAAATGTAGTGGAAGTAGGTAGGTAGTAAGTTGTGCAAGGGTGTAAAAGGTTCTCAGACGTCGGTGTAAATACAGATTTGAAATTGTCTGGTCAGCCATGATCTTATGGAACGGTGGAGCAAGGTGAAAGAGATGCATGGCCGACTCTAGCTTCTTATTTGTTTGTTTGCGCCTTTGTTTTCAGACCCATGGTCAACAGGGATAATTTTCTGTTGTGCTTTTTTTTTTAGAAACATAATCTCTACAGAGACTTGTCTTGTGCGTTGTGTTAAGCTATCTGTATTTGGGACTTAGGGGATATAGTTTTAATTCTGGTTTATGCCTTAGATGTTAACTAGCATTTGGCATTGTTTTAAGAATTAAGTTTTTTTTGTGTTACAAAAGATGTATTGTTTTGAGTTCATTAAAATAAGCCTGGTGAAAGTCTCTTTTACTCTGGATCAGAGTACAAAAGGGAAGCAGTTGGCCATCTTGATGATTGATTAAATGAAACATTTATCTGATACTGCAGTTGGTGGAGTAGTGAGGTTTGATTATCAGCCTATTTTTCCTGTCACAGTTGTAACAATATTAAGTGTTAATGATGGAGAAGAAAAGCTTTGAGATGAGATGATGTTTAAGATCTGAAAGAGTTAATGCTGAAGACAGTGTTAAACACCAACATGATGTTGTCATATGGAATTGGGTGGGTGAAGAGGTCTGGATCTCAAAGGAAGTGCACCTAACATCTAGAACTTCCTTACTGTCTTAGTAACATTGCCTGTCATACCAATGTAACTTGTACTTGATTAATATCATGCATTATATTATATCTTGTTTAAACCAAAAGCCATTTATAAGACTACCAGGCAGTTTTCTTCTACCATACTAATTCAGTGAGGCCCTTTTGACCCTAACCTAAAAGGCAGCAAATCTACCAAATGTATCTTTAACCTGGTGAGGATCCACCCACTTATTCTGATATTACACTTGCTTCTTTTAAGTTATGTATTACATTTCCTCTGACTGAGATGTAATATGAATTATCATTTCTTCTCCCTTAGAAACCTAACTTTCCCTTTAAGATACTGATCTGCTGTGTCTTTCTACTTTTTTTTATATTTCTCTATTAGATAATATGGTACAAATCTTTCTCAAAGTCAACATATCTTCTGCTATACAAGATGTTTGTGTCACATGGAATGCAATGGTTCCAGGAGGCAATTCATTACCTTCTTGAGGACAATTGGGAATGGACATCAAATGTTGGTCTTGCCAGCAATGCCCCCATCTGATGAACAGATAACACAAGATAGACGACGACATTTTTATCACTGTTGTTTCCCATTTCACTTGGGTGTTTAATGTTATCTGTGTACATGTGAATCTACTTTTAGAGGATTGATGAACAACGCAAATGGTTGGATGAGGAGGTGGAGAAAATTCTGCAGCAGAGACAAGCTCTAGCTGAGTTGGAAGAAGACTTGAGAAAAAGGGAAGTTATTGTAGACAAAAAAGAGGCACTATTAAAGGAGAAAAACCAATTGGAAATGAAAAGGTTACGCTCCAGTCAGGTAAGAATATACTTCTCAACTTGTCTGTTGAAGTGGGAGGTCTCAACGTTCGACTGTACTGATGGGAAAATCATGCAAGAAGTCTCACGCAGTAGACTTACCTGATGTGCTTGTTCCACAGAAAGCCACACTCCCATCCCAAGTGCAACAGATTTATATGTTATCAGTGAACATTCAAAATATTCAAGTGCATGTTGCCTAGTTAGCTTACAATTGTCAATCCCCATAACTTAACTAAAATCAGAGGCACAGCTATGTAGATATTTGATTTGAGTAATGCTCAACCAATAATGTCAGCAAATTTGTGTTCCAAATTACTGTGTCAACCTGCAGTTGCACTCAATCACTTCATCACCTTAGAAATGCTGTTCAAGAAATCTTGAACAAAGACTACCACCTAGTGTAGGAGGGAAGTTGGTAGGTAAGGCCTATCAACTTGCTTTTTCATATCGCCAGATCAAGAAAGAATAAAAAAGGCTCGGAAACAGAGTATCTATCTACACTTAATCAGAAAATAGATACCTAAAATTTTGGAAAGGAGCCAACAGCTATCTTATTTCTTTTAGTAGATTGAAATACTGGCCTAGAATTTGCTGTGTTTTTGATAGCAAACTATCAGTATTCACTATCATTAAACCTCTGAATTAGATCACAATTTCAGTATATTGTCCTAGTATAGAATAAAAATTCTTAAGATGCAGTCTATCATTTACTGCTTAGTCACTAGCTGTATGAGTGACCACCACACAGTCGCTGTGGAGATGAAATCCCATTTTCACATTGAAAATACCCTCCACTGTATTGTATAACACATCGTATTGTGCAGCACTATCACCATGCTAATTGGGACAGATTTCAAACAGATCTAGCAACTCAAGACTGGGCATCCATGAGGTGCTATGGGCCATCGACAGCAGCAGAATTGTACTCTAGCACAATCTACAACCTAATGGTCTGGCACATTGACCACTCAACCATTACCAAGAATCCAGGCGTTCAACCCTGATTTAATTGAGAGTGCAGGTGGGCATGCCAAGATGAGGACCAGGCATACCTAAGAATGATTTGGCATAAACAGCAAATGATATACAGAGCTAAGCTCAGATCAGATCAGATCTAAGCTCCATGGTCCAGCAACATTCAGTTGTGAATGGTAGTGGGTAATTAAACAAGACACTGGAGAGGGAGGGTCCTTCAAATATCCCCATTTTCAATGATGGAAGACCCCAGCTTTTCAGTGTAAAAGATAAAACTGAAGCATTTGCAGCAATTTTCAGCCAGAAGTGCTGAGTCGATGGTCCATCTCGACCTCATCCAGTGGTCCCCAGTCTTCTGCCAATTCAATTCATTCCACATGATATCAAGAAACAGTTGGAGGCACTGGATACAAAGGATATGGGCTCAGACAACATTCTGACTATAGTACTAAAGACTTGTGCTCCAAAACTTGCTATTCCATTAGCCAAGTTCTTGCAGTACAGTTACAACACTGGCATCTGCCTAACAATGTGGAAGATTACCCACGTATGTTGTGTACACAAAACCAGGACAAGTCCAACTTGGCCAGTTACAGCAACATTAGATTACTCTCGGTCATCAGTAAAGTGATGGAAAGTGTCATCAACAGTGCTATCAAGTCTCAGTTTGGGTTCTGACAGGGCCATTCAGCTTCTGACCTCCTTGCCCATGTTTGAACCAAGGGTGTAAAAGAGCTGAACTCCAGAGGTGAGATGAGAGTGACAGCTTTTGACATCAAGGCCACATTTGTGTTTAACATCAAGGAGCCCTTGCAAAATTGGAATCAATGGGTATCAGGGGGCTAACTCTCTGCTCATTGGAATCATTCCTGGCACATAGGAAAATGGTTGTAGTTGTTGGAGGTCAGTAATCCCAGCTCCAGGACATCTCTGCAGCAGTTTCTTAGGCTGGTGTCCAAGGCCCAATTATCCTCAGCTGCTTCAGCAATGCCCTTCCTTTCATCATCAGGTCAGAAGTGAGGATGTTCGCTAATAATTGCACAATGTTTCGTCCACGTTTAAATGCAACAAGATCTGGACAATATCCAAGCCTGTCCACCAGCCACATGGCATGTAAGGAGTATGATGGAATACTCCCAACTTGGCTGGATGAGTGCAGCTCCAAAACACAGAAGAAGCTTGATACCATCCAGGACAAATCAGCCTGCTTGATTGGCACCACATCCAGAAGCATCTTTTCCCTCCATCAGCGATGCTCAGTAGCGGCAGTGTATACTAACTATAAGATGCAGTGCAGAAATTCGCCTAAGAGCCTTAGATAGCATCTTCCAAACACACAACCGCTTCCACCTAGAAGGACAAGGAGCACCACGACATGCAAGTAATCTTCCAAACCACTGACCATTCTGACTTGGAAATGTATCACCATTCCTTCATTATTGCTGGGTCAAAATCCCAGAATTCCCTACCTAAGAGCATTGTGAGTCAACTTACAACATGCGGACTGCACCAGTTCAAGAAGACAGCTCACCACTACCTTCTCAATGACAACTAGGGATCAGCGATGTATGCTGGCCAGCCAGCGATGCCCACGTCCCATGAGTGAACAAAAAAACAACCCCCCATAGCCAGCAATTGAAAAATTAATGATGTGAAGATAACTCCTTTCTGCTCTATATCATTGTTTGGTCTTCTTCAATATAGTGTTATTGTTTTTAATGGAAATTTAAGGTAATAACTGCTGAACAAGTATTGTCACATTGGAATAGTTATTTTAGGAATATTGTTAAATGTCTTATGATTAGTTACAGATTTTTTAGAACTGTTGTTAATAATTTAAGAGTACGCAAGTTTTTTCATATTTCACCTTCTCCTTAGCCTTATGAATGTTTCATTCTTTATTTTGTTCTCTGTTAAATTCTTAAGTCATTTAATTCTTAGTGTTTATGATTTCTTGATTGACTGTCTGTGACTCTTCTTCAATGTAATTTGCTGAATAGACAGCTTAATGACATCACTGAAGCACAACCATACTAGAAATCCTTATTAAATTACACTTCAAGCTATTGCACATCAAGAAAGATAACATTAACTTTCACTCAATTGCTCAGCACAGCTTTCGTTGAGTTTAGTAATGAGCACTTTGCCTCATTACTAATGAAAAACCTGAGCCAAAATCTTCGAATATGAACATTACTAGCCTAGATACAGTGCTAGTTCTGATACAACTATTGAACTGTTCATTAAATAATCAGTTCTGGACAATTTTTCGATTTTAATTTTGTAGTTATTACATTGAAATACCACAGATTTAAAATAAAATTAAAATGTCAAACATTCTTTATTTCATTAATTTCAGCATAAAATTGCATGAATTTAATCAGCTCACTGTATTAGTTAGAGTTTTAGTAACTCCTGACCACAACTCTACAAATCAATATTGTGATATAGCTGTGTGGCTTAATCTATTTTAATATAATTTATTTCAGAGTTCTGATTTGAAGTAGTATTGTGTGAGTTTTTGTCTGTGTGTATGAGAGGGCTTAATGATTAATAATGAAGAAATGAGATACTTCAGAAAAAGTTAGAAGTAGGTTATATCAGCATAAGGGCTTTAGTTGGAAAATTCCAGACGAGAAGTGTTTGGTTCAGATGCTTAGTGGTTATTCAAAGCTGAGAAAGTCTAAGTTCAGTTATGTAAATACACAAGGATGAAACTCTCAAGACTAGGACTTGAAAGAAACAATTAAATTAAATCTTAGATGTGATACAGGAGCAGATGTTTTCTACATATCACAGTATATGATGTGATGTAATGTGTTGAGTTAAATGGGATTGTATTTTTACAAGCATTTCAAAATCATTCAAAGTGTGTTATCTATAAATAGCTTGGTTTATTCTAGTTTACCTTCTTTTATTTGCATGATAAAGTCCTGTTGCATTGCTTGCTTGTGTCTCAGTGTAAGACCACCTCTTTAAATAAAAAACATCTGCCAAGTCAGATTTCAGACTGCAATCTGATTTGTCCAGTAATAACATCAACTGGGATCATAATGATATTGATTATTTATTTTCAGGCTTTGAACAAAGACATTTTAAATTTATCCACTCGTTTAAACACAATAGAAAGGGAATTATCAGACAAAAGCACTCAACTTCAGAACAGTACTACAGAGGAAAGAAAAACCATTTCACAAGAGATGCAAGTACTTCAACGGGAAAGAGCTCAGCTGCTGAAAAGAAGACACTATCTGGATGAGAAATTAGAGCTTGGAAATGTTCTGTCACCAGAGGTATATTCATATCTTTACTCTTTGTTTTAAAACTTGTTTATTACATAGTTCTGTAGTAATGTGTTTGGGTGTATGTGAAAGTCACTGGAAATTTCAACTGATCCAGACTTTGCAACACCATAAACAATTCCTCTTAATTTCCTAATATTCTACAATCTTGAAACACACTGTAGGTGGAATATTCCCAGCCCTGAATGATGTGGGCAATAGTAAGTCAGTTGGTTAAATATAGTGAGTATAGAAAAATGTGATTCTCAATGTCATGGAAAAGAAGTCTGATTTTTCACAATGTATTATTGATGAGACAACAATTTCATTAGTGAGATGTTTAGAAGGCCTATTTGTGTCATTTGTATCCCATTATAACTTTATCTCATCTCATTTATATGTAGTTTGCTATTTTCAGTGATGAGAAACTCAACAGCAACAATTCGCTACATGAACATTGGAGCGGGAAACTGACAGCTGCAGTTCACAGGTGCTTTCCAGTATTAGAGTTTCCATCTTGGCCAGCATTCCCCAACATCTCCAGATCAGTGTTCTCTCTTATTTTCTTTCTTCTGTATCAACCTCCAAGGTCTGTACGCTGCAGTGACTTCCAGAACTCTAAGTCAAAACACCATACACAGAATGTTGAAGTGGCTATGCACATGCACAGCTGCGCAGTGTAGGAAGTATATTGCTCAGGACATACTACATGAGCAGCAACTATCTGACAGTGTTTCCTCTGAGCTGTGTGATTGCATGCGTGCATAGACACACCAAGATTCCAATGCGTGGCAGTTGGTGTCAGCACATCTGGTTCCAGAAGTCACTGCCACACAACCAGAAAGAAAATTAGAAGGAATGCTGCCAACTGCCTCCTTCCATGTTTGGAGTTTGGCATTGGCAATGTACCAACCTGACCACAGGGACAGGCACCCATCTCCTGTATCAGAACAAAGTGCATCTCAAGGTTCTTAACCTTGCTTTCATAGTACTCATTCATGTTTCAGGTACCTGGATGCAGAAAGCGTCACTGCCTTGCCTTTTACCACAGATAGCTAAGCAATTTGTCACGTTTAGCAGTAATGAACTGTCAAAGGGAACTATGGTAATTCAAGGTACTGGTCCTTTGTCAGTCAGAAAAGGTGGTGAGTTGTCTCAATTGAGAGGGTGGGAAGTGTAGAAGGCAGGAAGGATTGGGGGTTTGGGGAAGGGGCGGATTAGAGTTTTGAAGGAAGGTGCTGCATTCAGTATTGAGAGTGATGGGTCATGCATCTTGGTAGGAAGTTGGTTCAATGGCAGAGTTAGAGTGAGTGTGCATTAGCACAGAAAAGATGGTGGCACTTACCTTTGTAGAGCACAGACTGTCATGAAACTTCTTGCGGCTTTGCTGTAGATGTGGTGTGAACACTGGAAGGTCCTGGCACTGGTAAGCATTTTGCCCCTGCTGAACACAAGATAGTGTAAGAGTGGCACAATGAAGGTGTGATGCATACTTGATGAGGTGAGTAGCCAAAAATTGCAAAAGATAACTCACTAGACCATATGGAGAAAAAGCTTCCAAGAAACTACGCAAAATTGACACTTAGCTGATGAATGATAAAATTCAGCTCTGTGTATTTCTTTCTTTCCAGTATACCTTTCAAATGAAGCAGTTTTGGAAAGCAGGGATAACTAGGCCAGGAGGAATCAGCATAATTAAGCCCTCATTTTAAGATCATCGTTCTGTCCCTATTTTTCTATTGCTATTATAACTTACCATGTTGGCATGAATAATGGAAACTATTTGCATAACCTTGCCATACTATAAATTACACTTTCCATACACTTGTGGTACAGCAATTTAATAATTGCATTGTTTGTTATCAATGGACATTGGCATTTAGAATGAAAAGATTGACAACGAATATGTAAAGCTGCAAAACCTTAACCGTAGGTACATGGTATGTACTGGAATAGCTGGAGAATGTTTAAATTGTGAACTTGTCATGGGAGAAAAGACTTAAAATTGAAAAGAAACTTAATGGAAACAGCAAAAATGGTCAGAGACCTCAAGCTAATCATATGAAGACATTCCTTGGCAAAGTCATAATGGCGACATCACAATTTGATTATCACTTGCACTGGCACATACGTAATCTTTTCGTCGACATCAATTATTCTGCTAATCACCTGTAGATTATTTTGAATAGGATTGTTGTGTTAAAAAAAAGTCTCCATCTTTTAACCCTTTTTGAACATCAATCATTAACAGAGAATTGTTACTTTATTGGCAGCTATTGCCAAAATGAAAACTCCACAACAAATGATCCATAAAGGGAATTAACATCAAGACTGTAATCCCAGCATTCATAAAAGAATCTTAAACATACACCCACTCATCATTTTCTATGTTTCTGAAACTGATATGACCATTTTTAAAACTACTTGTTGCACTTTTTCTATATAACACATTGTGAAAAGAAATAGATGAAGTTCACAATTATCATCTAAATAATTCAAATGCATTATTATGAACATTGTGAGTGTGTTTACAATGTGAATTCAGGTCAGAATAAAACTATATTTTTGAAGTATCCAGAATATCTATTGATCTTTGTTGGATGTTTCTAAGCTTAATATGAAAGGCATTTGGCAAAATGAGGAGGAATGTCTGCATCCTGCTCTCTCATAATATTGAAATGAGCTATCCACAAAGTAGAGTCCTGCAATTTTACAGGTATACAGAGCTCTTTCGCTGTTATATTCAGTGCAAGATGCAAAAAAATTGCGTAACCAAGAATTTTAAATGACACAAAGTTGTAAGCGTTCTCAATAAATTGAAATTAGAAGTTGAAAATATTCCTTATACAGAACCTTAAATGGCACATAATTGTAAAACGTGTATATGAATTGAAAGTAAAAATCAAAACTAAATTACATTTTAGTTATATAAAGAATTGATTTGATGAACTCATGATAAGGTGGAATTATTGTCAAATCATCATACTAAATCATTGATCATTATATCTGAGCCTGCTCTTTGAAAGAACTATCCAGTTAATCTCCTTACCGTCCTCTTTGCTCATTATACTTCAATTTCTTTCAAGTACATATCCAATTCCTTTTGAAAGTTACTATCAAAACTGTTTTCACTCATCTTCAGGTTTAGTAACCAAGGTAATCTAGCAGGATTGAGACACATTCAACAAGTAATCACGTGTCTTATTTCTCAGGAAGAGCGAATACTCTTCCAGTTGGAGGAAGGCATTGAAGCTCTGGATGCTGCCATAGAATACAAAAATGAAACTATTAACTGTCGCCAACATTCATTGAGGGCCTCAGATGGTAGCCTTACCCAAAATGAGGCAAATGTAATGTTTAAACTGGGTGCTTTATCGGCTGCTGAGACAAGAATCCTTCTATGCAGATATTTTAATAAGGTAAAGCCCTACATTCCTTACATCACTTCCATAATTTTTTATGTATATAATGTGATTTGTTAAATTGAAACAGTATTTAATTGATAACAATTTGTGTACTATAATAAAAATGTGAATTAAAATAGCTTATGAAAAGCAGGATCAATCTAATCCAATATTGTGTAGTCTTGACATGTATTCTTTAATTTTAACAAGACATATCTTTACGAACTAAAAATGTGGTTTTCTAAATTTTGGTAGCTTTTGAACTAGTAGTGGTTCTGTTACACCTACAGTACTTTGCACAATACTGAATTGCCAGCAATGAAGACAAATTATATGCTGACTCATAAGTCGCAGGGAGATGGTGGTTCACTATGCAAGTGCAACTTGTTGTCTTGCAGATAGATTATTAAACTGAGGTCCCATCCACTATTTCCACACTTCAGATGGATGCTAAGCATCACTAGGCAGTAATCACGAAGGAGTAGGGAGTTCTCCAGGTGAACAAGCCAAATTCCTCTCCCAAAGGGGGAAGAAAGGTCAGCATTTTGTTGCTGTTTGAGATTCTAGTGTATGTTGACTTTTTATTTCTGTATTTCATAATAATCACTGCAGTTTTGGATTTTAGCTACTGCTGGAGCCTTAGCCAGAGATGGGTATCAGCTAAAAATAACCCTAGTTCCAGCTTCCCGTAGGCAACTAGGATGGTTTAGTTGTCTGCAGCCAGCTCCTGGCGTGAGGTCAGCAGGCCAGTACTCTAACAAAAACAGAAATAGCTGAAGAAAGTCAGCAGATCTGGCAGCATCTGTGAAGATAAAGCAGAGTCAATGTTTCAGGTCCAGTGCGCAGAACTGAAGAAGGGTTACTGAACCCAAGACATTGACTCTGACTCTGACTCTGCTTTGTCTCCACAGATGCTACCAGACCTGCTGAGTTTCTCCAGCTATTTCTGTTTTTGTTTCAGATTTTCAGCATCCATAGTTCTTTGTTTCAGTTTAGGCAAATACTCCAGGCAGGTTTTGAGGCCCACACTGCATTGCTGAGTGCTGTAACAGTCATAGACTGCCCAGTAGACGGTGTCCTACCCACCCCTCACAGTAGTCTCTTGGCTGCAAAACCAGTTTATACTTCTAAATTTTAAAAAGTTGCAGAGTGCACCTCCATTTTTTTTTGAACTATCCTCTCCCTTATTACAGCCTGCTGCTGTTTTCAAGCCTCTGATTGGCCTCCAGCTTCAAGAGCTTGTCTGCCACCCCTTAGTTGGATAGCGAGCCCACCCTTTAGTTATTAATTGCCCTGCTGGGTAAAATCACGATGAATGACTGCATCCTACACAATGTGGATGTTTGATGCAAGTTTCAGTTTGACAGAGGGGTTCATAAGTACAGAGGGAACATCCTGCTCTACATTTCAAAATAATTATTAAATGTGTAATGCCTTACAGATTGCTAAAATATGTGATCAGACATCATGATGTAACTTTTTTGCTTTTTCATTGTTGCAGTGCAAGAAAAAAATCAGCAAAATGCTTTGGCCACAAAGGAAGTTAGAAAGTAATCATAGCAAGTACAAAGCTTCTATTATTGCTCTGACAACCAGGAAATGCCCATTAAATGTATTTGAAGTTTTGCGATCTTAGGCAGATTGTATTTGTTCTTTGGTGACATAGTTCTTTGGTCAATATCCATTATAAGCTTTTTAAATGTACATGCTAGTTTTTTTTATATTTTAACTTTGGTAGGTGGTTAGCCTACGTGAGACTGAACGCACTTTGCAGGTGCAATGTGCAGAAATGTCTGTGAAGATAACTGAACAAGAGAATGTAGTCCATGAATTAGAATCTGCAGTGGAACGTTTATCAATGGAGATAGACAGACGGCTAACTCTGCAACAGAAGGAGCATGAACAGAAGATGCAGTTGGTCTTACAGTACTTTAAAGGTACTTGAGTCTATGCTGTTCAAATATTGTTATTATGCTTGCAACGCAAGTTACAGAGACGTACGCAGACAGCACACGATTTTGCCGAGAGTTGACACATTTCCAGGCATGTTGGTATTCAATATAGTCAGTTCCCTGTGGTATTATACGAACAGGGCTGAATTTTATGGGGCTTGCAGGAGTGGGCTGGGAGGCAGGGAGATGCTGAAAAGTTTGGAGACAGGGCAGCAGATTGTGGGGCTGTTGCCTTCCTGTCACCATAGCATTCTCCCAGCACGGAGGATGGCCCTCTAGCCCAGAGGCTAATTTTGACAATTCAGGACCAACTAAGAGCCTGGTGAGTGGGCTATCCTACAGACAGACACGCACATGCACAGAAAACACTAAGACTAACTGTACACCACTCTTCTCTTACTGGCACTCCTTCAAATGGCATATATAGAGGCACAAGCTGTGACAGCAGCTAATTAACTGCTTGAATGCCATATCCTAGGCTCCCTAAATAGCCCCAACTTCAGCCACAGTTGCTCCAATGATGTCCAGCCCAATTTTAGAGAATGATGGGCATAATTTTATAAGGGTCAGAGCAGCATAGGTTATGGTGCAACTTATGGAAGCTTAATCCAACAACTGTGATAAGGCCCGTCTTGATTCTGACATCATCTTCCTCTGCATTTTGTGCTTTTCACAAGTATTCTTACTAGGCAGTGGCAAGTTGCCAAATGACTGGTATTCACACTTCGTAAATGCTTGTTATGCCACTGATTTTATTAATATTTGATTTTTATCTTACCAAAGTCATTGAACAAGCAAGATGTTGGTAAGGAAAACACATTGGGTGTTTGGCAGATTCAGCTCACCGCTTGCTCTGAACCATTTCCATGCTGGAAACTGGGTAATACCATTTCAGGACACAATCAATGGGCACCAAGTGCACACACCCCTTGTGGACATTGACATCCAGCATTTGCCAACCTATCATGACCATCCTGCAATTCTACTGTTCACTGCAGTGTAATCTGGAAGCACAGGCTTGTATCACACCTGCAACTTGTATTGAAAGGCTTCGGAAGGGACAGGCATCCAGCTCACAGACTGGACGTGGCTGCATCTCAGCAATGCATGCTTGCTTTCTTAGTATTGCCTCATTTAGCACTTATCTGCATTCAAATAGCATTACTGCCTTCCAGTTAACACAGTCACAGAATTGACTTGCAGTTCTCAGCCCATGGTGGACATCTTATCGAAGGTCACTGTGCTATGTCAATTTCACACCTCTTCCATCTACCAGCATCTTGCATGGCAAACAGACTACATGTACAACAATGTCTGAAAGTTTTAGGTGAGTAGTAGTCATTTAAGTCTTTGGAGGCACCTGTCAGTCAGGGGCAGCCTCTGACACCAGTCCAGAGAATTGGCCAAAGTCAGATGTCCGGTTGGTGTGGTTCACTGTCAAGAAGTTTGTGATTCTTCAGTCCAGGGAGTAAGTCAGTCGTTAGGTCCGTAGCAGCAGGTTTGGGGGCATAAGCTAATGTGGTTAAGGCAATAAAAATGCAACTGTCAGGAGTCTGGGCATGTCTTGCCTGGGTCCTGTCCAGTCATGTCAAAGGCATGGACTACAGTCAGGTTCCTCCACAGAAACTGAGAGGGAAGTTGGTGGGGGTGCAACTGTAGCCATTGCAATGGAATTAAGCCTCAATGGGTTAGTCTTTGGTTCTGGTGTTGCAGGGTCTGGGCAAGGGCGCAGTACAGTTGTGAAGGGGTGGACAGCAGGATAGCAAGAGTGGTATATGGTAAAGCATGGGATGGTTATAGTTCAGGAAGAGGGTCTTCAAGGTAGGGCTCAGTGAGTGACCACACCTGGCACGATCACTTTCTATGCCAGGGATGGTGGAAGAAATAAGCAATTGTCGACACTGGTTAGGTAGGAACTTGGGGAAGTGTGGAGCCTATGGGTTTAACAGGATGAGCTACTAACTACCAGAAGAGTGTCCACTGTCACTTTGCATCATGCTGGAAATCAAAAGTGCACAATGGTGGATAAAATAGCTGTGATCAGAGTTGGTGAGTTAAGTGACTCAGCCTGGTCACAGCGCTTTTAAGGAGTTTTAAAACATAGGCAACTAGGCCCAAGCAGTGTGCAGCACTCAGGCTGCCTACTCCCTGCACATCATATAACATAGACCCTCTCTATATATTGAACCTACCCAGCACAGAAATTGCAGGACAACTCTTTGACATCTGCACCTTTGTGCACAGAGCAAGCCAAACATGAGGGTTATTAAATGAGAAGGGACAGAAGTGTCTTTGTGACCCAATACCATGTGTACACATTGTTCCCCACTTCTCGGTGGTGCAGTAGTCTCTCAGTGCAGATCTCTGTCCATGGAGACTCATCTGTAGCAATGAAGTCCTGTCAAATCTTGTGAAATTGCATTTAGCATCTACACAGAGAAACTCACAATCATATGAGAATAACACCAAGAACATTTATGCTGAAAGTAATAGTTACGTACAAACCTTTTCCACTCATGCCACCAAAGTGCCCTGAATAGACTTTTCTCTTTCCCTTACTCTCATTATGTCTTGGTGTAGCCCCTAGTTCCGCAGTTCGGAAGTATAGCCCATTGATCTGGGAGGTTCGAACAGGTGAACCAGCAGACACTTTTGTGGCCAGATATGCCATGGGTCTTCTTGCCAGAGGCATGTCATTCCATCTCAGCTTGAACTTCTAAGTCAGATGGAGACAGGCAGTGTGGAGGTGGAGGGTCGGGCCACCTCCACGATGTCTTGTGTGGAAAGTGTAGAAGAGTCTTGTGAAGACAGGGCACCTGGTTTGGGGTCAAGGATGCCAGACTCCCTCTGTTGTTGAGCCTTTGGTCCTGAGGATTCGTGTGTGGTTGATGGAATGAAGGTTTGTGTGCCTTTCCAGAGTTGCCTGACCTGGCTGCCAGCATGGAAACTGCCAACCTGCTCATGGAGGAAACCAGATGGTCACAGGATTTGCTGCACTGCTGCAGCTTCTGGACCATGAGGGCCCTTGCACCCCATATGCCTGTCCCTGTGCTGCTCGTCCCTGTGCATTTGGATGAAGTACCTCATTGTGTAAACCACAGGGTTCTCTCCAGCATGGGGCTCAGCTGGTGGCTGGTTCTCAGTAGTCCACCTGGGCCCTTTTATCCTCGGCCAGCTGCAGAGCTGTCACAGTGAGATGTTCGCAAGATTGTTTATGCACACTCTATGTTTACGTTTCTCACTGAGGCATTGGTATCTGGGCTGGTGGAGGTTTCAGGAGTCAGCCTTGCTGATGCTTCCTCTGAGGCCTCCATACCTCATCCTTAGAGGTTGAAGACAGAGCTTCTGTGCGAGTCAGGAGTATTTCCACAGATCTCGAGGGTAGGCTAGCAAAACATCCAAGGCAAAAGAGAGAGAAGTTATCATGACCAGTAGTTAGAAGTGGTATGCAATGACTGAGAGTGACAGCATGGTTAATGTGAGAGTTGCCTGAATGAAGAATCGTACTTACTTGTTTGGTGGGACATGGATGTTTTGGTATCCCTGTCAGGAGTGGTGCTAGTCTTCTGTGAAGGCCAAGATTCTCTCCCCATCAAATGTCAGCACCCATCCACCTGCATGGGCTCTCTCTGCCCTGTCATTCACTGTCTTCTGATGTAATAAGGAAAAGCAGGAGAATTAAATGAGATCACGATGAGTGCCATGACTTTAGTGCCCGTGTGGAAGGACTGAGGAGCAGAACAGAGGATCTGTAAATTTATTGGTGTGGGTGATTAGGAGTAGGGGAGAGTGAATGAGGGAAGGTGTTGTACACAATAGTGAGAGTGGCAGAGCATGAGCCTTCGTGGGAGTTGAGAGCAATAGCAGAGATAGAGAGAGGAAGTGTGAAGTGACAGAGGGAAGTCTGGTAAAGGGAGTAGGTCACTAAGCTTTATACATTGCTGGCTGTTCCTTCAAATGCTGGAGCCGGCTCTGACCCAATTGACAACCTAGGACCAGGCTGGTAGGAACTGCCGGCATGAACTCCTTTGCCAATACTCAGAAAGAGGATTCCTCTCCTTTGCACTGCCCCATCCTCCAGGTCCCTGTTGAAGAAACACAGTGCCATCTTCCCATTCTCTGCCATGTTCTGACTCTATCCATCAACAAGCCAGGGTAGCTTCGCAATGTAAATGCTCATCCAGGTGCACAGCACCCTTTTAAGATGGATGCACCAAGGATGTCGGTCTTTGGGAAAATATTCACTGAGTAGCAAGTTGTGGGAACGACGCACACTAAAATGAGTGGAAATTGGACGTGAGAGATGCTATAGGTACAGTGTAGGTAATTATTGCATCGAGTTTGGTAAGATAGGTGAGAAAACTTACCAGGCCTCACAGCAAAAAAAGTCTTAAAAATAACTTGATGCAACTCAGACTTAGCCAAAAAATTGTAAGATTCAGCCCATGGTCTCTCTTACCTGCCTCTACTATCTTTGTATGATGCCACTTGCACTATTTCAGCTTTAGATTTTCGTTTCACTTTTTTTTTATCCTTAACTCTCTCTCTTTCCAGCTTCTATCTTGGTGGTCTTGTCCTTTTCTTTATTCCTGGTGGGAAGTGGTGTTGGAGAGAATGGCACCTCCAGTGACTGCAGGTTTCATTCGGGGTGGAGGCTGTGCGGGTAAATTTGCTTCTCTTCCTATTCCTTACCCTCCTCAAATCATTTGTATTTTCTCCATCCTTTCCCTTTTTACCACCTCTTCACTCCCATCAGATTCTTTTTACCCTACTGAGCTATGTGCTCAACCCATCAACCTACCCTACCCTCCCCCATTCTGCCCTGACTTCTTCCTCATCTTTACAAGTAATTGTTATACTCACTCAGAAAAAAATTCAGTAGAGATAGGTCAGTGGCTCTGTCATCCTATTTTTCTGCTCTCCTATCTTCTCCAATCCCTATTATCTTTGTTTCTTATCTGTTTGCTAAATAGAGGCTTTGTTTGAATTTAAAAATCATTTTCTTGCAAAATAATGTCAGCCTTTCTCTCTGCATCTTGGTGTTCTTCTCCACCTTCTGGCTCTCTGTCTTCTCTTTCTTCCTCATATGCTTCTCCAACTGCATAGAATCCCTACATTGCAGAAACAGGCCATTCAGCCCAACAAGTTCACACTGACTCTCCAAAGAGCATCCCACCCGGACTTACCCCCATACCCTATATCCCTGTGACCCTGCATTTCCCATGGCTAATGCATTTAATTTACACGTCCCTGGACACTATGGGCAGTTTAGCATGGCCATTCCACCTAATCTTTGGTCATTCAGTGTCACGGATGTAAGAAATTAGAATCTGCTTCACAATTGTAACGTATTAGCATTTGCTTTACTTATTAACAAAACACACATATGATAATCCATTGGCTTCAAAATTTAACTGATTTTTTTTTAAAGAAACTAACTAGTATTAGTAAAGATCTTGTGATAAAGGCACTGCTACAATGTTGTTAGTGACTGAGTTCCATGATATTTACCCAGTCACAGTGAAGAAACAGAAATATATGGTTAAGCCACTTCAAACGGGATGTGGAGGTGATAAGTATTCCGAAGTGGGTGCTGCTGTCATCTTTCTGGGTGGTGAAGGTCATGGTTTGGAAAGTTGGACAAACGCTTCCATGCCTTCTCAGTATGACAGCATTGTGGAACGTACAATTACTATTTGACTTGATGGAGTTAAACTTCATAATCAAACCAAATTTGATATATAAGAAGCATAACTGAGTTGCTGCCTACCTTATTTTGTGCTCTGCAACCAAACTGGGGCCCCCTTTTGTTTGTCATTTACGTAAATGATTTAGGTGAGAGTATAGAAGCCATGGTTAGTAAGCTCGCGAATGACAGCAAATTTGGTGAAGAAGGTTTCTACATTTACAAAGGAATCATGATCAAATAGGTTAATGGGCTGAAAAATCGCAGATAGAGTTCAATCTGGATAAGTGTGGGGTATTGCATTTTGGTACAACCAACAAGGATGGGGCTTATACAGTCAATGATAGAGCCTTGGGTAATGTTGTAGAACAGAGGGACCTAGGTGTGCTGGTACGTAACTCTTTAAAGTTTGCATCACATATAGACAGGATGGTTAAAAAGGCAGTCGGAACATTATGTTGAGGTTGTTCAGGACATTGATGAGGCCTCTTCTGGAATACTGTGTCCAGTTCCGGTTGCAGTTATAGGAAGGATATTATCAAGCTGGAGAGGGCTCAGAAAAGATTTACCAGCATGTTTCCAGGTATGGAAACGGTTTGAGTTATAAGGAAAGGCTGGATAGGCTGGGACTTCTTTCACTGGAGCGTACGAGTTTGAGAGGTGACCTGGTAGAAATTTGTAAAATAATGAGATGTATAGACAGAGTTGCTGATAATTATCTTTTCTCTAAGATTGGGAATTTCAAGACTAGGGGACATATTTTGAAGGTGAGAGGAGAGAAATTTAAAAATGACATAATAGGCAAATTTTTATACAGAGGGTGGTTCATGTGTGGAAAGAACTTCCTGAGGAAGTGGTGGATGCGGGTAGAATTACATGTTTAGAAGACATTTGGATGGACATATGAATAGGAAAGGTTTGGAGGGATATGGGCCAGGAGCAGGCAGGTGGGATTAGTTTAGTTTGGGATTATGTTCAGCATGGACTGGTTGGACTGAAGGGTCTCTTTCCATGCTGTATGGCTGTAGGATTTTGTGATTCTTTTACTGGGCTTTCTATTGAATTTATGATGGGCAATCAAAAGAACCCTTGCAAAAAGAAGAGTAAAACCGTTGATTTTATTGGGGAGCTAAAAAGAAACATCAGTAAACCTTAAAGCTAAGAAGGAATTTATTTTGTTTTATTTATCAGGCCTACCCAAGCCTTTTCTTCACAGTTGGAGTGGGCATGTGCCATTCCAACATTCCAACGAGCAGCTCACCAATGAGCTTGTGTTCGGTACTGCCCTGTTTCATTTGCATCAAATGTCGAATGATTCCACCCCCTAGATTTGAGGCACATTTTCACTTCTTCTGCTAAAAGAGCAGCAAGTAAGTGAAATTTCAGACCCTGAAATGGGAAAAATCCTTTTGTTCTTTGGGTTTTTTTTTAATGTTTTCATTTTGTCTGAAATTGACATTTTAATTTTGGTTTTTAATCTCCCTTTTTCTTTATCTTCCAGAGTCTTAGGTATTAATACTAACGTGTCCCTGGTTCTCTATGAACCACATTTTGTCTTTACATGACCTAAGCCTAGGGACTTTTCCCACAAATGTATTCTGAAAGGGATTATTTGATATCAATTAGAAGTAAGAATATTGCTGATATTCTCCACTGTAGCCAAAGACAGTGAAACCAATTATAGCCTCCCACTCACCTGAAATTAGCTAATTCACGACAAGGTAGGGAGAAAACATGGGATCTTGCTGATTTGTTGGTTACTTGTACTGCTAAACAATCAGAGGAGCCATGTCCACAAGGATCTTCAAAGACCCAATATTATTAAGTACATTGTTTATTGAGATTATTGACTTTTTAATTGCTAACAATCTATTTCAGGCTTGAACAAAAATAACTTATCTTTACTGTAGCACTTGAATGTGTTAGAACACCCCAACACACTTCTTGAGAATGGTGTGAAACAAAATTTGACACAGTCATATCAAGAATTATTAGGGTCGATGACCTAAAACTTGGTCAAAGAAATAAATGTGGGGAATTTGCCCTCAGTATATAATACAGCCAAGTGTGAAAGTCATTCAAGTCTGGAATTTGCAAGTTTACAATGTCAGTAGTTGAATATTCTAGTATTAAAGCTGAATGTACGCCCAGCATGGTTGGCATTAATTGTATCCAAAAAATACATCAATAAGTTGTCAAAAATTGTGAACAAATTGCATTCTGTTATCACCTATAGCTTTTGTCCTTGCCATCATCCTAACCTCACATTTTATCTCTACTTTCTCTCATCCTTTTCTTTCTGAGTATATCTTGTCAATGAAATTAACAAGATCTAGACAACATCTAGAGTCGACTGACACGTGGCAAGTAACACGAATGCCAGGCTTTTATCATCACCAATAAGAGGCAATCTAACCACCATCCTTTGACATTCAATGGTGTTACCATCACTCAATCACCCACTATAAGCATACCATTGACCAGAAACTCAACAGGACTTGCCATATAAATACCGTGGCTAAGAGCAAGTCAATGACTAAGAATATTGCAGTGAGTACCTCACCTCCTGACCCCCCAAAGCTTGTCCATCATCTCCCCACTTGCCTGGATGCATGCAGCTTCAACAGCACTCAAGAAGCTTGACACCATCCATGACAAAGCATCCTACCTGTTTGGTAACATATCCACAAGCATCCACTTCCTCCACCACTAACACTATTTAGCAGCAGTGTGTACTGTTTACAAGATGCAGGGCAGAAATTCACCAAAGATCCTGAGACAGCACCTCCCAAAACAGCAGCCCACTTCTATCTAGCACAACAGCAGCAGATATATGGGAACACCACCAAATGTAAGTTCCCCTCTAAGTTACTCACCATCCTGACTTGGAAGTATATCATTATTCCTTCACTGTCGCTGGGTCAAAATCTTGAAATTCCCTCCCTAATGGCATTATGGGTCAGCACAGCAGGTGGACTTTAGCAATTCAAGAAGGCAGCTCACCATCACCTTCTCAAGGGCAACTAGAGACTGGGAATAAATGCTGGCCAGCCAGCAATGCCCACATCCCACAAATGAATAAAAAAAAAAACCTCCTACTTCCTCAATTCTATTTCCACCAATCTCCTGACCACTTACCTTCAGTTCGTGGCTCTTAGGTCAGCTGGTGTTAATGGTTCCAACTCCTCAGGTACTCTTCCACTTCCTGACCATTCCACTGTCATTATTCCACTTCTCAAAAAACCAACTCTTGACCACTCTGTTCTGGAAACCTACAAAACAAAGTTCTGCACCTGCCCAAAGTCCTTGAATGTACTGGCACATCCCAAATTTGTGCCCACTTCCCTGCAACTTTGTTTGAATCATCGGAAACACATTTTCACTCTACCACAGCATTAAAACAGCCCATATCAAAGTCATAGAGTCATATAGAATGGAAGCAGACCCTTTGGTCCAACTTGTGCGCACCAACTAGACAACCCATTCTGATCTAGTCCCATTTGTCAGCATTTGGCCCATATCCCCGTAAACACTTCCTTTCATATATTCATCCAGATGTGTTTTAACTGTTGTATTTGTACCTGCCTCCTCCACTTCCTCTGGCAGCTTGTTCTGTACAAGCACAATCCTCAGCATGCTTTTCAAGTTGTTCCCTTCTCACCTTAAACCAATGCTGACTCGTTTTAGGCTCCCCTACCCTTGGGGAAAAAAAGACATTGGCTATTCACCCAACCTATGCCCCTCATGATTTTATAAACCACTATAAGGTCACCTCTCAGCCTCCCAGGGAAAAAGCCACTGCCTATTCAGCCTCTCCCTATGACTCAAACCGTCCAGTCACAGTAACATCCTTGTTAAACTTTTCTGTACCCTCTCATGTTTAACAACATCCTATCGATGGTGAACCAGAATTGTACACAATATTCTAAAAGTGGCCTCATCACTGTACTTTACAACCGCAACATGACATCCCAACTCCTGTACTCAATATTCTGACCAATGAAGGCAAGTATGCCAAACGCTTTCTTCACCACCCTGTCTACCCACAACTCCACTTTCAAGGAACTGTGCACCTGCACCTGTAGGTCTCTTTGTTTGGCGACACTCCCCAGAGCCTTAGAATTAACTGTATAAGTCCTGGCCTGGTTTTCTTTACCAAAATCCAACACCTCACATTTATCTAAATTAAACGGCATCTGTCACTCTTCAGTCTATTGGTCCATTTAATCAAGGTCGCGTTATACTCTGAGATAATCTTTTTCACTGTCCACTACCATTTGTCACTTGCAAATGTACTAACCATGCCTCCTATATTCACATCCAGATAAATAAGTGATGAAAAGCAGTGGACGCAGCACACTTGTGGCACACTGCTGTTCACAGGCCTCCAGTCCAAAAAGCAAACGTCTACCACCACCCTCTGTCTCCTACTTTCAAGCCAATTTTGTGTCTAATTGGCTAGTTCCCTCTGACCCCACGTGATCTAATCTTACTTATGAGTCCACAATGTGGAACCTTGTCAAACATTTTGCTGAAGTCCGTATAGACAAAGTCTACCACTCTGCCTACATCAATCTTCTTTGTCACCTCTTCAAAAAACTCAATCAAGTTAGTGAGCCACAATTTCCCATACAGAAAGCTATGTTGACTATCCTTAATCAGATCTTGCCTTTCCAAATGCATGTAAATCCTGTCCAATAATCTACCCACCACTGACATAAGGCTCACTGGTGTATAGTTCCCTGGCTTTTTCTTACAGCTTTTCTTAAATAATGGCACCATATTCGCCAATCTCCAGGCTTGTGACACCTCACCTGTGGCTGTCGATGATACCAATATCTCAGCAAGGAGCTGAGCAATCTCTTCCCTAGCTTCCCACAAAGTTCTGGGAAACACCTGATCAGATCCTGGGAATTTATCTACCTTTTGGAGTTTTAAGACCTTCAGCACCTTCCCTTCTGTAATATGAGTTGTTTTCAAGACATCACTATTTATTTCCCCAAGTACGCTAGCTTTTCCAGTGTTATATTTGATTTAAACATGATGATGGACACTGACGTCCACCAATATTACATTGCCCAACTCCATCTCTGTCTCAACTGCTGGTGAAACCCTCACTCATATTTTTGTTAAACCTAGACTTGAGAATTCTGTTGCTTTCCTGGCTGGGTTTCCATTGCTCAACTTCCATAACCTTGAGCTCAACCAATATTCTGCCAGTATCCCAACATATACTTAGTTCAGCAGTAATGCCTCTGGTCACTAACATTGGCTCCTGGCCCAGTAACAATTCCATTTCGAAATTCTCAACCTTAATTTTAAATCGCATGATATCCATGCATCCCCCCATTCTTAGCCTATCCTAAAGCCGTCCTCTAGCTATATTCTTCCAAGTAAGTCTTCTTACAAATCCCCAACTTTAATTACTTCACATTTGGCAGTTGTGCTTTCCACTATCTGGCTCATGAATTTTCTCAGTCAACATTTTTCTCCATATTTAAGATAATCCTTAAAACCAAAGGCCATAACCTCTCCTTGTATATTTTCATATGACTCCTTGTCAAAAATTATTTTCAACAGGCTTTTGAAGCACTTATGTTTTATTACATGAAAGGTTTTATATAATTGCAGGTTATTATCATGTATTATGTACAATTTGTGGGGACATAAATATAATTATAAAATATAATAATGATTTTCTGTTTTTTCAGACAGAAGTGGTGATGGACCTGCAGATGGCATTAAGGCATATGAATCAAAAATTCAACAGCTGGAGAAGGACCTGTATTTCTACAAAAAAACAAGCAGAGAATTAAAGAAAAAACTGAGGGAATTGGTCGAAACGTTAAACCAGAATCAGCACATGGCAGCTTCGAAAAGTACTTAACTGCTTTATCATTCATGCTTTCAAGTATTTTTCTAGGAAATTATTTTTCTTTTTTTCCCATAAACATAAATATCATCTCTCCACATGCTTACATGACGTGGATTCTCTGGCCCGGATGGCCTCCTTGTGCCATAGTGACTGTCTAACTCTAATTGCTGGAGATGAGTTCAAATTGCTTAAGAATATCTGTCTCCTTGATTTTTACCTGTTGGTGGTATTCAGTATCTCTCTGCAATAACATAGCATAAATCAGAAGGGTACCCTATTGGTGTACTGGAGTTCCAACATGCCACAACGCTGCTACTTCTTGGCTTTAGATTTTAAGACAAAATTAAACTGATATCAACTGGCCCAACTACAGCATGGACACAATGGGCCAAATGTATCCTTCTGTTCCCTAAATCTTACTACATTTCTATGTAACCAGTCTGTGTTGACGTTTATTCCCAACCTTAGCAGTAAATCTAATACCAAATGCATGCTAAATAAAACCAAAAGAACTGTGGATGCTGTAAATCAGGAACAAAAACAGAAATTGCTGGAAAAGCTGAGCAGGTCTGGAAGCATCTGTGAAGAAAAAAAATAAGTTTTTTTTTGGTCTGGTGACCCTTCCTCAGAACTGTTCTGAAATGTTAATGACCTGCTGAGCTTTTCCAGCAACTTCTGTTTTTGTACCAAATGCATGCTGTTTTCATATACATTTGGTCCCTTTTCCTTCAATCATTTAAGTAATTATTCTTAAATTTTGAAATAGCTGGTGCTTCAATAACAGTTTTATTTTGCATCCATTATCTCACAGCTTTGTGTAGTTAGAAAAAATTCTCCTCTTTACACTCTAATTCTCCTATGTTTACTCTTATATTGGTGTAGCCTCTTTACAGACCCCTGAATCACTGAAAACTGTTTCTGTTTATTCTGTTCCATATTATTATAATTTTATTGAAAAGATTTTGATCCACAAATGGTTTGTTGAGTAATGGTAAAAAAGCATAGGACTGTTTGTGGACAAAGTGTTAGCAATGTGTCATTGTCTGTTTCTGATGGAAGTGATGCAGGTTGTGCAGCAAGCTGTCTCCAGGAATGTGGCATATAGCCCAGTACTAAATATGTTGCTGAGTGACTAAAGCTCATCAGGGGATCCAGATTTGTGCAAGGCTATCACTAATTAAAGTTAGCTTGCTGTTATCAAATAAACCCAGTCTGCAACTCTTACAAGGGAGTTGCAGTCTGGGTACAGATGGTGGAAGTAGCTGGAAGAAATCATGCCATTAGAACAGCAGGCCAGAGAGAAGGTTCCTCATTTCGTGTATGCAGACTGGTAGCCTTAGTCAAGAGGTGGACAGAAGGAGAAAGTTAATATTTCCACAAGGATCCCAAAGGCCTTCCGGATATATCCTTTGAAGGCAGTGGAAGCAGTCCACCCAGAGTTCAGTGTCAGAATTCTAGCCCCGAAAAGCTGGATACAGTGCCAGTAAAAGTTGATGACCTCACAAAAATGGTCAGGATGAATGAATATTTCTTCAAATGCCATCTGCTACCATCTATCGCACCAATCTACCACTACCACTGCTGAATGCACCACACCCTCATTACTCACCTATCAGTAAACTTTCGAAATCAGCACTCATATGCTTCACCACACTCTCACAAATTTCCACTGCTGCAAGCTTCATTATCACAACTTTCCCATATTACCAGCTATTCAGCTGTGGCAGGCATATTACCAAAATACATTGCAACACTTTAACATTCTTGTACAACATGACAACTATAACTGGTAGCAACAAATAGCTGCTAAGTCACAAGTAAGGCTACATTTTTTTTTCCCTTCACTGCAGAGGCAGCATTTGACATAGGTGCAGCCATCATCGAGGTCATGGGAACCAGTGTTGCTAAAGTTAATTTTTGTTTTTTTTTATTCATTCATGGGATGTGGGTATCGCTGATGGGACAATATTAAAGCCCATCCCTAGTTGTCCTCAAGAAGGTGGTGGTGAGTTGCTTTCTTGAGCCGTTGGAATTCAGTTGGTGTATGTAGACACATAATGCTATTAGGGAGGGTGTTATATCATTCCATCATGTATCATCATTAAACATATTTAAAGCTGAAATAAACATTTTTGTGGTGTCTTGTGAAATCAAGCAATATGGGGAGTTGTTATGGAGGGACCTACAGAAAATGGACGATAACCATTGAAGAAGGCAGCAAGCCACCACCTTCTGATGGGTAACTAGGGATGGACAAAAGTACTGGCTCAATAAATGCCCACATCCCATGAATGAATTTTAAAAATTGACATTGTCATGCTCATGCTTATAGTCCATGTCTGAGACACTGCCATCACCATACCTATGTCTTGTCTCACTTGGAGGGTAGACTGTTAGAGTACTGTACTCAGTCAGTGGAATCCACATTTTAGGAGGGATGCAATTGTACAAGTGAGAGGGCAGAGGAGATTTACCAGTGTGTTGCCTCGACTGGAGAGTTTTAATTATGAAGAAAGATTGGATAGACTGGGGTTATTTTCTCTGCAGCAGAGGAAACTGAGAGAAGACATAATTGAGATGTATAAAATTCTGAGGCCATAAACAGGGTAGATGGGAAGAAGCTTTTTCCTTCGATGGAGGGATCATTGAACAAGAGCATAGATTTGAGGTAAGAGGCAGGACATTAAGAAAAAATGTGAGGAAGAAAACCCAGAGGGTGGTGGAATCTGGAACTCATTGCCTGTAAGGGTGATAGAGGCAGAAACTCCCTAACATTTAAGAAGTGTTTAGGTATACAATTGTGATGCAAAAACAAATAAGGCTAGAGGTCAAGTAATGAAAAATGGGATTAGAATAGCTAAGTGGTTTCAGAGATAGTAGGAACTGCAGATTTTCTGAAGAAGGGTCTAGGCCCGAAACGTCAGTTTTCCTCCTCCTCTGATGCTGCTTGGCCTGTTGTGTTCATCCAGCTCTACACCTTGTTATCTTGGAATAGCTAAGTGCTTGTTTTTTGACCAGCACAGACTGTATGGACTGAAGGGCCTTTTTCTGTGCTGTGGACCTCTATGAATTTGAGACCCAGTAGAGTGGTTGTACAATGGTACAGTCAGAAGGGAGGTGCCGTAAGAATCCTTAATGTAGACTTCGGACCCCATGAATTCTCATGGCATCAGGTCAAACATGTGCAAGGAAGCCTCCTGCTGATTATCACCTGTTATGACCATAATCGCACTGAATCAGTCCCCCGGTGGCTATGGGACTTCAGTGTCCATCTCCAAAAGTGGCTTGATAGCATGACAACTGACTGAGCTGTCTAAGTCCTAAAGTATTTAGCTGCTAGACTGGGTTTGCATCACCTTACTGAGGGAGCCAACAAGAGGTAAAAAATATATTTGATCTTGTCCTCACCCACATACTTCTGGCAGATTTGTCTGCCCCTGACAGAGTCAGTAGACTTGAAAACCACACTGCCATTGTGGAGATGAAATCCCAAGTTCACATTGAAGATACTTCTCCTTCATATTGTGTGGCTCTCTGACCATACTAAAGGGACAGATTTCAAACAGATCTAGCAACTTAAAACTGGACATCCGTATGACATTGTAGGCAATCAGTAGCAGAAATATTGTATCCAAGCACAATCTGTAACCTCATGGACCACTCTACTATTACCATCAAACTGGAAGATCAGTCCTGGTTCAATGAGAGTGTAGGAGGGCATGGTGGGAGCAGCACCAGCGAAAAGTGAGGCATCAACCTGATGAAGCTTCAATGCGGAGCTGTTTGCATGCCAGACAGCATAAGCAACATGCAAGAGATAGTGCTAAGTGATCCCACAACCTATGGTTCATATCTAAGTTCTGCTACCCTGCAATATTCATTCGTGAATATGATGGATACTTAAATATTCAATCATGAATATGGTGGATTCATAAAGAAGAGACTTCACAAATATTCACCTCCTCAATTATGGGGGGGCCCAGTACATTGGTGCAAAACATAGGCTGAAGCATTTGTATCCAATTTCAGCCATGAGGATCAGATGAATCATCTCAGCTTCCTTCTAAGGTTGAAGCATCATAGATACCAACCTTTAGCCAACTCAATTCACTCCACGTGATATCAAAAAAATGGCTCAATGTACTGTATACCACAAAGAATATGGGCCTTGATAATATTACAGTAATAGCACTGAAGAATTGTGCTCCATAATCAGTCAAATTATTCCAGTACAGCTACAACACTAGCATTTATCCAACAGCGTATAAAGTTGCCCAGATATGTCTGTAGCAAAAATGGAGTGAATGAGAGTCAGTGGAAAATTTCTTTGGCTGGACTCATACTTAATACAAAGGAAGATGATTGTGGTTGGTAGTGGTCAATCATCTCAGTGTAAGTATATCACTAATGGAGTCCCTCAGGATAGGTATTTTTAAAACAGTATCCAGACATGTAATGACACACCTCTGGAGCAGGTGGGACTTGAACCCAGACCTTATGGCTCAAAGAGCATTTCCACTGTGCCAAAATAGCCCTTTCTCAAAATAATGTCCTAGGCCCAATAATCTTCAGCTGCTATATCATTGACCTTCCCTCAGTCATGAGGTCAGACGCAGTGATGTACACTGATGAATGCATAATGTTGACCACCATTCGTGACTCATAATGTATTGAAGCAGTCATTGCCTGTATGCAGCAAGATCTGGAGAACTTTTTGAAGCAGCTAACAAGAGTAATTTCACAGTGGTCAGACCAAGAAATTGCACAAGGGCTCTGGAGATTAAGTTTCACTGAAATAACAAGCAGGCAGTTTCATAGCTGACGTGGGAGGTCTAATAAGCAGCTTCTCATGCAGCTGCAGAGGTATCTGATTTTTTAAAAAATCACTGCCTGAAACTACAGGAGAAGAGGACGACCATTTGGTTTTTGAGCCTGATCAAGTGTTTGAATTTAAGATTTATAAAACTTCTAAATCTTAACCTGTTTTTTGTAAATATATACTAGGAAGTAAGGTGAAGGCACTAAGGTTTTAGAGTAGATTTGTAACTCGGGTTGTGGATGTTGTGGTTGATTGGCTCACCGAGCTGGTTCGTTGTTCTGCAGAGTTTCATTACCTTGCTGGTAACATCATCAGTGCAGCCTCCAATGAAACGCTGTTGTATTTCCCGTCTGTTATTTGAACTCTATCCGTCGGGCTGGTGTCTCACTTATGGTTTTCCTTCGCAATGGAGTGTATATGGGGTCGAGCACTATGTGTTGATTGGCGGCTTTCTTAGTGGAGTATCAGGGTTCTACCAGGACCAATGTCATATACAAGATTCCCTGCAGAGACTGTGACAAACACTACATTGGACAAACAGGAAGGAAATTAACCACAATCGTACACGAACATCAATTGGCAACAAAAAGACACGACCAATACTCACTCATCTCTATCTACATGGATAAGGAGAACCACCAATTCAATTGGGACAACACCAGGATCCTGGGACAAGCAAAGCAGAGACAAGCATGGGAATTCCTAGCAACCTAGGGGAGGTGATGGCCTAGTGGTATTATCACTGGACTGTTAATCCAGAGACCCCGATAATGTTTATGGGACCTGGCTTTGAATCCCGCCACGGCAGTTGGTGGAATTTGAAGTCGAATGATTTCCATTGCCGATTGTCAGGGGAAAACCCCATATCGTTTGCTAATGTCCTTTAGGGAAGGAAACTGCCATCCTTACCTGGTCTGGCCTACATGTGACTCCAGACCCACAGCCATGTGGTTGACTCTTAAGTGCCCTCTGGGCAATTAGGGATGAGCAATAAACGCTGCCTAGCCAGCAACGGCCTCATCCTGTGAATGAATAAAGTAAACAAAAACAACAAAACAGCTTGGCAAGTAAAACCAACCACAAGGTGAAGGCTTTCTTTTTATTAACAGAATCCCTACAGTGTGGAAACAGGCCATTTGGCCCAACAAGTCCACACCGACCCTCCGAAGAGCATTCCACCCAGACCCCTTTCCCTACCCCTGCATTTCCCATGTCTAACCCACCTAATCTACACATCCCTGGGCACTACAGGGCAATTTAGCATGGCCAGTCCACCTACCCTGCATATCTTTGGACCGTGGGACGAAGCCCACGCAGACACAGGGAGAATGTGCAAACTCCACACAGACAATGGCCCGAGGGTGGAATCGAACCCAGGTCCCTGGCGCTGTGAGGCAGCAATGCTAATCACTGAGCCACTGTGCTGCCCTGTGTATTATGTTTGAATTGAGATCTGTCCCTTGATTGACTTTTAATATTAAGGATTGATAGTAAGTTATCCCAGAGCAGTATTTTTAAGCAGTGAGACTTATAATGCTGCATTTTTGAACAAAGTATATTGTGATTGTTGTTTTAGGCAATTGCTGGGTCTGTAGGTTGTTAAAGGGGCAGAAATGGCTTTTAGTAGGGTGATGTGCTCTTCCTGTTAGATATAGGAGATCAAAGAGAATTTGAATGTTCCTGGAAACTATGTCTTCAGGAAGTGTGTTGGTTGTGAATCCTATTAGACTGCATGAATCGGTTGGAGCGGCGGTTAGAGGCAATGAGGAGTTTACAGGAGCAACGGGGTGTGATAGATGGCAGCTTTCATGAAGGTGGAAACGTTGCAGGAGTCACCTGCAGTTATCCCCATCTCAAGTAGATATGCTAATTTGGATACTGTAGCGGAGGATGGCTTTTTATGCTTTAGTGAAGATCTGTAGCTCAGGTTGTGGCTGGAGTTGTTGGTTGGGTTCGCTGAGCTGACTGGTTTTCGTGTAAACGTTTTGTCCCCCTTCTTGCTTCATGACCATTAAACAAGCGAGGTCAACCACCTTATTAACAGCATATTCACCAGGATCAAGTTCACCAGGGAAGAGGAGAACAACAATCAACTTCCATTTCTAGACATAAAGGTGGAACAAACGAACAACGCTGAATTCCTTACCAGTGTGTACAGAAAGACTACACACACAGACCAAATCCTGAATTACAACAGTAACCACCCCAGTGTCCACAATCAGAGCTGTGTCAAGATTCTGTTTAAACGAGCAATAATACACTGCAACACCCTGGAGCTATGTAAAAATGAAGAGGACTACCTATACAAAATCTGTGCAAACAATGGGTATCCTAACAGCTTCATCCGCTGATGCCTGGCAAATAAACAACACCAAGAAGACATTGTACGCCCCAACACACTGGCTACCCTACCTTTAAATTAGAAACATATCAGAACTGACTATAAGACTCCTACAACCTCTTGGAATAATGGTAGCAAACAAACCAACAGTCACACTTTGCCAGGTACTCTCAAAGACGAAAGACCCCATACCCACAATGGGCAGGCCAAATGTGATGTACAAATTACAATGCAGCAACTGTGAGAAGCAATACTCAGGACAGACAAGCAGGAAATTCACCACCAGGGTATATGAACACCAACACGCAGCAAAACAGCAAAATCAATTCTCCCTCGTTTCTATTCACTCCGACAAAGAAGGACATCAGTTTGACTGGGACAGCATAACACTACCAGGACAAACAAAACAAAGACAAGCATGAGGACTCCTAGAAGCCTGGTTTCCAACCACTGGTGCCATAAACAAACATGTTGAAAAAGACTCCATCTATATACCACTAAGGAGCAAAACCGGAAACAGAACTATCCACCATAACAGACGGGGCCATTCAAATTCAGAATGGAACACAACAACAGCACTTCAACAGAGGCTAGACAGCACTGAAGATGTCACCTAGAGGGGGGACGAAATGTTTGCACGAAAACCAGTCAGCTCAGCGAACTAACCAACGACTGGAGGATGGCTTCTAAGGGAGTATAGCACTAAAAGTCAGGTTTCTCGTACCGTGACTACCTCTACTGTAATGAGGGGTATGTCAGGTTCCAAGTGATCAATTGGAATAGAGGACTCTGTAGTCTGGGGCACAGACGGATGTTTCTGCAACTGTCATCAAGACATCAGGATAGTATGTTGCCTCCCTGGTCCCAGGGTCAAAGATATCCCAGAGAGGGTGCAGAATATTCTCAAAGAGGAGAATGATCAGCAGGAGGTAGTCGTGCGTGTTGGTACCAATGACATAGGTAGGGAAAGGGATGAGGTTCTGCAGAGAGAAAATAGGAAACTATGCAAGAGGTTTAAAAAGTAGGTTGTTGAGGGTAATAATATCTGGACTACTACTGGTGCCACAAGCTAGTGAGAGTAGGAATAGGAGGATAGAGCAGATGAATGCAGAACTGAGCAGCTGTGCAGGGGACAAGGATTCACATTTTTGGACCATTGGGATCTCTTCAGGGGTAGAAATGACCTGTGTAAGAGGGACAGCTTCCATCTGAATTGGAAGGGGACTAATATCCTTGCATGAGATTTTCTAGTGCTGCCTCAGAGGCTTTAAACTAGGGAGGGGGGATCCAAAGTGATAGTCAGAAGAAAGGCTGAGACTGGTACAATAGATAAGGGGAGGAAGTGAAATAGTCAAGGCAGACAAGACCTTGGCAGAGAACGAGGTCTGGCTGATAAATTAAACTGCATTTTCTTCATTGTAAGAGGCCTGACAGGTAAGGCAGATGAACTTAGGGCACAATTGGGAACGTGGGACATAGATATCACAGAATCGTGTCTCAGGGATGGACAGTACTGGCAGTTTGATGTTCCAAGGTATAGATGCTATAGGAAGGATAGAAAGGGGAGCAAGAGAAGAGAGAAAGTGGCATTTTTGGTAAGAGATAACAATACAACTGTACCTGGAGAAGTTATTCCTGGGAGATCATCCAGTTAAGCTATATGGGTGGAATTGAGAAATAAGAAAGGGATGAGCATGTTGTTGAGATTGTATTATAGGCCCCCAACAGTCAGCAGGATATTGAGAACAGATATGTAAGGAGATCTCCAAAATGTGCCAGATGAAAACGGTTATAATGGTAGGGGATTTTAACTTTGCAAATATAGACTAAAACTGCCACAGTGTTGAGGGCTTGGGTGGGGAGGAATTTGATAAGTGTGTACAAGAAAACTTTCCTATTCAAAATGTGGATGTACATGAGAAAGAGCAATACTTGACCTTCTGTTGGGAAATAGGTAGGGCAAATGATTGAGGTGTTAGTGGGGGAGCACTTTGGAGCAAGTGATCATAATTCTATTAGTTTTAAAATAGTTATGAAAACGGATAGAACTAATCAAAAAGTTTAAGTTCTAAATTGGAGTAAGGGTAATTTTTATGGTAATAGGCAGGAACTTTCAAAAGTTGATTGGGGGAGGCAATTTGCAAGTAAAGGGATGGTTGGGAAGTAAAGGGTCATTAGAAATGAGATAACACGAGTTCAGAGACAGTATGTTCCTGTTAGTGTGAAGGACAAGGCTGTTAGGTGTAGGGAATGCTGGATGACTAGAGATATTGAGGCTTTCGCCAAGAAAAAGAAAGAGGCACATGTCAGGTATAGACCGCTGGGATCGAGTGAATCCCTGGAGGAGTATAAAGGCAGTCAGAGTGTATTCAAGAAGGAAATCAGGAGGGCAAAAAGGGATCATTAGATAGCTTTGGCAAATAGGGTTAAGGAGAATTCAAAGAGAAATTCATTTCTGCTGAAGGGTCTAGGCCCGAAACGTCAAGCTTTCCTGCTCCTATGATGCTGCTTGGTCTGCTGTGTTCATCCAGTCACACCTTATTATCTCAATGCATGTGAAATCGTGTCTCACTGACTTGATTGAGATTTTTGAAGAGATGACAAAGAAGATTGTGGGCAGAGCGGTAGACATTGTCTATATGGACTTCAGCAAAGCATTTGACAAGGTTCTGCATTGTTGACTGGTTAGTAAGGTTAGATCACATGGGATCCAGAGGAAACTAGCCAATTGGTTACAAAATTGCTTTAAAGATAAAAGTCAGAGGGTAGTGGTAAGGGTTGTTTTTTGGATTAGAGGCCTGTGACCAGTGGTGTGCCACAAGGAACAGTGCTGGGTCCACTGCTTTTCGGCATTTATATAAATGATTTGCATGATAAGAAGGGAGGCATGGTTAGTAAGTTTGCAGATGACCCCAAAATAGGTGGTGGAATGGACAGTGAAGAAGATTATCTCAGAGTACAATGGGATGAGGAGTGGCAGCTGGAGTTTAATTTAGCTAAATGTGAAATGTTGTATTTTGGTAAGGGAAACCAGGCAGGACTTGTACAATTAATGGTAGGGTCTGGGGAGTGTTGTGAACAAAGAGACCGACACGCAGGTGCATAGTTCCTTGAATGTGGAGTCACTGGTAGACAGGGTGATGATAAAGGCATTGGCACACTTACCTTCATTGGTCAGTACATTGAGTGTAGGAGTTGTAACATCATGTTGTGGCTGTACAGAACATTGGTGAGGCCACATTTAGAATACTGCATACAATTCTGATCGCCCTTCTCTAGGAAGGATGTTATTAAACTTGAGAGGGTTCAGAAAAGATTTACAAGGATGTTGCCAGGAACAGAGGTTTGAGTTGTAGGGAGAGACTGAATAGGCTGGGGCTTTTTTGCTGTAGCATTGGACGTTGAGGGGTAACCTTATAGAGGCTCATAAAATCATGAGGGGCATGGGTAGGGTGAATAGCCAATGCCTTTTTCCTAGGATGTGAGTCTCCAAAACTAGAGGTCATAGGCTTAAGGTGAGAGAGAAATGATTTAAAAAGTACCTGAGGGGTAACATTTTCAGGGAGAGGCTGGTGATTGTATTGAATAAGCTGCCAGAGGAAGTGGTGGAGACAGAAATAATTACAAAATTTAAAAGGCATCTGGATGGATATGTGAATAAGAATAGTTTAGAGAGATATGGGTCAAATGCCTGCAAATGGGGCTAGGTCAAATTGAAATGTCTGGTCAGCATGGATGTGTTGGATTGAAGGGTCTGTTTCCGTGCTGTATGACTCTGTGACAACCAGGTCTGGGCAAGTGACATTCATGCCACATAAGTGTCAATCAATGATGTTCTCCAACAAGAGGGAATGTAACCTTTACATCTTGACATTTAATAATACTACCATCACTCATTTCCTCCACTAGCTGTGTCCTTTGGGTTATTGTTGACCAGAAACTGAACTGGACCATTGATACTGAGACTATAAAAGCAGGTCAGAGTTAAGAATTCTAAGGCAAATAAGTCACCTTCTTTCTTCCCAATTCTGGTCGACAATCCACAAGACACATATCAGATGTGTGATAGAGTATTCTCCACTTCTCTGAAAAGTTGCCGCTTCAACAACACTTAAGAAGCTTGACTCCATCTATGACAAAGTATCCTGCTTCATTGGCAACCTTGAACATACATTTGCCTCACCACTGATTTACAGTAGCAACAGCGTATAGCACCTACAAGATGCACTGCAGCAACTTAGAATGACTTTATCAACAGCACCTTCCAAAACCTAAACCTCTGTCACCTGGCAGGAACAGGGCAGGGAAACACTTCAACCTGTAAGTTCCTATCTGTGCCACACACCATCCCAACTTGGAACTATATCACATTCCATCAATATTGCTGGGTAAAAAATCTTGGAACTCCATTCCCAATAGCACTGTGTTGTCATCCCTACTCCGAAAGGACTGTAGCGGTTTAAGAACACGGCTCTCCATCATTTTCTCCAGGGCAATTTGTGATGGGCATAAATGCTGGCCTCATCAATAACACCTACATCCCATAAGCAATAAATAAGATTCAGTTAAAGGAGAAGGCACTGTTCTGTGACACTTCTTTGATGAAATGTAACCATCAAATACTTGCTTCTGGCTGAGGTGCAAGCAAAAGAAATGATCTCTGAAGATTTTAGGTCAGTAAGACATCCAGAAAGTCTTCCTGCTCCTACTCTCATTGCAAACAATTTTCCCTCTTTTCTGCCTCTGCTACATTGCCCTGTCATGCTGAAACCGCAAGAGCTGCTGCTATGGCCCCCATAATTGGCAGCAAGTGTTGTGCTCAAAAGTCCTTAAATCTACACCATTTCTTTTTGAAAAAACTTTTATCTTCTCATCTAACAAGACTGTACTTCCACTAATATCTCCAGGATGTTGATGTTGAGTGATTCAGTGATTATAATGCCATTGAATGACAAGGTGGAGAGATTAGACTCTTTTGTTGGAGATTGTTATTGCTTGGCATTTGTGTGGCATGAATGTTTCTTCCAACCTAGTAATCCAAACCTGAATATTGTTTCATTTGCCCTCACTTCTGTCCATCACTTTTTAATATTCTGTTTTGGTAAAGTTAATGGTTAATGTGTTGAGGCTTATTGGTTAATTGCTTCAGGCTTCCTGAGTAGTTTTGACACTACCCATTATTTTTCCCCGTCCCTTTACATCATCTCTTGCATCTAAAGTTTCTCTGCTCCCTGGACAATGCTCATACAATCCCAAGATCTTCACCCGGAACTGTGAATTAATAACACAAATAAAATGACCAGTTAATCTGAGTGTTATTAAGACATTGTTCAGACAAATTTAGCACTCATTCTTTTAGCCATGACTTGCACCAGAAGTATAAAATTTGTCTCAATGTTTATACTCTGTTTCAAGAAAATTTAATATTTAAAAATGAATTTAATTGCAGATAATGGTACTGGTAATACAGTATTAAGCTCAGGAGGAGCAGAAGTTTATATAAAGGAACAAAAATGGGCTTCAAGACCATCTAAAAATGAAGAAGAAGAAAATACCAGTCCTCCAGCCATACCTGGAATATACAAAAATCAGAAATCATTGGAAGAAATTTCTGAAATGGCAAATGTCTCCACAAAAATGACACATGAGCAAGAGTATTCATTCAGTTCAGAAACGACAGATGAAGCACAGCCATCAAAAGCCCTCACTTCATCTTTCAAGCCTTCTCGGTTAATTGAGAAAACATCACAGCTTCATGTCATTACTCCTGTGAGGTTATCCCGCAAAGAGCTGCGGCAGATTACTGCAACACAAGTGTCCATGAGACGCCCGAGTTTCAGTAACAGCGTAAACTCTATCCCTACAGATTCTACTGAAATAAACAGGAAATCAGTGGACTTCAATAAGTAGCATAAAATTTGCTTGTTATGAATCTTGCAATGTTCTTACACTGGAACCAAATGAGCTAATTCCTGATTTAGCTGGGAAAATCTGGTTTAAGGATGTGGGCATGCAATAGAAAGTGGTATTGTTCCAAATGAATTCTGTTGAGAAAGACCCACATCCAACAGTACATTCCTCCAGTTAACTGAACAGAGATGATCAGTTCTCCAATCTGTAAAGACTAAAGGGAAAAAAAAATTAGTCTTGCAGTTCTGCTTCTAACATTTTCATATTGAATTATCAGAAAACTGCAGTATACTACACATATCTCTGAATTGAAGACTAGAATGCACAAATGTTACCTGGAGTGAACTACGGAAAACACAGTTGGAGTAAAACTATAGCACATGAATGGTTACTTACTAAACTGAACTAGGCCATCAAAGACCACTTATTTCTACCCTAATAACAACACCTCATCTCTTCTGCAACTGACGCCCGTGTATTTTGTTACCTCCAGACTTAACTATTCCAATGCACTCTTGACCAGTCTCATGTTCGACACTCATAAAGTTGAGGTTATCCAAAATGCAGAAGTCCATGACCTAACTTGTGCCACATCCTAGCCACTAATCATCCCAGTGCTTGCTGATCTACATTAGCTAAGCAATCTGTTGATTTCTGGTGTTGGTTTTCAAATCTCCCCTGACTTACTTGCTTCCTTTTTCTGAATCATCCTGCAGCCTATGACTCTCTGTAATATCTGCATTCCTGCAAGTCTGGACTTATGAGCATCCCCAGTTTCAAATGCTTCACCATTGATGAGTGTACCTTTAGCTCCCAAAACGTTCATTGTGGAATTCTCTCGCTAAGCCTCTCCTCCTGTCTTCCCTGCTTAAAACCACTCCCTGGCCTAAGATTTCTTGGAATCAATTTCAAATTTGTTTATAATCCTGCTGTGAAAGGCATGGAAGCGTTTTAGTATATTAAAGATGTTAAACAAGTTGTTGTTTCTTTGGGGAAATTAAAAATAATATAATTTGCACAATAAAAGCATCCCTCTGTAGCTTTTCATAATTTAAAGAAAAACAGAACCTGAAACAGCTTGACTAACTTTAAAAGTGCAGAATTTCATTTGCACAAAATCTGTGAATAACGAGTAGATTAGTGGATGGACTAATGCATTCAAGCAGCTCTGTTTGATGGTCACTCAGCATAACTTCTCAATGTCATGTGTTTTGAAAATGCCAGTGCTGAACTTAATACCCCAAGCAGTCTACTAGTTGAAATTGTGTCATCTGCACCAGGTTCAATCCAAGAACCATTACATGCATTAATAACATTAACATGGCTTAATTGATAGAATATTTCCCTGACTTTAGAGGGTTTTTAAAAAAATTTGCACTGCTTGGGATCTACCCCAGTAGAATAGATTACCCATCCATTCTTGAAACTTACACATTTTAATTTTCATTTAATTAGATGGTCTGTGTTATGACTGTGCAAACAGGATGCCACTTTGTTGATGAACAAATCAAACCTCTAAAAGATTGTGCACTCAAGCCTCATTCCAGAACATGAACTTAGTACTGATCAGTATCAGTGTTGCAGTCTTTTGAATGAACCATAAAAATGAAACCACACATGATTGTTCAAATAAATGTTTTGAAGGTCCCATGGCACCATTGGACAGTGAGACCAGGGATGCTTCTGATGTACTGGCTATTATTTTTCCCGTACAAACATCACTAAAAATGATCTGATTGGCCATTTATGTTGTTTGGTATTAGGCAGAAATTAGTTTTTGCACTTGTCGCTCCATTACACGTCAAAAGGAATTTATTTGTTTAACTTGTTCATTTTCTTTTAACTAAATTTTTGCCCCCTAACAAACTTGCATTATAGCCATTATAAGCCATTTTGATAGAAGGTAGCAGTGTATTTTAATTAGATTCCAACTTGTAAGTTCTGATTCAAATCCATTCCAAACATGTTAGATGAATATATCCTTTTTACTGGGCCAGATGCAATGAATTTGAAAACAATTATTTTAGTTCTACTAAGCATAGGTCTATATATAGTTTTGCTCAGTTGCTGATAATGGAAAAAATTGATACATTGGTACAGCAGGGGTGCTGATCTGAGGTTGTGGCTGAGGCTTTTCATTAGGACAGAATAGAAGGAGCTTTACTTACCATTAAATTGGATATTGCTAAATCTGGCCCCAAGCGTGTTTGATGACAGCACTAGTTAGCTCCCTAGAATCAACATTCCTCACCTTGTGTACAGAAGGTATTTGCTACTTACTGTTTTCCACATAATTCTAGTGAGAAGTGTAAATTCAAGTACAGATTTTACTTGATGAAAAACATTTGTGTCATCAAATGTCCTTAATCAGATGACAATACTGTTATTTTGCAGACGTGCAGTTCATGTTATTCTGGCAATCCAAATGTGTTCCATTTCTGTTCCAATGGTGTCATGGTCCAATTTTATTCAGTGTTCTACATGTTTTGTTCTTTTTTGTACTTTAGGGCGGGTGTTTTAGAATTCCAGTTTAATGGATTTTTTTTGTAGAAGCATTTTATATGATTACACTTGTTAATTTTATTTAAAGGAAATTTTGTATTTGTGTAAAAATAAAAGAATATAAGATTCTCTTGCTGAAATAAATCAATATTTTCAGTAAATGCAGTCAATACCAGGATCTTTTAAAAATATTAGCAACTATTATGGTTGAAAATAATTTTAAATAGAAGTCAATAATGTGAATAATAATAGTTATTTATAATTCAAGTGCGTCTTGATGATGAAATTCTTTCAAACATTTTCAGAATTTGGGCCAGTTTGTGCTGAGTTGTTAGCAGCCAAATGGATTCCAAATCAAATCTAGATGTTATTTTTGTTTGCTTCATTTTACACCAAATTCAAAATGTATTTTTGTACTTACTGACTGAGCATTCTAATTATCCCAGAAAATGCTAAACACGACTGAATCCCAAAATTCCTCAACAGTGTTTCTACAGAATTTTTCACATCACTGACATCTTTATTTCCTGCTTTCATATAAAAAGATAAATAGATCACTGCTACAGTATAAACTTGATTTGCAACATTTCAGTTAATCCATTAGTCATGAGAAAAACTTCATGCCTAATGCATTTGGAACTGTCTCTTTCTGAATTTCTCTAACATTCTTTCATAATTATATCTATGTAAACACACTGAACAGTAAAGATTATATAGACATTTCATCCTAAATCTCAACTTCACTAGCCAAGTCATTTCTCAATCTTATTCTTCAGCAAATTCATTGATTTCTTTGTTCCAAACATCAAAATAATCTGTGCAGCTGCCGTCATGGCTTTCTATCATATTCTGACACCAGTCTCGCCGGAATCCAACTTTGTCAAGATTCCTGTATTTTTACAAATTTTCAAATCCCCTGCTTAATAACACTCATAATATCCACCTTTCCTCTCAACTCAATTTCCCTTCCTGATCCCGTATAAGCTAAGACTATCTACAACTCATTCCTCAGGCATAGTCTGTTTAAACCATTAACATCATTCCTTCAGAAAGACCTACCATAAGAAATAGGAGCAGGAGTAGACCATCTGGCCTGTTCAGCCTGTTCTGCTATTCAATAATATCATGGCTGATCTTTTCGTGGACTCAGCTCCACTTACCTGCCCACTGACCATAACCCTTAGTTCCTTTACTGTTTAAATGTTTACTAATTTTTCCAATTTCCCTTCATTGTCTTGGAGATAAGACTTAACTCCATGCCTAAGACTACTAAATCTTCCTATCTTTCTAACAATACCAAAGCAGCCTTGTGCAAAGAAATGAGTGACATGCTTTAATCTATTAACCTTTCTTGTTCTCAACCTCTCTGCAATGTGTTATATAGTTGCCATCCTTATCCAACATTAGTCAAAGGCAGTCAGTCTGTCTGAAACAAGGCCTTTGCTGTCAAAATTGTTACTAAAGTAACACAGCATTACTAAAATATAAGTGTATGCTTTAGTTTGTAGTCGTTGAACTCCAATTTTTAAAACTCGTAAATCATGGCTTTCTTTGCGATTACCCTCATAAAATGGTAACCTTGGCCTGGATTTTTGCTCTCAAGTCAGGTGCATGAAGTGGGAAATTACCCTACTCCCTCCAGTCTTCCAAGGAAAAAGTGCTCCTTAATTGCAGGAGACAAGTGGAGACTGAGACTTTATTATAGAGATAGCAGAAACTGCAGATGCTGGAGAACCTGAGATAACAAGTTGTAGAGCTGGATGAACACAGCAGGCCAAGCAGCATCAGAGGAGCAGGAAGGCTGATGTTTCGGGCCCAGACCCTTCATCAGAAAT
>JAHRHZ010000012.1:71352669-71378298 GCA_024137785.1 Ginglymostoma cirratum | reverse complement strand
TGCTCCTCCGGTGCTGCTTGGCCTGCTGTGTTCATCCAGCTCTACACGTTGTTATCTGGGACTTTACTATAATGTGTTTTGATGTCACACTGGGCTTGGTTTCAAGACAAATTGGTCAAGGGGAAGGCAAAGTCTATGACTATCTTCAGGCTTAGACTTAAACTATTTATTATGCATCAACATTAAACATTGCTATATATGGTAATCACAGATACACCCAGGCTCTGATCCTATGGTTATGTTAGATAAGGACTACTCTTTCTTCTTTGTGTGTTCTTGTCCATGTGCTCTTAAGACTCTTTCCCATTTTAGACAGTAGTACAGTAACAGTCTAACCCTAACCATAACCCTTACGCACTTATGCTACGCTCAGTGATGCACAGCTCTGTGACTTCATTGCATAGTTGCTCCAGGGTCCTTTACCCTTGCACAATAACCCTCCCTAAATTTTTTCCCGATCACAAAAATTGATCAGTAATTACATACACAAATTAGTTATTTGGATTACTTATTTTTACAACATTTGTTGCACACCTTTTCCTTACACCTCCTACCATTGTAAAATCTTTGACTTGATCAGGAAATTGCATAACCATGTATAGAGACACTTGAGGTAAAGTTGCTAATTTTACATCTTCCCTGCTGACTTCTTTTAGATGTGGCCAACTGAATTTGTGATGATATAACTGCAGGTGTGAATGAGAATTACAAGGTGATTATACTTGTGCTCCATTATTAGTATTGGGTACTATTCTTAGTTCCCCGAGGAAGAAATGAAGCAGTCAATCCAAAGTGGAGACGTGTACGAGTTTGATTAGCTTTCAAAGTGATTTCACAGTTATTTCATAATCTAGTACAACAATTTGGGATACTGGTACCAGAAGACACTTTTTTAACATTGTAAGTTCCTGTACCTTTAACCTATGCACAGTTTTAAATCAGATGAACCATGGAATATAATCCAAGATAACTGTGATGCTGGTAACAATATCTAGTTTACATTTAGTTGGATTCACATTTACAGAGATGATTTCTAAATAAATCTATACAATATGACTGCTTCATTTCTTTTGTGATAGAGTAATATAGGTTTTTCCAAAGTAGCTGTTCTTCATGTTCCCTTCCAGTATTGACATGTTTTTCAAGATTTTGTTCCGTGGTGTGAATGTACATGTTGGGTTAGAAATGATTTGCTTTGTTATTTGATATGTTGTTCAGCTTGTAGCATTTCTTCAAGAAGTGACTTCTTGCAACAATGAGTAGTGATGATTGTTGGCAAAAGACTAGACAGTTTTGCCTATGTGGAGTTTTGGAACCATACCCGTCACAAAATATGTGGCATCAGATTGCTTAGGAATGCATATAGATGTTGGCAAATGCAGTATGTTGCTCAGATGAGAAGTCTGTCTCCTCTGGTCAGATGGTTTATTCTGCTTTAGTAAATATGTTCTGTAGAATATGCTGCATTGAATGGAACCTTTACTGTATAATGATTTTAGAACAATTTTCTGGACTCTGTGTCCAGTGTTATTTAGGCTGCTAATTCTAGAGATAGAAATATTTTGACTGAAGACATTCAGTAACTGTTCCATCTAGAATTCAGTAACTCCATTCAGTAACTGTTCCAACTGACCAATGACAATTCCGTGACAAATGAATTCTTCTTCTAAGTTTCCACAACTAAAAGGTTCAGATAGTTCCATAAATGCACTATCTACAGACTCTCCTGAATGTTCTCTCAAATTTCAAATCTACTGTTGATCTTGCTGTTTGGTGCACCTTCTTTGCAGCTGTAACTTTGTATTCCTCACTCTGTTCAATCACTCTATGATCTTTGTATGTTATAACCTGCCTGTACCACACGCCAAACTAAACTTTTCATTGTACCTAGGTACATGTCATGAGAATAATAAATCAAATCAAATCAAGAAGTTGTTGATGTATGATCTCACCAGTATCTTCTTTGTTCTGGAAGTGGAATATTGATTAAAAGCTGTTGTGTGGTAGTCAAGTGTAATTTGTTTCTCATTGATCCGTTGTCTATATAAAACATGATCTGATGTTCTTCCCTTTAATTGGGAAGCTGTATTTGATTTGGGCATCCATTCCAGAAGTCCTTTGAAATCTTAGGAATTGTGTTTTCCAAACTTGTCAATTTGCTGATGTAACAAATGGTTGCGAAAGCTGAGTTTTTTTTATGGCAGAAAGATTGATATTGATGAATCTTGTTGCGTTGTTTAATTGTTGATAGGCTCTATTAGTTGTTGATTATTTTCTTGATTTTGAAGAATATTTTTAGGATCTTGATCTCATACTATACTCATTTTGTTATTTTACAGTATTCTTAGTTGATTAAAGCAATTACTGTTTCTGCTGTTTTAAATTAGTCATGTACTGGACAGTGAAGGGTGACATCGATCAGATGGGTAGATGGGCCAAGGAGTGGCAGATGGAGTTTAATTTTGATTAATGTGAGGTGTTGCATTTTTAATTGGGCAAATCAGGGCAGGGCTTATACACTTAGTGGTAAGGTCCTAGGGAGTGTTGGAGTGCCGATTCGTAGTTCCTTGAAAGTGGTGTCGCAGATAGACAGAATAGTGAAGAAGGTGTTTGGTATGCTTGCCTTTACTGGTCAGTGCATTGAATATAGGAGTTGGGAGGTCATGCTGTGGCTGTACAGGACATTGGTTAGGCCACTTTTGGAATACTGTGTTCAATTGTGGTCTCCCTGCTATAGGAAAAATGTTGTTAAATTTGAAAGGGTGCAGCAAAGATTTACGAGGATGTTGCTGAGGTTGGAGGGTTTGAGCTATGGGGAGAGACTGAATAAGCTGGGACTATTTTCCCTGCTGTGTTGAAGGCTGAGGGGTGACCTTATAGAGATTTGTAAAATCATGAAGGGCATGGATAGGGTGAATTGCCAGTTTTTTTCTCAGGGTGGGGAGTCCAAAATTAGAGGGCGTAGATTTAAGGTGAGAAGGGAAGGATTTAAAAAGGACCTAAGGAGCAACTTTTTCATGAAGAGGGTGATACATGTATGGAATAAGCTGCCCGAGGAAGTGGTCGAGGCTGGTACAATGACAACATTTAAAAGGCACCTGGATGGGCACATGAATAGGAAGGGTTTAGAGAGATATGGGCCAAATGCTGGCAAATGGGACTAGATTAGTTTTGGTATCTGGTTGGCATGGACGAGTTGGACTGAAGGGTCTGTTTCTGTGCTGTACGACCCTGTGACTCTAAATGCTGTTGTCAATGTAGTTTGATTTTCCTTTTACCAGTATGGCTTTCTTCATAGAGATGAATAAAGATATTCCTTTTCCAAAATAACTGGAGTATTTTCAAAGATCTGTGGGTAAATCCTTATTAAAATGGCTTCTCTGAAAAGGTTCAATAATTTTTTGGACAGTATTAAAACTGTCTATTTGATGTCATTTTCACTGAGTTTTATTGTTTTTGTCCCGAATTGGACAGCAGGTGATCAGATTTGTGTTTTTTACTTTTACTGAATTTTCATATTTTTATATTTTAAATGGATAAACTCAAAAATTCTAACTTGACTACCAAACTTTTGAATTTGTAGTCTGAATTTTTGAAATAATATAGATTTCACGAACTGTACTGTTAGGGCTTTGACACTTGGAATTACAATAACAATTCTTATTCCAATTTTTATCTTTCTCAATTGTATGTTCTTTAAGCCTGCACCTGACAAATGATCGTAAATTGCTGTTGTTAACTTTATTGCTGAGTAAATAGTTCAGAAAGTTGTCACTTCACTGTTATCTTCAACTATGATCTTCAACCTAGGTTTTTGGTGGAGACAAAAAAATTTCTGTCCTTTCCCTTGATGGATTGAATCTGCTATTGGTGTCTGGTGATTGACCATTTTATACAGGTACTTAATTTGATTTTATCCCCTTAGCTGCTAGTAGGCTTTCGCTGCTGTCACTGTTTTTATAAAAACTTGTTTCCCCTATTACTTGCTGTAAAAAGCTTCTTGAGATTGTTGGTGTTCTTGAATTTTCTATTCAGAGATGTTTTCTTCAAAGCTGCTGTTTAGCTCTGTGGCTTTTCTGGATAGGATAGGATCCTAAAGCTCTTCCAACAATTTCTTGAAAAAAGTGATTTTTGTAATTCTTTTCTCCTCCAGACACGTCTTTTTTCTCATGTTCACTGCTGCCATGACTTTCTAGGCAGTGTATCCTGTCATTTTACCACCATATTTGATCATGTAGTTTGATGTTACATTTAGGTGTTTGGGTCCAAGACAGAGTGATTAAGGAGAAGGCAAAATCAAGAAGTGTCCTCCGGCTTAGACTTCTAAGTAACACTATTCATTATATATTTATACTGAATACTGCTAAAGGTAGTAATTATGGATATACCAGGCTCTGATGTTATAGTTACATATAGTAACTAATAGTATTAGTTACTATTAGTAACTAATAGTACATTAGTCACTAATGTAACTATGTACATTAGTTACATAGGTAATGACTTATTTATCCTCTTTATATGTTCATGTCTATGTACTCTTAAGACTGTCATTCTAGTAGTATTCTGGTTTATACTTCTAGAGTGTTCTAACTGTTTCTGCACTATACTGTTATGCTCAATGATGCGCAGTTCCATGATATCATTGCAAAGTTTCTCAATGGTCCTACAACGCTTACACAACAAGCTGGGCCTTCTACCTCTGGACACTGATTGGAGGCTGCCACAATGGATGCAAAGTCTCAAGGGTTGGTTGAAAGGCCTGCCTCAGTTCTCTGGGATTACGACCCAATTGTTAAGCATTGGACCCTCAAGCCCTCACACCTGTAGACATTCCCCATGTCCATACGTGCCATCTCATGCCCTGACCTAAAGCCAATAACCTCCAGTATGCTCCCTCCCATCATTAGGGCCCATCATAGTCCCAGTACCAAGTTAGTGCTGACACATGCCAGCCCATTCACTTCTCTAAGACCCCACAGCCCCATTTACCTCTTATTCCAACAAAGTTTACTGAATTTAAATTAAAATAAACTCTAATTATTTATTGCAGACTTCAATGTATTAGAATTAATTGTTCACGAAAACCTATTAAATATCTTTAAATCCCTTCAAGCACTTAGTCTCATAAAAACAAACATTTGTCTTTCATATCAATACCAAAGATAGTAAACCTTTCAATGACAAATAATTAAAACAAATTACTGTGGATGATGAAGATCTGAAACAACAGCAGAAATTGCTGGTGAAACTCAGCAGGTCAGGCAGCATCTGTGGGGAGAAAGCAGCATTAATGTTTTGAGTCCAGTAACTCCGTATCAGAACAGTTAATCCATTTGTGAGCAAATAACAGCACTTAAAATACTCATTGGTTTCTCATGAGCATCAGATTGGAGAACAAGTATTTATGAACCTGGAGATCTTTTTTGGTCAAATATAGGCCTTTCCTGGCCAGTCAAAATATTAAAAACTCTGAGGAACGCAGCAGTTTGCTCAATGATATTCCACTCATTGTATCAGTGCTTAGCTGGTATGGATGCTGACGCTTTCTCTAGGGAGTCATGAGCCATAGCTCAGAGAGAATCCCTTGTCACCTAACAGCCAGCCACGTACGTTGCTTTGGAGCTTAAAGATCTACGGGATGGATGTCTGTGTCACTATAAAGGCATTATGACAGATAAGAAGTATTCATCTGCATGATGCTTCCATTAGGCCCATACCAGCTTTAAAAAATGAGGAAAAAAATTAAAGTCTGAGAGAAAGCTAGCTACAAATCTAAAAACAGATGGTAAGAGTTTCTATAGATATTTTTAGTAAAGAAGAGCATTAACAAAATAAAAACTGAAAGAACCGTGGATGCTGTAAATCAGGAACAAAAACAAAAGTTGCTAGAAAAACTCAGCAGGTCTGGCAGCATCTGTGAAGAAAAAAAATCGGAGTTAATGTTCTGAGGAAGGGCCACTGGACCCGAAACATTAACTCTGATTTTTTCTTCAGCATTAACAAACTGTTGGTTCAATAGAAAGAGATATTGAGAAATTAATAATAAAAAATAAGGAGATGGCAGATAAATTGAACATATTCTTGCATCTTGCATCAATCTTTACTATACAGGACATAAGTAACATCCTAGAAATGTGTGGAATGGATGAAGTGGAACAACTGGACAGGCTTGGCTTGTATCCACTGGAGTTTACAGGAGTAAGGGATGATTTCATTGAAATATCCTGAGCGGTCTTGACAGGGTGGATGGGGAAAGAATGGTTCCTCTTGCGGGAGAAGCTGGAACTAGGGCTCACTATTTAAAAATGTGTTTGCCATTTAAGGCAGAGATGAAAACATTTTTCTTATCACAGAGGGTCGTAAGCCCATAAGATATACGAGCAGAATTATGCCATTCAGCTCATCGAGTCTGCTCCACCATTTGGTCATGGCCCATGTTTCTCAACCCCATTCTCCTACCTTCTCCCCATAACCCTTGATCCTATTACTAATTAAGAAATTATAATTTTCTGTCTTAAAACACTCAATGACTTGGCATCCACAGCCCTCTGCAGGAATGAGTTCCACAGATTCACCACTCTCTGTCTGAGTTCTGAAGGGTCATCAATTCACTCTGAGGCTCTGCACTCAGGTCCCAATCTCTCCTACTAGTGGAAACATTTTCTCCACATCCACTCTCTCCAGGCCTTTCTGTATTCTGTAAGTTCCAATCAGATCCGCCTCATCTTTCTAAACTCCTCTAAGTACATACCAAGAGTCCTCAACTACTCCTTACATGACATGCCCTTCATCCCTAGGATCATCCTTGTAAACCTCATCTGAACTTCCTCCGACACTAACACACCCTTCCTTAGATACCGGGTCTAAAACTGCTGATAATATTCTAAATGTGGTCTGACCAGAGCCTTATACAGCCTTGGCAGTACATTTCTGCTCTTCTATTCTAGCTGTCTTGAAATGGATGCTAACTGTCCATTTGCCTTTCTAACTGCCACCTGAACCTGCATGTTAACCTTAACAGAATCCTGAACCAGGACTACCAAGTCTCTTTGTGCATCAGATTTCCAAAGCTTTTCCCTTTTAGAAAATAGTCTATGTCTCTATTCTTCCTGCTAAAGTGCATAACTTCGTACTTTCCCACATTGCATTCCATTCCAATTCATGCCACTTCTTTGCCCACTCTCATTGCATCTCTGAGTCCTTCTGTAGCCTCTCTGCATCCTTAAGACTACCTACCCTTCCACCTATCTTTACGTCATCTGCAAACTTAGCAACAATGCCCTCAGTCATGAAGCTCTGGAACTTCCTTCCCGAAAAAGTGATAGAAGCAGAGTGCTTAAATAATTTTAAGGCTTGATCAACAAGGGGGTGAAGGGTTATTGTATGAATGTGGAGTAATCAGATCAAGCATGACCTTTTGAATAACAAAGCAGGCTGAAGAGGTTGCCTGGCCTCCTCTTGCTCCTAATTTGTATGTTCATATGTACAACCTTTAGTTTAAAGAGGGGTTCTCATTTCTTCACATTTATGCTCAATGGCTCCCTGCTTCATGGAGAATCATGAAGCTTGCTGGCTGTATTTTTCCCAACAAGAAGGGACACTATATAACCATTTCTCAGAGTGTATAGAGCCTAAGTGACATTCCTGATGCAGACATACACTCTCTGGATTCTGATACATGACAATCTGGAACATTTGTTAAGGGATAAAGCATTCATGACTGTGCTGTGATATCTAGGTCTTCAATAAACTTTGCAATAATCACCTTGATCAAGTGCGGTCTTCTCACTCACTGCTGCTGGGTCATGAGAATGGAGTGCTACTGTCTAAAGATCCTGCATACATTGAACCTGCTGCTATGAGCTATTCTTGCATTCCTCTCCCTGCCTCTTTCAGCAGAATGGGCTACTCTGACTGATCTCATTTTCCTCCTCCAGTTTCTCAAGTTTGGAAAGGAGACTGCAAGATCACCATTTCTACAGCTGATCCTGTAAAGTTTCAAATAAGGTACAGCAGGACACAATTTTCCATTTTCCAACAAGAAAATCTTAAGATGTCCCGGTGAGGATGTTTCTGTGGTGGTTGAGTTGTCCAATCCTGGAGCTGAAGACTCTGTCACAGAAGAGGTGGATAATGTTTGTTGAGGCAGGCGGGGGGGGGGGGGGGGGGGAGGAAGTGGTGATGCTTCAGATTCCACGTGCTCATTCCGTTGCTGGTGCTCAGCTCCACACATGCTCCACTCAGTGACGGTGAAAGAGGTTGGCGCCTACCCAGATGTTTCTGAGTTCAAAGGCAAGTGATTCCCACATGTCAGTTGTGATGTTGTGTCATTTAGACAGGTTTTCAAGGTGTTCTTGTAGCATTTCCTCTGCCCTTCTGGTGATCATTTACCATTACAGAGCTCGAAGTAGAAAATTTGTTTGGCGAGTCTTGGGTCTGGCATGCGGGTAACATGGCTTACCCATCGCAGCTGGTCATGTGTGACCAGTGCCTCAATACTGGAAATATTGACCTGGGAGAGGACACTCATGTTGGTACATCTATTCTGCCAGTGCATTAGCAGAATTTTGTGAAGGCAATGCAGGTTATAACTCTCCTGGGATTTGGGGTGCCTGCTGTACATTGTCCATGTTTCCAATGCATAAACAACAGTGGAGCCTACAGCTGTCCTGTAGACCATGAGCCTGGTGCTGGTTTGAAGTCTCGGACTTTGAACACTTTGTTTGTTAGGCCTCCAAAGGCTGCACTTGTGAATTGGAGTCAATGTTGGACTTCTTCATCTATGTCTGCTCACACCTACAGGACGCCTCCAAGCCATGGATTCACATTGTCCAGGGGCTCGCTGTTACTTTAGTGGTCAGAGACAGCATTGTGTAGCTGGAGTGGACTGGTTCAGAACCTTGTTTTCCAGATGTTTAGTCTAAGGCCTATTCTCTCATACATTCTGTGAATGTGTCTATGAATGTAGCTCAGCCTCTGAATGTGTGTGCACACTCAGGTGATGTCTGTGATTACAGATCTTGGGGTGCTCAATGACAGAACTTGGGTGCACTTGGTCCTGACCTGGATGTGTTGAAGGTTGAACAGCTTCCTGCTCATCTTCTTGGATAGCTCCTCTATGGCAGGGAGCTTCACAGAAATGGGTTAGATTGTTGTGATGAGGAAGATGGAAGAGCGTATTGGCATGATGATGCAGTCCTGTTTGAGCCCGGTTTGTGTTTGTATTGGGTCTGTGGTGGAGTGTCATCATGAAGCAGAAGGCAAATGGCAGTGTATTTCTGTGAGCAATCAAATATGTGGTGGATATTCCACAATCCCTCATGTTTCTCAGAGTTGAAGGCCTTTGGGAGATCGAAGACCATGTACAGAGGTTGGTGCTGTTCTCTGCATGCTTCTTGGATTTGTTGTGCACTGAAAATCATGTACGTTGTGCCTGTTGACAGGACATATCCATATTGCAATTCAGAGAAGAGCTCTTCAGCCATGTGGAGGAGGCAGTTGAGGATGATTCTTGCAATGACCTTTCCCATGGCAGACAGTAGGAAAATCCCACTGCAATTTCCAGTCAGACCTGTCTCCATTCATTGGTTATAATTTTGGCATTTCTGAAATCTCCTGAAATATGCTCTTGTTTCCAGACAAGGGCGATGAGGTTGTGAATTATTGTGAATTGTGAATTGTTATGTGCCTCTCAGCTTTATTTAGTATTTCAGCAGGGATTCCAACTGTGCTAACAGCCTTTGTTGTTTTTCAGCTGTCGGATGGTTTTTGCGACCTTATGGCTGATTGGAGGTGCACTGAGTAGTGTTGTGGGATGGTTTTAAGAACACTTGCTTCACAGGCTGTGTCTTGGTTCAGGAAGTCCTCAAAGTGCTCCCTCTAGGGGACATTGATTGTCTCTCTGTCTTTGATGAACAACTGTTTTTTGGCTCTCAGTGGAATAGGTTCCTGGGTTTTTGGATGGTAGATGGTATTGATTGCACTGAAGAAACCAGGCACGTTGTGGTTTTCAGCAAATTGCTGAGTCTCCTGCGCTCCTTCCATCCACCATCTATTCTTTTGGTCATTGGTGCATCTTAACCTTTAGTTGCCTGTTTCCTCCCAGTTGAGTTTTGATTGAGCTGCAAATTCAGGAACACCTTGCGACTGCAATCTAATACATCAGGATCTCCAGATTGTTCTTATCAAACCACTCTCGCTTTTTCTTGGTCAAGACGCCGAACATCTCCTTAATCTCTTTGGTAACTTTTAGGTTGATCGAGCACAGTGGGCATTCTGTGGCTTTGCATTGTTGGTCTTCACGAGCTTGGCTGTGAATGCTGCCTCAGCAGGTCTTTCTTCTTACAGCCTTTCAGTCCAGCATCACTGAGTCTCTTGCAGCAGTGTATTTTCTGCCTCTGCCAGTTTGAGGCTGGTTTGACGCAGACGGTAGCATGGATTAGTTGGTGATCAATTACAACAGTTGTCAACTCCAGTCATGATGCGGGTGGTGCAGACATCTTTGTGCCTTGCTCGACATATGTAGCAATTAGATGTCAGTGCTTACAGCAGGGTATGTTGGTCTGTTGGTTAGCTTGTTGGTTTTGCATGTTCCTCTCACAGAATAAAGTGTTAGGCCATCTTCTAGACAATTTGTTAGGAACAGAACTCCATTGGAATTTGTTTTCCCCACACCTTCCTTGCCTAATACACCTTTCCAAAATTTGCATCCATCCCTACTCTGGCACTGAAGTAGCTGAGGAAAATCAACTTGTCTCCCTTGAGGATTCAGGATAGTGATCGTCAAGGCAGGGATATAATGCCTCTTTTGACTCAGCAACTGCGTCTAAAGTTGGGGCCGAGGTACTGACAACTGCAACGTACTGCTTCTGGGCCAGGGTGAGCCGTAAGGATCATGAGGCGCTCCCTAACAACAGAGAGGGTTTGTTGAGGCATCTGTTTGTTTCTTGTGGCTAATGAACCCTATAGAGATTGCACTTTTCTTCTGCTTTGCCTTTCCAGAAGAAGATGTAACCACCATCTTATTATGTAAAAACCAAAAGAACTGCAGATGCTGTAAATCAGAATCAAAAACAGAAGTTGCTGGAAATGATCAGCACGTCTGGCAGCATCTGTGAAATCAGCGCTAACGTTTCGGGTTCGGTGACCCTTCCTCAGATCTTACTCTGTAAACTGGTCTTCTGCTGAGCGACGGTAAGATGTTAAGGTGTGATAAATTGGTGCTGCGGTTGAATGATACAACTCGGAGAATCTGTAGCCCCTACACTATCAAAGCTTGACTGCAATGCGAAAACCTGAGGGCTCTTTTTTATTACTTTGTGCGAAGTACAGGTGAGCAGCGGTAAAGCATTTGAATTGTCCGCCTCCCTAACCTGTCCTTCCTCTCACCTATCCGCTCCTCCCACCTCAAGCCCCACTCCCATCTCCTACTTACCCCCCCATCTACACTCACTTTTCCTAGCTCCATCACTGCCTCTTTCACCTGTCTGCCTCCTCTCCACCTATCTTCTCCCTTATCCATCTTCTATCTGCCTCAGAGATAAAAGGTACTGCAGATGCTGGAGAATCCGAGATAACAAGGTGTGGGGCTGGATGAACACAGCAGGCCAAGCAGCATCACAGGAGCAGGAAAGCTTGACGTTTTGGGCCTAGACCCTTCATCAGAAATGGGGGAGGGGAAGAGGGTTCTGAAATAAATAGGGAGAGAGGGGGAGGCAGACAGAAGATAGATAGAGGAGAGGAGGCAGACAAGTCGAAGAGGCAGGGATAGAGCCAGTAAAGGTGAGTGTAGATGGGGGGGTAGGGAGGAGAAAGGTCAGTCCAGGGAGGACGGACAGGTCAAGGGGGCGGGACGATGTTAGTAGATCGGTGATGGGGGTGGGGCTTGAGGTGGGAGGAGGGGCTAGGTGAGAGGAAGGACAGGTTCTATCCGCCTCCCCCTCCCTATTTATTTCAGAATCCCCATCCCCCATTTCTGAAGAAGGGTCTAGGCCCGAAACGTCAGCCTTCCGGCTCCTCTGATGCTGCTTGGCCTGCTGCGTTCATCCAGCTCTACACCTTGTTATCTCAGATTCTCCAGTATCTGCAGTTCCCACTATCTCTGAATTAGTGCGAGAGTCTCAAACTTCCAGCTGGCCATTGAATTTTAACTCCGAACAGCGCTCCCAGTTCCTACCCCATGGCACGCACATATACCAGACATTGGACATCACGCCACGCCCCTGGAACCTGAGACCTCGCCCTCGGAAATCGCGCCCCCGCTGGACATCCGGCCCCGCCGCGGGCCTCAAGCTCCGCCCCTGAGACATCACGCCCCGCCCGCCGAACTCAAACCCCGCCTCTAGCACATCACACCACGCCCCTAGACCACAAGCCACGCCCCCAGGTCCGTTTGCCCCGCCCCCCCGCCGTGCTCTCCGACGCCGTCTCTAAGGTGGCCCCACCGCATTGAGGAGGTGTGGTCGTGTCGTGTGTTGTGGCCTTTTGGATATTCCCCTCCCCCCTTCATTACCTCTGGCCGTTTTCTTGTGTGTCTGTTGAACGGTGGAGCTCGACAATGGCGGCAGCAGTCGGTTCGGCCTCGCTCCGTGCCACCGCCTCTCGTTTTGCTTTGCTCCGGGTAGAAGGCGACTCGTCCGGTACGGATTCAGACTCCGGGAGGAATCACAGCGCCGGTAACCGGTTTGGGAAAAGTTCCCGAGCCGGAGCTGCAAAGAAAAATAACGGCACCCAGCCTGGGGCCAGCAACAGCGAGAAAAAGAGACAGAAAAGGAAGAAGAAGAAAGAGCAGCAGCAAAGCGAAGCGAATGAGGTGAGTCGTGGAGCCAGACCCAGGCCGATCAACAGAAACATTTCAGTAAAAAATCAGTGTCAGGTTGTGTGATGTTTACAGGCGAGGCTCGATCACTTTATTCGATCGGAGCAAGAACTCCTGTATTGTCACTTTTTTATGGTTCACGCTTTAAGTTGTGTACATTAATCGTGATGGACAAGTTTTCTTCGCGTTCTGAGGAAGTCCTGAGCTTTTCCAGCAATTTCTGTTTTTGTTTTAAGTTTTCTTTGCGCCTGTGGTAAAAATATATTTAAAATTGTAATTTAGTAAGAAGCGAAGCGACCTGATGGATCCCTGTAATCAAACATATTGAGCTGTTCCAAAAATACAAATCGGGCCTTTTGAGGTGTCAGTGTGATGTCACGTTAACAACAATTTTGTATTTTGCATCGTGCCTTTAGTTTCGCGGAGAATTTGAGGTGTTCAGCAGGGATCATGCATGGTAGCTGCAAGTCATAAAATTTATCATGTACAACTTTACCTGGGCAGATAAAAAACATTCAACCTTATCTACCATTCCTTCAGATCAGAGTGATCATTGACTCCTGAGTATTTACTCGCCTTTGTATTTGTTTGAAATGCATAAATAACAAAAAAAGTTTCACTCAAAAAATTAATTACTAAGCATCCAAAACCTGTATAAGAGAAAGAGATCTAAGTTTTCCCTGCCATCATTGTAAAGAAAACAGTGTTCCCTGATGTTCTTTTCTACATATTTGAGTTCAATATTTCTGATTTCGACCCCTGTTGAGGACTGTCAGTAAAGTGGAAATGGTGTCACTGAGTGAAGAAGTGTAAGGGGACGGTAAGCCAGTCTCATGGGATATTTGAGCATATTGGGGCAAGAAGAAGATGGCAGAGAAAACGCAAAGTGAGGAGTGATTGACGGGAGTGGATGGGAGACTTTGGAAAAGTCAGAAATCTGAAGAGGATATGACGGCAGAGATGCATTGATATATCTGATGTTGAATCCACAGACCTATAAAAATGATAGGCATGACCAAATGCAGAGATCTCACTGGCACCCCTTCCAACGTCTGACAGATCTAGTTTTGATGCTGTTTCCTCACACACTGCTATTATACCATTCTAAATGGTGAACTTTCAAAAGCAACACTTATCTCAGCAGGGGTTCAAAGTTCAATCTGATACTTGACAGAGGCTGTTAAAGATTAGAAGTTGTCAGGTTTTCATTAAGGTGTGTTTGTTTATTGCGACAGATAAGCTACTAGAAAGGCGCAAGCTTTGAATGGGAATTTTTCTCATTATTACTTTGAGTGAGTGCTTTCGTATTATTTGTTCATGGATCAGGGCATCGTTTGACCAATATTTACTGCCCTGTCCTAAATATCTTTGAGAAGTTTATCGTCAGCTTTCACCTCAGACAGTTGCTATATCCATGTGAGGAAATCCTTGGAGAGATTAAGGAGACTTAGTTATTTTTCTCTTTCCAAAGAATCAGCATCCTTTTCTCCTGTGGAATAAATTGTAATTGTATGTCTTGAGAGATAGTAAGAACTGCCGATGCTGGAGTCAGAGATAACACAGTGTGGAGCTGGAGGAACACAGCCGGCCAGGCAGCATCAGAGCAGCAGGAAAGCTGACGTTTCAGGTTGGGACCCTTCTTCAGAAATCAGAGTTCGGAAGAAGGGTGCTGTCCCAAAATGTCAGCTTTCCTGCATCTCTGATACTGCCTGGCCTGCTGTGTTCCTTCAGCTCCATACTGTATTATTGTTTGTCTTGATTTGTGCAAGACAAGAATCTTGGCAGCTTATTTTTTTTTTTCAGCAATATCCACAGCCATGAGGAGCTCTAATTTTGACTTTCGAGCATACATAAATGCACAGTCCCTTCTGTATCACACTGGTGTGTTGAATTCTCCTTGGAATGTTACCTTTTGTACATGTATGATGTATATCTTTAGTGCTTTGGTCAATTCCACAGCTACCGGTACATTTTTTTTCTCCTGCAGCATCAATTGATTTTGGCTACTAAACATACTCTGAGATTTTTTTTCTCTGGATTTTAATAAATTAGAATTGTACTTAAACTTTTTTTTGCAGTGTTCTCCCCTTATATCATAATTATTAACATTTATTTATTTTAACATTATAAGAATGTGTTTATGCAGACAAAATAAACTAAGTAAATGATAAGTCATTGTGGAACCTTTCAGCATAGCTCTGCAGTCCAGGCCGAAACTTGCAATCCATGACTGTCCCACTGTCCCAAGACGTCAATATGAATCAACAATTTGAAAAGAACACTTTCTTCAACTCCTTCAAATCCTCTTAAGCAGCGCAAAACCATTTTTATCTTAGTTTGTAGTATTCAGTACTGTGTTCTATTGATTAATCCGTTGTCCACAATAGTGAACAGTGTTCAACAGCATAATATCAAAAGGAGTGATGCAATACCTAGAAAGTTTTGAACAGTGTCTGAAATCATTCCTGTTTAATGCTGTGAAACTCAATCATTGAATGCAGCAGATAAATTCACAATGGAAGATCCTGAAGCACTCAGGATACTCTTTTTGAATCTAGAGTATAGCACTAAATCAAGTACAAAATTTGACCATGCACTCCCTTAACTTCTCTTCTTCCTGAGGCATCAGATGAACACTCTTCCAAAGGTCTGCAAAATTAATGCAACTGGTCTCATAAGACTTGCAACGCATTGTGATCTTGAAAAAGTGCAATTAATATTACATATTCCTCATAAGAGAAAAATCTAGCTTTTTTTTCTGATCACTTCAAAAGCCTTTAAGCTATCTGTAGATTGTGTTTCCTCCTCAAATATTTTACTCAGGAATTTGATCTGAAACATACTCCTGTCCAACCTTTGTGCAGATTTTGGCCTTCGCTGTCTTCCTTCAGTAACAGCAAAATTTCCGTGCTGAGTCAGCTTATGAAATGTTTACAGCAGTCTTCACCTGAGGTTCTAAAGATTGAGACAGATAACTAAAGACGCATGTGAGCTTCAGGACCAGGATTTCTTTTAAAGAGATTGCGAACTCCAGCCTACACCACCCTGTCATTGAATACCCTGGAGAGTGAGTCAGGATCATGGCAGTCAAGCTACTCTGTCAAAGATTCTAAAATATCCTAATTCTAATTTGAGAGTTGAATTTGGACATCCAGAGTACCTAAGTATGTTGAAATTGAAATACGAAATATTTTTTGAAATATGAAATATATTGAAGAATGTTGAAATATGTTGAAATTGATCCTTTACAAAGCTTCCACTTTTCTTGATGACTGGTTAGGAAATTCTGTCATTGGAAAGGCAGCTTCTATAATACGTTAGATGGAGGCCAGGTATGTGAATCTGCACTTATATTTCCGGAGTTAAGTGTGCACCATTTGATTACAAAAAGATCTCTGCAACTAGTGGATTCGCCATTTGTAGAGCTTGGTATCAATCAAGCCTATTAGCAAGATGGTGACATTGCACTCAAAGAGTTTTCACATTGATGTGCAACTCATATGAGGAGCTCCTAGCATCTGATGTCCCTTTAAAGATGACCCAAAAGGGATGATACATTCAAGGGGTGGGTGAATGCTGCAGGAGGTGAAGGCGAGGTCTTATGTAATATTATGGCACCTCCAAATGACCGTCCAGTATCTCATTCAGGTTCGTACCATATTCCACAAATGTTTGATTCACCAAGTATCTTACCTCGCTAATAACACCTGAGGAGTGAGCTTATTGCTTGGGACTGAAATTTTTTTCAATATGTTCCAAGTAAACTCGCAAATAAGCGCTCTAATGGGTATAATGATTCTAATATGAATCCAGCCAGTCAACAAAGATCAATCAATCTGTTTACCAGTGTTGGGATACTGTTCAAAGCAATACCAGCATACGTTCTTGCCTGTCATCATACTTAAGCTTTTGATGTCTTTCTTAGGTGGAGAAAATTTAAATTTTGTTATATATGTCAACTTGGTTTAGAGATTCATAACCATTGGATTTTTGCTTGCCAGCTGTTCAAAAAATATTTTAAGAGTGTGGTAAGTATGTTCCTACTGTGAGAACAGAAGTCAGAGAGGACAGAAAAAAAAAATGAAAGCTCTGTAAATTTCAAACCAAGTTTTCTATTTATTTATATTTCTGAATATCTTCATGGATATATATTGACTTGTATGAAGTAGTTATCTTGACCTGTAGATATTTTTATTGCATATATTTTTAAATTTTACATCCAAGTCATTTAGAGTTTGTTTTTTGGTTGTGGTCCTCAAAATAAGCAACCTTAATTTGAAAACTCATGAAGCTTACCTAATTTTATATGTTAAACTTAATATATGGTTGATTTTCTGTCTGTTAGCTTTGTACCTGGCAAATACCAGGCTATTTGCCTCTGTCCATTGCTCTTCATCGCGCAAAAAGGGACCCTTAGTGCTAGGATGATAATATTGAATGCCTTTCTGTGGGGAGAAATTTCCTAATTTTCTGTGTAAAAGGTCAAAACCCCTCAATGTCCTCGTGGTATTAGTGTGCCTCACCCTGCAAAATCCACCTCATGAGATATTTCAATAACATTGCGTAGAATAATATTGAATTTACACTTTTAAAACCTACACTTTTGCAAAATGCTTATTGTGATTCTGAGGCAAAATTCATAAGATCACCTGTAATCTTTCTAAACTCCAATGAATATGCACCAAAACTGTTCAAATCTTGTTAGATAACACTCTTCCATCCCTCCTCTCCCAACTCAGGTATCAGTCACATAAACCTGTGTTGATCTGCTAATGCATTTGTGTTCTTAGATAAATAGGGAAACCAAAACTGTAGACAGGGGATCCCTGATTTACAGTTGTCCCTCTTACAAATGTTTGTGCTTATGATTTAGGGGTTAATTTTAAATATCAGACATACAAATGTTTCCTGTACTTATGAACACCTACTTCATAACATCCTGCATTGTGTTCCAACTTGCGTACAAATCAATTTGTGGATGGACTTGGGAGTGGGACTCGTTCACAACCCAGAGACTGCCTGTCCAGTATTCCACATGTCACAGATGCCCGATAGAAATGTAGGAAAACATCCCTCCTTTTATATTCTATTCCCCTTGCAATAAATGACAACATTGTATTTGCGTTCTTAACCACTTGTTATACTAGTATACTAACGTCTTGTGGTTCACATACCAGGACACCTAGATCTGTCTGTACCACAGAGTTCTGCAGTCTCTGTCTATGTAAATAACATAATACTTTTCGATTCTTCCTGCCAGAGTGGGAAACTTCACATTTCCCACAATTGCCAAATTTTAACTTATTTATATTCCTTTGCAGATGCTTTAAATCCTCCTTACAGCTTGCCTTCCTAACTATCATTGTGTTATTAACAAATTTAGCCACTATATGTTCAGTCCTTTCATCCAAGAGGATTGTGCATGAGATTAACATGCTGCAGAGTATTTCTTGTCTGCTGGTTTGATATTCCAGAAATGACTTACTGTTGTAAGATGAAAACTGTGGAAATAATTTACTTTGTGTATATCTGTCAATAGTAGCTTAATCAACAACAACAAAAACAGAAATTGCTGGAAAAGCCCAGCAGGGTTCAACTGGCTTCTGAGGAAGGGTGACTTTACCCGAAACATTAACTCTGATTCCTCTCCACAGATGCTGCCAGACCTGCTGAGCTTTGCCAGCAATTTCTGTTTTTGTTTCTGACTTACAGCATCTGCAGTTCTTTCGGTTTTTAAATAGCACCTTGATGTTAATATTATACCTGCTGTTTGGAAAATAAGAGAGACTAGGATTCAACAGTTAGGGAAACAGCTGAACGTTGCTGAGGCTGTAGATGTGAATCCAGGATGTTGTTTTTCTGACACTAGGATCCAGGTTGTCATTTGAGTAACTGCAGGGAAGTTTTGAGGGGTAGATGGCGGGGTGAACAGCAAGAGTTGCCGTCTATATTCTTACTAATGTATTAGACAGAAAGAGAGTTGAGATTCTGCAAGCAAAGTTTAAAAGCTAGGAAGGAAAACGAGCCAGCAGGACCTCAAAGGTAATGATCTCTGAACATTCTGCCATATTGAAATGGGAGAATAGTACAAATGAATGTGTTGCTAGAAGGAATCCTTTAGATTCTTGGACAGGTCCTGGAAGAAATGCACGTAAAGGCCAGACAGGTTGCACTTGAACAGCACCGTGACCGGTGTTCTGTTTCAGCAATTTACTAGTGACATTGGGAGGGGTTTAACCTGGTTTGACAAGTTGATGGGAAACATGCAGTATCTACAAAAGAAAAAAAGTACAAAAAGAAGTGGGAGAGACAATGCCAGAGTAGGAAAGAGTAAGGTAATAATCTAAGAGGGAATGCAGAGAGGGACTAACTTGGGTTTACAACACATGAAAATGTAGAGTGTGGCAAACAAGGTTAGTCAGCTGCAGGCACAGCCATTTGGGAATATGATGTTTTGACAATAACAGAGACCTGACTTTTTTTAAAAAAAAAATACTGGGTACCAAATAAAATTGGATGCAGTTGTGTTCAGGAAATGCAGAGAAAGGCCAGTATCACTCCAAACCTGTTGTATTCATGTACTTATGCAAATGTCTTTTAAACATTGTAATTGTGCCCACATCCACCACTTCTTCAGGATGTTTATTTCCAAACATGAACCACCCTCTGTAATACATTTGCCCTTCATGTTTCTTTTAAATCTCCCTCCTCTCACCTTAAAATTGTGCCCATTAGTTTTGAAATCCCCCATTCTAGGGAAAAGACACCTACCGTTAACCCTATCTGCACCCCTCGTGATTTTATAAGCTTCTATGTGGTCACCTCTCACCTTTTACACTCCAGTGAAAAAAGCCCCAGCCTATCCAGCCTTCCTTTATAACTCAAACCTTCCATAGCTGGCAACATCCTGGTAATTCTCTTCGAAACCCTCTCCAGCTTGAAATCCTTACTATATCTGGGCAACCAGAACTGGACACAGTATTCCAGAAGAGGCCTCATGAATGTCCTGTACAACCTCAACATGAATTTCAAAGGGCTGAGCACTGAAGGCAAGCATGCTAAATAGCTTTTTAACCACCTTGCATATATGTGACGCAAACTTCAAAGAATTATGTACCAGAACCTCTATGTCCCTCTGTTTTACAACACTACCCAAAGCTTTACCATTAATTGTATAAGTCCTACCCCTGTTTGTTGCGCCAAAATGCAATACCTCGCATTTGTCCAGATTGAACACCATGAGCGTCATAAAAGGGAATCTAAAAGTCTTCTAAGTCAAAGTCATTACAAAGTCAGATTGAATTCAGTTGAATTGAACTGAATTGAATTAGCTTTATCATCACAAGTACTCAAATAAGTACAGTGAAAAGTTTACACAGTGACACTTATGGCGCCATCTTAGGTACAAGGGTACCTAGGTACAGATTCTTCAGCACAAGTTCTTAGGAAAGAAAATTAGAAAAATAAAGAAATAAAAAGTTCAGCCTTGCAGTTTGTAGGAATAAATTAGAAAATAGAGGAAAAAAAACTCCAGATGGGTGAAGTAGGAAACCAGACATAATCTTTTTATTTCATAATTTATTTACAAAATGCAGTATTATATATGCTATAACAAGGTGTAGACCTGGATGAACACAGCAGGCCAAGCAGCATCAGAGGAGCAGGAAAGCTGACACTTCAGGTCTGGACTCTTCTTCAGAAATGGGGGAGGGGAAGGGGAAGGGGATTCTGAAATAAATAGGGAGAAAGGCGGAGGTGGATAGAAGATGAACAAAGGAGAAGGTAGGTGGAGAGGAAACAGACAGGTCAAGGAGACGGGGTTAGAGCCAGTAAAGGTGAGTTAGGGAGGGGATAGGTCGGTCCAGGGAGGACGGACAGGTCAAGGAGGCGGGATGAGGCTAGTAGGGAGGAGATGGGGGTGGGGCTTGAGGTGGGAGGAGTGGATAGGTGGGAGGACAAGTTAGGGAGGCGGCTATGAGCTGGGCTGGTATTGGGATGCGGTCGGGGGAGGGGAGATTTTTAAGCTTGTGAAGTCTACATATGTTATTATATATGCTGCCTCCTCCTTAATCAACACTGTGTCCCAGCAGTTTTCATTGCACTCTTGAACAACTGAATCAAATTAACTAATTAAACTGACATTTAAAGAGATAGGTGTGGTGTTCTTACCTCTGAGCCAGGGACCTGTGTTCAAGTCTTACCTCCACCAGAGATGTGGCAGAACAGCTTGACTTTTTTTTTAACAAAACGTTTAAAGAGCGCCTGTAGTTGTGGCTGAATGGTTAAGATGATGGATTTAAGTTTGATGGCAGTCATTCTCTGGTGTTTCGGATCCTGTCCAGTGCATGTCAGGATCTTCTTGTGGTGCAGTGTCCTTATCCCTAGACCAGGAGGCCCAGGTTCAAGTTCCACCTGCTCCAGCGGTGAGTAATATGTCTAAACAGGTTGGTTAGAAAAACAGGTTAAATTTTCAGGAAAAAAAACTGACATTTAAAACCCCTTAAATGGGTGTTATAAGAAAACCCAGTTTTTAAAGGAAATTTATATTTTGGAGGGGATGATGCATGCTATCTCCTGTAGTGTCCGCCAATCATGGAAGCTGTCAAGCATGCAAGTTAATACCACAAAGATTCTGCTTTTTATGTCCCTAGTGTATACGATCAGCACTCTTCACCTCTGTATCTTTAACCATCTCATTAATATTTTATAAGCACAGTAAAGGAGAAGTGAGGCTTTTTGGGGAGCTAAAAGTGAATTTGGATATAAATGTAGAGTCATGGCTGTGGACCTAAAAGAATACTTTGCAAGTGACTTTACCAAGGAGTAAGATGCTGCTGATGTCACATTGAGAAAGGATGTAATTGAAACACTAGATGGGCTCATAAATGATAGGAGTAAATGATAGATGATAATAGTTGTGCTTAAAGTTACCACGTCACTAGGACTGAATTGTATGCATGTGAGGATACAAAGTTGCAGTGATTTAGGGCTATTGTGACGAAGTAGCAATGTTCCTACCTCTGATTAGGAAGTCCTGAGTTCAAGTCCGATATGCTCCAGAGGTATATTGTAACATATCTGAACAGTTTGGTAAGAAAATATCTATAGATTGCAGAGGATTTAGGGTTCTTACGTTAGTCTCCCTACCTGTGATCCAGGAAGCCCGGCTTCAGGGCCCAGCCTTCTCTGGAGACGTGTAATAAGATCTCTGAACAGCTTGATTAGAAGATATGTATAAATTGAAGAGGCTGTAGCCACCATCTTCCATTCATCCTTAGCTGCAGTGTCGGTGGCAAAAGAATGAAGAATTTCAAAGTTGCACTCTTGCTCAAAAAAAGGATGGTAGATATGAGGTTCGTAGGCCAAATAATAAATTTCAGACAAAGGTTCACTTGGTACAATGATATCTGGGTGGTTTATAAAGCAACGAAAGTTGTACTTGGCAAAAGAAGACAACCAGTATCCTCGTTCATATGATTCTTGCTTTGCACTGATTCTAGTGACAACAGATGACTTGTGATATCTATTCTGTTTTTCTCACGTTGTGTCTTTCTGAAATCTGCACAGTGAGTTCAATAAAGGCCTTTCCCTGAGTTAACATGTTTTAATCTTGTTATTTCACATGTTAGTAATTGCACTAACTCACCACAATTGTGGTCATGGTTTGTAGTCACAGGATGTAAATAGCTAAATAGCCTGTTGATAATTTTTCTCGTATAATCATTTGTTGGCTTGATGTAACCATTTAATTATAACACCAAAGTCCAATGATTTGTGAGAGTGGCCCTTCAGATGATAGCCTTCACGTACTTGGATAGATTGGAGAAGCTGGATTGTTTTCTCGGAGGAGATTTGTTAGAGCTGTTCAAAATCATGAAGATTTCAGTCAGAATAGATAGAAATGCTCCCATTGCAGAAAGACTGAGAACGCAAGGATGTTTGTTAAAGCTTTTTGGCAAAAGAACCAACGGCAACAAAGACAAATCATTTTTTTAACACTGAGTGGGTCTTGAATGTTGCAGTGGATCTCCCAGGTTGAAGGTTGGTATGGTTGATAATGGGGCATTTGAAACAAAGTTGGAGAAGTTTGTGTCATTTAGGCAGTGAAGATTTTATTTAAGCCATATAATAAATAGATGAAAATAATTTTATTAAGACTAATTTTAACTTACAGGAGTGAATATTGCAATGTAATAACTATATTGTATTAGATGCAGTTTCAGATCTTTTCACGGACCACATGTTAAACTGACATTAAACCTTCTTGGAGATTGTGACTTGAAGTTGCAACAAGATTAACACCTAAAAGTAAATCCTATTTCTTCATTAGTGCTGTATCCTTTCATGCCAAAAAAATTGAATTTGAAGCCAAAGACTGATCTTTAAAATATAAGCTCTTCTATTACCTTCAAGCCAGATTAAAAATAAATTTATTTTCCAAAGGATGATTTGTTAAATTACAATTAGGAGTTTAATTGGTTTGTTATTTTCCACATCTCCTTAGCACAGGTGAAAATTACTGGTTTAAAAATTCTTCACTTTGCATAGTGAATTTAACTTATTGACTGCAGAGCACTTCGATATAATTTATGTATTTTTATATGTGACTTTGAGAAGAGATCAAACTAGAACAAGTGTAAAATAAGTAAATCATCAAATGGTTGTTTGGTAGTTAGAATTAGACTGTTGCTTAAAAAAAGTCATAGTCGTGGTTGTACAAAACGGAAACAGACCTTCAGTCCAACTCGTTCATGCCGACCAGATATCCTAAATTAATCTAGTCCCATTTGCCAGCATTTGGCCCATATCCTTCTATTCTCATTCATATACCCATCCAGATGCCTCTTAAATGTTATTGTGCCAGCCTCGACCATTCCTCTGACAGCTTGTTCCATATGCACCGCCCTCTATGTGAAAAAGTTCCCCCTTAGGTCCCTTTTAATCTTTCGCCTCTCACCTTAAACCTATGCCCTCTAGTTTTGGACACCCCCACCGCGGGGTAAACCACCTTGTCTATTTACCCTATGCATGTCCCTCATGATTTTATAAACCTCTATAATGTCACCGCTCAGCCTCTGACGGTCCAGGGAAAATAGCCCCAGTCTATTTAGCATCTCCCCATAGCTCAATCCCTCTAACTCTGGCAACATCCTAGTAAATCTTTTCTGAACCCTTTCAAATTTCACAACATCCTTCCTATAGCAGGGAGACCAGAATTGCATGCAGTATTCCAAAATCATGTCTCACTAACTTGATTGTATTTTTTTGAAGAAGTAACGAAGAAAATTGATGCGGGCAGAGTGGTGGACTATTGCGGGGGGGTCTATAGCACAATCCCGATAAGGTGATCATCCTATTTTTATTTCAGTTTCACCAAAATAACACCCCTGGATGTATTTCCCAGGAATATCCTCCCTATGTACAGCTGTGATGTTATCCATAATCAAAATGCCACCCCCCTCCTCTCTTGCCCCCCTTTCTATCCTTCGTATAGCGTCCATACCCTGGAACATCAAGCTGCCAGTACTGTTCATCTTGGAGCCGTGTCTCTGTCATTGCTTTAAGATCCCAGTCCCATGTTCCCAACTATGCCCTGAGTTCATCTGCTTTACCTATTAGGCCTCTTGCATTGAAAAAAATGCAGTTCAATTTATCAGTCCTACCTCATTCTCTGCTTTGTTCCTGCCTACCCTGAATGCTTGACTTGCTCTTTTTTCCCCCAACTGCACCAGTCTCTGACTGATCTTTTTCCTCACTATCTCCCTGCGTTCCAACCCCCACACCCCTTTACTAGTTTAAATCCTTCTGAGCAGCTGTAGTAAATCTCCCTGCCAGTATATTAGTCCCCTTCCCATTCAGGTGTAATCCATCCCCCTTACGGGTCATTTCCACCCCAGAAGAGATTCCAATGATCCAAAAATGTGAATCCTTCTCCCTGCACCCGCTTGTCAGCCACATATTCATCTGCTGTGTTCTCCTGTCCCTACCCTCAATAGCTCATGGCACTGTGAGTAATCCAGATATTACTACCCTTGAGGACCTACTTTTTGGATTCTTGCCTAACTTCCTTTATTCTCAGCTCAGAATCTCATCGTTTTCTCGTCCTATATCGTTAGTTCCAATACGTACGACGAGGTACTGTTGGTCCCTCTTCCCTTTGAGAATATTCTACACCCTCTTTGAGATATCCTTGATGCTGGCCCAGAGAGGCAGCATAGTTTTCTGATATCTTGTTGTTGGCCACAGAACTGTCCATCTGTGCCTCTGACTAGGGAGTCCCTTATCGCAATTGATTGCTTGGAACCTGGCATATCCCTTGTTACGTTAGAGCCAGTCTAAGGTACCAAAAACCTGGCTGTCAGTGCTGCATTCCCCTGAGAGTCCATCACTCCCTGTATTTTCCAAAACATTATATTTGTTTGATCTGAAATGTTAACTCTGTTTTTTCCTTCACAGATGCTGCCAGACCTGCTGAGCTTTTCCAACAGCCTTTTTCCTGATTTACAGCATCCGCTGTTCTTTTGGTTTTTATATTTGTTTGAGATGGGTATAGCCATAGCAGTCACCTGCACTACCTGCCTCACTCTCCTACCTTTCCTGGAGGTCACCTATCTACCTGACTGTATCTTTGGTTTGTCTCCCTTCCTGCAAATGTCATCCATCACACCTCCTAGCTTCTGTAAATTCCTTCAGAGATAGTAGGAACTGCAGATGCTGGAGAATCTGAGATAATAAGGTGTAGAGCTGGATGAACACTGCAGGCCAAGCAGCATCAGAGGAGCAGGAAGGCTGACGTTTCGGGCCTAGACTTT
>JAHRHZ010000012.1:71325486-71347669 GCA_024137785.1 Ginglymostoma cirratum | reverse complement strand
CAGATGCGGCGGAGGCGAAGGAATTGGGAATAGGGGATGGCATTTTTGCAGGAGGGTGGGTGGGAGGAGGTGTATTCCAGGTAGCTGTGGGAGTCAGTGGGCTTGAAATGGACATCTGTCTCTAGGTGGTTGCCCGAGATGGAGACAGAGAGGTCCAGGAAGGAGAGAGAAGTGTTAGAGATGGTCCAGGTGAACTTCAGGTTGGGGTGGAAAGTGTTGGTGAATTGGATGAACTGTTCGAGCTCCTCGTGGGAGCACGAGGCGGCGCCGATGCAGTCATCAATGTAACGGAGGAAGAGGTGGGGTTTAGGGCCAGTGTAGGTACGGAAGAGGGATTGTTCCACATAACCTACGAAGAGGCAGGCATAGCTTGGACCCATGCGGGTACCCATGGCCACACCCTTTGTTTGTAGGAAGTGGGAGGAATTGAAAGAAAAGTTGTTGAGGGTGAGGACGAGTTCGGCTAGGCGGATGAGGGTGTCGGTGGAGGGGGATTGGTCCGTTCTGCGGGACAGGAAGAAGCGGAGGACCTTTAGGCCATCAGCATGGGGAATACAGGTGTATAGGGACTGGACGTCCATAGTAAAAATGAGGTGTTGGGGACCTGGGAATTGGAAGTTCTGGAGGAGGTGGAGGGCATGGGTGGTGTCACGGACGTAGGTAGGGAGTTCCTGGACCAAGGGGGTGAAAATGGAGTCTAGGTAGGTGGAGATGAGTTCGGTGGGGCAGGAGCAGGCGGAGACAATGGGTCGACCAGGGCATTCAGGTTTGTGGATTTTGGGGAGGAGATAGAAGCGGGCGGTGCGGGGTTGGGGAACGATGAGGTTGGAGGCGGTGGGTGGGAGCAAGCCACACCCCCATCTCCTATCTACTAACATCATCCCGCCCCCTTGACCTGTCCGTCCTCCCTGGACTGACCTATCTCCTCCCTACCCCCCTACCTACACTCACCTTTACTGGCTCCATCCCCGCCTCTTCGACTTGTCTGCCTCCTCTCCACCTATCCTCTCCTCTATCCATCCTCTATCCGCCTCCCCCTCTCTCCCTATTTATTTCAGAACCCTCTTCCCCTCCCCCATTTCTGATGAAGGGTTTAGGCCCGAAACGTCAAGTTTTCCTGCTCCTATGATGCTGCTTGACCTGCTGTGTTCATCCAGCCCCATGCTTGTTATCTGTGCAGGTTTATTTCTCTGTTTGATTCACTTCCCATGTGGTCACTGCCTTTGTCTCTCTTCCTCCTTTTTAAAGTGCTGTTGTTTCAATCTTTCTTTTCCCCAAAAGTTCCAACACAATGCAACAGCTTATAAAACAGTAATTATTGCTCCTAGAATTTGAGGAAATCGGCTCCAACACTGAAAATATCTCAAAAAAAGGAGCAGTTCTTATAGCCACTGTTTTTTCCTGTCCTCCTTCTTGAATTACCCAGATGTTTAGTCAAAGTTTTTTTTCTTCCACTCATCAGGACAGTTTGCAAGAAATTTGCTTGTTTTTGAGATGTATGATCTATATACCTAGCATCACACCAGCACTGAAATATGCTGCATTATTCTTTTAGGCTTGAAGAGAACACCCTGTGGTTGGAGCATATGACTCGTATGACTACTGCATAGTGTTAGCACATTTTTCAAGCTTTTGGGATTCCTTCCACTTCTGGGTTAATCTGAAGTAGGTTGGGCACTTTTCAGAACCAAAAGTGAATTAGGCTCATTCAACAAGACTGGCAAATAATGTTAAATAGCATATCCCTTTGGCTGTTGGTAACAAACAAGGTTGTTACCACACCTAACAGGCCTGTGCTTGCAAGATTCTCAGATTAGCATCCAACATTAGACATTATTCTGAAATTGGACACCATTTGCTTAATAATCTGAGCATGCACAGAATTATGCTGACACAACTTAGAATTTTCAGCCAGGCTCACAGTGTAGCACACTTGAATGTAATGAATATCACACATATAAATACAGAGCTTGTTTCTTTGCAAACAGGAAAAAAAAAACTGCACATTTTTCAGCTCGACAAACAGATGATGGCTGTTCTTTCCTTCATTTCTCAGGGCTATGCCTTGACCAGTTGGAGTCAACCTGCCTGACTTAAAATTTAAATTGGCAGTCATTATTAACTCGTCCATTATCTGTGGCAACACCTTCAATAATCAAAGTCGACTTACCAGCCGGTCAGCACTCTCATATTGCTTTTTGTTTTACATAGTTGTTTTTTGTGATTTGCCCAATGTGTTCAAGACCAAACTTCAGAAAAATGTATTTTTTCAGCAGTATCCAAATCATGAAACGATTTGTCTTCAACATCGTATTAATCTGGCACAAAGATGTATATTGATTTTCTTTCTTGATTTTTGCTTCTTTTAAAAGCTAAGAAGTCTGGCCTTTGGAAAAAATGTTTCCAAGTCTTGTTCTGTTGCTACTGCTGGTGCAAATACTGGATCGTGTCAGTCAGAGCAATTTCTGAACAGTCAGAATCTACCAGTGGCAGAGGGTGAGAAGTGGGAGCAGTGGAGAGAAAAGGATGAACAGGTGAGAACTGATGATGGAAGTCAAATATCAGTAATACTTAAAGTATTATGACATTAAATGTTTTAACAATATTCCAACCATCAGTCATTAATTTTATTTTATTCATTTATAATGACTTTACCAATTGATTTTTATTAACAAACCAATACTGATCCAGATTAAAGGGCCATATATAATCACAGTCTTTTTCATTGTTTTAGGAATACGGGACATGAAAACTAATGAAAATACTTGAAACTTGCTTTTATGTTAAAATGGATAAAGTGTAACTAATTGTAGAATTTTATGGAACCAGAGTATTGTCTAATCAGTTGATATTTAATCATTATTATAATTATATAAATGCCTTCTCACAAGAACAGTTAAAGTAAGCAGAAGTAAATACTGCCAATAGCTTAATATCATGTCCGGGCTTTTCTTAGTAGTACCATTATTCTGTCGTAAAGTTGTAAGTTAATGCAGTTTATGTGTATTTGCTTAGTGGTTCTCATCATTAGCATAAAAGACTAACTTGTATCCAGGATGAAGATTATCCAACTCACTCCAGAAGAGTCTTGTAGCACAGTGGTTGTGCTCCCTATCTCTGGCCCAGAAGGTTCATGTTCCAAGTCCCAGCTTTCCTGGAGGTGTCGTAACATGTCCAAACAAATCGCTTGAAATACTCTCTGTAGATATTGATTTCGAAAAGTCACATTTTTCTGAAATGCTGGTGGTGATACAATTGAAACATTGGATGTATAGTAGCGTTTCTAGTTATACTCTAGTTAAGCTAGAGGTGATGTCTTGCTGATTAACAAGGCAAAAGTTACCCCTGACTGCAGCTCTAGACCAATGTCATAATTTGAAACGTGCCCATATAGACTTAAAGACAGCATTTAATTCAGCTAGAAATAATTTGTTTTTGTCAAATAGGCTTCCTCCCCATGCTTTAATAATAAATATGATATCTTGCATGAGATGCATGTTGAAGCCCGTGAAATAATTCCCAGCTAAAAATGAATGGCTTCAGAAATCTGAAAATGAATAAGAAAGAGGAAAATAGTTCCGATTGCTAGTTTCTGTTGCCAGATATTAGTACCTTCTCTTACCCTACCAAAAGTTCCAAAGTGCAAAGAATTGAGGTAATGTTGCCACTCACTTTTCAAATTCTAAGTTGTAAAAGCTCAGTGCCAAAAGATTATAGATTTCCATCTTGCAGGTATTGAGAATTTTGAAAACATTTTAATAATTCAAAACAGCAGAGATTATATAATAAAATATCAATATGGACTATGATTTAACTGTACTACTTCTGGAACTAATGATGCTTCACTGAACGTCTGTTTTTATTTTGTTTTGTATGCAGCTAACTAGTGAATTGTATGAAGCAGATCTCCAAGAAGCTTTACTAATTAGCAAGCTGGAATATGAGGAACATAAGAGAGTATGTATATATCTGACAACTAAAAGATAAAGTTAACTGTTTTTAAAATTTGTTGAGTAGATGATACAGTTCTACCATGAATTGCATTTAAAGTATCCTGCATAGATATAGGTAGAAACATACAAAATAGGAGCAGAAATAGGCCATTCACCCCTATGAGCCTGCTCAGTATTCAGTACAATCATGGGTGATCATCCAATTCAGTACCCTGTTCCTGCTTTCCATGCATATCCTTTGATCCCTTTTGCCCTAAGAGCTGTATCTAACTCCTTCTTGAAAACGTTAAATGTCTTGGCCTTTCTGTGGCAGAGAATTCCACAGGCTCACCCAGGCTCTAAGTGAAGACATTTCTCTTCATCACCCTTAAACTATGACCCCTGGTTCTGGACTGTCCAGTTATCCTGTGTTTACCCTCTCAGGTCCTGTCATAACTTTATAGGTTCTATGAGATCCCCTGCTTATTCTTTTAAACTCCAGCAGACGTAATCCTAACCAATCAAGTCTGTCTTTATAATTCAGTCCTGTCGTCCCAGGAAACAGGCTAGTAAACCTTTGTTGCATTCTCTCCGTAGCCAGTACGTCCTTCCTCTGATAAGAAAGCCACAATTGCACACAGTACTCTCCACGGCCTTGTACAATTGCAGCAAGATATTCCTGCAACTGTACTCAAATCATCTTGCTATACGCCAAGAAATGATTTTCCATCTTTACCTTATGGTGCACCTGCATGCTTACTTTCAGCAACTGGAGTACAAGGTCACCCAGGTCTCATTTCCATCTTTCCCAATTTATTGCTGTTTGGACAATAATCTGCCCTCATGTTATTGCCACCAAAGAGGATAACCTCATATGTGTCTACATTGTACTGCATCTGCCATGCATTTGCCTATTCACTCAACTTGTCCAAATCACACTGAAGCAGCTCTGCATCCTTCTCACAGTTCACCCTCCCACCCAGATTTGTGTCATCTCCAAACTTGGGGTTATTACATTTAGTTCCCTCAATTAGAGAATTAATATACATTGTGAATAGCCAGGGTCCATGCACTGATCCCTGTCATGCCCCCCTATTCACTGCCTTCCATTTGCAAAAAGAGGCATTTATTCCTAATCTTTGTTTCCTGACTGCCAATTCAATTTCTATCCATGTCAGTACACTGCTCCCAATCCCATGTGCTTTATTCTACTTTCTAATCTCTTTTGTGTTTGCTTAATCAAATCTATTAGTTACATCCTTCAAGAATTCTAGATTTGTCAAGCATAATTTTCCTTTTGTAAATCCATGCTGATTCTATCCAATCATGTCATTGTTTTCCAAGTGCTCTGCTATTAAGTCTTTTACAATGGCATCTAGTCTATAATTCCATTTGGTCTATGATTCCATTTTCTCTTTGCTTCCTTTTATTTATAAAAGTAGTGGGGTTCATTTGTGACCCTCCAATCCACAGGAACTGTTTCAGAGTCTTTGAACCTTGTAAGATGTCCAACAATGCATCCATTATTTCCAGAGCCTATATCGAGAGGCAGAACCCTAGTCTCAAAATCACGTACATCAATCTCCATCTTTATGAAGAATTCTATCATATTATGTTAATCTCCCCAAGCAGCCTTGCACAGCTAAATTGCCAGCTATTTCTTTTTGCTTGCACAATACCCAGTTTAAGATGGCCTGTTTTCTAGTTGGTTCCTCAAAATATTGATCCAGAAAACCATCCCGGTAATACTCCAGGAATTCCTCCTCTATTGTATTGCAACTGATTTGATTTGCCCTGTCTATATTCAGATTAAATTTGCCCATAATTACAAGTGTACCTTCATTGCTTGCTTCGGTAAATTTCCTGTTTAATGCCTTCCCCAACATTACCACTACAGTTTGGGATCCTTTATACAACACCCACTGTTGTTGGTCCTTAGTGTTTCTAAACTCTAGCAGATTCCACTTCACTAGAGCTAATAATCCCTCTTCATTATTGTATTAATGTACTCTTTAACCAGCAATGCTACCCACCTTCGTTTCAACTCCAGATATTCAGTTCCCATCCCAGGTCATCCTGTAGCCATGTCTCCATAATCCCAACTGAATCATAGCTGTTTATATCTATTTGCATGACTAAGTCAACCACTTCATTGTGAACGCTCCGCACATTAAGACACAAACCTGATGGCTCATCTTTTCAACATACTTAGTCCGATGTGCATTGTTTTACACTTTGGTACTGTTTCATTTCCTCATTTTTACATTCCACCTTCCTTGAGGTAAAGGCCACCATCCTGTTTGTCTTTTTGAATTACTATTTTTGGATCTATTCATAAACTTTTTGTAACATGGTCACCTGAACCTCTTTGCTACTCTTCAGTGCTTATTCTTTCAATGTTAAGAAAATGTTCCAATGGACATTGATCTCCATCTGGTTTTGCCCACTCAGTCTGCCTGTGTCTTTTTTTTATTTCTGTGCTTTTATCTGTAAAATCTGATGTGCACCTTAGCTGTATATTTTGTGAAATTGGGTATACAATTCCTATGGTCAGATAATTGATATATATGGTGTAAAATTAAGACTTAGGTTCAAATCATTCATAAACGCCAAATATCATGTGTCACCTTTCAGCTCGTGTACCTTTCTATCCCTAATCCCACATTAGGGGCATTTAAACGGTCCTTGGATAAGCATATGGATGATGATGGGATAGTGTAGGGGGATGGGCTTAGATTAGTTCACAGGGCGGCGCAACATCGAGGGCTGAAGGGCCTGTTCTGCGCTGTATTGTTCTATGTTCTTTGTTCTATGTTCTAATCTGTCTCCACTCAGCTCTTGTTATCTTCAATTATATATGATTTCATTTATGCTAACAATCTCTTGTGCAGTACCTTATCAAATTATTTCTGGTTGTTCATATTGGCATTACCTATGAACAATCTCCCCTAAGTGTTAAGGTTGCTTAGTCTGATTTGATCCACACTTCCCAGATCCATGCTAAATTTCTTTATGGATTAACTCTGCTACATAATTTTGATCTCCGAATGAAGAAATTGCCACGAAAATTTCACTTACTGGACTATTAACACAAATTAGAACCAATGCAAAGTAAACATAAAGCAACAGTCAAATGGTAATTCAAAATAAGGTAAATTTCACTTTAAATAGTCGATACAACAAAGAGGTGTCTCGTGCAGCCATCAGTATTTCCTTCAGCATGTTTGGCAACATATAGCTACTGAGTTTTACAATGTCTTTTATTACTGTCACAGGCTAGGTCCAGAGTTTTACCTTGGAACTTCATTGCTAGGATTATTGTTATCAAGGCACACTTCTAACATCCCTTTCTCCTTCACGTCATGGCATTTCTGAAGTCATTGCCCTCCAGAATTCCTTCTTAACCAACAAACCAACTAAAAATAAACCATTCACCATCTGGTCCTCTGGTATGAACTCTTCTCTTTTGCATGTCGGAGCTAATTGCAGTACTATTTAAAATTGAATCATAGAATCCCTGCAGCTTGAAAGCAGGCCATTCAGCCCACCAAGTTCACACCTACCCTCTGAAGACCATCCCACCCAGACGCATACCTTACCCTGTCACTGCAATCCTGCATTCCCTATGGCTAATTCACCTAACCCACAAATCCCTGGACACTGGGCAATTTAGCATGGTCAGTCCACCTAACCTGCATACCCTTGGACTCTGGCAAGAAACTGGAGCCTCGGAGGAAACCCACGCAGACGCAGGGAGAACGTGCAAACTCCACACAGACAGTCGCCCAAGGGTGAAATCAAACCTAGGTCCATGGCATTGTGAGACAGCGTTTCTAACCACTGTGCCACCATGCCACCCAGTATCTTTACCTTATTAGTAAACATTTTCTTCGAGCTTCTCTTTTTCTTCTTGCTGCCATACAGAAAACATACCCTTTAAAAAAGCTTTGCTCATTTCTCTCCATGGAAATTTAGTGTCCTTCTTTCTGCCTCTGTGCCTTCTCTTTGTCTACATCTGTACTGATCACTCATTCCCAACTCTCCTGCCAGTAGTACCACTTTTGTCATTCTCAACAGTAGCTCCTTTGTCTACCTTTGTCTGGTTGCATGACCTATTGAATCTTAACTTCCTTCCTGACAGTAATACTTCCTGATTAATGGTCACCCCCCAGGTTGTATGGACTAGTACTTCCTATTGTCCAAGAATACTACAGTTGATTCCCTTACAATTGATGCAAACTCCTATGTCCTTTGCAAACATTTCCAAAAACAAAACAGATTCCACAGACTTGGAGATAGCAAGAACTGCAGATGCTGGGGTCAATATGAAGAAGTGTCCCAACCCAAAACGTCAGCTTTCCTGCTCCTCTGATGCTGCTTGGCCTGCTGTGTTCCTCCAGCTCCACACTTTGTTATCTCAGATTCCACGGATATTCTTTTTTACACTTTATGAATTTTCCTCCATGTATAGCTTGCAGGTTAAATGTGATCATAACACATTGTCCAAGTGCTCAGTCACTCAGCCTCTGATGCGGACCTTTAGTAATATCCCACAAATGATAACTTGCAAAATGGATAAAAATGTATCAGTTTCTGTATCATTTCTTAAATGATAGAGTAACATTTACAATTTGCCAATCTGATTGTAAAGCAAGACTGTAATTGATCACGGCATTTTTACAATTTTAAATCTACAGTCATATCATTACAATGGTTTCCAATTTCCAGACATCCAATTTACAAACACTCTAATTACCAACATGATTCCGTACAGGGGTATAATTTTAAAGACCAACATACAAATATTTCCTGTACTTACAAACAGCCGTTTTACATTGTCCTGCATTGTATTCCAACCTATGTACAAATCAACTTGTGAATGGCCTCTAGAATGGAACCTGTTTGCAACCCAGGGACTGTCTGTAATATTAAACTTCTATTATTTTAAATTTTCTAATTTTTTCAGTGTTGTGCTGATAATGCTTCTCTCAAAACAAAAGGACCCAGTAGAAAAGAAAAAAGAAAACATCTCCAGGGAAAGGATAAACCAACCACAGTTTCATTAAAAGATTTTCAAACAGATGGAAGTACAGGTAGTATTGGGTTATGCTGGTGTTAACTTTTACTTTGAATTCTGTGATTGCTGTTATGAAACAAAGTCTGATATTCATGTACAGGAACTTTTCTCTCTTTTTGGAAAAAAATTACAGCCAGTTTGTACATAATGTAAAACATTACAGTACAAAAAGAGACTATTTTCCTAACTGCCATGAATCAAGTTGTCTAATCCTACTTTGTAACATGGTTCCCAAATTCCAAATCCCAAAATAGGGCAGGCAGAGGTCATGACGTTGTTTGAACATAAAGATTAACCTTGGAATAGTGAAGCTGGAGGTGACAAAAGCATGGATGATGTCAACAGAGGATGAAGTGAGTGATACGAGGGTGAAGTGGGTTCTCCCAATGGAGAAGATATAAGGTCAAAAGTTCATCTTAAGGTTAAGTTGTGAGGTTATGAGCTTTCTGGTTCTGGGTGACCACTGTTTGGGAATGGAAATGGAATTTGTGATGGCCTGTATTAGCTTCATATAGTCCTGATTTAGAGAGGCTGTCGATCACTGGTATGGTTATGGCACAATTATTTTTGTGGTGGGCAATTTCACTGACAGAAACTGAGGCTGTACTATCTGTATGTGTTTCAGTACTTAATTAACTTTTTAAAAAATTCCCATGCCAAATTTCTCATCTTGGAAGGCTCTGTAAATACTCATGAATGCTGACTGTGTGATGAGCTCTAGGATCCAGCCAGCTCGAGCAGATTTCATAGATCTAACCTCTGTTGCAGTTTTAAAGTTTTCTTCTCCATACATTAATTGGCTTTAGTAACTTCTTAAATTTTAATTTTGTACTCCTTGGTAAAATTTTATTTTGGCATTTGAATTATAAAGAGATAATTGAAAATATTATATAAAGTGATGAAAATGAGTCTTTCTTTGGGTAGGGGAGAGGGATTCCAAATTTATAGAATTGAGGTGAGAAAGAGAAATTTGTGCCGTGTTCAGCTCATGCCAAGATTCCACAGCCAGTGTGATAGCCTTAGTTTAATTTCCAGTAAGCCATGCTGTAAGCTTTCCAGTTAATTCCTTTTTTTTCTTATTATTTTACGAATGGTCCCCTTCTATAAGTCACCTCGTTATGCTAAGTTCAATGACATTTAAGAGGTTACAAAATTTCTGCTCAATGAACTCCCTTGCGAGGTTTGTGTTCCATGTGCAACACTCTATCAAGCAGTTATTTGTATAAATTTAGCTGGTAACTTTTGGGTTCTAATGTGAAAGTCAATAATATCATTAGAACTCAAGAACCAGAAAAAATTCCTCCGACATTTGTTATTTCATTTCAATTACTTTTCTGGAAGTGTTCAACTCTTTAATATGCAAACCAAGTTTCCACTATATTTCTGGAAGTAACTGCAGACAACTTTGAGTAGATCGGAGGGATGCCTGTGGATCTTCTCAGTTGGAGTGTAAGTAGCCTCACTGAAGGAAAATCTGCGTGACTTCCATCTGTTTGGATTGGGGTGCAAGTCAAGTGCAAAATGAATAAATAATCTTCTAGTGGTATAGGTCTATAATCACATTGTTCAGAGGAACTGGGAAGTAATGAATGAATCATTTGCTTTAGAAGAAATTAAATGCAATTGACCTTTTTTAATGCAAACATCAATTAATGAATCATTAAGTTGTTTCTCAGTTTAGGACATCAGGCACGCAACAGCACAGAATCCAAACTGGGCAGAATAAAATTTACAAAAAGTTGCAAGACAATGAACAATCAAGTCATTTGAAAGCCTTAAAAAGTATTTTAAATAAGAACTTTTTATCTGTAACATCCCAGAGGCCCAAGGACTCGTGAGAACTTCAATATAAGGACAAATAAAAGACACTTGAAAAAGGTTCAGAACTTGGGCAAAGAATGTTTTCAACACATTTTTAAAATGAAGGGTGAGGTGAAGGCTCACCTACTTGTTGCTATTTATCTCTTGTCAGTAGGATGCTCAAACCCTTTAACACTTACAAAAATAAATTTATACTGTTTAGAGTTACAGACTAAAAGGCAGGCTATTTTTAGATTGAGAAATATTTAAAGATTTATAAGCTGAAATTATTTTTAGGTGAGGCCCGCGTTCTGGGAATTAAGATTGAATCTGATAAGGAATGTTATGTGCTGCCAATAAAGAAAATGCAAACTATAAACAATACCTGTTTATGATTAATAGGCAGCATCCACTTTTCATCTCATTGATAATCTCACTGTATCAGTACACAGTTTGTCTCTCTTTTTCTCTATGTCCACCTCACTACCTCTCCAACCATAGCAATCCTAGTTTGGAAACTAATAGTATGTTATATACTTGCAGTAACATGATGCAATCTCATCAGTTTTCAGTTCTATTTAAAGGTTTCTTGTTTGGATCACTTCTTCATGGAAAATCTTTATGCTGTATGACTGTGGTAACATTTCTAATTGAGACCTGCACCTCTTCTCCTTCTTGTATTGCTGTGCATCTTTGGTTTGATACCCAGGATTATCTAATTGCCTGATTCAGCAGCAGTCACATTTCAATATGCTTGTTATGTTTTGATTTTTCACACATACACACTTATCCTAAATGATGATCTGTTTATTTCTCTTTCGTAGCCTGGAAGCTCTTCCACTCATCATAGTGGTATGCTTGTTAGGTCAATTGGTTTTCAACTTTTACTGCCTGTGTCTGTGAATGCACAGTGTAGGTGATAGCACATGGGGATACTTGGGCCTTTTCATAAAAGAGTTTGATAAACAAACATGGAGAATACCCTAATAAAGTTAGATGAAGAGGGTTGCAAAGAAGCTTAAATGGAGTACAAACAGAACCATGAATCTGTTAGGCCAAATGGCCTGTTTCTGGACTGCAAATCATTGATACATAAAGAATTTCACAGTCTCGGTTTAATCAGTCAATAAGAGGAATGGTGCGAAATAACAGGCAGACATGTTTCATGTACAACTTGTGCTTTCTTTTTTAAGAATTCCTCCCCTGAAATACAGCATTATCGAAATGGATAGAAATGTTATTCCCATGTGATTACTCGGGCAGTAACTGTCAGCTGGTGTTGTCATAGTAATTGTTAGGCATGCCTGAATCTCAAATGTATTAACTTCTGAATCACGAGCCAATTTTTACTTTTATTTTGTTTTATGTATTAAGAGTGTTCCTGACAGATGTTTAAAATGCAGCATTTTCAACTCTGTAAAAATAAGCTTTAGAAAGCTAGTGTGGAATTTTGAAACATGCTAGTGTGTAGTTTGAGCCACTTTCTATCACTTGTACTAGCCACAAATTAGCGCATGAAATGTATTGCCATACTTTCATATACCATATTAACTCTCCATTTTCTATCTCTTTAGATCAGACAAACAAAAAATTCGAGGTATGCAACTTAGCCATAAGCTAATAGCCTGAGTAGTTTATATCAATAATCCACACTAGCGCGATTTGTAATCTCTCTCAAAAATAAATTTGATTCTGATGAAGGGTTTAGGCCCGAAACGTCAAGTTTTCCTGCTCCTATGATGCTGCTTGACCTGCTGTGTTCATCCAGCCCCATGCTTGTTATCTTGATTTTATAATGCCTGGGTTTCACTTTTCTAACCTTTTTAATAAAATGATGGACAAAGTTTCAGCTGAACTGGCAAAAATATCTAGAAGGAGGCGAGGAGCCTTTTTATATGCAGTGAATTATAATTTAGAATGCGTTGCATGGTGTTGCAAACCAATTCAACAGTGACTTTGAACAAGGAATATACTTGAAAATGGGAAAAGAAAATATTTCAGGGCTATGGGGAAAGTCAGTGGGACTAATTGGATAACTCTTAATGAGCTCTTTGCTTCTGTGAAATATCGAAGATATTCAATATTGACATTTATTGAAATCTGGTTTGATGGTAACTTGGCTAAGAATGAATACTTTGTGCCAGCCTTGGGCTAACTACTATAATCTTGTATCCAGGAGCCAAAATCTTTGCATTCAACAACAGAAGAGGATAGTTTCTTTAATAAACTAGAAGAAGATGCAAACAAAATATTGTTGATGGAGAAAAGAAAACAATGTGCAAGTACAAATGGACTGGATTTCGCTACACAAGAAAATCAAGTATGTATTTACGAAAGTGGTTTTCTTGGGTAATAGCTAGCCTCGTGGTGTTGTCCATTATTTGGGATTTGAAACGCTATTGTTAGCTGCTTACCACATATTTCTGTTTACCGATTAAAGCCTCCCTCAGGAATTACCCAAATAAGTATTGTGGTGAGCCAGAGACTGGTTGTATTCCAAATGACTGGTGTTCCATTTAAGGAATTGCTTGAGGACTAGAGCTTAATACTACAGGGCAAAAATGTCATCTGGAAGGTTGGTAACTGTGGGGTCTGCACGTGCTTGAAGGAGAACATATTGCTGACTTTTTAACAGTTTAAATTCATGCCACCATGAAAAGAAGCAGTTGTATTTTGCACAGTTGAGGATTCCGTGCAAGAAGTAGCAACTGGATCTAAATCTGTATCTCAGATATATTAGCAGGCAATCATGGCGTTGAACTCATTCTTTAATAGATCAGAAGTTTGACATCCAAGTTGCAGATTAACATGGAAGATATTGATGTATTGCAGAAGGATGCTCCTCAAGGGCTAGATTTACTCTCAAGGTAGGGAGCTCAAATTGAGGCAATGCCACAACTTAGCATACGTGCCTCAGTTTTCAGGACCTAATTTCACTGACGAGGCAGGGAAAGCTCTGGAGGAGCAGTTGAGTACCAAGGCAGGCTGTTTAGAAAGTTCCCTGCATGTTTTAGAGGCTGTCAGGCCAACTAGACTTCACCCTAGATCTCTCCTACCTCCCCACCTTGCCAACTCAAGCCTCCACCTACCATTTGGCCCTTGTACCACCATGCCACCTCCATTGCCACTCACTAAGTATCCAGCTTGGGTTGACCTCAGAAGCTGCCACTCGTATACATTTGATTATGAAAAGCTTCCATTCGTGAAACCCATTCGGACCTTTTAAATCTTAAGTTGTTAATTGTTATACTTCTCTCTTCAGTGACAACATCAAAGTCAGCTGTTTCTTTAAAAAAAGTCTTTAAAATATCAAACCAAGAAGACAGAAACCCCTACAATGATAATTGTAGGTTTGGAAACTCAGCCGAGCATTTATAGCTGTAGCCGTAGTAAACAGTAAATGACAACAAAAATCCTTTGTAATTCCGTGAACTTTTTTTTTCCTAACCAAAACCAAGTAGTCTGTCATTCGGTTTAGTTCAGCGCAAGCTTTTTAAAACACACTGACCGTTTTCTTCAGATTGTGCAAATTAAATCTGATCCACCCTTAAAGAAGATTTATGTTTTCTCTATTAATTCATAACTCCCGCACTGCAGGTCTAGGCCCCTGGAACAGTAGAAATAGAATCTTTTTGAATTGAGCACTAAGTTCAAATGGCCCTGCCAATTTCAGGTTTTTTTCCTATGTGAATCATGTCCTACACCTCCCCACTGCCAGCAAAAATTGTATCTGTCAGAAATGGGGGAAGGACCCACCCCCCACCATTTTTAAAGGCCTGCTGATTTGTATGATGTTGAAGTTTCAAAACAGAAACCTTTATATTTCATTGCAGTCAAGAGAAATACAGATGTGTTCTTTTTTCCATTATTAACAGGAAGCTATTTCCAATACTGCAAGAACTGAACAATTAAAGGATCAACTGGAAAAGAAAGATATGAAAATTCTTCAATTGAAACAAACTGTTACACAGTGGGAAGTAAGTCTTTAAGTTTTGCTGTTGTATTTTAAACATGTTCTGATAGGCATCCCACTGATGTTTTCCAGCTTTCCTCTCTAAATAGGCAAAATATAAAGAAGTAAAGGTCCGAAATGCTCAACTTTTGAAGATGCTACAAGAAGGTGAAAGTAAGTACGTACATATTAATACTTGTAAGGTCTGCAGATTGACAGGTGATGTTCCATGCTCGGAATGTTGAATTTTCAAGTGTACTCTTCCATTAATTTAGATCATGGTTGAACTACACATTGATCCTATTTTATTTGTCTCTGCTCCATATTTCTTGATACGCTTCACTAAAATCAAAATACTTGTCTTTCAGTTGTCCATGCCTCCAGAGCTATTTGGCACATCATTGTATTCCAGTACCACTATTGTTTTAAAATGAAATTTTTACAATTCATTTCATACTAAATTGCTTAAATTTGTCATATCTGATGAATTTTGTTGTACAAGGGTATCTAAATTTTTTTTGTAGTAAGTTGCTGAAAGTACAAGTTGATAACAACACAACAAGGGAAACTAGGCATTTGGATCTGAATGAACGGATGACAAATAGTCAGTCTTTAATCAGTGAGACTGAAGAATCAGTGAAACAGAAACACTGAGGAGGAGGTTGACTTAAAGGGAAAAGAAACAAAGGATTTTTAAAAATTTATATACTTAACATTTTTAAAAACACTAAAGACCAATACTACCCAAAGGCCAGAGGGTGATGAGACTCTGGAATGCACTGCCTAGGAGGACAGTACCGCAGGAAACCTCACAACCTTTAAAAAGTGCATTCATGTTCTGGCATTCAAGGCTATGGGCCAAGTGTTGAAAAGTGGGACTAGTGTAGATAGGTGATGGATTTTGTTTTTCGTTAGTGCAGATTCAATGGGCCAAATGGCCTCTACTGTACTGTATGACTCGGCTCCATAGTTGTAACAGTTAATTTACAGACCCAAAGCTAAACTTTCCCTTTAAGGCAGAAGTTGCAAAGCGAACCGTTTCCTGACATCGCAGTTCTGTCTCCTTGTCATGCCCACCCAGCATATTTCAACCCTCAGCATTGGGGGAATTAACCCACACTATGGGAGGAGAGGCAGGCAGATGCCAAAGCAGTCAGGTTTGAAGTTGTAGCTCCATTTGCTGGGAAATTGGTCAAGTTTTATAGATGAATAGGATGCTTCCAATCCCATGCCCATCTTTCATCATTCATGCCATTTATGCACCATCAATGATATGCAGAATTTTTTAATTCCATAAGATCACTGGGATGTTTATGAGGATGGGACCTGATCAGGTGTGCCCTAGAACTCTGTGGGAAGCTGCAGAAGTGATTGCTGGGCCCCTTGTGGAGATATTTGTATCATCAATAGCAATGGGTGAGGTGCCAGAAGACTTGAGGTTGGCTAACGTTGTGCCATCATTTAAGAAAGGATGAAGGAAAAGCCAGGGAATTATAGACTGGTGAGCCGGCAGTGGTAGGTAAGTTGTTGGAGGGAATTCTCTTGGACAGGATTTTCATGTATTTGGAAAGGCAAGGACTGATTAGGAATAGTCAATGTGGCTTTGTGCGTGTGAAATTGTATCTCACTAACTTGATTGAGTTTTTTGAAGAAGTGACGAAGAAGGTTTGAAAGCAGAATGGTGGACATTGCCAATATGGACTTCAGTAAGGCGTGGTAGACTGGTTGGCAAGGTTAGATCAGATGGAATACAGGGAGAACTAGCCATTTGGATACAAAATTGGCTTGAAGCTATGAGGCAGAGGGTGGTGGCAGAGGGTTGCTTGTTGGACTGGAGGCCTGTGACCAGCAGTGTGCCACAAGGATCAGTGCTGGGTGCACTGCTTCTTGTCATTTTATGTAAATGATTTTGGACGTGAATATAGGAGGTAAGTTTGCACATGACACCAAAATTTGTGGTGTAGTCAACAGCAAAGAAGGTTCCATCAGAGTACAACGGGAGTTGGGTCAGATGGGCAAATGGGCTGAGGAGTGACAAATGGAGTTTAATTTAGGTAAATGTGAGGTGTTGGATTTTGGAAGGGAAAATCAGGGCAGGATTAGACTTTAATGGTAAGGCCTAGAGAGTGTTGCCGAACAAAGAGACCTTGGAGTGCACGTTCATAGTTCCTTGGAAATGGAATCGCTATTGGGAGAGGCTGAATAGGCTGGGCTATTTTCCCTGGAACGTTGGAGGCTGAATGCGACTTTATAGAAGTTTATAAAATTATAAGGGGCATGGATAAGGCGAATAGTCCAGGTTTTTTCTCCAGGGTAGGGGATTCCAAAACCAGAGGACATTGGTTTCAGGTGAGAGTGGAAAGATTTAAAAGGGACCAAAGGGGCAACTTTTTTACACAGAGGGTGGTACGTGTATGGAATGAGCTGCGAGAGGAGGTGATGGAGGTTGGTACAATTACAACATTTAAAAGGCATCTGGGTTTAAGAGGGATATGGGCCAAATTCTAGCACATGGGACTAGATTAATTTAGAATATCTTATCAACATGGCTGAGTTGGACCGAAGGGTCTGTTTCTGTGCAATACCTCTCTATGATTCTACTCTCAAAGCTGTTAAGATAAGCAAATGCCGTTCAAGGCCCATTTTGTTTTAAGAAATCCTATTAAGTAATCCAAAAACTGTCAAGATCAATAAATTCTCAGCCTTCTTTGACAGCTATGTCAACAACTCCTGCTGAGCTGAATATATTAGTGGGGTTTAGAGTTCAACTAAGCACTTGTGTTGGGATTCCATTGCCTAGCAGAATAAACAAAGATATCCATTATTTGGCTAACTTGCTGTACCGCTTACGCACACATAATTGACAATTCCATTAACCCTATAATTGTTTCTAAACAGTAAAAAAAAACAGGCCCCTCATCACCATTTCTAGATTACTCCATACATTTTAATCTCCATGCCTCACTCACTAACCAGCTAAAGAAACACTGTTTGAGATGAATTATTAAAATGTCCTACAGTAGGACAATTTGGATTGGAGATTAATTATGAATTGTAAGCACGGTTGGAGAAATTAAGAAATCTAAATGTGGCTTTATCCTTCACTCTGACTTAACTTCTCTCCATTCTCCAATGCTAGCAATGATCAGTGTTATCTGAGCAGTGCTGTAAGCCTTTTGAGTTATTTTAGTTATAGATTAGTGTATTTAAAGATCTTCTCCCACTGCACCATTCACAAGTACAGTACAAGTTATTTCCAGTTGAGAATGAACTGAACGTTTTTATTGACTGTTCAATGGAATTAACGTTTTTTTAAATGTGGTTTCTCGAGTCCAGAAGGGATACTCTATGGACTCTTTTTTAATTGGCGTCTTTAACATACTTTGTTCCTGATGGCAATCGTAATTCTTGTGATTGGTTAATACTTAATACCAATGATCAAGCCCTTCATTGAACCATTAATTTCATTGACATCCACCAGCTTGTTTTTGATTCACTGAGTAGCTTGTAATGACAATATGACATAAGAAATGAGCAACAGAATATATTCAGTTTGTCAAAGGCAAATAATATAAATGCATATTTCAAATTGCATTGCAAATCTTAAACAAACAAACATAACTGAAACTTAATCACCAAGGAGTATGTTTAATATCTTGATCAGGACCCTTGTCTGGATTGCTTAATGAGGGATCTTCACCTCTCTTCACTAGTTTCCTTTCTAGTTTTGCCTGTTTAGCTTTTACTGTCTTTCCCTTATGCCAAAAGGTCAACACTACTTCTTATCTGACAAGTTAGTATAAGTAAGTTGTTCTCCAAAGGCGTCGGAAAAGGTCAAGTGCAGTCTTCAAGTGAAACTGTGTTAAAACGTGCAGGATAATTAGACTATGACACGTAGACATCAGTCATGCCCCAGTTTGACAGTATTCCATTTTGTTCTTATTTTTTGGTAACTCCAAAACAAAGCTTGTGGCAAAGTTGGTTAAGAGATTAGGAAGTGTCTACGTAGTACAGTTTAATGGCAGTGAAGAAGCTTCGTGTGTAATTAAAGAAATGTGGTTGATGCCTTTGAGCCATAAAATGTTCTTTCTCCCCCACCCTTTCCACCCCTCCACCACTAATTATTCCCTTTTTTTTCACATTTTTGCTTTCATTGTTCTGATATTTTTCTACATTGTGGTCAGAATCTTGGTTAGTACCATTGTTTAGCAGTTTCTGCTGTTTGGTTTCTATGACATGTAATGACTTGTTCTTATTTTTTGCACACTATGATAAAGTTTTGAGGAGTATTTATGTAGATTCTTTTTCCTGCTTTTGATATCAGTTCTTTTAGTCCTCATTTTGTTCGATGTTTATGATGTAAACTACATGTTGAAGTGATCAATATGATTTTCATTTTCATGTTGGACAGACTCATTACTTGTATCACACAAACACTTGAACAACATGTTGGCATGTAGGGTACAATTTTAACCCATGTCTGCTGGCATGATCAGGTTCAATGCCCATTTAACTTCCTACTGACATAAATCTGTGTGTAGCATGATGGTGGCAAATCTGATCACGTCAATTTTTCAATAGGTGCTTGGATAGCCTTTGTTCTTGTGGCATGTGTTTTATGTAATATCAATAAGAATTGGGTTAATATGTTAGAATGGTTCTAGGAGTATTTCAGTTTTGATGTGAAAGCTTTTTTAATATTGCGGTACTACAGAGATATACATTTATATTTTCCCCTGCATTTCAGTGAAAGATAAAGCAGACATACTTTTACAAGTGGATGAACTGTTAACTATCAAGAACGAACTAACCTCACAGGTAAGAGCAGTGATCACAAACTGTTGAATAGTGCCTTGTTAATTGAGGTTTAATAAACCAGTACAAACCAATGACCTGCTTAAAACAGGGAATATAAAAGCTTAGCCTGAGTTAACTATGGTAATAATTATGACCAGTGACACTTCATCTCATTTGGCTGAAATTCATGCCATTATGTTGGAGTTTGGGAACTTGATTTTAAGTAAGGAACATGCCTATGTTTGTTTAAAATGCCTCCACATTTTAACAGAATTTTAAATGAAAATTAAGTGAGCTGATGCCATGTAGAGCAGTGGTTCCAAACCTTTCTACTGTCAAGGCACACAGGATGCATAATTGAACGGAATTCCCTTGTTCTGCACACATGGAGTGACAGATGTCTGCAGATACTGGTTTCGAAAATAAACACCCTGAGGAGACTGGAAGCATAGACGCAAAGATTTCACTGATCATGTCTCCCGTTTTGATGTGCCATGGCACACCGGTTGACGTCGGGGACTATGTTTCACTCTGGTCTGCAACATAAGTGAGGAAACTTAACAACAAATCTTGTTCTTAATCACCATTGGTCAATGTCAGAAGTGCCGAATGTCTGCAAACATTAGATCACATTTACCTCTAGGATATGTTTCAAGTCAAATAGTTCAGAGTTCCTAAACTTAAGGATCCAGGCTAAGATTTTAAGGCATTTGCCAAGGGCTCGCTGTATCATCTCACAAACAGTTGAAAGAATTTAATGGTGATCCTCAAAGATTACTGCATTGAGGACTCAGTTTTACATGTCAGCTCAAATCACGGGTTGACACCAGCTCTTTAATCGTTGGCTCTGTTCAGAATGTGACAAATCAGAAATGCCACTTGCCATCCTGAATCTCATGGTTTCAGTCCAGTGCCATATTGTCAGGGAGTCAGAAATTGGTTGCAGATGGCACATTCTGCTTGTTATATCAATTAAGGGTAAGAAGGGAAGTGAGAGCTGATACGTTGTTCAATTCCATCAATTTTATCAGCTTTTATCACATTGTCAGCTCCAGTGAGAGTCTACCCATTTCTAGACTGCTACAATGACAAGTGAGCACAGATGAGCCAAAATGAATAACAAGTATGAAATACACTTATCCTTTTTAAAGAAATCTCCATGTTTTGAAAGAATTGGCGCTGAAACCCAGCATCAAGTTTCACATTAAGTTCTGAATTTCCAGATATCAGCGTGAGTGAGCTATTTTCATTTACTTACAGTTAAGGCTGTGAATGTTGACTGTCTGCTGCTCATTGAAGATGTTATTCTCTTTATCCAGGTTACCAGCCTGCATGCAGCTCTGGAACAAGAAAAATCAAAGGTCAAGCTGTTACAAGCAGAGTTAACAAAATTTCAGGTAAAATGCTAATCAAAGTGATATCTGTAGTGTTGAAAGACAAGTAACTGTTAACTATTTGAATCATATTGTGAATTATCACCTCCTGCATTACAAGACCATATTTGACATTTACCATTCACCTCCTAATGCTAGTTGTTAGTCAAGTGGAAGCAGCAAATTATCTCATAGTACTCCTGTGCTTCCTGTTCAAATTAGTTATCCTCTCTCTGCTAAAGGTAGAACATGCTGATGGAAATACATCTGCAATATATGCTATCTTTTATCTTGACAAAAGATTAAGAATGAAGTGGAAATAAATACTTAGTGGAAACTTTACGATCACTGCATTAATTATTCCCCTGAGCTTGTTGTAGCTCAAGAAGGAAAAAAAGACATATGTGCAGAAGCAAAACCTCTCCAAAAAGGTGGTTACTGATAGACATCCTAGATGATAAGATCCAGAAATTGCCATCAATCAGTACTGCTTAAATGAGGGAACAGTAATACCCTATTTTTGTATCACTTGTTGCTTTCAGGCTAAAATGTAGTCACTGATTACTCTATAAAAATGTAAACTTAGTGCCTTATGCAAAGTTTGGTGTGTGCTCTTCTGTTCCGACACCTGAAGTTTTAAAAGCAACAATTTGCATAATACCTGATGTATAATTGATGATCTGCAAAAACTTCCTATCAGTACAATCAAAAACAGTGACGTTCGTAGATTGAAAGAAAGAGTTTTCACTCCTTTAATATACAGATGGTATCAACGTTCACCTTTAATACCTATGTTGCCAGGAATATCCATTATTTACATGTCCTGCGATCTTATTTTCAATATTCTATTTGCCAGTCTTCCAAATTCATCTAAGGGAATGAAGCTCAGTGACTGATTGTTGGGAACAGAGGTTCCCATCTGTGAATGATAAAATCTTAAATTTATCCATGGGAAGGAAGCTGTGTTGGAGAATAGGTTTACAATTGTGAATCATAAAATCCATGCAGTATCCATGTTGAAAGCCTGAGATGTGGTGTGATGAAATTTTTTTTAACTCTTTAGATGTTATTCAGCAAGGGTTTTTTTGGGTCAAAATGTGTTCTAGGTGCCTGAATCATTCTGATCACTGCACCTTATGCTTTTAGAAAGTTTGTAATGTAACTGTAGTGTGATGTTTTCAATGATTGCGATATCAACGTGGGCGAATCGCCTAGAAATTAAATCGCCTAGAAATTAAATCGCCTAGAAATT
>JAHRHZ010000012.1:71224982-71325476 GCA_024137785.1 Ginglymostoma cirratum | reverse complement strand
AATCGCCTAGAAATTAAATCGCCTAGAAATTAAATCGCCTAGAAATTAAATCGCCTAGAAATTAAATCGCCTAGAAATTAACCCACTCTTATTGCCATGTAGCACATTTTTCCAACCCAGAATTTTGACAAGATGTCAAATTCAATTGAGAGAAAAATTCTGGAGATGAATGCCATTGAAAACGTCTTATTATTCTGTTTTTTTCTCTACCACCTCTTTGCATGAGAAATTGCCAACTATGACTTGTTCCGCAAAAGAGCTAAAATGCAGAGCAAATTATGGTTTTGTTCCTCAGCTCAAAAACATCAGATAGTAGTTTTGATGGATAATAGAAAGAGGAACTCGCAGCTGCCTTTTAAAGTAGATAGTTTTGTATTAACATATTTTCTGATCTATTATGCACTTCAATACGACAGGATAATCGTTCCAGTGTTCCATAAAAAGTGTCAATTTTAAATGTAATTCTTCTGTCTTGGATTCTGTAGGGAGGCAAGAAAGGGAAGAAAATATCTGAATCCGATCACTGAAGATTGCAACTTCTGCGTACTGTGAAGCCCAAGGCAAAAAAGAACTCCACAGAATAAAGCCTTCCTTCAGGGTGCCATCATGGATATTTCTAGTTCTTGCAAAGCCATTGGATTTTACCATTAATTTGTTTGCACTTGTTTAAACTTTTGTGAAAACTTCTCTCCCCTCGGACCAAGAGAAGAAACGTCTTATTTTGTTGCACTTCTGATGGAGCTGTCATGGTACTGAAAGCTGAATGATGTTTTGGTGGTTAACTTCTGCTTTAGTACTACAGAGGTTTGAAGTGATGTCTAAAAAAAGTTTTTTTTTTTTTTTTGTTTGTCAGAAGTTATTTTTGATTGATTAATGACTGCTTTAGACAGGATTTATGCCCTATTATTGAGGGAGAACACTGTTTACACCATCTTATAGAGACTGTATTTGACAATGTACATTGAAACTAAAAATGTGCAAGATGTTGAGAGGTTATAATGTATGGTACAATACTTCCATTTAACTTCACAAGAACCAACTTAGACATGGATGAGAGATAAGAGGGAAATAAATAAATAAATTTTAGCAACAGTAGTTTGTGGGGTTTCAGTGAAGTTTCCATTCATACCACTTCACTGTAAGAGGCATGGAAAGCTGTACTCATCCAATTGAGGGCAAGGTTGAGCAATATTTTCAGAATAATGTAAGAAGGATTCTGCCTCTTGTGGTCCTGACTATATTTGACCTACATATTAAGTTGGAAAATATTCAGTTTCCCAACAATCCTTACCTTACTTATGAGCATGTACAAAATAAAAGGGCATCTGTAAGTAACCCAGCCTTTTGTTTCTGAAATACAAAGTTGTTCATATTTTGTTGATCAGTACTGAAGCATGTTGAAATGCCAAACTTTTAATACTTACCAATAAATTACAATGAAGTTTAATTTACCCGATATTGACATATTTTGTGTGCATATACGTGCATGAGCACACACGTATATGCACATACACTACTTCTTTTCAAGCACTAATGCTGGTTCTTGATTACACAGCGTTTTCCAGCTCCTCCTGTAGTTGTTATTTTGTAGAGATTGGTTAGCTGTTACTTAACTGACCCAAATCCAGTTTTGTTCATTAGCCTTGAGGTAGATCACTGATTTTATTTGTGAAATAAATTTTGAAAATGCTGGAAAAACACAGCAGGTCTGGCAGCATCTGTGGAGAGAGAAACAGAGTTAATGGTTTGAGTTTGATAAGACTTTGCAGAACTGGAAGAGGCTGGAAAATGATGGTTTCATGGTATTGACAGGGAGAGGAGGAGTGAGCAGAACAGAGGTGAGGATGCCCATAGCAAAGACAAAGGGTGTGCTAATGGTGGGAAGGAAGGATTAAGATCTAAAATAGGTGTAAACAATAGTTGTGAAAAGGAAAAAAAGAGGTCCAGTCTGCCGAGAGCAAATTAACAAGACATGGCTGTGACGGGGCTGGGTACGTAATAAAATGGAGGGTGGAGATCGTGTACTGAAGTTGAGGTATTCACTGTCGTGTTCTTGAGGCTGTAAAGTGCCTGAGTGGGAAATAAGGTGTTATTCCTCCTGATGTTACATTTTATTGGAAAACTGTTGCAGGCCCAGGATGGAAATGTTGGCATGAGAGCAAGATGGTTTATTGAACTGGCAAGCAACTGGAAGATCAGAGCAAAGGTTTTCTGCAAAACGGTCACCTAATCTGCATTTTCCCTCACTAATTTATAGGACACCTCATTGTGAGGAACAAATACCATAGACTAGATTGAAAGAAGTAGAAGTAAAATATCATTTCACCTAGAAAGTGGGTTTGGGGCCTTGAAAGGAAGGGGTGTGTTACACTTTTTGCAATTGCATGGAAAGACGCCATGTTGGTGGGGGATGGGGGAAGAATGTTCAGAGCAATACAGGAGTGATCAGGGTGGCAGAGAGGGAATGGTCTCTGTGGAATGCTTAGAGAAGGGGGAGATATGTTTGATGGTAAATCCTACTGAAGGTAGCAGAAATGGCAGACGATGATCTTTTGAATGCTGGTGTATGGAGCATGTGCAGGAAAGGGATCCAGCACAGATGAGAGTCCTATCAATCACAGTGGAGAGAAGTCCTCAGCTGAAGGACATGCTGGAGGCATGCCTGTGGAGGGTGGCAACGTCAGAACTGATGCAAAGGAATGGAGAATCTCAGGATGGAATGGAATGGAATGGTTGCAGGAGGCAGGGTATGAGGAACTGTAAGCATTAGGAAGACAGGAGGCAAGTTACTGTAGAAATCCCAGCCTCTTACCTGTTCCTGTAGTCAGGTATTTATATGGTTGGTCTGGTTCAGCTGTTTGTCAGTGGTAACCCCAGGAATCTTGATAATGGAGGTTTCAGGGATGGTAATGCCATTGAGTGTCAAGGATGATGTTTAGATTATGTCTTGTTGGTGATGGTCCTTCATGCCACACTGGTGGCAAGTAACATTAAATGGTACCTGTCAGCTCTAGCATGAATGTTGTTTTGTTTTGCTTTTTTGCATATGGACAAGGGCTGTTTCACTATTGAGTCAGAAACATAGCTGAACATTGTGCAGTCATCAGCAAATATTTCAACACTGATCTTACAAGGAAGGGAAGATAATGTAATTTGTTCCTTCTCCAATATTGGCACCTTCTGTTTCATATCTGCTGTTATCAACTCCTCAAATAACTATGGACGACCCCTTGCAAACTGCCAATTTAGCTCCAATCATCCTTTTCTCTCAACATTAGAACATCAAAACCAGGAGAAAGAGTAGGCCATTTGGCCCTTTGAGCACGCTCCACCATTCAACAAGATCATGGCTGAATTTTTTTTTTGGCCTCAGCTCCACTTACCCACACTCTCACCTTAACCCTTAATTCCTTTACTGTTCAGAAAATTATCAACCTTAGCTTTAAAAACATTCATTGAGGAATTCAGTCCTAAATCTGCTCCCCCTAATTTTGAGGCTTTGCCCTTTTGTTCTAGTTTCACCCGCCAGTGGAAACATTCTTCCTGCTTCTATTGTATCTATTCCGTTCATAATTTTACATGTTTCGATATGATCGCCCCTCATTCTTCTAAATTCCAATGAATATAATCCCAGTCTACTCAGTCTGTTTTCATTAGCCAACCCCCTCAACTCCGGAATTAACCTAGTGAATCTCCTCTGCACCATCTCTAGCCCCAGTACATCCTTTCTCAAGTAAAACCAAAACTTCATGCGGTACTCCAGGTGAGGCCTCACCAGCACCCTGTACAGCTGTAATATAATCTCCCTGCTTTTGAACTCAATCCCTCTAGCAATGAAGGACAAAATTCCACTTGCCACCTTACTTACCTGTTGAACCTTCTGCAATTCATGCTTCTATCTTTGAAGAAGGTACTACCTTCCCACATGGTCAAGTTTCAACACCCCCAAAAAGGCTTTTACACTAAATTAATTGCATAATAACCCTGGATTAAAATGGCAGATGACAGCCTAAATAAATGTGGCACTATCCCTTCTTATTCTTCCCAACTATCTGCAGCTTTTGAAATGATTGACTGCACTATCCTCCATCCCCTCTCCACCATTGTCCACCTGAGTGGGCCTCCCCTTGCATGGTTTCAATCTTGCCAAGCTAGTCATAATCAGAGATTGACTAACTTGTACTGGCTTTCCTTCTTACCCTTCTGCTATTGTCTCTGGTGTGCCCCAAAGGTCTATCCTTGGTCCACTCTTTAATTAAAATATCATCTGAAAATAGTGTCATATTCCTCAGTACATTGACGACACCTAGTTTTAACTCACCACCACAAACATGCCATGCAAATTCAGTTTTAACGATAAAATAGAACTTGTTTATGCCAAATAAATTAATAAAATAGAATAAATCAAGTTATTTACAAATAACATTTTTAAAGATTTTGAAAACTGTAAAAATTTAGTCCCATTAATTACAATAGCATTATAGCACTCAAAAGACCAGAAACCAGTTACCAGGACCTTAGCATTGCACTTGTTGCCATGAGTATTGACTAAAGCTTAAAATTTTCATCAGAACTTCTCTGATAGCTACTGATAATGAAGAATGGTGATACCCAGCATTGCGGCATTTTTGGGGGAGTGATGCTGGTGCTTGCAAGTGGTCTTGCTGATATCTGATGTTGGTATCTCCAAAATCTACCATTTAAAATTTATGTCCCCATCCTTGCAGTTAGACTTTGAATGACAGCATAGTTGAGTTTTTTTTAATGAAACTGGGCGCTGACAGCAGACAGTAAGTTTCAGAGAACTATAGCTGCTTCTCCAATCAGAGATTTTGTTTATCTTGCACCTGCCGCCCCAGCTTTTCCATTCACAAGTTTCCTTCCTCCTGTTCTTACTGCTCCTCCAGAGACCGAATTTTATGATTGCCACAGCAACAAGGGCAGGAGGGAGGGAAGTTGCATGCAATGATAGCTTAAACCAACAGCTTCTAAAACATTTACAGAACTTTAGCTAGAAACTTGGTGAAGAACAAACTAGTAGAGGGGTATGGATAGGGTGAATAGTCAAGGTCTTTATCCCAGGGTGGGGGAGTCCAAAACTAGAGGCTATAGGTTTAAGATGAGAGGAGAAAGATATAAAAGCAACATAAGATGCAACTTTTTCACGTGCAGGGTGGTGTGTGCAGGGAATGAGCTGCCAGAGGAAGTGGTGGAGGCTGGTACAACTACAACATTTAAAAGGTGTCTTGAGGAGTATATGAATAGGAAGGGTTTAGACGGATTTGAGTTAAATGCTAGCAAATGGGGTTGAATTAATTTAAGATACCTGGTAAGCGTGGATGAGTTGAACTGAAGGGTCTGTTTCCATGCTCTACAACTCTGTGACTGAACAGCACTGTGGTCGGATGCACTTTGAGCTATCTCCACCAAGACAAATCGTGCAGAAATGAATCAGAAGGATGGTCTGTTGTGAAGGCTGGGAAAACTTGAACTCCTCAGACTTGAAAGATGTTTTGAAAGGTAATTTTATAGAAGTATACAGCAGTTTAAATTTGGTAAAATTTTTATAAAAAGCTAAATCTGAAAATTGCTTTAAATTAAGCTGAAAGTAGAAATAGGAACCACAGAGTTTGAAAAATAAAGCACATTTAGAATGGGTATCAGGAAGTTCACAATGAGCAGTGTGGAATGGACTTCCAAGTAGTATTGGAATCAAATCCATGATGCCAAATGAAAAATTTGATGCTGAAGTGGAATGGTTTAGATGGCTCAAATATTTATAAATCATCATAAATGCATCATATAAAGTAAAATATGTATCTATTTTGCAGGTTTGTCAGGAAGTATTTAAAGCCATTTGAACACTAAATGCATGAGAAAAGATCAAAAAAAGACTGCTGTATTTCAAAGCAGTTTCTTTATCTTCCTTATTCATAAATACATTATGGCAGAGAGGAGGCCATTTCCGCCTATCAAATCTATGTCATATTTCTGTTGTGCAAATCATTCCATTCCAATTGGCCACTGTAACCTCACTCGTTCAATTTTCTTTTGAAATCATTCATTGTCTCCATTTATACCACCGTTAAAGGTAGTATTACAGGACATTGTCATTCATTGTGTAAAAACAAATTATTCTTATATCCCTATATATCTCTTGACCAAAACTTTAGGTCTGTGTCCATTCATTTTTGACCCTGTATACAGTTCAATTGTATCTGCATTTCATTATTCAACATGACTCATCACAGGAGTAAAATGTTAGAACCAATGAATAGAGCACTTTGTCCATCGTTTGTAGGTTTTCTTCTGTGTGTTGTATTAAATGGGTTAGGTTCAGAGGCGTCATCCTCAAAATTGATTTTGTCATAATGTTTTGAACTTTGGCATGTGGCACTGTCAAGATTTTCAAAGATGTCAGGCAAGCTGTTAATTAAGGAAGGGCTCCTAGTTTCCTGTGAGTTATTGTGATATAACAGCATTGGTTCTTTGAATGGCAGGTCCCATAAGCCCAACTGCCCACTGGAGTCATCCCTAGACCAGTTACGAACAATGATCGAAGCCTTCAATCCCTGTTCAGAAGGTTCTGACAGTTCTCACAGATCTCCTGAGTTATTTTGACAAGACTTGTAGATAATAGCGCTAATTTTCAAACTATTTATCTTGGACTGGTAAAATGGCTTCTCATGCAGCAACACTATCCTGAACTGTGAGAAGCACAACATTTTGATATTGATATGTTTTTCACAATTTTACCTGATCTGCAATGGAAAGAGAAGTGATACAAAGTTATAGACAGGCATAATTCTAAATATGACCAAACCCAGTAGACCTGGATGTTACACTATTACCAAGAAGAGATTATTACACAAAGTCTATGATTAAAGATGAAGGAACTCAACCAACTCTTTCAACTTGATTCAAATCCGGAGCAGGAAAAGAATAAGTGTATAAGTGTCAGTGAAGGAAACAGTCAACATTTTACATTCTCTTTGAACTGAAAAATGCAATATATATGTGTGAAATTGAAACCAAATGGAGCAAAGTGAGAAAGTAGGGACAATGAGGACATAGTGCCCATCCCCAGCCTTGCTTTAATCCATTTGTTGTTGAAACTATGCTTTTCTAACATCAAATTTGATCATTCTGAACATTCGAATTCACCCCAGATGACTTTCCATTCCTCATTCTGTAAACTTTCAAAACACCTCTTGTACCTCAAATCGTTCTACTCAAGTTCTTAAAGCGTCCAGCGTGCTATGTAATTACAATATGAAAAATAATTGGATATAAGTTGACACCAAGTCAAATATGATATTAAGACACAAAATCAGAAATTGCTGGAAGATCTCAGCGGATCTGGCAGCAGCTGTGAAGAGAAATCAGAGTTAACATTTCAGGTTCACTGACCCTCAGAACTGATGAAAACTGGGGAAAATGTTGCTATTTATGCAACAGTTGGTGGGGATGGGATGGGGGGGTGGGGGGGCGTGGGCACGGTGGTGGTAAGGAGTAAATGATGTGTGGCTATACAGTCCAAAGAGAGAGCAAGGCATTTGGACAGACAAAGGAGTGGCTAACAATCGGTCTGGGAGAATGAATACCTACTAATGGGAACAATTGGTTGCTAACAATGGGTTGTGTGTCATAGCAGACCATGTGATAATAAAAGCTTGGTGTGTGGGGATTGGGGTAAGGACATGGGAGAAGGTGCGTCAAACCCTAAAATTGTTGAACTCGATATTGAGTCCAGAAGGCTGTAGAGTGTATTAAGACAGGTCGTCAAACTTTTGGTAAAATGTTTTTTTAAAAAAAACACGAAATAGTGGAATTGAAAATGTGATTCATTGAACTTAGGGACTGAACCCTAAACCCCACCTCTTCCTCCATTACATTGATGACTGTATCGGCGCCGCCTTGTGCTCCCACAAGGAGCTCGAACAATTCATCCACTTCAGCAACAACTTCCACCCCAACCTTAAGTTCACCTAGACCATCTCTGATACCTCTCGCTCCTTCCTGGACCTCTCTATTTCCATTTCTGGCAACCACCTGGAAACTGATATCCATTTCAAGCCCAACGACTCCCACAGCTACGGAGAATACACCTCCTCCCACCCACCTTCCTGCAAAAATGCCATCCCCTATTCTCAATTCCTTCGCCTCCGCCGCATCTGCTCCCAGGATGTGCCATTCCACTCTCGTACATGTCAGATGTCCTCGTTTTTCATGGACCGCAACTTCCCCTCCTCAGTGGTCAAAACGCCCTCGACCGTGTCTCCTGCATTTCCCGCAACTCATCCTTCACAGCCCCTCCCCACAATAACAACCAAAGCAGAATCCTCCTCCTCCTCACGTACCACCCCACCAACCTCCAGATCCAACGCATCATCCTCCGACACTTCCGCCGTCTGCAATCCGACCCCACCACCAAAGACATTTTTCCCTCCCCACCCTTATCTGCTTTCTGGAGGGACCACTCTCTCTTGGACTCCCTTGTCCACTCCACACTCCCCTCCAGCCCCACCACACCCGGCACTTTTTTCCCTGCAACTGCAGGAAGTGATACACCTGCCCCTGCACCTCCCCCCTCACCCCCATCCCAGGCCCCAAGAAGACTTTCCACATCAAGCAGATGTTCACTTGCACATCTGCTAATGTGGTATACTGTATCCACTGTTCCTGTTGTGGCCTCCTCTACATCGGGGAAACCAAGCGGAGGCTTGGGGACCGCTTTGCAGAACACCTGCACTTGGTTCGCACTGAACAACTGCACCTCCCAGTCGCGAACCATTTCAACTCCCCCTCCCATTCCTCAGATGACATGTCCATCCTGGGCCTACTGCAGTGCCACAACGATGCCACCCGAAGGTTACAGAAACAGCACCTCATATTCCGCTTGGGAACCCTGCAGCCCAGTGGTATCAATGTGGACTTCACAAGCTTCAAAATCTCCCCTCCCCCACCGCATCCCAAAACTAGCCCAGCTTGTCCCCGCATCCCTAACCTGTCCTTCCTCCCACCTATCCCCTCCTCCCACCTCAAGCCCCACCCTCATCTCCTACCTACTAACCTCATCCCGCACCCCCCCCGACCTGTCCGTCCTACCTGGACTGACCTATCTCCTCCCTAACTCCCCACCTACACTCACCTTTACTGGCTCCATCCCCGCCTCTTGACCTGTCTGTCTCCACTCCACCTATCTTCTCCTCTATCCATCTTCTATCCACCTTCCCCTCTCTCCCTATTTATTTCAGAATCCCCTTCCCCTCTCCCATTTCTGAAGAAGGGTCGAGGCCTGAAATGTCAGCCTTTCTGCTCCTCTGATGCTGCTTGGCCTGCTGTGTTCATCCAGCTCTACACCTTGTTATTTAAGACACCAGCTGTTGGGCTAAGGTAACGGGAAATGAATAAAATGCTAAAGATGGCAGAAAGCAGAGTTCTCAAGTGATCTGTGAGATTGAAAAATGTTACAAAGAAGCCATTGAAATATTTGCTATCAGTTACATCATCAGTATTCCAAATTGCCTCCATATACCCCAAAATTTAACATTATTCTCTCTGCATAAATTTTACAATCTCATTCCTTTTACTACTTAGCTTCCCCAGTGCTACTAACATTAAAGAATGTGCATAGCTAAGGCAATGAGATGGGAGAGATCAATGTTTTTTGATGACAGAGCAGAAAGAGGCCGTTTAGCCCATTGAGTCCAGACCAACCTTCCAAAGGCCATCCTAACCATGCCCACCCCATCCCTGTAATCTTGCATTTACCATGGCCAGTCTGCACATCCCTGGATTTTATGGGGCAATTTGGCATGGCCAATCCACCTAACCTGCACATCTTTCGACTGTGGGAAAAGACCAGAGCACCTAGCAGAAACCTATGCAGACGCAGGGAGAATGTGCAAACCAAGGCTGGAATCAAACCTGGATCCCTGGTGCTGTGAGGCAGTGTGATAACCACTGTGCCACCCTAAATCTCAGACTTGATGCTGTGACTATTGTTTAAATGTTTCATCATTGTTACGTCATCTTCCATTACTTTTGTTACAGAATTTGTTCCCCAATGTGTTTAATGCTTCTTTCCACTAATGTAAAATTCATCTTCACAGATCATCCCGTCCCTTTGAACTGACTTTTAAATTTAAATTAATGTCCTTTGTTTTTCCTAGTTCCATTAAAGGTGGTAGACCGAAACTATGTTTCTCAGCGCCATCTCTTGTGGCATTGCAGAAATGCAAGCACTGCCTTTCTCTGTCTCTTGGATTTTCTAACGTCTGCTTTGTAATATGTATTATATTGATAAGGTGAAGTGTCAGAGTATGTGAAAGCACATTAGCACATTAAACACATACATGAACTGACTATTCTTACGTCTGGTCTTATTTGCGCAAATTTTTATTTTTTATGTAACAAAAGTGGCAGTGAAGATGACATCTGTCATTCTTTGGCTTGTTGTGTGACATTTTCAACCACTGATTAAATGCGTTTTAGATGAATTTGTTCTTCTTAAATTTACTGATATATTTTAATGCAAGTACTCACGTTGAATCTTGTCTGCCTCTCATAGTTTGTTTGCAAGGGACTGCATCACTGTGATGGACAGCAGTGGTGAGGTGCTTATTGTGTCACTCTTTTATTTGGAAATGGGACAATATGACTGGATCCATGAGATACATCAAAAGGCTTGGAATATTATTAGGCTCAAGAACCATCAGTTTGTAGATTGAAAGGATGTGCATGATTCACAGAAATAATTTTTTGGAACTTGAAGGTGAAAGTGAAGAGATCAAGACTCAGAAAAATGCAATTCTCAAATATAAAGAAAGCAGATTTAGCAAGGTAGATTAACCATGGGAAATGCAGGGTTACATGGATGGGTAGGGGGGCTGAGTGTGGGTGGGATACTCTTTGGAGGGTCAGTGTGAACTAGATGGGCTGAATGGCCTGCTTGCCTGCTGGAGGCATACCATGATTCTATGATAGATTTGCTAACATACATTGGCCTGAAAATATAGGATATTCTAACAAGCCTTTTGCTTCCAAACAAAGTGAAAAATGGAAACATTTTAAATAATCTTCACCAAGCTGGGGAACATTCCAGTTCAAAGTTTTGGCAAAGATCTGTAGCTCGGGTTGTGGGTGAGGTTGTTGACTTCCTTGCTGAGCTGGCTTGTTCTCGTTCACACATTTCAACACCATGCTAGGTGACATCATCAGTGGAGCCTCCAATGAAGCGGTGTTATTCTACTCCACTTGGAATTTACACTGTTTTATCTGTTATGGTGAGTAGTGTCACTTCCGGTTTTGAGGAAGGGTCACTGGACCCGAAACGTTAACTCTGCTTCACAAATGCTGCTAGACCTGCTGAGCTTTTCCAGCAACTTCTGTTTTTGTTCCTGATTTACAGCATCCGCAGTCCTTTTGGTTTCTATATAGTGAAGAAGGCATTTGGTACACTTGCCTTTATTGGTCAGTGCATTGAGTATAGGAGTTGGGAGGTTATATTGCAGCTGTACAGGACATTTAAGCCACTTTTGGAATATTGCATGCAATCTGGTCTTCCTGCTTTAGGAAGGATGTTGTGAAGCTTGAAACGTTTCAGAAAAGGTTTACAAGGATGTTGCCAGTGTTGGAGGGTTTAAGCTATAGGGAGAGACTGAATAGGCTGGTGCTATCTTCCCTGGTTCGTTGAAGGCTGAGGGGTGACCTTATAGAGGTTTATAAAATCATGCGGGGCATGGATAACGTAAATAGTCAAGGTCTTTTCCCTGGAGTCAGGGAGTCAAAAACTACAGGACATAGGTTTAAGGTGAGAGGGGAAAGATTTAAAAGGGATCTAAGGGGCAACCTTTTCACACAGAGGGTGTTGTGTATGTGCAATGAGCTGCCAGAGGAAGTGGTGGAGGCCAGTACAATTACAATATTTAAAAGGCATCTGGATGGTATATGAATAGGAAGGGTTCAGAGGGATATGGGCCAAATGTTGGCAATTGGGACTAGATTTACTTAGTATGTCTAGTTGGACTGAAGGGTCTATTTCCATGCTGTTCATCTCTATGACTCAATGACTCTTAACTATTTTAATCCTATTCTCCAGCATTTGGCCTTTTGTATGCCTTGACATCACAAGTGTACATCTGTATACTTCTAAATATATGAGAGTTTCTACTTCTACAGGCCGTAAATTCCAGATTCCCACCACCATTTGGGTGAAAACATTTTCCTCACATCCCTTCCAAACTCCTTGCCCGTTACCTTAAATCTGTGCCCTTTATCTGATCATTGATTACTCCACCAAGGGATAAAGTTTCTGTCTATCTTGCCTACATCCCATATAATTTTGTATATCTCAGTCATGCCCCCTTTTCAGTTTCCTCTGCACCAAGGAAAACAATACCAGTCTATCTAAACTCTTCATAACTAAAACTGTCCAGCCCAGACAACATCTTGGTAAATCTCTGCACTCTCTTCAGTGTAATCACAAATAATGTGGATTCCAGATTTTCACACAAAACTCCAGCTGTGGCCTAACCAATGTTTTATACAGTTGCAAAATTATCTCCCTGCTGTTAAACTATCTCGCAAGGCAAGCGTCTCATATGTTTTCTTAGCCAAGTTATCTATCTGTCCTGCTACCTTAAGGGACCGATGGACATGCACACCAAGGTTCTTCTGATCCTCACTGTTTCCTAAGGTGCTGCTGTTCATCATATATTCCTTTGTTTTGTTTGACATGCCTAAGTGCATCTGTTCACATTTGTCTGGTTTAAATTCCATTTGCCACTGGTCAGCCCATCTGACCAGCCATCTATATCCTCACATAATCTATCCTCTTCACTATTTACCAACCAACCAATGTTTGTGTATTCTGTGAAATCACTATCAACCATCCTACATTCAAGTCTAATTCATTTATATATATCATAAACACCAAGGGCTCCAAAATGGATCCCTTTGAAACCCCCACCCCTTGACCATCATCCTCTGCTTCCTGTCACTCAGCTAATTGTGGATCCAATTATCCAAATTTCATTGGATTTCCATGAGTTCTTACCTTCTCTATCAGTCTCCCATATGGGACTTTATCAGGAGGCTATGTTGAATGTGTTACCCACAACTACGCACCTGGTTTCCTCTATGAAAAATTCAATCAAGTTAGTCAGACATGACCATCCCGTAACAAAACCATGCTGACTGTTCTTGATTAATCGTTGCCTGTCAAGTGCAGATTAATTCTGTCCCACAGAACTGCTTCCCATAGTTTCCCCACTATTGAGATTAGACTGACTTGCCTGTAGTTTCCCAGTTTATCACTTGTTCTCTTCTTGAATAACGATACCACATTGGCTGTCATCCACTCCTCTGGCTCCTCTCCTGTGGCCAGAGAGGAACTGAAAACTATTGCCAATGCCCTGTTATTTCCTCTCTTGCCTCACTGGACAATTTGGGATGCATTTCATCGGCCCTGGATATTTACAGGTAGTTCTGCTATAACTGTGTTTCATTATTGCGAATTGGCTGTAATGCAAATGATGAATAGTGGATGCTATTTAGATAATGCGAACTTTCTGCTGTACAGGTATAGCAATTGTCTATAGCAATTTCCTTATAATGCGATTTTCTATGGTGATTTTTTATAGCGCGAGGTCACACAAAAATGCAACTATCATGTTATTGGAGAATATCTGTATCTACTTTTAAACCTGCCAAACCACTCAGAACCTCCTCTCCGTCTCTGTTCATTTCTTTAAGTATGTCCCACAGTCCTGCTCCCTAATTTCTATGCCAACATCATCCCACTTAATAATAAACACCAACACTAAGTATGCATTTAGAATCTGACCCATGTCTTCTGTCTCCATGTACAAACTACCACTGTGGTTCTTAATGCGTCCTACTCTTTCCTAGCTGTCCTTTTAATGTACTTGTAAAATAACTTGGGATTTTATTCCTGCCATCATTCTTTCATGCCTATTTTTACTCTCTTAATTTTCTTTTTATGTTTCCCCTGGATACTCTATATTCCTTTAGGGCTTCTGCTGTTTTGATCCTTCAGCATCTGCCATAAGCCTCCCTCTTTCTCTTTATCCAATCCTATGGATACCTTGATATCCAGAGTCCACAGGATTTGACGATTCCACCTTTTGTCTTTACTGGAACTTAAAAGTGATAATCGACTCTCCCTATTTCCTTCTTGACAGGAAGGACAGACAGGAAGGTAAGGGAGGTGGTGTAGCTCTGACATTCAAGGATGACATCAGGGCGGTGCTGAGAGATGATATAGGTTCTATGGAGAATGAGGTTGAATCCATTTGGGTGGAAATTAGAAATTCTAAGAGGAAAAAGTCACTGATAGGCGTAGTCTATAGGCCACCAAATAATAACATCACATTGGGGTGGGCAATAAACAAAGAAATAACTAATGCCTGTAAAAATGGTATGGCAATTATCATGGGGGATTTTAATCTACATGTAGATTGGTCAAGCCAGCTCGGTCAGGGTAGCCTTGAAGAGGAGTTCGTTGAGTGTATCCGTAATAGTTTTCTTGAACAGTATGTAATGGAACCGACGAGGGAGCAAGCTATCCTAGATCTGGTCCTGTGGAATGAGACAGGAATAATTAATGACATCATAGTTAGGGATCCTCTTGGAAGGAGTGATCACAGTATGGTTGAATTTAGAATACAGATGGAGAGTGTGAAGATAAAATCCAATACCAGGGTCCTGTGCTTGAACAAGGTGGACTACAATAGAATGAGGGAGGACTTGGCTAAAGTAGACTGGAAACAAAGTTGACAGAAACAAACTGGGACAGTTGACGAGCAGTGGAGGACTTCCAAAGCAATTTTTCAAAGTGCTCAGCAAAAGTATATTCCAGTGAAAAGGAAGGACTGTAAGAAAAGGGGTAATCTGCCATGGGTGTCTAAGGAAATTAGGGAGGCTATCAAATTGAAAGAGAAGGCATACAAAGTGGCCAAAAACAGCATGAAACTAGAAGATTGGGAAAACTTTAAAGGTCAACAGAAAGCCACAAAAAGAGCTATAAAGAAAAGCAAGATACAACATGAGAAAAAACTAGCACAGAATATAAAGACAGATAGCAAAAGTTTCTATAAATATATAAAACGAAGAAGAGTGGCTGAAGTAAACGTTGGCCCTTTAGAGGATGAGAAGGGGAATTTAGTTATGGGATATGATGAAATGGCCGAGGCATTGAACAGGTATTTTGTATCGGTCTTCACAGTGGAGGACACCAATAACATGCCAGTAATTGACAAAGAGACAAAGGTAGGTGAGGACCTGGAAACAGTCATTATTACGGAAGAGGTAGTGTTGGGAAGCTAATGGAGCTAAGGATTGATAAGTCTCCTGCCCCTGATGGAATGCATCCCAGGGTACTAAAAGAGATGTAGGGAGAAATAGCAGGTGCACTGGCGGTAATTTTCCAAAATTCGCTGGACTCTGGGGCAGTCTCAGCAGATTGGAAAATAGCAAATGTGACGCCACTGTTTAAAAAGGGAGGTAGACAAAAGATGGGGAATTATAGACTGGTTAGCTTAACCTCTGTAGTGGGGAAGATGCCTGAGTCTATTATCAAGGAAGAAATAGCAAGGCATCTCGATAGAAATTGTCCCGTTGGGCAGACGCAGCATGGGTTCATGAAGGGCAGGTCATGCTTGACAAATCTTTTGGAATTCTATGAAGACATTACGAACAAGGTGGACAATGGGGACCCAGTGGATGTGGTGTACCTAGATTTCCAAAAGGCCTTTGACAAGGTGCCGCACAAGAGGCTGCTGCATAAGATAAGGATGCATGGCGTTCGGGGTAAAGTATTAGCACGTATACAGGATTGGTTGACTAACAGGAAGCAAAGAGTGGGGATAAATGAGTGATATTCTGGCTGGCAATCAGTGACTAGTGGTGTGCCTCAGGGATTGGTGTTGAGACCGCAATTATTTACAATTTATATAGATGATTTGGAGTTGGGGACCACGTGTAGGGTGTCAAAGTTTGCAGATGACACAAAGATGAGTGGCAGAGTAAAGTGCGCAGAGGACTCTGAAACTTTGTAGAGGAACATAGATACATTGAGTGAGTGGGCAAAGGTCTGGCAGATGGAATACAATGTAAATAAATGTGAAGTCGTACATTTTGGTAGGAGTAAAAGCAAAAAGGACTATTACTTGAATGGTAAAAAGTTGCAGCATGCTGCTATGCAGAGGGACCTGGGTGTCCTTGTGCATGAATCACAGAAGGTTGGTCTGCAGGTACAACAAGTAATTAGGAAGGCAAATGGAATTTTGTCCTTCATTGCTAAAGGGATTGAGTTTAAAAGCAGAGAGGTTATGTTGCAGCTGTACAAGATGCTGGTGAGGCCACACCTGGAGTACTGTGTGCAGTTTTAGTCTCCTTACTTGAGAAAGAATGTACTGGCACTGGAGGGGGTGCAGAGGAGGTTCACTAGGTTGATTCCGGAGTTGACGGGGTTGGCCTATGAGGAGAGACTGAGTAGATTGGGATTATATTCATTGGAATTCAGAAGGTTGAGGGGGGATCTTATAGAAACGTATAAAATTATGAAGGGAATAGGTAAGATAGAAGTAGAGAGGATGTTCCCACTGGCAGGTGAAGCTAGGACAAGAGGGCATAGCCTCAAGATTAGAGGGAGCAGATTTAGGACTGAATTGAGGAGGAACTTCTTCACCCAGAGGGTTGTTAATCTATGGAATTCCTTGCCCAGTGAAGTAGTTGATGCTACTTCAGTAAACATTTTTAAAGCCAATGTAGATTTTTTTTGAACAATAAAGCAATTAAGGGATATGGTGAGAGCGCGGGTAATTGGATCTGAGTCCACAAAAAGATCAGCCATGATCTTATTGAATGGTGGAGCAGGCTCGAAGGGCCGGATGGCCTACTCCTGCTCCTAGTTCTTATGTTCTTATGTTGAATGTGTCCACAAAGATTTACCAGAAGGTATTTGCTCCCAGTTCATTCTGGCCAGATCATATCCGATCCTATTAAAATTGGCCTTCCCCTGTTTAGAACTTTAGTTTTAGGCTTATCCTTGTCCTTTTCCATAACAGTCTTGAAACCACCAGAGTTATAATAATTGTCTGCAAATTGTTTCCCACTGATATTTCAACCACATCCAGTTTCATTTCCTAAAACTAAGTCCAGGACTTTTCTTGTACGGCCTTCTACATAGTGGTTTAAAAGCTCCCTTGGATACCTTATAAGAATTCCACTCCCTCTAAACCTTTCATACTACTTAATGTTGGGGAAGTTGAAATCCTCTAATGTCCCTATTTTACATTTTACATTTCTCTGAAATTTGCATACATATCTTCTCCAGTTTTCTTGCACTGTTAGGGGACTTGTATTATACACACAGCAATGTGATTGCTCTTTTTTGATGTTTCAGTTCTACCCATATGGTTTTATTTGAGAATCCTTGAAAATGTCATCCTCCTTTAACGGTGTAATAGATTCCCTGATCAATACTGCAGCACCTATTCCTCTTTTACCTCCTTTCCTATCTCACTTGAAGACACTGTATCCTGGAATCTTGAGCTGCCAATCCTCTCCCTCTCTCAGCAATGTCTCAGTGCTAGCAATTATGTCATACCTCCATGTGTTATATATGCTCTCAACTCACTTGCCTTGTTCGTCAGACTCCTTGCATTAAAATAAATACCATCCAAACTTGCCAAACTCCCTTGTGGCTTAACTGGCCGATAATTTCTGTGCATTATTGACTCCCTTGATATCTCTTCTAATTCTGGCTGCTCATCTCCCCTGCTGAACCTTCTCTCTGGAACCCAACCCACTATTTGTCATTTGGCATTTTCTTAGGTTGTGTGCTCTGAGACAGATGTGTGAGAGAGATGGTTAGCAAGAGAAGCAACTGAAGTTACTGAACACATCCTGTGATATAATTACAACAGTTTGATGGCTAATTGGAGTTTCCAAATCTGCAGAGATAGCAAGATCTGCAGATGCTTGAGTCAGAGACAACACAGTGTGGAGCTGGAGGAACGCAGCAACACAGGCAGCATCAGAGAAGCAGGAAAATTGACATTTCAGGTCGGGACCCTTTTTTTTAATGGATCCATCTGCATCTGAAACTTTTCGTGAGATTAGGAATCTGATGACTTTGTCAACCTCTCCAACAGAGCTTTTTAAAGCTTTCATATCTGGCCTACTCTGGAAGCTTTTCTGCAGCTACAATATATATGATGGATGGATAGTTTAATGCATTTCTAAAGTGCTCAGCCCTTTGATAGCTGACTTACTGTTCAGAAAGATTTGCCATCTGCACTGAGTACAGTTGAGTTGCCATGTGGGGTTGTGCAATAGTTCTGTCTAGCTCATTGGATTTGTACTTGATATTGCCAGGAGTAGTCACTGATGGAGTGTATGTACTGATTATTATTCGTTATTTAGAATCAGCAAATTAGTATGAGTCAATTGTTTATAATCTTAAGGAGAGTATTCAAATATTTGGCAATATCAGAGCATATAGAAACTGGGCTAATGATGCACCACTGAATGCACTCTTGTAAAGGTTGACATTGAATTTTGGTCTAAAATAATCTTTCTTCAAATTGACCTCGACATAGGTTGACCCTTTTTGTCAGGGATCAAAGTCCAAAGTAATTCAGAAACCATGCATATTTCTGGAGATATTAATAATTCTATTTAATTGAGCGTAGAAATACTAATAAAATGAGTACTAATAAGTAAATACTTAAAACAAAATTTTCAAGTTATCAAACTATGAATGTTAAATTTGAATGCATTCATTGATGCAGCAGTTGATTGAACATCTTCTACTGTGTGAGTACAAAGTTGAACATCACTGTTTGAAAGCAATGCTATTACGGTGCACTGTCACATTTACCACACGAGGATTTAGTAGAAAGCTTATAAAGAGCAATTATCACAATAGGAGTTTGAGATAATGACCTAGATAATCATTGCAACTGCAATTCAGCAAGACTCAAATGTTGAGAATAAGCCTCTGAATTGACATTAATAGTAGTAATCGTAACTTATTGCTACATGTATATATGAAATTACAGTCAAATGTGTGGAAGTCGCCATAAGCAGGCACCACTTTAATTAGATAAGTTATAAAAAGAAATAAATCATACAAAGTTAGGACAAATTTCATTTTTGTGCCACACTCCACAGCCGCTAAACCATTCCACCTGGACTCAGCAACAAGGAGGAAGCAGCCTCTGCCACCTCTGACCAGACCCACAACATCATTTCTACCGATACTCCAGTTGCCACCATAGCCAGGAGACAGTCCTAACTCTTGAGGACTGGGGCCCTTCTCCAGTTCCAAGGACCGATTGACTGTCCAAATTAACTCTCAAGATCATTCACTCTGACCCTGTTGCAGATGCCTCCAAAACATCAGATGAAAAGAACAGACCTCAATTCATCGACACTGGAACAGTTGCTCAAGCACAATCGCCATGGCCATCAGGAAAGGATCAGATCTGTCACTCGATAACTCCCCACAACCTCTCTCCACCACCACAGCCAAGGGAAGAAGAAAAAATGAATTTGATTAAAAAGTGAGATGAAGGAAAATAAGATAAAATAATAAAAAGAAAGAAGGATGCAGTCAGTCATGCAAGAGGGAGTGGATGGGCTGGGACCCCAAAAACCACCTACCCTGCTGCTTCCACCATCTTGAATAGATTTTGAAAGGATGGACAGCATTCAGTGAGAGTACACATGAAGAATAGAAACCATTCTACAATCATTACAAAGAGGAGTCATATACAAGTTGATATCAGATGAGGTCACTTTACCTGGTGAAGGAGCTGTAAACTTGTGATTTCAAATAAACCTTTTGGACTATAACCCAGTGTCGTGTGACTTCTGACTTTGTTCACCCCAGTCCAACGCTGGAACCTCCACATCAAGGTCACAAAGTGGTAGTAGCCAGTTCTTCAAAAGATATGATTTTTGTAGAACTCACTAAACACACAGGTGTAGACAGTATGAAATCCATAACAACAGAACTTGTTCATTGGCCAGTTTAGACAGTGATCTAGAATTATTAGTAAGCAGATGTATTATCTACCATATCTAGTGTCCTTCTGCAGTTGTGGTCATTTGAAAATAATTCATTCAGACTTTTGTGAAAAGGAAAACAAAAATACTTATTGATAGCTTCTCTAAGTGGATTAATAAAGCACTTAGGTCGAAAAACCAACACTAAATGAACCAAGTAACCATCTACTTTTGCTTGTTCTAAGGGGATTTTGCTGTAACGTGATAGTTGCATTCCTGTGCAACATCTCGTTATAGAAAATCACGCTGTACAAATAACAGGGCCTATGGAAAAAGTAGGGTTAGGGGCAGCCCACCAAAAGAATCACTCAAAATTGGTCAAAAATCACTCAAAAGCCTAACACAAAGGATGGTTTGAATAAATGTTCAATTCATATCTAATAATGAAATAAAAGTAAACTTAACATCTTATTTTGAAAAAATGTCAAGATGACTTGATGGGGGAGGAGGTTTTGAGTTGCTCTGTTGTAAGTGCAGGGGCTGAGGGTCATCATCATCATCAGCATCATCATCATCACCTTCAGGTGCAGTTATGGTTGCAGGGTTAGGGCCAAAAATTGTTAATTCAGAGGTGGATGGCTGTGGTTCATTGTCCTATGAATAAAAAATGAAAGAACTGCAGATGCTGTAAATCAGGAACAAAAACAGAAGTTGCTGGTAAAGCTTAGCATGTCTGGCAGCATCTATGAAGAAAAAATCAGAGATAACATTTCGGATCAGTTCTGAGGAAGGGTCACTGGACCCAAAATGTTAACTCTGATTTTTTTCTTCACAGATGCTGTCAGACCTGCTGAGCTTTTCTAGCAACTTCTGTTTTCATTCATTGTCTTCTGGCTGTTTCTTGTGTGTTGGCTCGAAAAAGACATCCAGTTTTTGCTGCTTTGCCCTTTTTCTTCTTTCTTGAAGAAGCTGGTCATAGGGTGTCAAATAAGATCTTATTCCACGAACTGCTACCCTGCTGCATTCTACATTGTAATTGTTGTCCTGTTAGATCTAAAACTGCTTCTCAATTTCCCTCAGGATAGAAGACAAAACAGAAGTGGAAAGCTCTCATGGTGCTGCATCCTGGACTACTACTTCTTCATTTCCGCCTTCCAAATCCCCCTCAGTGACAAGTTGTTGTAGATCAGCTACACAGAGGTCTTCACAGTGGGACTCAAGTAGCTCTTCAACATCCTCACTCTTCATTTCTTCAAATCCAACTTGCTTTGCAAGATCAACACAATGTTCTTTGATTCTTGGGAGCTCCTCTGATGGATCAAAGGTTTTAAATCTTGAAAAAAATCTGGGAGACGCTTCTGCCAAACTGCATGCAAGCAGTCCTTACTAACACCACCCAGGCCTCTACGATAATGTCAATTGCATTTTTTATGCTAAAGCTCTTCCAAAATTGAAGAACACTGTCCTTATCACTCTCAGTGGCTGCAATCAGCCTCTTAAATGTGTGCCTTAAATAATAAGCTTTAAAAGCTGCTATTGCACCCTGGTCCATGGGTTGAAGGAGAGAAGTTGGAATTGATGGAACTGTGTTATAGCCAACGCAAGTTGGCATTTTAGAAATAGCGCTCCCATATTCGTCAATTGCATTTTGGCAATTCGTATTACTGGAACATGCATTATAGCAGTACCCTCTGTTCCTGAATGTTTTGTCTCAGTGTTTGGTCCTCAATTTGTTCTGTCTCAGCCAAATACGCCATAAAGCAAAATTGCATCAAACACAGCTTGTTCCTGTTTCTCATTCAAGAAAATAGCTGAGAGATTTGTCAGGATAGTAAAAGGTACACATAACTAAGAAGCAAGTGCTGCACGCATGGGTGTTCAAGATTTAGTATGAAACAATGGCTTGATAATTTTCTGATAAAATATAGAACAATTGTGTACCATAGACCAGTTGAGATTTTTTAAGAGACGCTTAAGGATACATTTGAGTCTGTTCTACCAGCCTCAGCTGTTATAGACAAACACAAAAGTTCAGTCAAACTTGTGAAAATGACACAGTTTCAAGCAAAATGGACATAACTGAGGTTTGACTCCACATTTAAGTCACGTCAGTGGGATGTGGGAACTGCAGCATTTGTGTATACAATGAAAAGGCATTTGGCTGAAATTAATGGAAAGATGCGAAAAATTCATACAGATCACATGATCCAGGCACGGGATGAACCAAAAGATGAGCATGATTTCAAACTCATGCCAGAACTTGAACCTTCACTGCTGAAGTACCACTTCCCAAGAAATAGGATTTTGAGTACTGAACCAAAAGCAAATAGTTCAAAGCTTGACTTCACACCAAAACCTATAAGATCAAAAAACTCAACTTAACTTGTAGATGTAGTGAGCCTGTAGTAGTAATGCCAAATGTGAACATTCATAAAGATGAGCTTATTTGTATGTGACTACTATGGTCACACAATTAGTGAAACAGGAAATAGTTTAAGGAAATATATTGTTATTCAGACATGTCTTCTTTATGATAACACATCAACCAGTCATTCCACTTGCGAACGACTCAGCACTCTCCTGTCATGCAGTATTAATATCGGTTTTCCTTCTGAATTGGTACACTTGAGAACTGTCGTGATGAGTGGGCAAGATGAAAAGCACCAACAGCTTATTTTTTTTGGTAATATTCAACACAATAGACAAATTCCACAACTGATCATCTTACTTTTTGGCCAAAGTACTGGCTGGGTAAAGCATCTAAATTTATATCGTTACAGGTGCATACGGTAGGACCAGAAAGCAAGTGCAGACTCCAACCACGGTCATTACAAGACACAGACATTTACTTAGAAACATGCTAATGATTTCAGTTGCTATCATTTTTAAATGCAGATCTAAGCGGTTGAAATAGCAACTAGAAATACATTAATTAAGGTTTTTAAATATATGTATTGGGGTAAAACTTGCAACACTTCACATGTTTAGAATGACGTTTTCAAAAATCCATTGTTCTTTACAGAACCTACTGTCTTCTGAACATGTAAAATGATGGAAAAGTTTGTTATACTGAAATTTTTTTTAAAATTACTTCAGAAAAGGAACCAGCTTAACGTACGACTTTAATCCTACACCAAAATACTACTACGTACAGTATACAATGACTCAATAATATCACACTTGACTGTCCATTTATCACAATCTCTACAAAAGCCACATTTCATCTATTTCCGTTTCCGGTTCTAGTAAGTTCCTTTTGCAACGTCATCCCTTAATGGAGAGACGAGTGTGAAACGCCACAAGTCAGCTGGATAAGTTTTTGAGAAACAAATATTATTTTTAAAATGGTACGGCGACTGTCCGGCTCTGAGAGGTATTGTTTCAATATTTGACGGCCTTCCTGTTTTTTTGCGTGTATGAGCAGATTACCCATGGTGCTGTGGTGCAATGAGGAAGCGGCCGTTGGCTGACAGACAGCTCGAGGATGGCGGAGAACGCGGAGCTGTGTTCTAGAACTGGAACGAGAATCATCCGGGTTACTGTCAAGACTCCTAAAGACAAAGAGGAATTCGAGCTGGCGCAGGACTGCACCGTTAAAGAGGCGAGTGCGTTAGGGACCCGCACCGGCTAACGCTTTCCCTCATCGCACTGTGTCATCGCTAGTAGGAGCCGGGGATAAAGCATATCATGCGGCCCGGCGACCACCTTTTACGTTGTCAGTCGTTTTTTGGCTGAGCTCAGATAAGACTGGAACGATTCCTCTAAATGTTCAGGCACTGCTGTGTCACCCCAGGCTTTTAGACATCGCCACATCATCAGCCCGAGCAGTTTAACGTTTAGCAGTCGAGGTGGTTCCTAGAGTACTCAGCAAGTTAATGTTGAGCATTTGTTGTAATTTTTGACGTACGCAGCATTGTGAATAGGACTTTGCGAACATGTTCTGATGTGATTTTGCGCTGGGTGCTAGTCACTGTAGTTCTAACCTGTTTCAGATTTCAAATCCAAGTGAGTGTGTACCATAGTCACCCACACGTTTTATTCATACGTTGTGGTTAGTCTTCACACGAGCTACTCGCGTAAATCATTTTTGCTGAGCCATACTGTTGCTTTAGAGTTTGCCCTCAAGTATTGCAATTGATTTTTTTTTATTATTTCCAAAGTGTTTCTTATTAATTTGGCTTTGAGATGTCTTGAATGCAACTGTGCAGTTCAGTGTTGAGGGTATGAAGGTAATTGAAAAGAATTGAGATTTTATAAAATAAGATAAATTTTGTGGATTTACGTAGACCAGGTTACAGAGGGCACGGGTGTGGTGGCTAAGAGGATAGTCATCTAAGGCATAGCAATAGGAGTGCAGAATGCACTCTTCAGGATGCATACGTTCTTTCATTGTGGCAGTAGTGATTAGGTGTTGTAAAACTGTGGAAAAAAATTGGAAGCGATTATCTTAACTCGATCTACTCGGGTAGAGCAGCTGCTTGTGCAGGCTTGAAAGTATTTAGAATATTTTGTTTTCGAAGCTGTTGTTCCTCCAGTATTGAACACTGTAAACAAGCATGACTTGATTTGTTTGTGTTTGCTAATTTGTATTGGTTATTATGTGGAATGATTTCTCTTTCTCTTTGCTTGTGTAGGTGATCCATTCTTTGAAATGATTGTCTGGTATCCAAAAACAGTGATAATATTATCACTGGTTTAAATAGAATTTGCTTCAGCTTTGTTTGCAGCTTGTAATTTGGGCTTTGCTTCCTTTGATAATGGAATATAGATGGGACATGTCCAATACCTGTAAGGTAAACAGTTACTTTTTAATTAGCCACTGGTTTGAACCGTTTGCCATCATTTGAGAATTTTCTTCAGATTTTAAGGTGTGTTTTCCCGCTGGAGTCCCAGGACGTTAGGGATCATAACAGTACCTCAGGAGCTCCTCCATGATGACCAAAGTACTCGGATTGGTTGGTTACAACAAAACTTGTATAAAACAGTTATGACATTGAGCCACATAGGATTATATGTCAGATAGCTAATGCTAAATCAGAAATGGGTTTTAAGAAGTGTCTTGGGGCAGGAAAGTGAAATGGAGAGGTGTGGATTCAGAATTCTAGAGCTTGAGGCTAAGGCAGTAGAAGACGCAGCCACCAATGGTAGCAGCATTGTAACTGTGAATACAAAAAAGCCAGCAAGTATATGAAGGATAAATGACTATGAAGAGATTTGAAAACAAGGTTGCAAATTACATTTGTTGTTTCTCTGGGAGCCACTTTAGGCCGGCAAATAGTGTCGAAGGGGCTTGCTGCAACTTAAGACACAATCCAGCAGAGATTTGGATGGTCTCGGGCTTACTGAGATTGGAATATGGAAGATTAGTTAGCAGTCCTTTGGAAAGATGGTGTGAAACCTGAAAGGGTTCAGAAATGATTTACAAAGATGTTGCCACGGTTGGAGGGTTTGAGCTGAAGAAAGAAGTTGGATAAGCTGGGGCTATTTTCCCTGGGGCATCAGAGGCTGACGAATGACCTTTTAAAGAGGTTGAAAAAAATCATGAGGGGAATGAATAGTGTAAATAGGCAAGGTCTTTTCCCAGGGGTGGGGGAGGTCCAAAACTAGAGAGCACAGGTTTAAGGTGAAAGGAGAAGGATATAAGAGAGACCTAAGGGGCAACTTCTTCACGCAGAGGGTAGTGTGTGTATGGAATGAGCTGCCAGAGGAATTGGTGGAGGCAGGTATAATTACAACATTTAAAAGGCATCTGGATGGGTATATGAACAGGAAGAGGTTAGAGGGATATGGGCCAAATGCAGGCAAATGGCACTAGATTTAGATAGGATATTTTGGTGGCATAGACGAGTTGGACTGAAGGGTCTATTTCTATGCTGTATATCTCTATGACTTTAATGTGTTAAGGTAGTTGATTGTACAGGTAAAATGACATGGAAGAGAATTTCAACAGCAGATGAACTGAGAAAGGGCCAAAAGCAGACCGGTTACAAGCACTGTTTCTATTACCTTGTATTGCTGGAATAGTCGTTTTTTTTTTAAAAAGCTGTAAATAAATCTGGAATGTTAATAAATTTAAAATGACTAGCAGAATAGATTTCAAAATCACTGCTAGAGGTTCCGAATCAGTGTGTTAAGGTTCTTGAGTAATGCAATATTGTTATGTGCAATGAAATTGCTGTTGGCATTGTTGTACATTTTGCATTTAACCTTGATTGATTGCAAGTAATATTATTCAATTCCCTAGGAAGTATTTATATGTTTAATTGGATATCAGATTTAAATGGCAACCATATGTATTGTTTGGAAGCTGGCTGAATCGGTTTGATGGCTATTCCTTCTAGAGAATGTTTGTTTTTATCGGTACGATGTATGAAATAACGTAAAATATTTTGATACACTAGAATATTTCAAAGAAGGGTAATACCCAAAATGTTGACTGCTGCTTGGCCTGCTGTGTTCTTCTAGCCTCCTATTTGTCTAACAATAGAATTTGTTTGCCGTAGTTACTGTTTCGAAATTTATCTTCAGTTGTAATGGCAACTTGGGTTTTATTGATGCGACAACACTTGATAAATCTTCAACTTTTTATAATAGTTATAAAATACATTTGAAGTAGTTTTATGATTTGTATTTCTGCGAGCAATACACATGTCAGCATTCAGAACAGCTTTGAAGAAAGATCACTGGACCTGAAACATTGACTCTGCTTTCTCTCAGCAGATGTTGCCAGATCTGCTGAGTTTCTCCAGCAATTTGTTTTTGTTTCAGATTTTGAGTATTCGCAGATCTTTTGTCTTTTGTTTTTTGACACTTTTTAAAATAGATGAGTCCAAATGTAAATTAATAGTTTTTGTTATGCAGTTGTGCGGTATTTTTGAGAATATATTTTTCCTGACTCTGAGATGACAGACGTCTAATGTTGAAGTGCACGTGAAAATTGTTTGGGTTTTAAATTATCTTATGACATGTGCCCAGTGTATTTGCCATTTTGGGGAACATTTTAGATTGCTCAGTTTAAGAATAATATGGATTGTACTTGTATTCGGGCAAAATCTGTATTTAGTTGATTAGTGAATCATGTCATCTTTGAATATTGTTTTAGTCCTGTATGTTGGGTGCTTTTAAAATACGTTAATGTGTGACCAATGTCACATTCACATTTAATTGTAGATCCATAAATTTATGATTTGGAACATCTGCATAATTTACTTTTCAGAAATAAAAAAAAAACTACATGTGGTAAGTAAGTGCATATCATCACTGCTTCAGCAATTGAACAATCAGGCAGAAACATTGGGAGGTTGTTTTGCTCAGTTGGCCAGATAGTTAGTGTGATGTAGAATCATGCCACTGATGAGGGTTCAATCTCCATACCAGCTTTGGTACTTGGAGACCTGCTTCCTCATTGTGCTGCAGGATTAATGCTCCTCAGTCTATGTATAACTATATATATTTGTGTGGGATTGAGGGGGATGTCTGTGGTATTTTGGTACACTGCAGATGATTACTTGATTTCAGAGCTCAGTGTAGGGATTGCCATTTAAATGCCCAAGTGCTTACTGTCAAGGCAAGTTGTTATGCTATGCAAATTGAATTAGGCCATGCATGCAATTTTGTATTATGCAACATGGGATTATTCTTGGGTCTTTGGTCTGCTGTTGCTGTAACCAGAAGAATGTTTTTGTTCAAATATAGAAAGTAAAATGACTTACTTAATGTCATTATGAATTATTTTTAAGACTATGCACTAAAGATATACTGAATAGCTGAAGATTTAAACCCTAACTATCCAAGCCTCCTTTTGCTTGCACAATCATTGCTGTGCTGATTATTGTGTCAATAACTGGAATACCAAAAGTAGTTTCAGTGACTCAGCTGTTGTCTATGTCAAAGAATATGAACAATTACTTGGGGAATATTTGCATGACACCTGTGATCTTCTAAACAATGTGCAGAGCTCTGTGCTACAACGAACATTTTAAGTGTGCACTAAATATTGCATGTTGTAACCTAATTCCAGATAAGACAGTACTGTACATGCAGCTACTTTTCAGTTGGTAGTGCATGTTTAGTCAAACTGTACAATTTGTTGACTTAAGTTTTTCAGTAAACATGGAATCCTGAAAATTAGTACAATAAAAAGGGAGTTATTGTTAACACAAAGAGCTCAGGAACTTTTTTTCTAATGAATTTGTTGAAATCTTGTAGACTTTGCAGGAAATAAAGAAAAGAATTCACTGTATTAAGAGTTTGAGCGTGAAAGGTTATGAAGGAAAGATAAAAAGTAAAATTACCTTACAGACTCTACACATGCAATTAAAAATAATTTTGTTTCTCATACAATTATGTACCAATGTTGAAAAATCCATTTGACAAGTATTCCTAGAATTTGCTTACTGTACATCAGGCTGTGTGTGTCTGTATCAGCCACCCAGCCTAATCCAACATTTCAGCTGTAGATTCACAGCCTTGTAGTATGGCACTTCAACTGCATATCCCCAGTCCTTTTTTAAATGGCATGAGTGTTTCTTCAGGCACTGAGTTCTGGATCCCTGTCAGCCTCTCCGGATGAAATGATTTTTTTTCACACATTTCCTCTAAACCGCTACCTCTGTCTAAATCTATGCTCCCTTGTCTTGAAACTGTCAACCAAAGGTTGCACATATATAAACACGTGAATCAGAAACAGGTGCAGGGCATTCAGCCCCTTAAACTTGCTCTAATCTTTTTAATAAGGTCATGGCTGATCTGATTGTAACTTTAAATCTATGTTCCTGTCTAGCCAGATAACCTTTCAGTTCCATACTTAAGAACTTATCCACCTTTGCCTTAAAAATAATTAACCACTACCTTTTTTAGGAAGGAAGTTCCAAAGGCACTCAACCCTGTTAGAGAAAATATTTTCCTAATGTTTGTTTGAAATCTGTGATCCAGATTTCAGGAAACATCCTCTCCCTATCTACCTGGCAAGCCCTTTTGAACTTTGTTTCAGTCAAGTCTGTCTAGTCAGAAGTGGAGACCCACGTTTCTGCAGCCGGCAATAAGACATCAGAATGGTGTGTTGCTTCCCTGGTGCCAAGATAAAGGATATCTTGGAGAGGGCGCAGAATATTATCAAAGGGAAGAGGGACCAAGAGAAGGTCATAGTTCCAATGTGTATAAATGATGTAGGAAGAGAAAAGGATGAGATTTTGAGGAGAGAACATAGGAAGTTAGGCAGGAGTTTAGAAAGGACGTTCTCAGGTAGTAATATCTAGATTACTCCTGGTGTCAAGAGTTAGTGAGGGTGGAATAGGAGGATAGAGCAGATGAGAGTGTGGCTGAGGAATTGGTACAAGGGAGAAGGATTCACATTTTTTTTGGATCATTGGAATCTCTTCTGGAGTGGAAGTGATCTTTATAAGAAGGATGGAGTGGACCTGAATTGGAAAAGGACAAATATACTGGCAGGCGGATTTGCTAGGGCTGCTTGAGAGGATTTAAACTAGTAAGGTGGGGTGGGGGGGGGAGGAGGAGGTTGTTGGGAACCATGGCAATAGTGAGGAAAGAGAACAGTCTGAGACTGGTGCAGTTGGGGGAAAAAGAGCAAGTCAAGCAGTCAGGGCAGGCAGGAACAAAGCAGAGAACGAGGTAGGACTGATACATTAAAAAAATGCAGTTCAATTTAAGAGGCCTAATAGGTAAGGCAGATGAACTCAGGGCATGGTTGGGAACATGGGACTGGGATGTCACAACAATGACAGAGATGTGGCTTAGGGATGGACAGGACTGGCAGCTTGATGTTCCAGGGTATAGATGCTATAGGAAAGGTAGAAGGGGAGGTAAGAGAGGAGGGAAAGTGGCATTTTTGATTAGGGATAACGTTATATTTGTATTTAGGGAGGATATTGCTGGGAATTCGACCAGGCAAGTTGTTTGGGTACAACTGAGAAATAAGAAAGGGATGATCACTTAATTGGGATCGGACTGTAGGACCCCCCGCCCCCCCAAATAGTCAGCAGGAAATTAAGAAACAAATTTGTAAAGGGAATCTCTCTTATCTGTAAGAACAATAGGGTGGCAATGGTAAGGGATTTTAACTTTCCAAACATCGACTGGGTCTGTCATAATGTTAAAGGCTCGGATGGAAAGGAATTTAAGTGTGTACAAGAAAATTACCTGATTCAGTATGTGGATGTACCTATTAGAGAAGTTGAGAAACTTGACTTATTGTTGGGAAATAAGGCAAAGCAGGTGACTGAGGTGTCAATAGGGAAGTACTTTGGGGCCAATGACCATAATACTGTTAGTTTCAAAACTAATGATGGTAAAGGATAGACCGAATCTAAAAGTTAAGGTTCTAAATTGGAAGGAGGCTAATTTTGATGATATTAGGCAAGAACTTTCAAAAGTTAATTGGGAGTGGATGTTTGCAAGTTAAGGGATGGCTGGAAAATGGGGAGCCTTCAAAAATGAGAGAGAGTCCAGAGACAGTATGTTCCTGTTAGGGTGAGGGGCAAGGCTGGTGGGTGTAGGGAATGCTAGATGACTAGAGAAACTGAAGTTTTGATCAGAAATAAGAAGGAAGCATATGTCAGGTATAGAGAACAGAGATCAAGTGAATCCCTGGAAGAGTATAAAGGCAGTAGGCGTCTACTGAAGGGGGAAATCAGGAGGGCAAAAAAAGGGGACAAGATAGTTTTGGCAAATAGGGTTAAGGAGATTCCAAAGTGATTCTACAAATATATTTATGACAAAAGGATAACCAGGGAGAGAATAGGGCCCCTTAAAGATCAGCAAGACTGCCTATGTATGGAACCACAGGAGATGGGGGGAAGATACTGAACGAGAATCTTGTCTCAGTGTTTACTGTGGAGAAGGATATGGAAGATAGAGAACATGGGGAAATAAACAGCGACATCTTGAAAAATGACCATCTTGCAGAGGAAAGGTGCTAGACGTCCCCGGGACCTGATCTGTGTACCCCAGAACTTTATGGGAAGCAAGAGGAGTGATTGCTGGGCCCCTTGCTGAGATATTTGTATCATCGATAGCCACAAGTGAGGTACAGGAAGACTGGAGGTTGGCTAACGTGCCACTATTTAAGAAAGGCGATAAGGAAAAGCCAGTAAACTGTAGACTGGTGAGCCTGACATTTGTGGTGGGCAAGTTGCTACAGGGAATCCCGCGGGACAGGATTTACATATATTTGGAAAGGCAAGGCCTGATTAAAGATAGTCAACGTGGTTTTGTGCATGGGAAATAGTGTCTAACCAGCTTGAGTTTATTTGAGAAGGTATTATCTCAGAGTAATATGATCAGATGGACTAATGGGCCGAGAAGTGGCAGATGGCATTGAATTTAGATAAATGAGGTGCTGCATTTTTTTTTTGGGAAGGCAAATCAGGGCAGGACTTCCACACTTAACGGTAATGTCCTGGGGAGTGTTGCTGAAGGACGAGACTTTGGAGTGCATCTTCAATAGTTCCTTGAAAGTGGAGTTGCTGGTAGACAGGATAGTGAAGAAGGCATTTAGTATGCTTGCCATGTGCATTGGGTCAGTGCATTGAGTGTAGGAGTTGGGAGGTCATGTTGCAGTGGTTAGGGAACTTTTGGAATTCCCCGTTGAATTCTGGCCTCCCTGCTGTAGGAAGGATGTTGTGAAACTTGAAAGGGTTCAGAAAAGATTTACAAGGATGTTGCCGGCGTCAGAGGGTTTGAGCTATTGGGAGAGGCTGAGAGTGGGGCTATTTTCCCTGGAGCTTTTGAGGCTCAGGAGCGATCTTCTAGAACCTTATAAAATCATGAGGGCATGGATAAGGTGAATAGCCAAGGTCTTTTCCCTGCGGTGGCGGTGTTCAAATCTAGAGGGCACAGGTTTAAGGTGAGAAGGGAAAAATATAAGCAAGACCTAGGGGGTAACTTTTTCACGCAGAGGGTGCTGTGTGTATGGACTGAGCTGCCAGAGGAAGTGTGGAGGCTGATTAAGTTACAACATTTAAAAGACCTCTGGATAGGGAATATGAATAGGACGGGTTTAGAGGGATATGGGCCAAATGCTGACCAATGTGACTAGATTAATTTAGGATATCTGGTTAGCATGGACAAGTTGGACCAAAAGGTCTGTTTCCATGCTGTATAGTTCTATGACTCTGACTTTGAGCCGCTTTGTACACTCCAGTCGGTCCAAGCTTAGCCTGCCCACCCTTTCCTCATGAGACAGCCCACCATTTCAGGTGCTAGTTTAATAAAATTTCTATGAACTGCTTCTAATGCATTTATACTCATCACTTAAATAAGATGACCAGTTCTATGCACAGTTATGTATGCACCAGTGACCCGCTGACATTGTATGTATAAACTGCAATCCCCTACGGTCAAGACCAAATCATTGATATATACCACAAAAAGTAAGGAACCCAGGTGGAAACAGCCTTTCAATTGCATCTCTCAATGATTACACTTTACTTCCTGCTGCTTGACTAACCTTGTATCCAATTTACCACCTTGCCGTGTTGGATATTTAAAAGCCTTGGCCAACATCAACCCTCCTTTTCACCACTTCAAAATTCAATCAGTTTAATTGAACGTGACTTTGCAGGGGTTTGGAACTGATTTATCTTTCTAAACTCAGATTCCCTCAACTTTCAGTGATATTCCCCATCTCCCAAAGCTTGGTTTGGAATTATTGTCTATTCCTTTCTTTTTAAACAATGGTCCAACATTAACTTCCTAACAACACTGTCAGAGCAGCACCATATGGACTGCTGTGGTTCAAGAAGGTGACTCACCACCATCTTCCTAGTTAATTAAGGAATGGGAAAAATAATTGACCTGGCTACTGACAATCACATCCACAAAATAAATATGCTGTCCAAGAGACCTCTGGCACAACACCTATTATCAAAGAGGATGAGAAAATTATGGTAAGGAGTTTTACTTTTCTTCATCTAGAATGCATTTCATATCTATATGATTTATTCATCTACAAAGATGTTAAATCCCTTAATACTTCCTTGTTATGTAGTAACAATGCCAACAACCTCTGCCTCCATGCGCAGATTACTCTCATGGTCCTTAATAGGCCCTTTTTGTTTTCTTTAGTCATCTTCTTGCAGTTTGCTGTATTCTTAAGATCATTTGTGTTGTGCCTGTAGTCATTTAGATTGTAAGGTAAAATCTGATAAATGTTTTTGCTACTCTGCTTTTAATTGCTATGGTTGTCATTTTGACAGACGTATTAAAAGGGTGATTTGTATATTTTTATCTCCCCCTTATCTGAGGTGTATTGTACAGAGAATCACAGTAGTTTGCCTACTGTCATGCCTGTTGCTTGCAAATAGTTGAAATGTTTACATCTTGTGATCAAGGGGACAGTATTCTATTTTTTTGGTCTGGATTCTGTTGTAGATGTTTCTCACTTTAAGGTAAATGTTTTACAGTTTTTATATTAGGCTTAGTACTCTGGTAAGGAGGCATATTGCTGAATACACCAGCTAACTGTAGGAACAAATAAATAGAGGGACGGTAGGCTGTTCAGTTTCTTAGTCTGTTCTACCAATTGTTCATTCAACTCCACTTTTGAACATCTTGAGCTCTTCATTTTAACTGAGCGCCAAGTGACTTTCTGTGGGTTCTTGTCTTGTGTAACTTTAGAAAAGCTGAGGAAGATAAAGTGTGCGTGTAGAAGCTTGAATTTCTGTAATTTGCTTAGCAACTTCAGGGTGTCCCAAAGTGCTTCACAACTGAAGTATAGTCACGTGCAATATAGGAAAATGCAGCAGCTAATTCCTACACAGGACTCAACAACAAGTAAAAGAGAAATGAACAATTTTTTTTTAAGAAACACAAAACCAAAAGAACTCTGCTGGAAATCTGAAACAAAAACAGAAATTGCTGGAAAAACTCAGCAGGTCTGGCAACATCTGTGGAGAGATATCAGTTAACGTTTCGGGTCCAGTGACCCTTCTTTAGGACCAAAACATCAGTTCTGATTTCTCTCCACTGATACTACCAGACCTGCTGAGTTTCTCCAGGAATAGTTTTTGATTTTTTTTTGTGGTCAGTGTTCATCTCTGAACGAACAATGTTGGGAAAATGCCTCTGCTCCCTTTTCAGATAGGATTCTGTTTAATATCCTGTCTGAAAGATGACACCTCCTACATTTCAGTGCTGGACTGAGGAAACTAGTTTATATGCTTGTTTTTTTAGAAATTGGAATTGTACTTGAACCCACAATCTACTAACAGGTGAGCGCTGTTACTGAACTAAGGCTGATGCTTTAATGTGGAATACATGTGCTCCATTCCCATGTCACAAAAAATGGCGCATTTCCAAAGTACCTTATTGACCGTAAGGTACTTTGGGATGACATCATGAGGTCATGAATGGTGGCATACAAATATATACCCATCTGTGTTACTGTTTTGATTCCAATATTTTAGCTCATGTTTTTGCAGTAATTCATTGCATGAAATATTTTGAGATAGGTATGATTGTGTATAAATAAATAGAAACTTTCTGATGACAATGGCAAATCAGAACTGGTGACTAGTGAAATATACTGTTGGATGAGTATTATTTTGGCACAATTAAATGTTATTTGTGGATGTGAATTGTGAACAATTGTCATGGAGTAAGTGCTATATTCCATTCTGAACTTTGATATTTGGACTTACTACCATAATAATAACGTGTTGCAAGATTTAAGGATTGAATCCTTAGTCACTGTCGGTGGCCACGTTTCATGTACATGTATCTTTCTGTAGCATCTAGACCTCAGTCAGGAGCCACTGGATGAAGCATCAAAAGTGGGACTTTTCTCATCTGCACGAAGTCATTGAACTACAAAACGGGCCTAGTTTTTACTGAAAACAACAAATGCAGAAGATCACAATGGGTCAGACAGCATCCACCATGTAACCTGCCCCCGACTGAGATGACTAAATAGATTATAAAATTCAGTATGTGAGTCTTGATGCTTAATGTGCAGGTTTATTAAAAGTACATATCTTTATGTAAAAACCTGAACCTATTGTACCAAGTATGAGGGAAAGTCTTAAGTTTGTTGACACCATCACTTTCAAGTTCCCCTCCAAGCCATTCACCATCCTGACTTGGAAATATATTGCCGTTACTTCACTGTCACTGGGTCAAAATCCTGGAATTCCCTCCCTAAGGGCATTGTGGTTCAACCAACTGCATGTGGACTACAATATTTCAAGAATGCAGCTCGCCATCAGCTTCTCAAGGGCAACTGGGGATGGGCAGTAAATGCTGTAGATTTTAGCTGCTGGTATTGTGATTTTCTAAATACCCAGCTACTACCTCCTTTTTAGTAAATGGAATCTATAATTTTTTTTTTCCAACAACAGACATTGGGCTAATTGCTGTTCAGTTTTCTCCTTTGTTTCCTTTTGTTCTTTGACAGAGATGTTTATTCGAAGTTTCCCAGACTGCAGGAATGTTGAGAATTCAGGGAATTTTGAATAACTACCCTCAATGCGTCCAATGTCTAGTTTTATCCACTTAATTGAGGGTGGTGCATATGTGGAATGAATTGGCAGAGAAAGTGGTACAGGCGGGTACAATTACAACATTGAAAAGACATTTGGACAAGTACATGAATAGGAAATGTTTAGTGGGATATGGGCCAAATTCAGGCAAATGCAACTAATTCAGTTTGGGAAACCTGGTTGGAATGATGTGTTAGAGTGAAAGGTCTGGTTCCATGCTAAATGACTCTCTTTCTTTATAACTTCTTACTCAAAAGGTTAGTTTTCACCTATAACCTCTAAGTTTTCTAAGTGACTTACTTGACCATAGGAAATTACTCCCACAGAATCTAATTTTTATTTTCCAAATGTCCATACAGGCATTTTTAACAATCCTGAAACTGGGATCAACCAACCACCATACAAGGTTAAAAACTTGACTAGGCACTTTAATGGCCTTCCGGACTCAATATTGAGTTCAACAGCTTCAAATTGTGAACCAACTCCCATTCTCTTTCTTTTAGCAGTACTTGTTACATTCTGTGTCATCATGTCCTCTCTCTCCTCCCTGCAGCATAGTGGGACTGTTTCTCTTTGAAGTCTGGTAGTTAGACACGCCATTGTTCTGCCAATCTAACATTTAGATCACTTAATCTGAACTACCAACATCTTTTCTCTACCAGCAGTCTCACCCCATCACTGCCACAACTATCCCCCCAACAGTAAGCATAAATGCTGCCCCTTCCACACTTCAGTTCAGTTCTGAAGAGTTGTCCAGACTCCACATTTAGCTTACTCTGTCTCCGTGGATGCTGTCTGACCCATTGTGATCTTCTGCAGTTGTTGTTTTCAGTAAAAACTAGGCCCGTTTTGTGGTTCAATGACTTCATGCAGCAAGTGGTTGAATCATGAGATGAGAAAAGTCCCACTTTTGATGCTTCATCCAGTGGCTCCTGACTGAGGTCTAGATGCTACAGAAAGATATGTGTGCATGAAATGTGGCCACCGGCAGTGACTAAGGGAAACTGACATTGCTGATGAAATTCTAGTCAGCACTGATTGAGACTAGAAACTCTTCAGGGTAACCTGCGATTTAAAGTAGTTTAAAATTTCAAGAATAATAATTCGGTTATACAACAAAAAGAGAACGTTGAAGTATATACTGGGTCATAAATTGTCTGTGAAGAGGAAAATGTGAGTGCTCACGTGTGCTGTTGTCACTCCTAGAGACAGATCTAATCAGACAGTTTAGTAAAATTACAAAGAAGATGGGGCTTGGGAAGAGAGAGAACAAACTCTACAGTATCATATGTTCCATAACAATTCTCAGCTAATTTAGTACTTTTGAAAACTAAATATTGTGGAAGCTGGAAACCTGAAACAAAAACAAAATGCTGAAAAGTCTCAGCAACATCTTGGATGGAAAAATAGTTAATGCTTCAAGGAGATAGAGGGCTTGGTGATATGGTACAATAGTAACAAACCCTCCCTCTCAATGTCAGCAAGACAAAAGAACTGATCATTGACTTCAGAAAGAAAGAAGGAGAACATGCCCCCCCCCCCACTGCACACACATACACACACCACCCCCTCCACCACAGCGGAGGTCGGGAGGGTTGAGACCATCACGTTCCCAGGGGTGGTGATAACTGACAACCTGTCTCTGACTTCCCACATAGATGCAATGGTCAAGAAGGCACAACGATGTCTGTCCTTCCTCAGGTGGTTCAGGAAGTTTGATATGTCCATAAGGACCCCACCAACTTTTACAGCTACATCATAGAAAGCATACAGTTTGGGTGCATAATGGCCTGGTACGGCAACTATTCTGCCCAGGTTGCAAGAAACTTACAGAAGGTTGTGTGCATAGTTCAACATGGAAACTAATCTCTCATCCATGGACTCCATCTACACCTCTCATTGCCACAGAAAGGCTGCCAACATCATCAAAGACCCATTCCACCTCAGTAATCCTCTCCTACAACCTCCATCAGGCAGAAGATACTGAAGCTTGAACACGTGCACCAGCAGGTTCAAGAACAGCTTCTTCCCTACCATTATTAGACTGATGAATGGACTCTCTCACTCCAAATAATCTTGATCTTGCCTTACATACATCCTGCATTGTGTAATCTGTATGCTTCACTTTGTCCAAGTTTTTTTTCACGCTATAATCTGTATGTCCTTGCTTACTATGGTTTGTGTGTACTGCTTGCAAACAAAGCTTTTTACTGTACTTAGGTACACGTGGCAATAAATCAAATCAAGTTGGTGTCCTTCATCAGAACTGATAAATGACTGGTGTGCTGCTGAGGGAGAGATTAGAACTAATTGACACCATTTAAATTAATGGATCTCCTGTTTAAGATGATGAGGATTTTTTTTTGAGGTTTGAGCGTCTTTGGAACACTCCATCCCGAAGAGCAATGGAGGTGGGTTGTTGCCTTAATAGCACACAGAGATAGGTAGATTCTTGACTAATGAGACATTCAGCCCAACTGGCCCATTGCTGTTGTTTATGCTCCCCTCTGGTTTCTTCCATTTTTTATTCTCATTGAAATCTTCTGTTGAAATTGTTTATTTCATCCTCCTGCAAACAATTGCCTACATTCCCCTTAAATGCGTACAGAAGTATAGGCAAACAAAAGCCTATTGGGGAAGCAAAGATCTAGCGAATGGCAGATCTGAAATACAAAAAGGAAGAGGCAGCATTGCAGTACTTTTATAATTTAAAGTTTTCCTGGATGTTGACAATGCTGGTAAGCTATTATTGTTGACCCCCAGTTACCCCTGAATGGTAGCCTTCTAGCAATTGTTTTTACAATTGTGTACCTTGCTCGTCTGCAGAAAGCACCAGTTGTTAATCAAGTAGTGCCGTTAGTAGGCCAGAGCATGTAAGCAGAATCCGTAGTCCAAAGAAAGTGTTTTATCACTGAAATTCACCTGACTGACTTCTGCTTTGAAGCTGCTGCCTGATCTGCTCAGCATTTCCTGAGTTTATTTTTACTGTGTTCAGGATGTTAGCAAACCAATTGGATTTTTATGAAACTGCACTGCTATTATATTTTTCTGGAGTAAGTTCACAAGTCAGACTGCAGATCTAACTTCACATCTTAGTGGAATTTGAACTTGTCTCTGGTTTGACAGTCTGATGTACTTTGCAGAAGTTGCTGGAAAAGCTCAGCAGGTCTGGCAGCGTCTGAAGAGAAATCGGAGTTAGTGTTTTGGGTCTGGTGACTCTTCCTCAGAACTGCTGTTTTCGTTTCTGATTTACAGCATCCGTGGTATTTTGGGGTTTTGCTACATTACTGTAGCTTGGATCTGCAAGTATTGGTATCACTGGCCCAAAATCTTCGTTCTCATTTCTGTTGGATTTCTGCAATTTGCCTTTACTGTAGAATGACGCACTTCCTACAGAATATGGCATTTCAATGCTTGTTTAAATTGTCTATTGCCCCAGTGTGAATTTCTGCAAGTTTTTTTTTTCATCAAATATATGTTCAAAGTGTTTATTTTGTTGTAGTTTTTGCTTACTGACAAGGCTCATTCCTAGGACATCCTCTACAGGGGTTACTTTGATTTTGAAATGTTTGAAACAACCTGACAAGATGGGATACTTTTTTGATTTGGTTTAAGACAGTACCAGACACCCTTTATTGATTCTTTCATTCTTTGAACAAATTGAAATGACACATGGTGGATTTAAATTTGGAAACTGATGTGTTTTTGTGAAAATGCAAATAATATTAGTATAAAATTCAACGTATAAAGAAGGCTTTCATTTTGTCCAAGGAAACAAGCTGAAAGCAGTAGATATGTATTTTGCAGTGAAGTAGGATTTGTGTTCAGAATTGTCACTGTAATGGGTAATAGCGCAGATGATTGTATTTTAACTTCAGTTTCAGTGAACTGGGAGCTGTTTTATATTTGTAGCAAAAACAGAAGTTGCTGGAAAAGCTCAGCAGGTGGTAGCATCTGTGAAGAGAAATCAGAGTTAACAACATTTCAGGTCTGGTAGTTAGGAAAATGTTGGTTGTTTTTTTTATTATTATATGCAGAAGATAGGATCCCTGTTTACCTCTTCCCTCCTCGGTATCCAAGGGCTCAAACATACCTTCCAGGTGAAGCAGCATTTCACATAATCTAGTATTGATTGCTCACAATGTGGTCTCCTGTACATTGGGGAAACAAAGCATAGATTGGGTGACTGCTTCGTTGAACATCTATGTTTTGTCTGCAAAAAATGACCCTGAGTTTCCTGTTGCCTGCCACTTTAACGGACCACCCTGTTCCCTGGCTGGCGTCTTTGTCTCAGGCCTGCTGCAGTGTTTTAGCAAAGCTCAGCGCAAGCTTTCTGCTTGGGGACCTTGCAGCCCTCTTAAACTCAATATCCAGTTAAATACTTGAAGGCCTGAACTCCCCCATGTCCTAGCCCCCTACCCCTCACATCAGGCCTTTTTATCTCTCAGTCTACCATTACACACTAACTATTGTTAGCCTTTAACAGCTATGCACCTTCCTAGCCAGATAGTTATCGATTCCTTTGTCCAACTGCTGTTTACTCCTTACCCCCTCTCCACTCTATCTTTTGCATATTAACCAATATTTTTCCCAGCTACTATCAGTTCTGAGGAAGGGTCACTGGACCTGAAATGTTAACTCTGTTTTCTCTTCACAGGTACTGCCTGACCTGCTGAGCTTTTCCAGCAACTTCTGTTTTTGTTTCTGATTTACAGCATCTGCAGTTTCTTGACTTTTATTTATATTTGTAGAACTGGGTGGGCATTATAGTCCTATTAGGGCTACAGTGAGGGGGCTGTTGAATAATGAGCTGTTTTATGCTGCAGTAGATGTCGCAGTCCAGGGTGCTTGGCTGATGTGAAAATGTTACCTTTTAATCAATACTTCTCCTGTACACGCTCTGCAAACAGTACTTTTCTTGTTTTCCGGTTTAAAATGTTTACCTTATATACATTGTTAGCATTGTGATGCATGGCTGTTCCAATGTTCAAGGGTATTTAGACTTTGTGTATGTCCTCTCAGCTTTTTATTTGTATTAACTTTATTACTTGACATTGCTTTATCATTGTCATTACTGATTTTCAGCTTAGTGCTAATTCCATATACATTTTAAGTTGTGTATGTTTTCATTGAATGTATTTCCATAGTTCAAGTGACATAATTCATAACCTTCAGATGCAAGCGCCATGAGCATGTATCATCCTTAAATTATCCGACTTTTTTTTTGATGGGAAGTATCAATCTCAGACTAGTAGGTTTATGCTAATTTCAAGCCCCTTTGGAATGTATAATACTTTTTCTTCACACCACCTGCACCTCCAGTGCAACGCTGAGCTTATAAAGTTTATTTAGCAATATAGTCTCTGTTAATCTGTAGCGTGCTATTATCACTGTAGTATTCTTTGATAAATAAATTTCAAATTTACCTGTAATCCTAGGTCATGGTAGCTAGTAAAACCAGTTTCTGCAAAGATTAAGATAATATTGGTTCTGTGTATCCAAATCCCAGCGAAGGTGATTGTTTTTCTTTCAATTCCTTTTTCTCAATACTTTTACATACCACTTTGCGCTGACAACAGTTGTAACAATTGTATAATCAATTATTTAAACACTTTCATGTTGCATGATAAAATCATATGCATAATTTCAGAATTGTTATGATTTCTTTATTGTTCACTTCATAATTTACAATAAGACTCCAGAATGTCACTTCACATTTCCAGCATGACTGCAGCAATGTGTTACAAAAAATATACAAAGGGTCGGTGCAGACTTGATGGCCTGCTTCCACGTTGTGCAGATTCTATGATTCTATTACCTCTATTGCATACAAATTGACTTGCCAACTGACCCAAGAGTGGAATCTGTTTGCATCCCAGGAACTGCCTGAACTTATCTATATTTGTCTGAAACAACAGCTAGATGTTAAAGATTATTATTCGCAAAGTAATTACTTTATTTTTTTTTACTAGTTCAAGGAAGATATATCAAAGCGATTCAAGGCACAACCAGAACAACTTGTGCTAATATTTGCTGGAAAAATTCTTAAAGACGTCGACACACTTGCGCAGCATGGAATACAAGATGGACTAACGGTTCATTTAGTTATCAAAACTCAAAACAGGTAAATACGGATTTGCACTATGAAATTCATTTCAAACACAGTGGAATTGAATTGGCTGATCAAAGTACAATCCTAGATTTCTGAATATCTGTTTGAAATAACTTGTGCTTAATATCTCCATTTCAAAGCAGTTCTGTTGTTCTATTGTGTGCAGTTCTGCTTAGAATTGCTACATTTGAGGTGATGTGCTTTCACCCATTAAAATAGAACTTAAATATTGATGCATATTGTAGGCAGTATGAACCAGTGCAGCTGAGAGAATGCTGCTGAGTATATTGGAAGTTGCTTTAGTGTTTGCATCTACTTTTGAGTAGGAGATGTAATGGCTGGCTGAAAAATGTTTCAATGATTCAAATAGTGCGATGTCATTTTTTTACCTGTAGTATCTCCACCAAGTCACTTCACTGAAAAGACCATTCTCCCATTGTGCTTGTGCTTGTGCTGGCTCTAAACAGCAATCCAATTGGCCGCAATGCCCTGCTTCTGTTCTGTAGCTCTGCAAGATTCGTTTCAAATATTTATCTAATTTTCTTTTATTGAATCTGCTTTAACCACCTTCTCAAGTAGTGCATTTGCAATTCTTAGCAACTTTCTGCTTTTATACGTAAAACGAAGTTTTTCCTGATGTCATCATCTATTTTTTGGCAAATATTTTAAAGTCAGGCCCCTAGTTAATGTGCTGCTTCTGCTAGAAACAGATTCTGTATCTTTCCTCTTTAAATATTTCCAGTGATTCAGCCTCTCCAATTCTCTATGGTAAAGAATTGCAAATATTCACTACTGCGAGATGATAAGAAATTTCTTCATATCTCTGTTTCCCCTTTATTCTCTAACTAGGGTCCTTAAGTTCAAGATCCCTCCATTATTAAAAGCATCATCTTAACATCTACATTACTAAAACAAGCAAGATTGAGATTTTTAATAAGACCACCATCAAAATTCCAAAGGCGTAATCTGTTGGTTGTTCTTCATAGGTTGTCACCTTCACCTCCTAAAAGACTATTTACTAGGTTGATTAACTGCATTGTATGTCAGTTGTGATGAGATATGCCTTTAAGAGGGACTTGTTCTATGCTGTTCCTCTTGATGAGGCTTGTTGTAAACCTGGGCTGAGGTATCCGCCCTATGGAAAGCAGAGTAAATAGCATTTTTAAAAAAAACTAGACAAAAGAAGCATGTGTGGGTGGAGTTAGGCTCTCAGACCCAGGGTTTTAGTTTGCTTTCAGTTGTTGAAGCTGCTAGATATGGATCTCTCTCTGCTGCTGCAAAAAGCTTGTTCTGTCCCTGCTGTTAGATTCATTCTTTCAGTTTGTTTTTTCCTTTCTTCTGGACTGGAGATAGCAAGTGACCACATCTGTTTTGCTGAATTTGCCTTTGCTAAGACTGTGTTTGTGGGATGCTGTTATATTGGAGCGGTTGATGATGAGTAATAGTTAGATATTGTTTTGTTAAGTAAATTCATAGAGTTAAAGTTATGCCAGTTCATCTTTTGTCTGTATTTTAACTGTGGTAAGAATAAAATGTGTTTTGATTAAGGCCTAGTAGTTTGACCAATCAAATCACATCTGGAATGTTGCATCTTACACTTGCTTTCAAATAAAATAAAAGTTGGGGCTTAGGCTATCTACATGATATGTCTTGAGGGGATTGAGTCTGACCCATGACAAGGTACATCCTTTCGTGTAGGGATCAAAACTGTACACGGTGCTCCATGTGTAGCCTCACCAACATGTACAGTTGTACTAAGATTCCCCTATTTTTAAGTTCCAACTCCTGACAATGAGGCAAAAATTCCATTTGCTACACCTGCAGTGCTAACTCTTTTATGCTTCATGCAAAAGAGCACCAAGATCCCTATGCACTTTTTTTGGAGTCTGCATTAATTAATAGTCTGCTCCATCTGTCAGAATTTTGCCCATTCACTCAACTTGTATGTATCCTCTTACAGATTCCTTATGTCCTCATGACAGCATGCTCTTCCATCTATTTTGGTATCATGAAATTTGGATACATCACATACTTGCCCCTCCTAAGTCATTAATATAGATGCCAAATAAATGATGCCATAGGACTGACCATGCATTTTTTCTGACTTGAAAAGACCCATTAATCCCAGTTCTATCTTCTGTGTGTTTAAAATATCCTCAATCTGTGCTAATATATTACCCCCAATATTGTGAGTTTCTAACCTGTGCGATTAACCTATATGTGGTACTTTATTGAATACCCGTTGGAAATCCAAATACACTAACTGCCGATTTCCCTTTATGAATTTTGATAGTTGTATCTTGAAAAAACTCTCTAACAGGTTTGTCAAACATGATTTCGCTTTCACAAAACCACATTTACTGTGTTTGATAATGTTAAGCTTTTTCTAAACTTCAGACTATTTTGTCCTTAAATGGACTAACATTTTCACATTGATGGATTTTAGGCTAGCTGACCTTTAGTTTCCTGCTTGTTGCCTCCCTTCTCGAACAGGGGAAAAGTTGATGAGCAGAGAGATCTGGGAGTTCAGGTCCATTCCACCCTGAAGGTGGCTGCACAGGTGGAGAGAGTGGTCAAGAAGGCATATGGTATGCTTGCCTTCATCGGACGGGGTATTGAGTATAAGAGCTGGCAGGTCATGTTAAAATTGTACAAGACTTTGGTTCGGCTGCAATTAGAATACTGCGTACAGTTCTGGTCGCCACATTACCAAAAGGATGTGGCAGCTTTGGAGAGGGTACAGAGAAGGTTTACGAGGATGTTGCCTGGTATGGAAGGTGCTAGCTATGAAGAGAGGTTGAGTAGGTTAGGATTGTTTTCATTAGAAAAAAGGAGATTGAGGGGGGACCTGATTGAGGTCTTCAAAATCATGAAGGGTATAGACAGGGTTGATAGAGATAAGCTTTTTCCCAGGGTGAGGGATTCAATAACGAGGGGTCACGCATTCAAGGTGAGAGGAGAAAAGTTTAAGGGGGATACACGCGGAAAGTACTTTACACAGAGGGTGGTAGGTGCCTGGAACGCGTTGCCAGCGGAAGTAGTAGAGGCAGGCACGGTAGATTCATTTAAGGTGCGTCTGGACAGATGCATGAGTAGGTGGGGAGCAGAGGGATACAGATCCTTAGGAATTGGGCGATAGGTTTAGACAGTGGATTTGGATCGGCACAGGCTTGGAGGGCCAAAGGGCCTGTTCCTGGGCTGTAAGTTTTCTTTGTTCTTTGTTCTAGGGGCATCACAATGCCAGTTTCTCAATCTACTGGAACCTCCTAGAATCCAGTGACTTCTGGATCCTCTTGTCTCTGTAGTTGCTTCCTTTTAAACGCTGAAATGCAGGCCATCGAGTCATGGCAACTTGTCTGCTTTGAAAAGGGCCATGTTTGCTGGTGCGTGCTGTTAAGTGCAAAACCTTTACCAGTAGCTACTTCTGTTTCTCATTCCTCCTCAGAAGTAGAGGTTAAACATACCAAAAAGTTGGAGACAAAACAAGTTTGTCATTTGGTTTTGGGAAATGTTCTAAATGTCTTCTCACACATTTTTGCCACAGGATTGCGTTTCATTTCTCCCCTCAGTTACTGTCCTTATTGCAATTTGAAAGCAGCAATTGTAGAACATTTGATGCAATATTAGTATTTGAATATTTATTGCTTTTGGTTGCTGAGATGACCAGTGGGAATGTTTTTGTTTTTTTTAAGAAAAATCAGATGTGCAATGAGCCTAACAGAAGATGTTCCCTTTTGTTTTTGACCTGGTTTGAAATTCAATCACTTGAACACAAATATTCAAAGAACAGAGGTCCTAATATTGACCTCTGGGGACACTACTACTCTGCAGCCTGAGATACAACAACCTGCCTCTGTTCTGTGTCCCTTAGTCAATTCTGCATCTATACAGCTGGTGCTTCTTTAATCTCATGCGCTTTAACTTTGTTAGTGAACAAACTCTTTGAAAGTCCACTTAATAACATCAGTCACCCTCCCTTCTTCAACTCTTGCGAAAGAGCACTAACTGAACAAAAGCTAAAAAGCATCTTGTCTTATGTTCCTTCATAAGTTGGAATTGTATGCAAAAACATGGAAGTTGTGTGTTTAGCTTATAATGCAGAGTCATTTAAACATCCAGAATAACCATGATTAGGAGTTGAGGATTTTGAAAGGAAAATGTAGGGTTCAACTCCATTTCTTAAAACGGTAGACCTTGTATCTTCAGCTTTGGGTTTAATCCAGTCTTGACAGACTGGAAGTGTTCTCTGTCTGCCGACAGCAGGGGTGTTACCAGGAATGATGGTACCCATTCGTTGACGATTGGGCATTAGCCCAGAACACATTATTGCTGAGAAGTTGCATTTAAGTTAGTGAGATCTCTTGAGACCATATGGTCGCAGGTGTTGGAAATAAAACTTTGGTGCAGTAAAAACATGAGAAGTAGGAGCATCTGGCCTGTTAAACCTGCTTCAAAATTCAGTAAGATCATGGTTGATATTTTCGTGGACTCAGCTACACTCATCCTCCTGCTCACCATAACCCTTAATTCCTTTACTCTTCAAAAATGTATCTTTTGACTTAAAAACATTCGGTGAGGTGACCTCAACTGCTTCACTGGGCAGTGAATTCCACAGAGTCACAACCCTTTGGCGAGGTTCTTCCTTGACTCAGTCCTGTATCTGCTCCCCCTTGTTTTGAGGCTATGCTGCCTAGTTCTAGTTTTACCTGCCAGTGGAAACAGCCTCCCTGCTTCTCTCTTATCTGTTCCCTTCATAGTTTCATATGTTTTTATAGGATTCCCCCTCTTTCTTCTAAATTCTAAGGAGTATACTCCCAATTCACTCAGTCTGTCCTCCTAAGCCTTTTCACCTCCAGAATCAACCTAGTGAACCTCCAGTGGCAGTATGTCCTTTCTCCAGTAAGGTGACCAGAACTACACATAGTACTGCAGGTGTAGCCTCACCAACGTCCTGCACAGCTGCAGGGTAACCTCAGTTTTTAAACTCCATCCCTCTAGTAACGAAGGACAGCATTCTATTTGCCTTAATTACCTGTTGCACCTGCAATTTTTCACCATTTAAGTAATAGCCCATCTTGCTGTTATTCCTACCAAATGGATGTCTTCGCATCTATGAACATTGTACTCCATCTGTCAGACCCTTGCCCACTTGCTTAACTTACCTATAATCCCTCTGCACACTTTGCCATACGTGTTCATCTTAGTGCCATCTGCGAACTTTGACTCATTACACTTTGGTCCCCAACTCTAAATCATCTATGTAAATTGTAAACAATTGTGGACCTAACACTGATCCCTGAGGCACATCACTAGCCACTGATTTGTCAACCAGAAAAACACCCATTTATCCTCATTGTTTGCTTCATGTTTGTTAAGCAGTCTTCTATCCATGCTAATACATTATCTGTAACGCCATGTGCACGTTTATCTTATGCAGCAGCCTTTTCTGTGTACCTTGTTGAATGCCTTCTAGAAATTCAGATGCACTGATTCCCTGTTATCCATCGTGCTCGGTATGTCCTCGAAGAATTCTAGTAAATTAGGTTCATGAAAGGCAGGTCATGTTTAACTATGTTGCACCTGCCTTGTGGAATAGTTTCTATCTTGACGTCTTGCTATTTCTTCCTTGATTAAAGGTTCAAGCATGATTTCCCCAACCACAGAAGTTAAGCTAATGAGCCATTAGTTACCTGCCTTTTGTCTGTCTCCATTTTTTTAAAATGGTGTCGAACTTGCTGTTTTCCAATCTGCCAGAACCGCCTCAGAGTCCAGCGAATTTTGGCAGTAATAGAAGATACTGTTCTGACGTGGACCTAAGGCACAAATTTAAGAGACCTTACTACTAAAATTTGGGCTTGCTTGAGCTGAAATTAAATGTCTGAGATGTGTAGCTTTCCATAACCTCAGCAAAAATGTACTTCACTGTAATCAACATTAAAGCTTTCACATTCCACAAATAAAAAACACAAAATTGTTCTAAAAGTCTCCCATTGTCTTTAAGGCCTCCAGAGCAACAGAGCCGACCTGACAGCCAAAGCAGTACTGCAGCTACTTCAGCAACATCCAGTAGTACGGCCTCCACTACCAGTAGCCTTGGTAAGTCTCATTAATAGAAAGTTAAACAAGTCATGAGTAGGCTACCAGCTTAACAGCTTTGTGGCTTGAGTGGCAAGAGACTGTTCAGTACTGTAAGCCCTAAATTCTCTTCCAAATCATCTCATTATTCATTAAAGTAGGTTAGATTTGAATGTGCTGCCACAGCAAGAGAAGAACCTTTTCATTACCTTGATTGTTGGTCTTCATTTGGTAAATATAAAGTGCTTTTACAATCCTGTGTTGAAATTGATGGGGATTGCATTTGAGATTGGGAAAGAATTAGTGTACAGACAAAGCTAAGAAAACTTGACCAGGGCAACCAGTATGTCAAATCTCCCACATCCTGATCCAGTGCATTTTACAAGCACTGTCATATTATCCCTTTTGGATAGGGCAGCAGGAATGTGAGAAAAACAGTTTAGGATAATTTAGGAAGGGAATCTGCAATTTTTCCTCGGATCCTTGAATGTAATCAGACAAGCTTCATCTTTTGCTTGTGCTTCTGCGCCTTGAGAGGTCTTAATTTTTATGTTCTTTTAAGGTGTGTTCTTTTTCACTATGATCTGTCATGTACAACAAATTAAATTTTGCCTTGGAAAGTAAAGCTACTTATGTTACTTTTCTCACCACCACATCCCACCTTCCAGCTCCAAGGCATAAAGAGGGGGAAAATTGAAAGTAGCTTCTTACAACCATATAAGTTGCGATGACAGGGACCTAGTTGCTGTTGGCTTCCTGCTTGTTTAGCCAAGGAATAAGGTGCAACCGTCAGCATTTTCCTAAAATAAAGGGGTGAGGTATAAGTTAGAAACGTTTTTGTCTCGTTTAAACGCAGTGAATCAGATTGCATATTGGGAAGTGCTATTGTTATTCATGTGACCTAGTCAGTTATCCTCTTTGGACTCACTTAGGCCTGCTGTCCCCTGGCCTACCCTGGTGTTATGTTTTGCTTATTTGTTCATGGGATGTGGACATCTTTGGCATTTATTGTCCACTTCTAACATATCCTGGAGATGGTAATAATGAATTGCCATCTTCAACCACCACAGTCCTTAGAATAGAGATGCCCGCGGTGCTGTTAGGAAGGGAGTTCCATGACTTTGGCCCAGTGACAGTGAAGAAACAGTAATAAAGTTCCAAGTCAGGATGGTGAAGGGCTTAGACAGGAATTTCCAGATGGTGTTGTTCCCATGCATCTGCTGCCTTTGACCTTCTACGCAATAGTGATTGTAGGTTTGAAAGTTGCTGTTAGAGGAACTTTGAGGAGTCACTGCAGCACATCTCGTTGATGCTGATGCTGTTGCTCCTGTGCAGTGGTGGTACAGGAAGTGAATGTTGAACATCATGGATGGGATGCCAATCAAAAGGCTACTTTGTTGTGCAGAGAGTCAAGCTTCATGAAAGTTGTTGGAACTGCACCTAATCTGGCAAGTTTTTTTTCTTTTAAACCTTTATTTTTGGGGCTTGGGTGGTGTTAGACCCGAGTTTGTTGCCCTTCCTTAATTGCCCTCGAACTAAATGGCTTGTGCAGCCATTTGAGGACAGTTGAGAGTCAACCACATTGCCGTGGGTCTCGAGACACATCGAGACCAGACGAGGTGAGCCTGGCAGATTTTTCTTCCCCTCTTTAGCCACCACTCAGCACTTTGTTACAATGTGAATTCTTGGATTCTGAAGCAGTCCATGCCTAAATAAAACAATATCCGTGATTCACCTGACAAGTGGCATGGAACATTTTCATTGCAAGTGAAAATAAAACAGAGTTGCAGATGCTGGATATTTGGAACAAAAACAGAAATTGCTGGAAACTCCACAGGTCTGGTCGTCTCTATGGACAGGGCAGCGTTAACGCTTCGAGTCCACTGAATTTCTCCAGCAACTTCTATTTTTGCATGTCACGAGTGCCAGGCAATTATGCTTTCCACCAAGAGAGAATTGACCTCTTATTGGTTGACATTCAATAGCATTGCTGATACTGAATGCTCCACTGTCAACATCCTGAAGTTAGCACTGACCAGAAGCTCGACTAGACTAACAAAATAAATATTGTTGCTACAAGAGTATGTCAGAGGCTGCAGTGAGGAACTCACCTGACTTGTTAAAGCCTGTCCACGGTCTACAAAGCACAGGTTGAGTGTGCTGGAATACTTGCAGCTTTAACAATACTGAAGAAGCCTGATGTAATCAGGACCAAGCAGCCCACTTCCTTGGCACAATATCCTCAACTGTTTACACCCTCCAGCACTAATGCACAGCAGCCGCAGTGTGCACCATCTAGAAGATGCAGTGCAGAACTTTACCAAGGTTCCTTGGCTAGTACTTTCTGAACTTACAACCACTATCATCTAGAAGGACAAGGCCATTGGATACAAAGGAATGTCATTATCTGCGTGTTTTTCTCTAAACCACTTATGACCCTGACCTAGAAGTACCTGCAGTTCCCACAATCTCGTTGGCTGCATTTGCTGCTCGCAATGTGATCTTCTCTACGTTGGAGAAACGAGGCGTGGATTGGGTGACCCCTTCGCAGAACATCTACATTCTGCCCGCAAGAAAAGACCCTGAGCTTTTTATTGCCTGCCACTTCAACACACCACCCTGTTCTCTGGTTAGCATCTCTGTCTCAGGCTTGCTGTGTTCCAACGAAGCTCAGTGCAAGCTGGAAGAACAACTCATTCTCCACATGGGACCCTGCAGCTCTCCAGATTCAGTATCGAGTTCAATAATTTTAGGGCCTGTGAACTTTCCCATATCCTAGCCCCCTACCATATGCACCAGGCCTTGTTATCACATAGCTTGCTATTTCACACTACCTATTGTTAGCCACTAATAATCCCCATTAACAGCTATTCACCCTCTTAGTTAGATTGTTATCAACTCCTTTGTCCAACTATTCTTCCTCTTTTGGGTTCTGTCCCCACCTATCACTTATTCCTTACCCCCTCTCTCTACACTATCTTCTGCACAAACCAACGTTTTCCTAGGTACCATCAGTTCTGAGGAAGGGTCACCAGACCCGAAATGTTAATTCTGATGTTTGTTCACAGAAGCTGCCAGACCTAGTGAGCTTTTCCAGCAACTTCTTTCTGGTTCCTGATTTATAGCATCTGCAGTTCTTTGAGTTTTTTTATTTAGAAATTTATCCCCATTCCTTCAATGTTGCTCATTCAGAATTTGAAACTCCCTCTGTAGAAGGATTGTGGGCCTATCCCAAAAGGCACATGGACTGTGGCCGTTCAAGAAGGCAGGTCACCACTACTTTGTCAAGGGAGACTAGAGATGGGCAAAACATTGCTGGCTCAGTCAGCAACACCCACAGCCCATTTTATAAAAAGAAATTCTTCACCCACATTTTTTAAACAATTGACAATGGTTTCCTTGTTCCTGCCAGACTAGCATTTTTATTTCCAGATTTATGAATTGATAGCAAAGCCAATGAACATCATGCAATGGTCATTGAGCATAGTCGTTGCTCTGCATTTGTGTGGCATGACTGTTACTTGCCATCTATAGCCCAAACCTGCATGATGTCTGGGTATCACTGCATATGGACACAGAATACTTCTGACATATTAGAAATGGTTCCAAACATTATCCAATCATTAGTGAACTTACTCACTTCTGACCTTTTAATGGTAGAAGGTCATTGAAGCAGCTGAAAATGGCTGGGCCTAGGAGGTTTTACAGTGATGTCCTGTGGCTGGGATAATTGGCCTCCTACAATCTTTGTTTGCTATGACTCCCCGCAGTGCAGCAGATTCCTCCTGAGGCTTATTCATTTGTGGTTGTGTGTGGAAGCTGGTTGAACCTATGATGCTGTTGAGATTGCACTTAAAGCAACTTACGTTTTTTTAAAAAATTGAACTTGTTTGACGTATTTGATGTGTTGTATTCCAGCATTGACCTGTTATCTTGTGTGTTCCAGGTGGATTGGGAGGACTTGCAGGTTTGAGCAGCTTGGGACTAAATTCATCCAACTTCCTGGAGTTACAGACTCAGATGCAGCGACAGCTCATGTCGAATCCAGAAATGATGTCTCAGATAATGGAAAACCCGTTTGTACAGAACATGCTGTCTAATCCTGACATGATGAGACAATTAATTGTGACTAACCCACAGATGCAGCAGTTGATTCAGCGAAATCCAGAGATTAGTCACATGCTTAATAACCCAGACATAATGAGACAAGTAAGTCAGAATGAGCAAGTGAAGAGATTACTTTTTTCCATGTCCTGAAAATCAATAAAAATTGCATTCTTTCTACCAAGCAAATGAACTTCCCTTCTCAATATGTCAACAAGTTGATGTCTCCTGAAAATCTCAAGAATTCCCAGAGGGAAAAAAAGACGAGCAGTTGTTATAGCTGAATTGCCTCTTTTCATTCTGCTGCATATGCCCATACTTAGTCCCAAAGCATTTGAGACAAATAAAATTGTACTAAATTTAAGAGACTTGCAATAGATGGTCGTTTAAAAATGTTTTCATTTTAGCAAGTGTATTGATGCAAGCATAATTTTCATTGAGTCTAAATTCTGTATAAAGAGTTACTGTTTTGGTCATATTTTAATTTGTCTTTTTGAACGCATGCACTACTGTTGTCTGCCTGGTTAGTTTAACTGTTGTCATTTTTCCAACTAGACTTTGGAACTTGCTCGAAATCCAGCTATGATGCAGGAAATGATGCGAAACCAAGACCGAGCACTTAGCAATTTAGAAAGTATCCCAGGTGGATATAATGCTTTAAGGCGAATGTACACTGACATCCAGGAACCAATGTTAAATGCTGCCCAAGAACAGGTAAGTAAGCAATCACTGTCATTCTTCACCAGGAAGAAAACTTTTTTTTTTTTGTGTTCCAGGTCAGCATCCTAATTGGATGGAAATACTGTATTTGTGTTCTGATTTTTCTTTTATTAAGGCAGGTGGTATATTTGAACACTTTACTACAAACTGAATTTTTGTCATGAGATAACAAGGTGTAGAGCTGGATGAACACTGCAGGCCAAGCAGCATCAGAGGAGCAGGAAAGCTGATGTTTTGGGCCTTGACCCTTCTTCAGAAATGGGGGAGAGGAAGGGGGTTCCGAAATAAATAGGGAGAGAGGGGGAGGCGGATAGAAGATGGATAAAGGAGAAGATGGGTGGAGAGGAGACAGACAGGTCAAAGAGGCAGGGATGGAGCCAGTATAGGTGAGTGTAGCTCGGGAGTTAGGGAGGAGATAGGTCAGTCCAGGGAGGACGGACAGGTCGGGGGGGTGTGGGATGAGGTTAGTAGATAGGAGATGGGGGTGTGGCTAGAGGTAGAAGGAGGGGATAGGTGGGATGAAGGACAGGTTAGGGAGGCGGGGACGAGCTGGGCTGGTTTTGGGATACAGTAGAGGGAGGGGAGATTTTGAAGCTTGTGAAGTCCACATTGATACCATTGCGCTGCAAGGTTCCCAAGCTGAATGAGTTGCTGTTCCTGCAACCTTTGGGTGGCATCGTTGTGGCACTGCAGGAGTCCCAGGACGGACATGTCATCTGAGGATTGGAAGGGGGAGTTGAAATGGTTTGCACCTGGGAGGTGCAATGGTTTAGTGCGAACCGAGCGTTCATAGGGTGGTTAAGTGTCACATTGCTGTTGGTCTGGAGTTACATGTAGGCCAAGCCAGGAAAAGACAGCAGATTGCTTTCCCTAAATGTCATTTGTGGATCAAATGGGTTTTTACACAATTAACAGTGATTATGTGGTTGCCATTGGACTTGCTTTTATTGGATTCATATTCCACCATCTGCCATAGTGGGATTCAAACTCCTCTACCCAGAGCATCAGTTTGGGTTCTGGATTACTTGTTCAGTGAAATTACCACTACACTACAGCTCCCCAAATAAGCTGCAAGAGATTAATGTACACTGAAGATGATTCATGTAGAAAATTAATTCGTTCCAAACTTTGGTGCGTCCTTCTAAACTTTGGGCTGAGGCACATGCAGATCTTTATTCTGCATCTAGCTGTGCTACATCTGACCTGAGTGCTTGGACTATGTTTTATTTGTCGATATCTCATGAACCTAATAGGCTAAATGGCTACCTTGTGTGCTGTTATGTTTCTTAGCTTTTATCATTTACATAGAAATGTAATCTAATTGTACATATGAAATAATTTTCCAGGCGCTATAAAGCTGCAATAAAACCAAAAATGCTGGAAACAGGTTCAGCAGCATCTGCGGAAAGATGTATAAATTTCTTTAGCAAACACAGACAGGGAAAAAGGCAAGAAGAAGTGGGAATGATTGTGTTAGAATGGAGGATGGCTACGATCAAGTGACATTAAAAAATGATGGAAGACAAAAATGGGGTGTCAATATGAAAACTAAAGATGTGTCTGGAGGAGTTGTCTGAAAAAATTGCAACTCATTATGATCTGAAATTGTTGACCCCATGTTAAATCTGGAAGACTGTAAAATGCATATTTTAAAGATGAGATGATGCACCTTGAGATTGATTGGAAATTTGTGAAGTTGAGGTCTGAAATAGCGAGTGGCCAAGAAGTTCTGAGTCGTGCTTCTGGACTCGATAGAAATATTCAACAATGAATTCCTGCAATTTGCAGTTGTGGAGGAAACGTGTAGTTGATGTTGAACTAGCAGAGACTCATCATATCCCAGTCAGCTGAAGGGAATAAATTATTTCAATAGTAGTAATCCACTCCATACTCAATACATGAATAGCATAGTTTGCTTACTAAAAATCCTGATGCTCAAACCTCTACTACTAAGAACATATTGTAAAACCAAAATCCATAAATCTGTTTTGCAAACAAGCTGCTAAGTTATTAGAAGCTTTGAGTTAAATCAAAGAATAAGCAGAATTTTTCAGATGATATTTTGTCAAAACAATTTGCTAAATATTTGAATAAGACCATTTTAGTCAGCAAACTTTACCTTGTCTGTATGTGAAATTTTGAAATTTTAAAAAATTTGGCCACCCAGTTTTTGATGTTGGGATGTTTTGTCCCAAAACAAAAGCAGTTTTGCTTTGTAGGTGGTTAAATTAGCTTCCAAAAGTGAATTCATGACTGCTGTTGCCACCAGTTTGAGTGAAAATTGATTCTCAGGCTTTTTTAACACTTTCAAAACTTTGAATGGGATGGTACAGGATGTTGGTAAAATTTAAACGAAAATTGAGCTATGTTTTTGACATCAGTAAGTTGGGACATGACCTATAGATATGTTAAGCATTCAACATCATTAAAAGATGGAATGAAGAGACTGATGATTACTTTGTAAAGACTAGATTGTGTTTCACTTTTTACTCTAGTTTGGGGGCAATCCTTTTGCATCCTTGGTGAGTAATCCTGATGGAGGCAATCAGCCATCACGCACAGAGAATCGAGACCCTTTGCCTAATCCCTGGGCTTCCCTGTCAAGTTCACAGACCCCTACGAGTACAAACACAGGTGGAACTACCAGTCAGTCTACAACGCCAAGTCTAGGAGCTGGATTGGGAGGTAAAATTCCTTTGTCAGCAATGGTACAAGAGCTCAAGAGAATGTAAGCATTTCATTCATTGGCTCTTTTTCTTTCCATTAGTTAAAACTACAAATTGTGAAAAATTATAAATTCATTAATGAGTTTATTAAATTGAATACTTAACCAGTATATATAAGATGAGTCCAGTACATGCTAGAATTGCTTTTGTTTCTATTAATATTTTGATTCTTCTAAAGAAAAGGTTCCAAAGGCTTGCAATACACTACAAAGAAGTTCTTAATGTACAAATGTTTCTAAATAGGCATTGCATCATCCTTAAGAGCTCTCTTCTGCTGTGCCAAGTGAAAATTTGGCATTTCTTAATGGTAGGCATCTCGTGATAAGAAGTATATTTCTTCTTCTGCTTCCTTTTTCTCTTTCCCTCTCCTGCTGTATCTCTTACCTTCTCATTTTGTTTTCCTTTTGTTTTTTGTTCCTCCCTCTTTACTTCTCCCATATCTACACCGCTAGCAAACTAATCCTGGGCATAGGATTTCAGTCCTAGGGGTAACCTACTGGAGCATCCATTACCAACCTACGTTTGTGAAGTTCTAACTTATTTAATCTTTTCCACAGCAGGATCTGGTATGTTCAACACGCCAGGTATGCAGAGCTTATTGCAGCAGATCACAGAAAACCCACAGCTCATGCAGAACATGCTCTCAGCGCCTTACATGAGGAGTATAATGCAATCCCTGAGTCAAAATCCTGATCTTGCTGCACAGGTACAGACCCAGATATCTCATTGTATTCTCTCTAAATTAAATGTACCAGACAATAGCGTTTGTATTTTGAAATAATGTGACACATTTAAAGTACAGCATTTAACATATAAATGTGACCACCATTCTGCTCCAACAATATTCTGTAAAATGAATTGAGATAAATTGTCAAATTAATATTCCTCAGTGATGTTAGTTGAGGGAAGAGTCTTAATGCTAACAATTTGGAAAGCTCCCTGTTCAACTTTTAATACAACAGACCTTTTAATACTGACCTAAAACAGACCAGCTTCAGTTTAATGTCTCATACATTGTCACCTGCACTATTGTTTGTAACGCAGGCACACTAGTGCAGTGTCACCTTAAGTAGTGATGTTCCAGATTGGAATTTCAAACTACAATTTTCTAACAGAGATGGAAATGTTACTGTCTGAAATTTTGAAGCTACACTGCTTTTGAGTTTGAGGTTAACCGATTACATTTTGAATGTTGGTAACTAATTGGTCACTTAAGACTTTGGTGTTCAAAGATCCAAGTTAATGAACATTAAGCTTTGAATTGTATTGCAAAATTGTGATATGTAGATTTGATGTCTGTTATTTCAGCTGGTGGTGATTTTTGTTTTTCAACTTGTGACTTTATAATCACTTTTAAGCACAATCAGCACCAATAAAATTGTTTATCTCTCAATTTCTTCCCTTTAATCTTTTAATTTTAGATATTTTTTTGATCGAGAAAGGTCCATAGTTAATGTGTCAGTCTAGAAGTTTCCATTGTTATTTGATTGTGGGCTTCCATTACAGCTGAACTTGATCTTGGTCTGATCCAACACTGAAGAGTATTACTGGATATCTCATTGGATCAGAACCCCTATTTGAAATCTCCTCCGTCTCACCCGTCTTAGTAAAAGGGCATCTGCAGCCTTTGACAGGTTGACTGCATTCTCTCCCTTTAAAATACATGGGATTGCCTTCAAGTTCCATTCGTATCTATCTAGTCGCAGCTAGGGAATCGCCTGTAATAGCTTATCTTTCTACTCCCACATGGCTGTACTTCTGATGTTTCCTAAAGATAAATCCTTGAGGCCCCTTCTATTTACCTGATCGCAGCCACAGAAAACCCAGTGCCAGTTACCACAAATCCGTCTCATTCTCACCATCCAGTCTCTTAACTATTCCTCTGTCTCTAAATTGTCACATTGATTGTCTGACATCTAGAACAGGGTAAGCAGAAATTTTCCTCCAATCAAATGCTGGGAAAAATAAAAGCATTTTAGTCCTTGTCACAAACACGTCTTTTAATGACATTACTCTCCATGGCGACTCTGTGAGGCTGAAGCAAAGTGTTCACAATCTTGGGAGTTATATTTCACCTCAGAATGAGCTTCTACTACATAATCTATGTCATTACTAAGAGCATCTATTTCCACTTCACTCCTGCCTTAGCTCATCTGCTGAAACTCTGATTAGTGGTGCTCCCAATAATTCCAACACATGCTTGCCAATGACCCTATTTAGTGTACTCAGTATCACAAAAACTCTGCGTAGCCTGTCTCCAAATCCAGTTCCCACGGTGCTTGTTGATCTATGTTGTCACCTGATCAGGCAACACCTCTTCTAAAACTCTCGTTCTTCTTTTCCAATTCTCCTCCACCTCTAATGTCCTTTAGCCACACACCTCTCAGATATCTGTGCTTCTTTAATTCATCGTTTGTAAGTTATTTCATTGGATATGGGTGCTGGTGACAAGGCCCATCTCAAACTACCCTTAAAGTTAGTTTTAGGTCTTTAGTCCTGCTTTGGGCTGAATGAGGTAGATAGATTTTTTTTTAATAGATCTAGCAGCTCAAGACTGAGCATTCAGGAGGTGCTGTAGGCATTCAGCTGGAGAACTGTATTCGGTTATATGGCCTAGCATATTCCCTATTCTACCATTACCAGCAAGCCAAGGTATGAACCTTGGTTAAGTGAAGAGTACAGGAGGGCATTAACTGGAGCGGTGCCAGATCTGTCTAAAACAGATATTAACCAAGTAAAGTAACTACACGGGACTGCATGAGAAATTGCAAAAGCAATAGGAAATAGAGAGGACTAAACAATCCAACAATGAATACAGAGTGGGGGCATTCTGCAAAGTGAGCCAGTGTTTTGCAGTCTCCCAGTCCAGTCTGTGTTTCATCTCAACAATGTAATGGAGACCATATTTATTAGCAGTGAATACAATAGACTAGATTTAAATAAGTGCAAGTAAAATGCTGCTTCATCTTGAAGTTGGGTTTTGGGCTTTGGACAGTTGAGGATACATGTCAGCGGGCAAGTGATAGACCTGTGATTTCATGGGCATGTGTCATGGGGAATGAGGAAGCATTAGGTATTTGGAAGAGTGGAGCAAGGTGTCATGGAGGGAATGCTCCCCATGGATCGTTGACAGGAGAGTGGAGGATGTGTATGGTGATGGTGAAGAATGATACTTTCACTTTGGGCAGTGTTCTGTCTGAGCTGGGTAGCTGAGTCACCACCACGTGATTCCACACCCTAATCGATCTGCCAACGTATTGACTTCACAGATCCACGCACACTTAAAAACAAAGTGAGTACTGTAGGAGGGATGAAAAGTGAGGATAAGTGGGACCCAGTCATCGTTCTGGCAGGAAGAAGAGGTGAGGGTGGAAGTGCAAGAGATTAGTCTGACAAAGTTGAGGCCTTATCAATCACATTCATTGGAATTCCATCATCTCAGCTATAGGATGTCACTGCAGCAGTTCTTCTGAGTCGGTGTTTTCTAATCGCTTTGTTCAGAGATGTTATTACACATTTGGACCAAATGGGTCTTCAACCTGGGCCTTCTAGTCCAGAGGTAGGGACATTGCCACCTCAAGGACCCTTGAGTTCCTCAGGGTAGGAAACCAGGTCCAACCGGTTCTGAGGAAGGGTCACCAGACCCAAAACGTTAACTCTGATGTTTTCTTCACAGATGCTGCCAGACCTGCTGAGCTTTTCCAGCAACTTCTGTTTTTGTTCCAATCATCTTCAGCTGCTTCATCAATGAACTTTCCTTCATTATAAGGTCAGAAGTGGGGATGTGCAGTGTTTGACACCATTCCAACTCCTCAGCAACTGAAACAGTCAGTATCCAAATGCAGTGAAACTTGGACAGCATTCGGCCTTGGGTTGACAAATGACAAGTAACATTCATGCCAGACAAGAAAGAATCCGACCTTAACCCTTTGACATTACCATCACTGAATTCTTCAAATCCTGGCATGACAGTGTGGCCAAATTCAGTTCTAACTCCACTTACAAATGTGCTGATGACGCCACTGTAATGGGTTGGATCTCAAACAACGATAACAGTACAGGAAGGAGAAACATAGCTTAGTGGCTTGGTGTAACGACAACAATCTCTCCCTCAGTGTCAACAAAACAAAGGAGTTGGTCATTGACCTCAGGAAGCAGGACATGTCCTTCTCTGTATCAGTGGTGGAGATGGTAGAGAGCTTCACGTTTCTACGAGTAAATATCACCAATGATCTATCTTGGTCCGTCCACATTGACACTACAGTCAAGAAAACACTACGCCTCTACTACTTCAGAAGGCTAAAGAAATTAGGCATGTCCACAATGACTCTTACAAATTTTTATAGACGCATTATAGAAAGCATCTATTCGGATGCATCACAGCTTGGTATGGCAAGTCCTGTGCCCAAGGCCACAAGAAATTGTGAACACAGCTCAGTCCTTCATGAAAACCAGCCTTCCTTCCACTGACTCGTCTACGCTTACTGCTGCTTCGGGAAAGGTGCCAACATAATCAAGGACCCCTTCCCACCTTGGTTATACTCTCTTCCACCCCCTTCCATTGGGGAGAGGATACAAAAGTTTGAAAACACATTTAAGAACAGCTTTTCCCCATTGTTATCAAACTTATGAATGGACCTCTCATATATCTGAGTTGATCTTTCTCCGTACTTTCTGTGTAGCTGTAACACTGTATTCGGCACTCTGTTATGTTACCCTGATGTACCAATGTAAGGTATGATTTGTCTGGTTAGCATGCAATCCAATACTTCTCACTGTAACTCAGTACATGTGACAATAAACGAAATCAAATCAAACCCATGCATGTTTACCATCTCATAGAGTCATACAGCATGGAAACAGGCCTTTGGCCCAACTCATCCATGCTGATCAGGTTCCTAACCTGAACTAGACCCATTTGCCTGCATATAGCCCACATCCCTCTAAACCTGTCCACATGTCTTTTTAAATGTTGTTATTGTACCCACCTCTACCACTTCCTCTGATAGTTTGTACCATATAGGCACCCCCCTCTGTAAATGAATTGCCCCTAAGGTCCCTTTTAAATCATTCCCCTCTCACCTTAAACCTATGCCGTTTAGTTTTAGACTCCCCTACCCTGGGGAAATGACCTTTGCTAATCACTTTATCTATGCCCGTCATGATTTTGTAATCTCTATAAAGTCACCTCTCAGCCTCCTGCTCTCTACAAAGCACAAATCTGAAGTGCAGTGGAATACTGTCCACTCACTTTGAGTGCAGCTCTAACAATATAAGTTTGACACAAACTTTGAGTAATTGTAAAGGAATGTGGACAGCACTAGCTGGAGTAGACTGGGAAAGGAAAGACCGGTTGAGGAGCAATGGTAGGCAATTAAGAAAATAGTTCGTGTCTCACAGCAAAAATATGCCGCAGTGAGAAGAGGATAAGCCAATTGTAGTTATGGCATAAAATCAAAAGAAAAAGGCATTCGATATGGCAACAATTGCTGGTAAGCCAGAGGGTTGGTAAAGTTTTTTTTTTAGAAACCAACACAAGATTACCCAAACTAATAGAGAGAGAAGGTAAACTCAGGGTAAACTTGCAAATAATATCAAGATGGACAGCAAGAAACTGTTTATAAAGAAGAGAAGACCAATGTTGACTAGGGCCTTTTAGAGAATGAGGCTGGGGAAATGGCAAAGCAGTTGAATAAGTACTTTAGTAGAAGATGCTAATAATATTTCACAATTACTAAATAATCAAGGGGCAAAAGGAGAGCAAATAAACACCATGGCTAGCACTAGAGAAACAGAGACACTAATGGGGCTAACGACCTATAAGTCCCCTACATCTGATGGGAGCAGCCTAGGATATTTACAAAAAGTAACTGCAGAGGAAGTGGATGCACTAGAATCCTTAGATTGTAGAAAAGTTCCTAAGAAGTGGAAAATTGCCAATATAATTTTATAAATGAATTTTAAGCTACTTAAGAACCTGTGGTGTTGGAGGTAGTATATTAGTGTAGAGGATTGGCTAACTAATAGGGGATGCCACAGGGATCATGCTTAGTTACAGTCTATATTATTGACTTGATTGAGAAAAGTCAATGTACTATAGCCAGGTTTGTGATGGCATAAAAGTAAATGAGAAGGCAGGTGGTGAGGATGACAGTCTGCAGAGGGATATAGACAAGTTAAGCAAATGGTCAGCAAACATGACAGATGGAATATAATGTGGGAAAATATGAGGTTATGCACTTCAGCAGGAAGAATAGAGGATCTGAATATTATTTAAATGGAGAAGGACTACAGAAAGCTATTGAACAGGAGAATTTGGGAGTCCTTATGCAGACATCGTGAAAAGTTAGCATGTAAGTTCATCAGATAATGTGGAAGGCAAATGGAATTTTGGCCTTACTTCAGAGGTCTTATGAAAACTATGGAGGAGACTATTCAGACCACAGCTGGAATACTATGAACACTTTCTCTCTCTTTTTAAAGAAAGACAGACTCTGAGGCAGTGCAGAGAAAATTCACTGGGCTGATATCTGGTATGCGCTGAACTCATTGGAGTTTAGAAGAATGAGATACAATCTTATTGAAACATACAGGTTTTGTTAGGGACTTGACAGTGTAGATGTGGAAAAGTATTTTCCCTTGTGGGAGAGAGTAGGACAAGAGGGCTTAATCTTAGAATAAGGAGTCATCCATTTAAGGCAGAGATGTGGTGAATCTGTAGATTTCTTTATTGCAGAGGACTAGTGAGACTGGGTCATTAAACATATTCACAGCTGAGTTGGACAGATTTTTAACCAGTAAGTGAATTGAGGGTTATGGGGAAAGGGCAAAAGATTGGAATTGGGATTATCACATCTCATTGAATGGCAAAGAAGGCTCGATGTGTTCAATGGCCTATTTCTGCTGCAGAAAAGAATACCATCCGAAACAAAGTAGCTGCTGAATTAGCAACCTATCCAACACCTTCAGTAGTCATTCCCTTCACCTTGAAAGTGCAGTGGCAGCAGTGCATACTATCTACAGGGTGCATTGTGAGACCTTTCCAAGGCTCCTGCAATAGGACCTACGAAACTTGCAGCCTCCACAAAGGAGGACCATGGTTACAGATGCATGGGAGCACCACCATCTTCAAGATCCTCTGTGAGCCACTAACAGTCTGTCTTGAAACTATATCAATGTCCTGCAGCTCCCTTCCTGGGTATGCACTTATATCATATGGACTGCAGTGGTTCAAGAAGTGAACTCTCAACCACCTTTTTCAATAGCACTTGGGGATGGACAATAAATACTAGCTTACCCAGTGATGTACATAGCCTATAATTTTTTTTTTTAAAATTAGGACTAACCACACTGAATCTGAAGTCACATGTAGACCAAACCAGATAATGGTGGCAGATTTCCATCTGTAAGGGACAGCAGTGAATCAGATAAGTTTTTAAACAACCAATCAGTACTAGCTCTTTTGACATCATTACTGATGATTAGGTTTCAATTCCAGATTTAATCAAATTAACATTCCAGTAGATCCTGTAAATTCCAGAGCATTAACTTGTGCCTCTGGGTTATTTGTCCAGTGTTGTTATCACTACACCATCATCTCCCACCTGATTTTAATCACTTTACCATTATACCTTCAGCCACTTGGGCTTAAGTTCTTGAATTCTACCCCAAACGTTTCCATTTCTCCTTTTCTCTTTCCTAGTTGTTGGACCTTTGGCAAACATGTAGTTACTTGCGTCCTAATTTTGTGAAGTAGTTTCACTTTAAACAAACTAATGTTTGACTGTGTGGTACTTTTTGGGAGGGAGCTGATACTTTGTAACATTGTCTCAGAACTTAATTTGTAAAGGCTAGTATAATTTTTAAAGTTGAACAATTGAAACAACATTTTAATGATTAAAATATTTCCATTGCAATTATAAAAAATGTAGTCAAAGTTGAAGTGATTCTTGTTTAGATTTGAGCTAATGCAAAGTATACTTATTGCACACTCTGTGAAGTAAACAAATTGGTCAGATTTATTAACAAGGTTCTATTGTAACACAATATCAGAAAATAAAAGATTCATTCAAATGAATGAGCTGAGGCAATTCTTTGTATATTGCAGATCATGCTGAACAATCCATTGTTTGCTGGAAACCCTCAGCTACAAGACCAAATGAGGCAACAGATCCCTAACTTTCTACAGCAGGTAAATCAGTTGTTTGTGGCTTAATTTCCTTAAGCAGAAATTGCTCGTGATTTGAGAGTAGGTGGATGGTGTAAGTATACACCATCATTGCACAGATAAATTGTATGAGTGCTCTAAAGTAAAATAATCTGTTGCAGATCATCCACATCTAAGATCTAAAGATAATGCATAAAATGGTTTAATCTTTGCTAGTGTGCGTGGATTAAATTGGTTTAGCTATTCACATTTTGTTTACTTTGCACGCTTCACAATCTACAAATAAATACATTAAATCCTCTGTCGTCTTGGATACCCCCTCAGCTATACTCACTAAACCACCTTATTAATACTTCACAAAACATTGTGGTACTGTGCAAAATCCAAGATCCACTGGTCAAATGTTTCTCAGTACAATCCAAATTTGTCCTCATTCTGGTGTACCCTTCTCCCTCATGATTTTACTACCACATTGGTGCAATATGCAATGATCTATGGTAACTTGCATTTTCTTACTCTACTCTGTGGAGGTTGAATCGACTTAAACATTGATAAAATATGCAACTCTTATTGATGGCGTGCAGATGTACAGCTGCTAATTCTGCAGTGCAATCTAGTACCAATTCTGACTCCATTGTTTGGTGAATTGTACCAATGCTGCAGTGTGTGCTGGAGTCTCTTAAAGCTTATGCTGCAAAAATGTATGAAACTCAAACTTTTCAGCCTTAAGCAAGCTACCATGTTCTTGTAATTTCAGATGCAGAACCCTGAAACATTGTCTGCTATGTCAAATCCAAGAGCCATGCAGGCTTTGCTACAGATTCAGCAAGGCCTGCAGACCTTATCTACTGAGGCCCCAGGGCTTCTGCCAGGGTAAGAGTTTTGCAATGGAACAAGTTATTTGCTGCTCCAAGAGTAAATGAAAATACTGTTAGACCTACATAATACATTGTTTTGTAAAAATAGTGAGGCCATTTGCTCCTCTGGGTTTATGTTTGCATTTGTGGTCAATATGAATGTTCTCCCATTCACCTCCATCTAACCCCATCAATATATTCTTCAATTCCTTTTTTTTCCCCTAGTGTTTCAGTTTCTGCTGGAAAGTTAGTTGCATTTAATGTACCCAAGTGTAGTTGACACTGGGATTAATATGGATTAAATATAATTATTATATAAAGTACAGACAATCCAGGTTTGGCTTGTAATCAAGTCTTAGTTTCTTAGAATTTTCCTGACCACAGCTGTAGACTTAGACCAGTCTAATTTGCCTCCTCTTAATGTAGGCATTGCTGACAATGATGCCCTAGGCCCATTCGCACATACAATCTTCCAGTGCTTTATCAATGACCTTTCTTCCATCATAAAGTTAGATCTGGACTTCTAGCTGATTGTAGTACCTGACACTGAAGAAAGTCTGTGTTCACAGCCGAGCCTGACAGACAAAACATTCAGGTTTGAGTTGATGTGTGGCATGGGATGTCCCAGTATAACACTTTGACTTGTAACAGTATTCCTGGTCCTCCACTGTAGCTGGATTAAAATCCTGGAACTCCCTTCTTAACAATATATGGTGTATTTAGATCATACAGACTGCAGTGGATGAAGAAGGCAGCTCATTAATCTCTTGAGCAGCTAGGAATAAGTAACACATGCTACCCTAGCCAGCTAAGCCTGCAACCTGTGAAAGATCCTTTTTTTGAGAAGGCACATTTACAGCATTTTTTTATAAAGCCCCTGCAGCACTATGCATTGCTTCTCTCAAGTTAGAAAAAAGCTGACTTGTATCACTTACAAATCTGATCACTTTGCTCCTTGTTAAAACTCATGCAAAAACAAACCAAAGGGTTCGCTTGACAAAAAAGTGCTCTGTGCTTTGTTATCACTGTTATTTTGAAGGACTTTAAAGTAGGCTGTGATTAAGTTGCTATTAATGTGGCTACAATACATGTTTCTGTTTTCTGCAGGTTTTTTTTAGGGAAAAAGACTATTTTGCTCTGTTCAAGCTTATTTAATTGATCTGTTTAATTTGCTGCTGTTAAACGTAACCTGTAATCAGTGCTGTTTCAATTTGAACAACATACAAAATCATCAGAACAAACCTCATCTGTATTCCTTTGCTGAAATCTATTTGTTTGTGCTTATTGCTGTAAATTAAATGTGGCACAGTGCTTGTGACACAGCTTTTGGGAACGTTTCATTTGTACAATGGTGTTAATGTTGATGATATCTCATTATTCTCTGTTAGAAGCTTTGAAGTATTCTGTTTAATTTTTCTCTCTCTAAGGTATGGCAGTGGTATTGGAGGAATTGGCACAGTTGCACCTGGCTCAAATGAAAATACTGGAGCAAGCGGCACAATGGGAACTGATGGACAACAGCATTTTGTGCAACAGATGTTGCAAGCATTAGCTGGGACAAATTCACAGGTAGTAGGAAATTAAATGAAAATACAATTGATCAAAAATTATGGTAGAACAATGAGTTTCCAGCCTCTCTCGAGAGGAGTAGTTGTCCTTGTTGTATGGGATTGAAATTCAGTTGTTCATAAACCAATTGCATCATAATCTTCAAATTGCCCTGTGATCTTGGAAGGATGCTGGATTTTCAGGTTGCAGTCCTAGATTATAAATGGGAAATGCCTGATGGTGCGTTGGGGCTTCCCCACAATTACTTAATTGAGATCAGATGGGCAATTTTTGGGAATAAAACAGTGTACTCAGCTACACTGGAGAGGATTGTGCTCACTAGAGAAGAGAATACTGCCAATGTTACAGTTAAGGGAAAGATAGTAGAGAAACTAATTAGGATTAGGCTAAAGAGGCATGTAAAAGGTTATCACTGGAAAAGACAGCCACTTTGGGTAGGAACATGGAAATTGTGGAGCTCTAGTCACAATCCTTCACCCCTTAGATATGAATCTGGTTTCTGAGGGTTGAAGGGATATAAATGTATGCCCTGTTCCATAAAAAGAATGATGTGGAGGTGCTGGTGTTGTATTTGGGTGGACAAGATCAGAAATGACACAACACCAGGTTATAGTCCAACAGGTTTATTTGAAAACAAGCATTCGGAGCCTCGCTCCTTCAGGTGTTAGTGAGAGAGTTGGAATCAGACATAGAATTTATAAGTTTTATGAAAAAAAAAGCAAAGGGTAACACCACCCATGAAGATGTATTAAACAATGAGGGGAGAGGGAGGAGAGAGGGGGAAGTGTGTGAGAGAGAGTGGGGGTGAGGAAGGAGTCACCTGTAGTGCAACATGAACCCAAGATCCTAGTTGAGTCCGTCCTCGTGGGTACTGAACTTGGCTGTCAGCCTCAACTTGGCGACTGTGTTATTGTGTATCCCAAAGTCCCAATTTTAAAAAAAATCCCAGTAAAAAGCAAAAAGTGATAATTGGCTAATCAAAGGCAATTGAATCTAAAGATAATAGAGAAACTTCCAAAGCTAATAATATAAAATTTAATTGTCATTTAGGAAAAGCATAATTTTACCAATGGTAGCCAATGGAGATTGTTTAAAAGGCAAATCATTTTTACCTGAATTGATTTGAGTTCAATGAGAAAGTAATGGAGAGGATTGACAAGAATAAGGCAGTTGGTGTGTATATAGTGTTTGTTAAAGCACTAAGTAATAGATGTACTGGCAGAACTGAAGCCCATGGGATTAAAGAAGAACATGGACGCAAAATTGTCAATAATTGAAATTTGCAAATTATACTACAACATTGACGACTTCATAGTATAACACATGGACTGTAATGATTCAAGAATCAGCTCACCACTACCTTGTTCAGGGCAATTAGAGATAGTCAGTAAAGGTGCCCTTGCCAGCAGTGCAGACATCGCATGAACAAATTTAAAATAAAATGAAATTCTGAAAAGTAGGAAGCTAGAGACTCATGAATCAGGCAAACACATGGTAGATACAAAGTAACAAAGAGCAGTAAGATGTGTTTTGCAAGGAAGAATGGGAAGATGCAATATAAACTAAATGGTTTAATGTTTAAAATAGTGCAGTATCAAAAAGATCTGTTTTTGAAGTTGGCAGTACAAGTGGCAAACAGAAGTTTTGATTTAGAAGTAGAAGCATAGACTAAAAATGAAGTATTAATGTCAAATCTTTAGAAATCATTGAGGTAAACCTCACCTGGAGTATTGTTTGGTTTTGGGTAGTCACACTTCTGGAAGGAGGGCAAGTTTTAAAGAGTGAAGAATAGAATTATTGAAATGGCACGAGTGATAGGGGAACTCCAGTTAGATTGAAAAACTAGAGAATCTCAGATTGTTGTCCTTCAAACACAGAAGGTTAAGTAATGTGTTCAGAAAGGTTTGATTGAATAAATAAGGACATACTGTTTCTAGTGGCAGAAGGGTTAGTAACCAGGAGCCATACATTTAAAGAGACAAATACAGTAGAGCGGAAAATGAGTTTCTTACAGTTATGACCTGGAATGCAATGTCTGATAGTAGTGCATAGTAACTTTAAGAAGGAATCCAAAAAATGCTTGCAGGCACTGGGGTAAGAGAGAAAACTAAATGGATAATGCTGCTGAAGGGCTGAAACAAATGGATAAAATGTCCTATAGAATCCTATGATTTTATAAAACTCAATATGATGCTTAGATAGAGATAGTAGGAACTGCAGATGCTGGAGAATGTGAGATAACAAGGTGTAGAGCTGGATAAACACTGCAGGCCAAGCAGCATCAGAGGAGCAGGAAGGCTGACGTTTCGGGCCTAGACCCTTCTTCAGAAATGGGGGAGGGGAAGGGGGTTCCGAAATAAATAGGGAGAGAGGGGGAGGCGGATAGAAGATGGATAGAGGAGAAGATAGGTGGAGAGGAGACAGACAGGTCAAAGAGGCGGGGATGGAGCCAGTATAGGTGGGGAGGTAGGGAGGAGATCGGTCAGTCCAGGGAGGACAGACAGGTCAAGGGGGCGGGATGAGGTTAGTAGGTAGGAAATGGGGGTGGGGCTTGAGGTAGAAGGAGGGGATAGGTGGGAGGAAGGACAGGTTAGGGAGGCGGGGATGAGCTGGGCTGGTTTTGGGATACAGTAGAGGGAGGGGAGATTTTGAAGCTTGCGAAGTCCACATTGATACTATTGCGCTGCAAGGTTCCCAAGCTGAATGAGTTGCTGTTCCTGCAACCTTTGGGTGGCATCCTTGTGGCAGTGCAGGAGGCCCAGGATGGACATGTCGTCTGAGGAGTGGGAGGGGGAGTTGAAATGGTTCGCGCCTGGGAGGTGCAGTTGTTTAGTGCGAACCGAGCGTTCATAGGGTGGTTAAGTGTCACATTGCTGTTGGTTTGGAGTTACATGTAGGCCAAGCCAGGAAAAGACAGCAGATTGCTTTCCCTAAATGTCATTTGTGGATCAAATGGGTTTTTACACAATTAACAGTGATTATGTGGTTGCCATTGGACTTGCTTTTATTGGATTCATATTCCACCATGGACATGTCGTCTGAGGAATGGGAGGGGGAGATGAAATGGTTCACGACCGTGAAGTGCAGTTGTTTAGTGCGAACCGAGCGTAGGTGTTCTGCAAAGCTTAGATAATCTGTTTTATTGATGTTGGTTGCGGGTGAGAGCTTGCTGTCGATGCCCACCTGAGGACGCAGATGGGGCCCTGGTTTAACATCTTACCTGAAAGATAACATCTCCAACACTATACCCTACCTCAGTACTACACTGTGTTAGTTAAACCCTTTACCCATTCAGCAGATCTGTACAACTAAAGACATATTTTTGATAATTCACGAATGACAAGATTAATCTTCAACACGCTTACAGTAGGACATATTGGCCCCATGTTCAATATTTAGTTTAAATGGATTTAATAAGGACATGTGTAGATGGCTTCTCCAGGCCTGTTCATACCACATTATCTTTCAGGCAATAATGATTTTCCTTTTGTCATATGCGGTAAAAATATGACATCTCATGCCATTGTCACTTTTGATTTTCTTTCTGCTGGTTGCAACCTTGACTGTTACATTACCGACCAGTTGCTTGGAAAGCAATAAAAACAGAAATTGCTGAACGAACTCGGCAGTTCTGGCAGCATCTGTGGGGAGAAAAAAAATGTTAACTTTGGGTCCAGCAACCCCCCCCTCAGAACAGCATTGTACTCGGCGTTAACCCTGTTTTCTCTTCAAAGAAGTTGCCAGACCGGCTGAATTTCTCCAACAGTATTTTGTTTTTGTTTCAGATTTCTGCCATCTGCAATTCTTTGTTTATATCAGTTGTTTGGATAGTTGGCTGAAGCGAGAGGCTCCATGCTTCCATACCGTCCTATTACTGTATTTTCCAAGCCATAGTTTTTTTAATATAACTTATTGAAATTCTCAAGCAATAAATTACTTTTCCAGGTTAAATTGAGAGCAGGAAATAGTGGAAAGATTCTACAGGTTTGAGCATTTCTTCTGATGAATGGTTACCAATCCAAAATATTAACGGTTTCTCTCTCTCGCTCTATAGAATACTTTCCAGTATTTTCTATTTTCATTTGGTTTGCATTGTCTTTGGTAATTGTTTCCCTTTTGCTGTAAGCTGCCTGTGAAATTGCTTGTGGTGTGTTGAAAGCAGCTGGTCAAATGCTTATTTGAAGAACCTGTTTAAGGGGAAAGTACATGCCTTTGAATAAATACTGTTTTGGTTTTATTCTGTTCTGCATTATTTTTGTTTTGATCATATTCTAAGTTCAAAACCTCTTGAGGTTTCTGGATGGGACTTGAACCTGCAGTGTTACCACTGAGCTACAGTTCCGTGACTACTGGTTTAAAAATGTGTGCGCATACAAGAGTGGAGTTATTTGTTGGCAGAAGACTAGTTTACATTGATTACAGTGTACTTCATTATATAATCTGTCAACACTCATTGTCAATGCATACTTCTGAAGATAGGCACCTGCAGATCTGTGAAATACTCTTCTGCTTATTATGAATAGAGAATACCTAGTGACATTTTTTTCATTTCTTACCTTTTACATGTCATTGCTGAGCAGACTTTGACTCCGAATCCCGAGGTACAGTTTCAGCAGCAACTTGATCAGCTCAGTGCAATGGGATTTCTGAATCGTGAAGCCAATCTTCAAGCTCTAATAGCAACAGGTGGAGACGTCAATGCAGCCATCGAAAGGCTATTGGGTTCTCAACCATCTTAGCAAACGTTCTGCAGCTTGCAAAGAAATTGTAATTTATTTTTGATATATCGGCACTTAAATCTTTAAAAGCAAATGCTCTTTTCAGCTTGACTTCTGAGGTTCAGTCTTGTAGTTGGCGATGGAGGAAATGACATTATAAATGAGTGCACAGAGGCATTTGTACAGTACATAAGTATTGAGATTTTTTTGGGTCAGGCCAAGCTATTGCATGCATAAAAACTTTATTTCGTTTGTAATTTTTAGAAACTTGAGTCATGTGAATAAGTTTTTTTTGGTCTGACCTGAAAATCTGTTTAAATCTCAAGTCTTGCTGTAATAGCTAGTAACTAGTAGTAACTAGCTAATCAGTAGCCTCATGATAGTAATTTGTATAGAACAAAGACTTGCAAGAGATGCAGAAGAAACTGATCAAAGCCGCAGTGTCTGACAGCCCATTGCATATCGTGATTGAAGCATGCATTAAGGCAAATAGCATCAAAAAGACTAAATGCAGGATACCACCAACTCCTAATATTTATTAATTTGCTTCATATACAGAATGAAATGCATAAAAATGTACTTCATTGCATATTATTTCACTGAAAAGATTTCAGTACCATTCTAGTCTTGTTGAATGCAATTGCAGTGTGGTTTTGAGCTTCCTAATTCTGGATGACTTCAAATCTTTGTGCAGCTTTAATGAGCACCTTATTCTAAACTGTGTGCTTACAACTACAGCAGATTGGCTTTGGCCAGTAAAATCCAAGCATACTGTATGTGCATTATAACTTGAAGTGTCACTTTTTATTGAGTGTCACTTGTAACATTAATCTAATTATTTCTCAGAACTGCCTTGTACAAAATATTTAATCTGTCAGTTTTTATCAGTAGCAATTACTTATGTGCAGAGATCATTAAACTGAATTTAAAAAAAATTGTTTTGTGCCTTTGTTAACAAGCAAGTCATTGAATCTCAACTATTCCTGTTAAGGATTTATAGTCTAGTAATACTGTAGCTGTCGTTCCTTCGAAATAGCTTTTAAAAATTGTCATAAAATTAATTAAAGAGGAAAACATTGATTATCTGTGGTATCGGGATGATATCTCTCTAGATATAACACTGGTATACGTTATTATGGAATGAGTAATCTCCAAACAACATATCTCAAATGTAACTGCCAACCTTTATTATTCTGTTTTGAGGTCATATAGGCAAATCAAGTTAATTCTAATTACTACTAAACTGATGTCAACAATCGGAACATTAACACGCATTTTAAACCTCTAGATAAGCACTGAGTTTAAAAACAAATTTTGTTTTCGATCCAGAACAATGTCATTTTTGACATGTTACAGCTGCAGTATGATAGATTTGTTAGATGCAAGAATTTTCTTATTTATTCATTAGTAGATCTCCTTTGGATTAGTTTACAAATTATGAAGTTCCAAGGGTGTTCATATACAAAAGTGGGAAAGCAGATTTCTTGTGGTAAACCTTAGAAAAACTTCTTTCCAACAGTAATGTAAGTGTTAATATGATCCATGAAAGGAAAATAAATATTTTCCTGCAGACAACACTTATTCCTTTACAATTGTATTTGTAACCAATTCTCTCTATACAAGATCTCGACAACCCATCTGAAAAATGCCTGAGGTATTATTGTGAATAGAGTCATAGGGTTGTATAGCATAGAAACAACTTGTCCACGTTGGCCAGAGATCCTAAATTAATCTAGTCCCATTTGCCAACAATTTGCCGATATCTGTCTAAACCCATCCTATTTAAATACCATCCAGATGCCTTTTAAATGTTGTAATTGTACCAGCCTCCACCACTTCCTCTGGCTGTCCATTCCAGATACGCACCACCTTTTGTGTAAAAGGGGACCTAAAGGGCAACTTTTCAAATCTTTCACCTTAAACCTACGCCCTCTAGTTTTGGCCTCCCAGACCCTGGGGAAAAAGATCTTAGCTATTCATCCTATCCATGTCCCTCATGATTTTATAAACCTCTGTAAGGTCACCCCTCAACCTCTGATGCTCCAAGGAAAATAACCCCAGCCTCTTCCTACAGCTCAAACCCTCTAATCCCAGCAACATTCTTGTAAATCTTTTCTGAACCCTTTCAAGTTTAACACGATCTTTCTTATACCAGGGAGACTAGTATTCCAAAAGTGGCCTAACCAGTATCCTGTACAGCCACAACATGACATCCAAACTCCTGCACTGACCAATGAAAGGCAAGCATACCAAATGCCGCCTTCACTACTCTATTTACCTGTGACTCCACCTTCAAGGAAATATGCACCTGCACTTTAAGATCTCTCTGTTTGGCAACATTCCCCAGGACCCTACCATCAGCTGTATAAATCCTGCCCTGGTTTTCCTTACCAAAATGCAACACCTCACATTTATTTAAGTGAAACTCCATCTGCCACTCCATGGCCCATCTGATAAGGTTGTGTTGTACTCTGAGATAACCTCCTTCACTGTCCACTACACCACCAATTTTGGTGTCATGCAGACTTATTAACCATGCCTCCTATATTCACATCCAGATCATTGATACAAATGACAAAAATCAGTGGACACAGTACCGTTACTTGTGGCACACCATATTTTACATCTTTTTTCATACCATTGCAACAGTATTTAAAAAACTATGATGTTTAGAGATGGCCATTGTCTTCAGAACTGCCCCTCAAATTTGCAATGGTTCCTTCCAGTGCACTTTGCCACTATCTATACTTAAAATACAGCAAACATTGTTTCACCGCACTCTTGGTCCTATAGTGTGGTTTAATGGAGAAGTTTGCAAGAATGCATGTGAGCACAAACTCGAGGGTTTGGAATATATTACAGTATCCTAAAGTTTCCTTCTGGACTTGAGTGGTTTTTCTCCTCTCCTGTACACCTCTTCAGCTGTACAATGTGAAGCACCATTGGTACAGACAGAAGCATGTCCTCCACTCAGCTTCCTGAAGGTGATGACCAGCTCCTTCATTTTGCTAACTTTAAAGGAGAGATTGTTACGCCATCTTTACACCATGCCAATGAGCTATGTTTCTCCTTTCTGTATTGTTGTTTAAGATCCTACCACTACAGTGGTGTCTTCAGCAAATTTGTAACTGGACTTGGAGCTGAATCTGGCTGCACAGTTCTGAGTGTATAAGGAGTAAAGTAAGGGGCTGAGTACCTGTCCTTGTAGGACACCAGTGTTGAGGATTATTGTGGAGGAGGTGTGGTCACCTGTTCTTGCTGATTGCGATCCCGTGTGTCAGGAAGTCAAGGATCCATTTGTGGCAGTGGGAGGAACAGAATCAAGTCTCTGAGATTGGAGATGATTTTTGTTGGAATTATGGTAGTTAAAGGCAGGGATAAAGTCAATAAATAGGAATCTGTTGTAGGTGTCCTTGTTATCCAGACATTCCAGGGATGAATGTAGTACCAGGGTGATGGTGTCAATGGTGGACTCATTGTGATAGTAGGCATTATAGCTAATCAAGGCATTCTGGGAGGCTGAAATTGATGTATGCCATTATTAACCTTTTGAAGCACTACATGAATGGATGTCAGAGCCACTGGGCGGTCGTCATTAAGGCACTTTGCCTGATTGGGCTTTGGCACAGAGATGATACTACTCCCACCTGTTTCAAGAGGAGCACTAAGGAGCGGTTAAAGATGTTTCCAAATACTCCTGCCAGCTGGTCTGTGCAGGAACTGAGTGCACGCCCAGGGACTCTTTCTGGGCCAGTTTCTTTCTGTGGGTTCACACCCAAGAAGGCTGATACAATGTCTGCAGCTGTGACTGTGGGTCACAGCTGCACCAAGGCTGTCAGGGCTGGTGACATCATTTCACTGACCTTCTGTTCAAAATGAGCATAGAATGCATTGAGCAGATTGGGGAGGGATGCACTTTTGTCAGTGATTCTACTCGACTTTATAACCCGTCATATCTTGTAAGCCTTGCTACAGTCGATGTGTATTTGTGCGGTTAGTCGGGACCCTGGTTTAGTCTGGTGCAGTCTCTTGTTGCCCCTGATGGCTTAGCGAAGGTCATACCTAGATTTTCCATATAGGTCAGGGTCACCCAACTTGAATGCCTCAGATCTGGACTTCAGAAGGGAGTGGATCTTCGTTTCATCTGTGTTTCCAGTTGGGGAACACTGGGATTAACTTTTTTGGCACGCAGGCCTCTACACACTTGCTGATGAAGTCTGTGACAGTAGTGGCATGCCCATTTAGGTTGGCCTCTGAGGTCTTGAATATGGACCAGTCCCCCAACTCCAGGCAGTCACATAGGAGATGACCAGCAATGTACAACTTTCTGTATGGGTTCCTCATGCTTCAGTTTCTGCTTGTAAGCCAGGAGAAGGACCACAACCTTACGGTCTGATTTATGAAAATGTGGACAGGGAAAGGAGCAGTAGGTGTCTTGTCCCTTACTTGAATGTCTTGTCTTGAAAGAGAAGATAGCGAATACTGGAATGATACCAAGTAGGTTTAAGATGTTATTTACAGTTGAAACCTACATCTCTGGGGAACAAACACACGCAGTATTTCAAAGCTTGAGAGATCAAAACATCAAGCAGACTCATAATCTGATGGTGTGTGTGTCCCATTGGATAAAGCTCAAGACTAGTCACCTGATGGCTAAGCATGTAGCAAAATCAAAGAAGTTCTGTACCATTGTTGAGACCTTAATAATGTCTGCTTGTAAATATAAATTGCAGGTGTGATATTAGGAGCTGATGCTGCAAAACAGCTTGACAAAATTCCACTCTTTGATAATAGTTAAACAGTAAATTGATAAAATGTTGTCAAGGAGGTACTGTAAAAGACGTTAGCTTTTTCAATACTGACATACATGACGAACAACAGGCTTGTCAGTGGAGCAAGATTTGTCGATGGTCCTCATCAATTCTTCTCTGGATCAAAAGGCTCTGCATACACTGGCAGGCCCAGGTTTCCCACTAACCTGTGGAGTAAATTTACTCTATTTTTGCTCTGATCCATTGTTTATGAAAGTTAGAGTTGAGCAGATTTTGAAAATGTCTGTGCTTGCAGTTGAAAATGGTGCATTTGCTGGTGGATTTAAAATATAAGTGCTTTTGATCCTTCTTTAGCTTGTCACATGCACAATGGTGCAAATCTCTAGTGAGGCTGTAACCATGGTAAATGTGATATTCATCAGCAATCACTTCAGCTGAAAAAAGTGGATGTTTTATGGAATTATCTCATTGAAGTGTGCCTTGATACTGAGGAGGTTGGGAACTGCTGCATTAGATTACATTGTACTGTAATCTTCTGTAGCTACTTTAATGCCTTTTGTTATGTAACAGACCCTCAAGTTAACCGCTGTAGGATTTGATGGGCTTACCGTGATTTCCTGTTTTTCTTTCAACGTTTCTTGAAGTTCATGATTTCATGGATGCTGCTATGTCATGGAGTCATTTGGCACGGAAAAAAGACCCAATTCATCCATGCTGAACTAGTCCCTGTGTCTGGACCAAATCCCTCTAAGCCTTTCTTTCCATTTACGTGTCCAAATGTCTCTTAAATGTTGTAATTGTACCCACCGCTACCACTTCCTCTGGCAGCTGGTTCCATATACGCACCACCCTCTGTGGAAAAAGTTGCCCTTCAGGTTTCTTTTTAAATCTTTCCCCTCTCACCTTAAACCTATGCCCACTAGTTTTAGACACCCCTACCCTGGGGAAAAGCCCTTGGCTATTCACCTTATCTAATCCCTCATGATTTCTATAAACCTCTATAAGATTACCCCTCAGCCTTGTACACCTTAGGGGAGAAAGGTCTCAGCCTATCCAGTCTCTCCTTATAACTCCAACCTTCCAGTCTCAATAACATCCTTGTAAATCGTTTTTGCTCTCATTTCCAGTTTAATAACATGCTAAAATACTAACATAATAAAATGCTTCCTGTAGCAGGCCAACCAGAATAGCGCACAGTACTCTAAATGTGGCTGTACCAACATCTTGTACAGCTGTAATATGACGTCCCAGCATCTGTACTGAATGCTCTGATTTGAAGGCAAGTGAGCCAAATGCCATCTTAACCACCCTGTCTACCTGTATCCCCATTTTCAGGAAACTGTGTACCTGTACCGTTAGGTCTCTCTTCAGCAACATTCTCCAGGACTCTGCCCCCAACTGTGTAAGTCCTGGCCTAGTTTATATCACCAAAATGCAAAACCTCACATTTATCTGAATTAAACTCCATCTGCCATTCTTAGGCCCAATGGCCTTTTTGATCAAGATCCTGTTGTACTCTTAGATAACATTCTTCACTGTCTACTACACCACCAATTTTGGTGTTAGCTGCAAACTTAGTAACTATGCCTCCTATATTCTCATCCAAATCATTTATATAAATAAACAACAATGGATCTAGCACCGATCCTTGTGGCACAGTGTTAGTCACAGGCCTCCAGTCTGATCAACAACCCTCTACCACCATCCTCTGTCTCCTATCATCAAACCAATTTTGTATCCAATTAGCTAGCTCTCCCTGGATCCCATGACATCTAATCTTACTAACCAGTCTACCATGCAGAGCCTTGTCGAAAGTCGAACTAAAGTCCATGTAGACAATGTCTACCACTCTGCCTTCATCTATATTCTTGGTCACCCCTTCAAATAAAAAATCAAATTTGTGAGACACCATTTTTCATGCAGAAAGCCATGCTGACTCTAATCTGACCTTGCTTGAAGATCCTGTCTCTCAGAATCCCCTCCAACAACTTACTGTTTACTGATATTAGGCTCCCCAGTCTGTAGTTCCCTGGCTTTTTCTTGCAGCTTGCCTTAAAGGCACAACATCTCACCCGTGGCTATCAATGATACAAATATCCCTGCTAGGGGCTCACACAGTTTCTCCCCTAGCTTCCCATAGTGTCCTGGGATACACTTGATCAGGTCCCAGGGATTTACAACCATAGAATCCCTACGGTGTGGAAGCTGACCCTCCAAGCATCGCACCCAGACCCCTTCTCTATCTCTGTAATCCTGCATTCCCCGTGGCTAATCTAGCTAGCCTGCACATCCCTGGACACTGGGCAATTTAGCATGACCAATTCACCTAACCTGCACATCTTTGGACTGTGAAATGAAACCCAAAGGAAACCCATACAGACACAGGGGGAATGTGCAAACTCCACACATGCAGTCACCCAAGGGTGGACTCAAACCCAGGTTCCTGGCACTGAGGTGCCATCCAATTGTCTAATGTTGTGTTTTAAGACCTCCAGCACCTCCTTTTCTGTAATGTGGACTCTTCTCAAGATATCACTATGTATTTCCCTGAGTTCCCTCGCTTCCATGTCTTTCTCCACTTTAATCACCAATGAGAAATAGTAATTTAGGATCTCACCCATCTCTTGTGGCTCCACACATAAGACAGCCTCATTGGTCTTTAAGGGGCCCTATTCTCTCCTAGTTACTCTTTTGCCCTTATATTTGTAGAATCACTTGGGATTCTCCTTTTACCCTATCTGCAAAAGCTATCTCATGTCCCCTTTTCATTTTTCTGAGTTCCCTTGTTATTGCACTCCTACACTCCCTACACTTAAGGGATTCACTTGATCCCAGCTGTATATGTGTGACATATGCCTCCCTTTTTGTTGACCAGAGCCTTAATATCTCTCGTCATCCAGTATTCCCTATCACTGCCAGCCTTATCCTTCCCACTGACAGGAACATGCCAGCCCTGAACTCCCTGCCTCCCACTTGCCAGACATCCTTTTGCCTGCGAATAGCCTTCCCCAATCAACTTTGAAAGACCCTGTCTAATATCATCAAAATTGATGTTGCCCCAACTTAGAATTTTAACTTGTGGTCCAGGATTATCCTTTTCTGTAACTGTTTTAAAACTAATAGAATTATGGTCACTGGTCCCAAAGTGCTCCCCCAGTAACACCCCAGTCACTGCTCTGCCTGATATCCCAAGAGGAAATCTTAGGGCAGCATGGTAGCTCAGTGGTTAGCACTGCTGCTTCATAGTGCCAGGGACCCAGGTTCGGTTCTACCCTTGGGCAACTGTCTGTGTGGAGTTTGCACCTGAAGGCTGAAGGAACAGCACCTCATATTCCGCTTGGGAAACCTGCAACCCAATGGTCTCAATTGGGACTTCACAAGCTTCAAAATCTCTCCACCCCTGACCTCATCCCAAGACCAGCCCATCTCGTCCCTGCCTCCTTCACCTGTCCATCTTCCCTCCCTCCTCACTGACCAACTCCCTATGTACACGCACCTTTACTGGCTTCATCCCCACCTCCTTGACCTGTCCATCTTCTCTCCACCTATCTGCTCCTACATCCACCTTCTACCATCGCCTCCCCCTCTCTATTTATTTGAGCCCCCTTCCCCTCCCCCATTTCTGAAGAAGGGTCCAAACCAAAACGTCAGCTTTCCTGCTCCTCTGATGCTGCCTGGCCTGCTGTGTTCATCAGCTCTACACCTTGTTATCTCTGGTCCATCTCATCCATGCTGACCAGATGTCCTAAATTAATCTAGACCCACTTGCCAATATTTGACCCATATCTCTCTAAACCCTTTCTAATCATGTACCCGTCCAGATGCCTTTTAAATGGTATAATTGTACCAGCCTCCACCACTTCCTCTGGCACCTCAATCCATCACCACCCTCTGCATGAAAAGTTGCCCCTTAGGTCCCTTTTTAAATCTTTCCCATCTCACCTTAAACCTATGCCCTCTAATTTTGGACTCCATTACTCTGGGGAAAAGACCTTGAAAATTCACCCTATCTTTCTCCTTTCGCCTTAAACCTATTCCCTCTAGATTTGGACTCCCCCTCCCCGGGGAAAGACCTTGTCTATTCACCCTATCAATGCCTCTCATGCTTTTATAAACTTGTAGAAGATCACTCCTCAACCTCCAAACACTCCAGGGAAAATAGTGCCAGCCTATTCAGCCTCTCCCTATAGCTCATACCCTCCAACACCGGCAATATTCTTTCACATCTTTTCTGAACCCTTTCAACTTTCACAGTACCCTTCCTATAGCAGAGAGAAAAGAACTGAACACAGTATTCCAAAACTGGCCTAACCAATGTCTTGTACAGCCACAACATGATCTCCCAACTCATATACTCAATGCACGAACCAATAAAGACAAGTATACCAAACGCCGTCTTCACTATCCTGTCTACCTGGGACTCTACTTTCAAAGGACTATGAACCTGCACTCCAAGATCTCTTTGTTCAGCAACACTTTGCACGACCTTACCATTAAGTGAGATAACAAGGTGTAGAGCTGGATGAACACAGCAGGCCAAACAGCAGCCTGCTCCTCTGATGCTGCTTGTCCTGCGGTGTTCATCCAGCTCTACACCTTGTTATCTCAGATTCTCCAGCATCTGCAGTTCCTACTGTCTATACACGAACACCAACTGGCTACAAAAAGACACAACCAATACTCACTCACCTCAATCCACATGGATAAGGAGAACCACCAATTCGACTGGGACAACACCAAAATCCTGAGACAAGCTAAGCAGAGACAGGCACGGGAATTCCCAGGAGCCTGGCACTCCACGAAGAAAGCCATAAATAAACACATAGAACTCGACCCCATATACACTCCGCTATAAAGGAAAACCGGAAGTGAGGCAATCCAGCTCAGTGGACCCCAGAGTTTAAAAACCAGGCGGGAAAACACACCGATGATTCATCAGAGGCTGCACTGAGGATGTTACCCAGCACGGTAACAACAAACAACAAACCAGCTCGGCGAGCCAACCAATCTCAAGGTTAGAAATAGGTTAGCTCAGTATAAGGATTTTAGTTTGGAAGTTCTTGTTTTTGGTTAGAACCCTGATGGGGTTATTTGAAGCTCAGAAAATATAAGCTAGTTATGTGAATACTCAAAAACAATGCTGTCAGACCCTCAAGACTACGAATTGAAATCAACATTTCAATCAAACCTACACATGATAGAGAATGGAACTTTCTGGTGTTTTAGTACTGCATAGTGACGTTGTTGGAACAAATTAAATATTGTACATTTGACCTTTAAAACTGTATTATTGTAAATAGCTTAGTTTATTCTATCTAACCTTTCCTTTTGTGTAATTAACTTGTTATTGTTAAAACCAGGTCTGCAGTATTGAGTGCTTCTGCTTTACTGAAAAGCCACCTCATTGGATGATATTTATTTTATTTATCAAGTCAGATTTCAATCAGGGATCTGACTTGTCCAGTCCTCTCATGAGGGAGATTATTTTCACGTCAAGGTGTCTCTAAAATGACTTGCCTGGACCAGGTGGATCCACAAAACTCCAAGCAGCCCTCATCAGTAGTGGAACAGAGGGGTGCACGTAATTCAGATTTCCACTTGCGAAGTAACCTTATAACCCAGTGCTGACTTTGTTTCAAGATCCACCTAATAAACCCAGGGCGCGCTTGATGGTAGTTGCAGTAAGTTTTCAAATCCCACAGGAATTTTTGTTTACTGGCTAGTGTACACACCTTTCTGTGCACACTTTAACAGCCAAATACAATTGTTTCAATCTATTCTGCTATACCTACCACTCACAATAGTCTCCTCTACATTGTTACACCAAATGGAGATTGAGCGACTGCTTTGTGAAACACCTCCACTTGTCTATAAGAATGACGTCAACCTTCCAGTCTGTTGCTATGTCAATACACTACCTTGCTCTGATGAAAATATTTCTGTTGATTGATTTTATCCATTGTCACGTGCACCTAAATACAGTGAAAAGCTTTCTTTACGAGTGGTACAGGCACATCATAACACGCAAAGGATATACAGATCAAAAAGACTTAGACAGAGGCATATGGATTACATTGCATAGGGCATGTGCTAGGTGAGATCAATGTTAGCAAGATCAGCGCTTTTTGAGGTTAGAGAGTCCATTCATCAGTCTGTTATGGGCCAGAAAGAAGCTGTCCCTGAACCTGCTGGTGCATGTGTTCAAGCTTCTGTATCTTCTGCCTGATGGAAGAGGTTGTAGGAGATCGTTACCAGGGTGCGATGGGTCTTTGATGATGTGGCAGCCTTTCCGCGGCAGCAAGCCACGTAAATGGAGTCCATGGATGGCCTGGACCATGCACACCACCTTCTGTAGTTTCTTACAGTCCTGGGCAGAGCAGTTGCCATACCAGGCTGTGATGCACCCAGATGGTACACTTTCACTGGTGCCCCTGTAGAATTTGTTGAGGGACCTTATGGCCATGCCAAATTTCCTGAGCTGCCTGAGAAAGAAGAGGCATTGTTGTGCCTTCTTGACTGTTGTATCTACATGGGAAGTCCAGGACAGGTTGTCAGTTATCATCACTCTGAGGAACTTGATGCTTTTTACCCTCCCAACTTCAGTTCCGTTATTGAAGTTGGGGGGGGGGGGGTGGGGGGGGGTGTTTTTTTTTCTGAAGTCAATGATTAATTCTTTAGTTTTGCTGACATTGAGAGACAGATTGTTTTCATTGCACCAAGTCACCAAGCCTCTATCCCCCTTCTGTAGTTTGACTTGTCATTGTTAGATATCTGTCCCACTATGGTGGTGTCGTCAGCAAACTTGTAGATGGTGTTCGTTCGGAATTTGGCAACAGAGTCATCGGAGTACAGGGAGGACAGTAGGGGGCTGAAGATACATCCTTGGGGGGCTGAGTATTATTGTGGAGGAGGTGCAGTTACCTATTCTCACTGATTGCGGCCTATGGGTCAGAAAGCTGAGGATCCAGTTGCAGAGGGCTGAGCTGAGACCAAGGGCATGGAGTTTTGAGGTCAGTCTGGAGGCGATAATGGTGTTGAAGGCATGGCTGTAGTCAACAAGCAGGTGTCTTTTAGTGCCCAGATATTCCAGGGATGAGTGCAGGGCCAGGGATATGGCATCCTCTGTGGACCTGTTAAGTCGGTAGGAGGCTTACTGTGGTGTTCTAGCAGAACCCAACACAAGCTGGGAGAGCAGCACCCCATTTTCCACTGAGGCACTTTGTAGCATTTAGTCTTCAACACTGATCATGACATGATGTTGTTGAACTCACTGTGCTTCACCCCATCGCCACCACACCCTTCAACCAGGTCTTGTCTGCATGGGTTTACTCTCTATAGAACTGATCTATTCTTTTAACACCTACTGTTGGCAACTGATTTTAATTTCTATCTCTCCTCTGCAACATTGAACTCACTTTGTCTTCAGCTGTGTACCCTCACTATCTGTTCTAACTTTCTCCAGTCAATAGCATTAAAACCATAATCTACCAGTTTCCTCAGTTCTGGGGGAAGAATCATATTGAACTCAATGTTATCTCTGTTTTTCTCTTCACAGATGCTGTCAGAGCTGCAGAATTTCTCCAGCACTTTTTTTTTGTAAGCTCAGATACCTTTTGATATGTTAGACACTTGAGTGTTCTGTACAAGAATATTAAGACAGTTTTAGCAGCATCCTGTAGTAGTCTGCAGCCCTCAATTCTTGGTTCTACCCAATTGTGCTTAAATAATGGGAACTTGCCATGGACAGCACAGTAGCTAGCACTGCTACTATATTCTGACTCGTGAATATAGTCATTACATTATACATTATAGTGAAGGTAAGATCATGCAACTGACTACTAAGGAACCCCTGCAGTGATACCTTCCAGATGAAATTACTGCTATGACATAACAACTGCCACCTTCCTTTCTGCAAAAGGAGAGGTTTTCCCCAATTCCCATTGCCTTCAACTTTGCTTGGGCTCCATGATGCTACTCTGTTACAAGCTGTAGCACTGTCAGTGAACATTTAACCACATTGCTGTAGGTTTTGCAGTTACATTTAAGCCAGACATAAGGACTGTAGATTTTTCCCTAGAAGGACAAACTAAGTGGGTTTTCGCAATCCAATAGACTCATGGCCACCATTAATAAGGGTAGATTTTTTTTAAAATTCTAGGTTTATTAAATTTAATTACACCAATTTTGCTGTGATGGTATTTAAATTGGTGTCCCCAGAAAATTTGCTTGAATCTCTGGATTACTAGTCCAGTAACATTATTACTGCACTACTTTTTCCTCATTGTGTTTGTGTAGGGGGAAATGTGGATGCTACTTCTATTTGCTTTATTAACAAAACCTTTGAACTTATCAGATTTGCAAACCATTGCAGAAGTGTTTTTTTTAAAAACTAAATACTTGGATAAATTAAGTCTGAACATTTACACAAACTTAAAACCAAGTCACTTATTTGTTAAAATAGATCATTCCAAAAATAAATATTACCATCTGTGTGTAGATGGTCTCTAATGAGAATGGATAGCTCCTGTTAGTGTCACTATTACCATTCAAAATATCAATTATCAGGCTGAAACCATTGTAGAAGAACTAGTTGAAATTTTTTCCTTGCGTTTATAATCAAAAGAATCAAAGACTTATCTTCTCTATAAGTCAAGACCTATTTTCATGCAATTCCTACTATTACTACAAATTGCAATGGATTAACTAGCATTTTTGATTTACCTGTATTACCCAATGCTGGTGCTGGGTGGAGAATGTGAATTCTATTACATAATAATTTGATTGCAAATTGCACTGCCAAGTGAATTACTGAAGTGTCATTTTGTCATAACGTTTTAAGTATGAGAATTTTTTTAAAATGCATGTCACAATGTAACTGGCAATTACTGATGAGGAGCATTTATTCCTACAGTACAGTGCAGTCATTTCTTTCTGCTGACCTCTAACAAAAATTCTAACCTAAATGTCTTTCAATCTCAGTCACTATATCTGAAATGCTGTTCTCAATACTAATGTTAATGAAATTCTCAGTCCCCTCTGGTGGTTCTAGTGTGTCAAACTGAGATTGTAACAAAGAAGGCGACATGAAATGTCCTTTTCTACTGTCTAACCTCTTAGTAATCAATTCTATAGGGCCATGAAGATACACAAACAAGATGTTCTTGCTGTAGCCAAGTTGAGATTGTTCCTGGTCCTGTTTTACAGTTGTGTTGACAGCACTCTGCTCACCAGTCAGAATTCTTCGATACATTCTTTTCAGAGAAGAGCAAGCAAGGATCACATTTTCTCCAAATGATTTTTCCCTATTGTTAAATATAACTGTTATTCATCACAAATTAAAAATTCAAATCTACAAATAAATGTAAGATCTACAATCAGGCTTCACCATATATTACAGAATTTCATCGGTACCAAACTAAGTATTTTGTGATTGAAGCTCAAGCATGAATAGCCTATCATATAAAAGCCAATATTTACATAATACTCATCTGATCAGTAATATATACTTTGAAATGTATCATTAATGACTACTTTGGCTCCATTACTTAAGTCTATTACCTTATTTGACAAAAAGGTTAAAAGCTTCAGTTTACCTCATTAATATTTCATGCAAAGTGCACAACCAAGGGATTCTATCCTATGATCAACAGAAAAAACATCTTAAAAATTGGGAGGGTATGACTTTTACTTATACAATTTTCTTTAACAATAAAAAGGAGAAATTCAGAAAATGTTATTTTCTCTTAAGTTCTCATGCAGTGTTTGGGTACAAAATGTAATAATCAAGTAAAATGGCTCTACTATATCACTGCAATTGGCTCCCAGAAGGTACACAGCAGACTTCAGGTCAATTCATTCTTGCAACTTCCACATATTCCAGCAAGTTGTCTTCTGACTGCCAGCTGAGATTTTGAAAACCAGGGGTGCCTCAGCACTGTGCCACAATATGACGCCACTTAAGAAAAAGCTTATGAATAAAAGAACCTTCATTACAATTTCATCAGTACCATTTGCTCATCAGTTCCAGGTATTTACATTAATTTTGCACCAAGTGCACATTCTAATTCTTCACTGCAATGAAGCTGTTATAGCTGGCATATTACATAGTCTTAAACATGTTGTTTTATAAAGGAAATTTATTTCAACAGGAGATTGTAAGCATAAGTCCAGTTGTTACAGGCCAGTCAGTTTAATTTTAGAATTAGTAGCCACATGGGGAAGAGCCTTACTCATTTATGGAGACTCAGTACGGATATCCAAAGGGGAAGTGATCTTTTGAAGAGGTAACCGAAAGGATTGTTGATGGTAATTATGTTGATATGGTACACATGGACTTTCAAAAAATATTTGAAATTATGCCACATAATTGACAAAATTACATCAAGTGATAGAAGGGGCAATACCAACACCAACTTGGATACAAATTGGCCAAGGGATAGGAAATAGAAAGGGTCAATAGATATTTTTCAGGCTGGAGAAAGGTTTGTAGGGGAGTTCTCCAGGGGTTGGTATTGGGAACCTTGCTTTTCCTGATGAATTTAATGGGGTGCAGGAGCACAGTGATTTGGATGAATTACTGAAGATGCCAAGATAGGTGGTGACATCAGTTAATAAAATATTCAGTATCCTGTACTTTATCAATAGAAGCTGTAGTACAAGAGCAAGGAGGCGATACTGAATTTGTACAAGACACTGATTAGTCCCCAGCTACATTATTTTTTATAGTTCTGGGTGCCACACTATAGGAAAGGTGTGAAGATGTTGGAGACTTACAATAAAAAAAAATAAAATGGTTTTAAGGACAACAAACTTTAGTTATGAGAATAGTATGGAGAGGTTAGGGGAGAGAAGACTAATGCAATCAAAGTTTTCAAGATCATGAAGTCTGAATAGAGTAGATCAGGAGAAACTAAGATGAAGAAACAGAAAGGAAGTAAGGGGTGCTTGTATTTCAAGCAGATCAAGAGTGATTCCTTCTCCCAACCTACTTGGTCCGCCTGCTTCCCTAACCGTAAGGCCATAAGACATAGGAGCAGAAGTTAGGCCATCAACCCATCGAGTCTGAACAGCCATGAATGAATGGCAGAGAAGTTTCTCAACCCCATTCTCCTGATTTCTGCCTGTAACCCTTTACTCCATAGACAATCAAGAACCTATCTGTCTTAAATATACTCAATGACCTGGTCTCCACAGCCATCTGTGGCAGTGAATTCCATAGATTCACCACTCTCTGGCTGAAGACGTTTCTCCTTATCTCCATTCTAAAGGGTTGTCCCTTTACTCTAAGGCTGTGCCCTCGGGTCCCAGTCTCTCCTACTAATGGAAATATCTTCCCAACATCCCCTCTGTCCAGGCCATTCAGTATTCTAAGTTTCAGTTAGGTCCCCCCTCATCTTTCTAAACTCCATCGAGTATAGACCCAGAGTCCTCAAACATTCCTCATATATTAAGCTTTTCACTCCTAGGACCATTCTCGTGAACCTCCTCTGAACCCACTCCAGGGCCAATACATCTTTCGTAAGATATGGGGCCCAAAACTGTGCACAATACTCCAAATGTGGCCTGTCAGAAAAATCTTCTACTCTTGGAATTTGTGCCCACGCCTGGAATCAGAAATCATCACAATCCTCACCTGATTACTAATCCAAATTGAGGTTTTCAACTATAGTTGGCCTGTCACATTGTTCTAGATCTTGACTGTGGTAGAATCTGCAAATAGGTTTGCCCTATCAACTGGCTTTAAAAGCCATTTGCAAAACCTACTACAGTCAAGATGGAGACTGTTTTGTGCGTAACAACATTTTTAAATGCATTTAAAAAAAATCACACTAGTACAGACTCATCCATGTGAAAAACATGTGGAATCAAAATGTATTAGAGCCATGACCACATCCTGTAAATAAGTGGAAGAAAATAGTGAACAAGAGTTGTATGGCGAGTTTGTGCTTTTACTTTCAAAAGTTAGACCTTAAAGTTCATAAAAATTCAGTTAAGAGGAAGAAACTGTAGCAAAATTAAAATCCCACCAAACAAACAAAAAAAAAGGGCAGTAACCCTCGTTAGTGCAGCTTCTTGGGAAATCCTTTGACAAGAAATAGGCAGTAACTGCATCTATATTATATAGAAATACCTTTTCATTTTGTAAAGATATAAGCAACTGCAGTACTTTCACCAATATGCAAAGAGTGATTGGATAAAGGTAGTTAAATATACCTCATCATCCAGTGGAATTCCATTCATCATTTTTTCTTTGTTTTCTTTAGGATGGTAGTCATCGGCATCACAAAATTTCCAGCCTAACTGTTGAAATGAAAAACACCTCAGAACACTTATTAGTTTTACTTTAAACCTTGGAAGGTAGCTACAGATGCATCCACAAACAATGCTATTATTCTACTTCACCTAACAGCAGAAGCTTAAGCATCTGGTCTTGTTTATCTTCTCTACATAACTTGAAGACTTGTGGTGCAGGAGTAACATCCCTACCTCTGGGCCAGAAGCTCCAAGTTTCAGTCCCACAAGACGACTTGTTGGTCATGAAAGGTGTGCTTCCAACATAGCCAAAAAGATTGGTTAACAGCCTGAAATTCTTCCAATATGCCTGAAGGCAAATGTTAAGAGCAGAATTTCCTAGTCAGCCATTGTGTAAAAGGCAAAAGCGAACCACTGCACTACTTTGTCCACAAGCACCAACATATCCAATGGAACTTCAAGGCCTAACTCTTCGAGATGACAGATATAACTTGGAGAGATCAGTAAAATACTAGGGAAAAAATAAGAATTCTGGTCTCGAGATTCTGAACTTGGAAATTGCCAGAGAGCCCACTTCATTTGCATTGTGGTAAATAGTATATTTCAAATTTCAAAATAAATGATTGTAGAAATCTGAATGGATTGTCAATTTTTATATTAAATTGAAACTGGTGGAACACTAAATTAGAGCTGTGAAGTTACCTGTTGGCTTGTTGGTAAATGTTTTGCTAATATGCAAATTAAAGAGGAACTGCTGTGCATATTCATTTTCAGGAGGCTATGGAGGTTGATGAATATGCTTTGAGTGTACATCTGGTTTAAAAAAGTAAAAAAGGGCAATGTTATGAAACAACTCAATATATGATCTGCTTGTTGTAGTATAGTAGAAAAAAGTGCTGTAAAACACTGAAGAGGAGAAAAGACACATCAACTTATAAAAGCAAAAAATTCTGCATTTGGAAAAGGATAGCTTGTCTCCCTGTGCAAGTGTGCAAATTGAATACAAGATGCTGTTCCACAGGGGTGGCAGGGGAAGGGGAGGAGACTGAAGGAAGATGTCTCTTTTCAGCACAGAACTGGCAGAAGTGTGGCAACTGGTAACATATGTGCTCAAAATTGACCAATGCAATGGGTAAGGAGTCAAAATTATTCAGAATTAATATGGTGTCCAAATTAATTCTGCTCATACCTGTGTTTGGGGATTCTCTAAAAGCAGAGAAATCAGCTACCGTAACAGCTCCAGCTCTTACTTTACCAGCATTTTGAATTACACAACTGCTATTGTACTGCAAGCCAGATACTGTCATGGACATTTGCCTGATCTTTTTCAACTTAACATGATGGTGTGCAGCCTTAGCATATTCACTTTGGCCTTCAAACCTTCTAAATATCACAATGATCAATGCGGGGGGGGGGGGGGGCGGCGGTGTTGATAGCCTACTCATATTATCGCTGGATAATCCACAGACCCAGATAATGTTCTGGGGACCCAAGTTCGAATCCTGCTACAACAGATGGTGCAATTTGCATTCAATAAATATGTGGAATTAAGAGTCTAACGATGACTGTGCATCCATCTTCGATTTTCAGAAAAATCCATCTGGTTCACTAATGTCCCTTCGGGAAGGAAACTGCCATTCTTACCTGGTCTGGCCTACATGTGACTCTGGACCCACAGCAATGTGGTTGACTCTTAACTACCCTCTGGGCAATCAGGATGGGCAATAAATACTGCCCAGCCAGCGACACCCTCATCCAGTGAATGAATAAAAGAAAAAACTACTTTCATTACAGTTTCATCATCCGCTTCTGACCTGACTTCACCCATAACCACTGAAACCTGCCTGCAAGTATCACCTACAGCCTTTCCCTCAATGCATTCTTTTCAATACTTTAGAAGTTCAACTTCTGTACACTTAAAATCTCTACCAATTCCTCCAGTTGATATTCCCATCCCATATTGGAGTTCCCATTTGGGAGTGCTAGTACAGGATTCTCTAAAGGTTAACTTGCAGGTTGAGTCTGTGATTAAGAAAGCGAATGGAATGTTGTCATTTATCTCAAGAGGGTTGGAATATAAAAGCAGTGATGTGCTTCTGAGACTTTATAAAGCTCTAGTTAGGCCCCATTTAGAATACTGTGTCCAATTTTGGGCCCTACACCTCAGGAAGGACATACTGGCACTGGAGCGTGTCCAGCAGAGATTCACACGGATGATACCTGGAATGGTAGGCCTAACATACGATGAACGGCTGAGGATCCTGGGATTGTATTCATTAGAGTTTAGAAGGTTGAGGGGAGATCTAATAGAAACTTACAAGATAATGCATGGCTTAGAAAGGGTGGACGCTGGGAAGTTGTTTCCGTTAGGTGGGGATACTAGGACCCGTGGGCACAGCCTTAGAATTAGAGGGGGTCAATTTAGAACGGAAATGAGGAGACACTTCTTCAGCCAGAGAGTGGTGGGCCTGTGGAATTCATTGCCACGGAGCGCAGTGGAGGCCAGGACGTTGAATGTCTTCAAGGCAGAGATTGATAAGTTCTTGATCTCGCAAGGAATCAAGGGCTACGGGGAGAGTGCGGGCAAGTGGAGTTGAAATGCCCATCAACCATGATTAAATGGCGGAGTGGACTCGATGGGCCGAACGGCCTTGCTTCCACTCCTATGTCTTATGGTCTTATCTATCCATCACCTCTGCATTCACTAAATCCAGCAATATGCCCTACACAGAGTGCACGGTTTTGAACATTTTCTTGTTTGGCATGTTCTCACTCTTACCTTTACAACTTCCTCCTGCCCAACGTTCAAGCTTGCACTTTTCATTCTTCCAACTTACAACTCTCAACATCATCCTGTCACCATCCCTTTTGCTACTCCTTAGCTATTATGAACTTTGCTTTATTCTGGAAACATCTATGTTACTACATTGAACCCCACTTTTAACAGCTTCTTCAAAGAGTACCCTTTGAATTCCATTGCTTTAGTTTCCTAGCATATTGTGTTCATTCCATTTTTCGTCAAATACTTCAAAATCAACATGTGTTGTGTCAGTATCAAAGTTTTTGTAGAATTCTATTTCCATTATGCCACACAAACCTTACAATGTACGATTACAATGAAACAGATTTTTTTCTAGCAAATCACTAAGCTTTCTATTTCTGTTCACCATCCCAAAATTATCCCTGCTCATTTGAGTAGACAGGAAGACAGAATTATTGAGCACACAGAATATAGCCATCATGCACAACCTGCATTGCTACACTGTCCTCAACTTAATCTTCCCACCAAGATAAATACCAAAGGTGCTCTGAATCAACAAAGATCATCATCAGCAGTCCAAGCTATAAAATGTAATAGAGTGTAAAGGCGAAATCAGAGAATTGGCTTAGTAGGACTTTATATTTTTAACATTTTGCAATGTTCAGAGTATTTTTTGTTTAAAAGTGTCTTGGATTTGTTGTAGCCTTATTTTGGACAGATAGAGGGGGCTTACCTTATACAATAGCATTCCACTTCTACACACAGCTACAAAATATGATGTTACAATAAAGTAATGCTCAACACTTTCACAAGATCTCAGCTTTCTGTATTTACATTTACTTTGTCAGTCTCTAGTTTTTGCTATTGTCTTTCAGTACCAATGTCATTTTCGAAATAAGGGCAGAGACTGTAAGAAATAGGAACAGAAGTAGGCTATTCAGCCCCTCGAGCCTGCTTCATCAATCAATAGGATTGTGGCTGATCTGACGTTCCTCACGTCCACTTTCCCATTACCCTTGATTTCTCCTACTGATCAAGAATCTCTCTCTCAGCTTTAAATGTACACAAAGACTCTACCCCGATGCCACAAGAGAGCCTGATAGGTCACCACTGCCTTCCAGTCGAAAAACTAGCCAACTTTCTTACCTGTCAGAGAGGAAAGTGATCGGGAAGGTGGTGTGTTATGGCTCTTAGCTGGCTGTCAATTGACCATATAAGAGCCTTAATTGGCAGTAAATCCAGAAGGTTCCTCATGGATCATCTCACCTAAAATTTGGTCAGGTACTGGGAAGTAGGCGAGTTTCTCTCCTGAGCCAACTTGTCCAATTATTTGTCCTTCTTACCATCTCCAGGGAAAGGTAAAATACAGTCTACCATATTTGAACATAGCCTTTAGGCGGACTGCCCAATGCAGCTTAAAAATTGCAGTCATGATTTTAAACAACCAGAGTTAGATTAAAGAGATTCACTGTAGATGATCTACGGACTACTTGTTACAACTTCACAGAAAAGAATTAATTGATTGTGCTGCATATTTTAAAATCTTACATATTTAATAGAAAATTGTACAATCCAATTTAGAGAAAAAAAATCAACCTTTAAGGATATAACAATTAAAATTCCATTCATTTAACACTAAATCCGAGTAAATGGTTTTATTATTTAAAGTAAGGCAAATTAACATGAATAGTACAAACAGCATGCTTAAGGACTTTAACTGATTGAGAAGTAGATTTGATTTATCAACATGTATCTTGACAGATGCTACTTAAGAGAATGTTTTAGATTTCTAGGGCATCATGACAGGACCATGGGATTGTAGCCATAGAGAAGTTACATCTCCATTTCAGTTCTACATTTGCCATTGATCATTTGATTTTTTTTTTTTTTAGTTACAGTGCCCTACTAGGGGTTCACTTGTTTAAGGATTATTTAAAAAGCAAAGAAAATTTACTGCACAGGAAGGCACCATTCAATGATCATACCTATTCCATCCATTTTAATCTCACATCCTAGCACTAGGTCAGTGGCCTTAAGGTTACAGCACATAAGATTGAGACAGACAGCAACAGCAGCTGCAACTTTAAGGGAAAGAGTGGGCAAATGGAAATAGTTTTGGATAATTCTTGCAAAGAGTTAGCAAAGATACAAAGAGCTGAATAACCTCTTGTGTTGTAATTCTCTAGGTACTGGGTGCACATTCTGGGAATTAATTATTTCTTCCTATAAAATTATCAGCAGTGTAAGACAAAGATGACTTTATGAAATAAAGTTATGGCTATAAACACTGAATTTAACTGACAATCATGAAATGATAGTCAGCCTAGGCTAAGACACAATCAGCTCTTTGATTGCACTGTTCAACAAAGAGCTGTTACGATGTTTGCAGCACATTAAGGACTACCAAACACACATCAAGTGGACGGAAAACACTAGTTTTACTTTTGTTAATCTTTTTTCTTATTACGCACTTGTGTTAGGCCACATTTAATGTGAATACCACCACCTGGTGGCACAAGGAGCAAAGGCACACTCCATCAAGACATGTATCACAGAAGCAAATAGCATTTCTGGATGTGTTAACCATGTTGGGGGCCCTACCTAGCTCCGAGTAGGCCAACCCAAACTCTGCAGTGGGCAGAGAGATAGTGGCTAGACAGGGCCTTCAGCTCCTGTGCTCCTCTGCTCCCTGCTCTTGGTGCTGGCCTGTGTCCCACTCCAGACAGGGCCCCAGCATCCACCTTGCCTTCTGACTCCTCGTCAGCAACACAGTACCTGATGTTGGCATCATGGCCCATGGGAGGCTTCCTGTGGCCGGGTCAGGTTGCTGGCTGCTTCTGCCCACAGGTGGTAGCCATGTTGTGCTTGGTATTCACTTAGATTGTATTAAGTCACGAATGTGACCTCAGCATTTGTGTCCAATGCAGTTAGTGCACGTAACAGATGAAGTGAATATAAATGACAGAAAGGAAGCGAGAGCACTGGAAAATGTGCAAAAGGAGATTCACCAGGATTTTGCCTCGGTTGGAGAGTTCAGTTATGAAGACAGATGGGCAGACAGAGACTGTTTTCCTTGGAGCAGAAGAAATGGAGAGAGGACATGACTGAGATACATAAAATTGAGGGGCATAGATGGGGTAGACAGGAAGAAACTTTTCCCCTTAGATGGAGGGATCAGTGGCCAGGGGCATAGATTTAAGGTAAGGGGCACAGGTTTGGAAGAAATAGAGATAAGACCTTTCACACACAGGGCAGTGGAAATCTGGAACTCACTGCTTGCAAGGGTGGTAGATGCAGAAGTCCTCATAATACCTAACTAGTATTTAGATATGCACTTGTGATGCCAAGGTATACAAGGCACTGGTCCAAGTGTTGGAAAATAGGATTAAAACAAGTGGCATTTTGACGAGGGTGCACGGGATGGGCTCCAAGAGCCTTTTTTTGTGCTGTAGATCTCTATGACCCTAATACGATTTTGCTGGATTACCTATGTGAAGTGAAGCAAAACAGCATGATAGGTAGGGCTTCATAAACTATTTTCCACCATGACGCCATCTTAACTCACCATCACATTCTTGATGTGAATTAAGGATGGGCAAAGGCTGGTCTTGCCACCAATGCCCAAATTCCATTAAAGGATAAAAACAAAAACTTGGAAATTAACATGACTTCAAACACCAGCAAGATGAAAAACACCATTGAAAGGGCATTTAACATTTGGTATATTGAAGTTTATGGAAATGATTTTAATATACTTTATGACAACATTATTTCATATACACATTACATGTAGGTTTCAACCACTCCATCACTCAGTCAGCAAACCCCCTCCACAATTGCCCTTCTTAATCACTCACTCAGCAGCCACACACACACACAAGCCCCTGTTCAATTACCACCCATCCACACTCAACAGTTCAACCATGATTCCATATGCAGCAGTTAGTCAACCATGTTCTGAGTTTTTAATACACGGTCAAAGCTTGACAGCTGCTGTGAATGGCAAGAGTGGGGTTATAGGGCGGCAGCCAGTTCAAAGGGCCAGGGTTCCAGAATCGTGTCGGACTGGGGTGATGTGGTCAGGGAACCGTAGTTGTCAGAAATCCGTGGTATGTGTAAGGGTGCAGGGGGGTTAGGGAGGTTTGTTGTTTCTTGGAAGGAGAGACAACTTAAAAGTGTTACCCAGGTGGCAGACTAGATTTTCAATCCTCTAACTTTTCCTGGATAATTTAATGAAGTGAACACTCTAAATTCATCTGCTTTTAATGGATTCTTTCGAAGAGTTCAAGTGAAGGTGAAGGTGAATTGCCCTGCAGACTCCCCTATTTACTGGGCAATTCCCAGAGTTTAACTCCGGTTCTGCTCTGATCCCATCTGGCCCACGGAATATCCAGGCTAAACTTATCACTTTCTTTTCTCCCTGCAGCAATGTTTATTGCTTTACAATCAGTTGCCTCCGGAAGAAAGTAAAAGATGAATTAAGACAACAGCCTTTACTGTAAAGAAAATGAAGAATATCACTTAATTCACAAATATTTAACACAGTCATACCTTATTTGCGAGACGTGAGCCCACAGCGGTCCTAGGAGGGAACGAACATAATGAAAGGCTGTTTTCCAATACATATCACCTTTTGCATCATCCCTCCTCTCTCTACCTCCCTACACACCCCTCCCCAAACCCCAATCCATTTGCTCTCTCACTTGCCACTGCCGCTGACTCCCATCAGGATTACGATCATGTCCCGGGTCCCTCCGCCCGCCCCTCTCTCAGATATCACGAGATCTCCGGAGCTGAGACTGCACACTCACGCCTGCGCAGTACTCCAGATCATGGCTTCTTGCTGGAAGGTGGGGACAAGTGTAACTGTTTATGCCTTTTCCTGGGCAGGTGTTCATGCAGCGCCACACCTTGTTATCTCGGATTCTCCAGCATCTGCAGCACTTTATTATCTCTGCAGCAAGATTCTGTTAGACGGCTGTTAGGGGACACGAGATATCCCCCGAAGACAGAGGTAACAAGGTGTGGAGCTGGATGAACACAGCAGGCCAAGCAGCATCAAAGAAGCAGGAAGGCTGATGTTTCGGGCCTAGACCGTTCTTCAGAAATGGGGGAGGGGAAGGGGGTTCCGAAATAAATAGGGAGAGAGGGGGAGGCGGATAGAGGAGAGGATAGGTGGAGAGGAGACAGACAGGTCAAAGAGGTGGGGATGGAGAGGTAGGGAGGAGCTAGGTCAGTCCGGGGAGGATGGATAGGTCAAGGGGGCGGGATGAGGTTAGTAGATAGGACATGGGGGTGGGGCTTGAGGTGGGAGGAGGGGATAAGTGGGAGGAAGGACAGGTTAGGGAGGCGGGGACGAGCTGGGCTGGTTTTGGGATGCGGTAGTGGGAGGGGAGATTTTGACCAGTCTGTCTCCTCTCCACCTGTCTTCTCTGTGTTCATCCAGCTCTACACCTTGTTATCTCAGATTCTCCAGCATCTGCAGTTCCTACTACCTCTGAAGCAATATCCCCTGAAGAGATGGCTGCTAACATCAGTGTAAAACCCTTCAACAGAGGGAATAGTAGTGTTAAGCCAGTGCTTTCTCATCTGCAGTGACCATCAAGCAGGCCATTTGACTGCTGGCTGGCTGCTCCTTTATCTGTTCTCAAGGCACTCTTTGGTATTCTTCTTCAAAGATTGCTCCAGCTTTTTCTCACCATAATGTGCTGACTAATTGTACGGCTACTCCAAATCAAGCCTCATTGTTCTGTCTGACTTGGCTTCTCCTGCCATTCTCCAGGAAAACAATGATAGTCCTAAAGGACCTCCAGGAGGATGGTACTAAATCACAGGAACATCCTAGAATAATAGGGATGGCATGGTGGCTCATTGTTTTTAAGATTGCTGCCTCACAGTACCAGGGACCCACATGTGATTCCACCCTTGAATGACTGTGTAGAATTTGCACATTCTACCCAGCTTAGCATGGGTTCCCTCAAGGTGCTCCAGTTTCCTCACATAGTCCAAAGATATACAGGTTAGGTGGATAGGCTATGCTAAATTGCCAGTAGTGTCCAGAGGTGTGTAAGTTAGGTGGATAAACCATGGGGGAATGCAGGGATAGGCTGAAGGGTGAGTTTAGATGGTCGGTGTGGACATGATGGGACAAATGGCCCATCACTGTAGGGATTCTATTCTCGATTCTATAACTCCAGCCTCTGTTGTTGAGCTGTGGCGTCCAGACGACACTTGTTTGTGCACACATTCAGAGACTGAACTCCAAACTATTGATCTGAAGAAGGGTCACTGGGCCTAAAATGTTAACTCTGCTTTCTCCCCACAAATACTGCCAGACCTGCTGAGTTTTTCAAGCAATTTCCGTTTTTGTTTCTGATTTCCAGCATCTGCAGTTCTTTTTTCTTTTTTTGTCCAAACTATTGTTGATGCATTCACAGTGGCAAGCAAGGGAATTGGCTTTAGGTTAAATAGCTGAAAGACAGAAGTCCTCTATCAGCCTTCTCCCACCAGTCAACACTGCACTCCAACTATCAAGATTCACGGTGAGCCGCTGGACAAAGTGGATAATTTCCTAGACCTTGGGTCCTCCTCTCAGCCAGGGCTGACATCAACAATGAAACTCTAAATTATCTCCAGTATGCCAGCATAATCTTTGGCCATTTGATGATCAGAGTGTTTGATAACAGCAGTTTTACCAGACCTCCTGTGAATGTTGGGGACAGGGACCATAACCTTCAATTCCCTTGTGAATTATCACCAACAATACTTCCTCAAAATCCACTGCCAGACTGCCACTCTAATATCAGTGTCCTCTCTCAGTACTATATCTCCCGTCAATGAGCTACATTGGATGGGCTATGTTGTATGCATGCCTGACACAAGACTTCTAGAACAAGGTCTGTACTCTGAGCTTCATGAAATTGGTTACCAGGAGGTCTGAGATACACTTCAAGATGGCCTTAAAGCCTACTTGAAAAAAATGCAATGTCCCACTTCCTTGTATGGGCATTTCTAGCCCAAAGCCACAAAATGATGAAAAAACATTCATGAAGTTGCATAGCATTTCCAGTGTCCCTGAATGCTCAGACACAGGTCAAGCACAAACAGCAGGAGAGTGCAGAAATGTAAACATCCCACCCATTCACCTCATCAAATGCTACCTTACCTACCTATGGCACAGTGTGCAGATCCAGTACTCGACTATTTAGTCACCTTAGGATCCACAACATAGATGTGAGAGAACATCATCCCCAAATCGAAGGGATTTCCTAAGAAGGAAAAGTAATACTTCTAATTTTCTTCCATCGCTTGTTAAAGAAAGAAATAATTTCCCTTTAGATAGTGGTTTCCATGGCAATGGCATGCTCCAAAATGTTTTACACCCAACAAATTATTTTTGAAGTGCAGTCGCTGTTATCAAGTATGAAATACTGCTAGCATTTTGCATCCAAAAAGGCCCACTTGCATCAATAAACTGAATGATTAGATTATCGGTTTAAGTGAGATTCATTATGGGATAAATGTTGTCCAGGACTCATAAGAAAGGTAATCTGTTCTTCAAATAATATCAAATAATAAGTAGCTTTATAGAACTTTAGTTAGGCCACATGTGGAATATTGCATACAGTTCTGGTCACCACACTACCAGAAGGATGTGGATGCTTTGGAGAGGGTACAGAAAAGGTTTACCAGGATGTTTTCTGGTATGGGGAATTTTAGCTATGAAGACAGGTTGGCTAGACTGGGTTTGTTTTCACTGGGACACTGGAGGCTGAGGAGTGACCTGATTGAAGTATTTAAGATTGCGAATGGCATCGATATAGTGGAAAATATGAGGTTTTGTCCCAGGGTGGAGGAATCACTTACTATGGGAAAGCAGGTTCAAACTGTGAGGAGACAAGTTTAATAGAGATGTGTGAGGCAAGTTTTTCCACACAAATGGTGGTGAGTGCCTGGAACACATTGCCAGAGGAGGTGGTGGAAGCAGACATAATAGCAACATTCAAGAAAAACCTGGACAGGAAGGGAATAGACAGATACGGATCCTGTGAATGAAGACAGTTTCAGTGTGGAAGGACAAACTGTGGCAGAGCAGGCTTGGAGGGCTGAAGGGTCTGTTCCTGTGCTGTTTTGTTCTTTGTCGTTCATATCATGTCTTTTTTAAATTCACTTGTAGGATGTGTAAGTCACTGGCTGATCAGCATTTGTTGCCTATACCTTGTTGCCCTGGAGAAGATGGTGGTGAGCTGTCTTTTTGAACAGGGGCAGTCCATGTGCTGTAGGTTGATCAACTGTGTACTTAGGGAGGGAATTCCAGAACTTTGACCCAGTGACAATGAAGGAACAGCGATATATTTCCAAGTCAGAAGGGTGAGTGGCTTGGAGGAGAACTTGCAGGTGGTAGTGTTCCCATGTATCTGCTGTCCTCATGCTTCTAGGTGGAAGTGGTTTGGTTTGGAAGTTACTGTCTAAGGATCTTTAGTGAATTTCTGCAATGTATCTTGTAGATGGTAGATTGCTGCTACTGGAGGGAATGGATGTTTTTGGATGTGGTGCAAATCAAGTGGTTTGCTTTGTCCTGGATCATGTCAAGCTTCTTCAATTTTGTTGAAGCTTACATCCATCCAAGAGTGCACTCAGGGTTTTGGTTTGAAGTCTTTTGGTTAAAAGAGGGCAAGTGTAAAGTACTGAACTCCCTAGTCACTGAAGTATAAGCTCAGTTTCTGTGTTCAAGTCTCTGGAATGTAGGTTGTGGGGAGGTGATGGCCTAATGGTATTATCGCTAGCCTATGAATCCAGAGACCCTAGTAATGTTTTGGGGACCTGGGTTTGAATCTTGCCATGGCAGTTTGTAGAATTTGAATGCAATAAGACATCTGGAATTAGGAGTCTAATGGTGTCCATGAAATCATTTCCAACTGTTAGAAAACCCCTCTTGTTCACTAATGTCCTTTAGGGAAGGAATCTGGCTTTCTCACCTAGTCTGGCCTACATGTAACCCCAGACCCACAGCAATGTGGTTGACACATATAGGGATGGGTAATAAATGCTGAGATAACAAGGTGTAGAGCAGAAATGCATTTCTGAAGAAGGGTCTAGGCCCAAAACGTCAGCCTTCCTGCTCCTGTGATGCTGCTTGGCCTGCTGTGTTCATCCAGCTCTACACCTCGTTATCTCGGATTCTCCAGCATCTGCAGTTCCTACTATCTCGGTAATAAATGCTGGCCTGGCCAGTGATGCCCACATCACACGAATGAATAAAAAATACCCCATGATGTTCTGATAGATAGCCACCACTGAGTAAAAGGATAATGTCGCATTTTCTGTAGTGTTGCTTCTTTTATATTTTTTCATAGTAACCCTATTGTTGTAAAGCAGCAGGTCTTACAATTCACTGTACACAGCGCCAAGTGAGATCTGCAAGCATAAAATCAGTATTTTTCCTTCTCTTTAAACCTTCCCTTTGTTAAATGTAAAGCTAGTTTTTTCTAGTTGTAAATAAAGTATTAATTGCTCATCGTTCATTCAAAGAACCCTAATCAACAATTGCATGTAATTTTGCTACAAAATGCCTCAGGATTTCAAATCTGAAGTGAAAGAAAACATGTAGTTAAGTGTCAATTTTATGAATTTGTCTTGCTGATATGAAGTACAACGACGTCCATGACACTGTTCTTGTAAAATTACGCCTTTAGTTTAATTTTATAATACTCCTCTTTGCGTAATTGTCAGCAATTGAATTAGCTCTGGTTTCACTTATCCAGCTATGAAAGGAGATGGTTTTGTAAGCAGTACGAACAATATCAATAAAAATAATCTACTTTCACCATTTCTCTTACCAATGCAATACCATATACATAGTCTTCAGGTTTCTTTTTAGAAGCATTGGCTAACTCTGAATCATGGTTGTTCTCAAACTCATTGATTGCTTCAATTAAAATAAAAGTCTTTGTCTTCAGAAACAAGCCTTAAAATGTTTATGAGAGATAAAAGGTACTGCAGATGCTGGAGAATCCGAGATAACAAGCATGGGGCTGGATGAACACAGCAGGTCAAGCAGCATCATAGGAGCAGGAAAACTTGACGTTTCGGGCCTAAATTTCTGATGAAGGGTTTAGGCCCGAAAC
>JAHRHZ010000012.1:71201127-71224582 GCA_024137785.1 Ginglymostoma cirratum | reverse complement strand
TTTAGGCCCGAAACGTCAAGTTTTCCTGCTCCTATGATGCTGCTTGACCTGCTGTGTTCATCCAGCCCCATGCTTGTTATCTTAAAATGTTTATCATCATTTGTAACTCCTAAGATACCGAAGTTGCCTATGTTCAAATGCAATAAGATCTGGACAATATCCAGGCTTGGGTTGACAAGTAGCAAGTAACATTCGCACCACACAAATGCCAGGGAATGACCATCACCAATAAAAGACAATCTAACCACCACCCCTTGATATTAAATGGTATTACCATCATTAAATCCCCTACTTTTAACATCCTGAGGGTTATCATTAATCAGAAGTTTAACTGGACTCACCAGATAAATACAGAGGCTATAAGAGCAGGTCAGAAGCTGGGAATAGTGTGGCAAGTAACTCATCTCCTGAATTCCCAAAGCCTGTCCATCATTCACAAGGCACAAGTCAGGAGTGAAATGGAATACTCCCGACTTGCCTGGATGGGTGCAGCTTCAACAACACTCAAGAAGCTTGATACTATCCAAGACAATGCAGGCCACTTGATTGGCACTAAATCCATAAACATTCACTCCCTCCACCACCAAGTAGCAGCAGTATGTACTATCTACAAGATGCACTGGAGAAATTCACTAAAGATCCTCAGACAGCACTTTACAAAACCATGATCACTGAGGACAAGAGCAGCAAATACCTGGGAACATCACCACCTGCAAGTTGCCCTGCAAGCTACCCACCATCCTGATTTGAAAATATATTGCCATTCCTTCATCGTTGCCAGGTCAAAATGCTTGAATTCCCTCCCTGAGGGGATTATAAGTCAACCGACAACAGGTGGACTGCATTTCCAGAAAGCACCTCACTGCCACCGTCTCAAGGGCAACTAGGCAGTAAATGCTACCAGCCAGCAACACCTGCATCCCAAGAATAAATAAAAAAAGGATCTCAACCCACATACATGACCCAATCTCCAATCCTTCCTACCTTTTGATTATTCTCTTACATTTTCTTATAGCTTTATTCCTTAGTGAATATTCACCATTCACTCTCACCTATTGTGTCTGTAACAATATGCTTGTGGTTTCATTCCCTTTTTGGCAAAAGAACAAATGCCAAACTTATTGTGATGCTGCTCTCAATTGATCTTGCTTTGATGTATCAGCTATAGCTTAATGATAGCACTTTTCAGAGGATTGTCCGTTCAAGTCATTTGAATTATCTCCTGTGGTAAGTATGTTAATATACTTTTAAGAGACATTTTCAGTTTATCATCACTGTATCATAGCATGTGACCTGGGAGCATAAAGATCTCCTACTCTACTTTGCTGGAGATTAATTGAAGCATGATGCACTACTTGAAGCATGCTGTTTTGTGTGACTTGATAGTTTAATGTTAGCCCAAACACTGATGTGTCTGCAAGTTTTGAGTCATAGAGTCATACTGCATGGACACAGACTCTTCAGTCCAACTAGTCCATGCCAACCATGTTCCCAAACTAAATTCGTCCCACTTGCCTGCGTTTGGCCCATATCCCTCCAAACCTTTCTTATTCACGAACTTATCCAAAAGTTTTTTAAACTTTGTAATTTTACCTGCATCTACCACTTCCTCTGGCAATTCATTCCACATACAAACCACACTTCTGTGTAAAAACATTGCCCCTCATGTCCTTTTTAAAACATTCTCTTCTCACCTTAAAAATATGCATCCTAGTTTTGAACTCACCCACCCTAAGGAAAAGACCCTGGCTATTCATCTTATCTATGCCCCTTATGATTTTATATGCCTCAATAATGTCACCCCTCAACTAACTACACTCCAGTGAAAAAAGTCCCAGCCTATCCAGCCAAATTTTATAATTCAAACTCTCCATTCCTGGCATCATCTTGGTAATTCTTTTTTGAACCCTTTCTCAATTTAATAAAATCCTTCCTATAGCAAGGTGACCAGAACTGCACACAGTAGTCCAGAAGAGTACTGTACTGTACAACTTGAACATGACATCCCAACTCCTATACTCAAAGGTCTGAGCAATGAAGGCAAGCGTGCTAAACTTCTTCTTAACCAGCATGTCTAATTGTGATGCAAATTTCAAATTAAATGTTGGTTGGATTCTTTAACACCACAACATCCATACTTATTTTCCAGTGAATACAATTCTAAACAATTCAATGCCTTTTTGCACATCAGTCCTACCATCACGCAGTGAAGGTTGACCAAATTGATTCCTGGGATGGCAGGACTGAAGTGATAGGGGAGACTGAGTCAGTTATGATTTTAATTCACGGAATTTAGGAGAATGAGGGGGTTCTCATAGAAATCTATAAAATTCTAATGGCGTTAAGCAGGTTAGATGCAGGAAGGATGTTCCCAATTGTGGGGTGAGTGCAGAACCAGGAGTCATAGTTTAAGGATAAGGGGTAAACCTTTATGACTGAGGTGAGGAGAAATTTCTTTACCCAGAGAGTGGTGAGCCTGTGGAAAGTGGTTGAGAGCTAAACATTATGAGTTTTCAAGATGGAGGTTGATATGCATCTTGTGGCTCAAGAGGCATGGGGGAGGGGGGATTAAGGTATTGTGCTCGATGCTATGATCATGTTGAATGGTGGAGCAGACTGGAGGGGTCAAATGACCTACCCCTGCTCCTATCTTCCATGCTTCTATGGATTCTTATTTTATGGGGGCTAACATAAGCATTGCTGCATTAAGTAAAATACCTTGCCAGAGGCAAAGTCATGTCAAAGCCAATAATTGGCAACTTCACAGTATTACCCAGGCCAGTAATTCAGTTCTGTACTGAGGAGTTGTCTTGTAGATCGTACACACTGCTGCTACTTTACAGGGCACTTAGCCTGGAGCAGCAGCTGCTGGGAGGGACACAGTAACCGGTAACCCGCATAGATACCATGAGAAACTTCAGTGTGGCTCCTGTTGATGTCATCGCTCCCAAAGGTGAGAAAGGCTCTGGATTGGTGAGTATTGGGCACCTGACAATTACTGGTTAACCCTTTCTTATCCTAATAGATTTAGAGCAGCGGGATCTTAGTTACAGTTAACGTTTTCATAACCTCAGTGATAAAATAGGAAGTCAAACAAAATAAGACTAATAATTCTAGTCTAAGGCATTAATTGTAAGTTTAAGAGATGTCAGGAGGGGCCAGCTGAGTAGAATGTGTAGCAAGTCACATGTGAGGAGTCCTGGATGCTGCCAGTATCCTAGATGACCACGCGTGCAGGAAGTACTCCCAGCTGCAGAAGCTGGACCTACAGGTCTCGAAGCTTGAGCAGCACCTGGACACACTTAATAGTTCATGGAATCCCTACAGTGTAGAAGCAGGCCATTTGGCCCATTGAGTCCACACCAAGCCTCCGAAGAGCATTGGATCCAGATCCATGACCCTACTCTATTCCTATAATCCTGCATTTCCCATGACTAACCCACTTAGCTTGCACATCCCTGGATGCAATGGGCAATTTAGCATGGCCAATACACCTAGCCTGCACATTTGTGGACTGTGGGAGGAAACCCATGCAGACACAGTAAGAATGTACAAACTCCACAGAGGCGGTTGACAAAGGCTGAAATCAAACCCAGGTCCCTGGTGCTGTGAGGCAGCAGTGCTATCCACCGAGTTGTCCCTAGAGGCAGGCCATTCAGCCCATTGGGTCCACACCGATCCTCCAAAGAGCATCCCACCTAGATCCACACCCCCTACCCTATTCCTGTAACCCTGCATTTCCCATGGCTAATCCACCTAACCTGCACACCCTTGTACTATGGACAATTTAGCATGGCCAATCCATCTAACCTGCATATCTCTGGGCCGCAGGAGGAAACCAGATCAGATATGGGGAGAATGTGCAAACTCCACACAGTCACCTGAGGCTGGAATCAAACCCAGGTCCCTGGTGCTGCGAGGAAGCAGTGCTAACAACTGAGCCACCATACTGCCCAACATTCTTGCAGGTAGGTTTGCTAGTGCAGTTGGGACTGGGTTTATAATAGTCGGGCAGGGGCAGGGGCAGGGGCAGGGGCAGGGGCAGGGGCAGGGGCAGGGGACACGGATTACCAATGAAACAGCAGCATATGCTGCTTCAGCAAAAGAAAGCAAGTCAGGGTCTAGGCCCAAAACATCAGCTTTCCTGCTCCTCTGATGCTGCTTGGCCTGCTGTGTTCATCCAGCTCTACACCTTGTTAGATCAGAGTGAATGCTGAGTGTCAAGAGAGTATAGCATGGCTGGATGGTCTTTAATGCTAGGAGTGTAATAAGTAAGACCGATGAGTTAGAGGTATGGATTGACACATGCAAGTATCATATTGTTGCCATCACAGAAACATGGTTTACAGAAGGGCTGGACTGGCAACTTAACATTCCATTCCAGCCTATTGGATCTTTAGGTGAGACAGAGGAGGGTGTAAAAAGGGAGATGGTGTAGCACTATTAATTAAGGAGTCAATTACTGCAAAAAGGAGAAACAAAATCTTGGAAGGGTCCTCAAATGAGCCTTTTTGAGTAGAACTTAGGAATGTTAAGGGGCAGCCACTTTACTGGAAATGTATTAAAGGCCCCCAAAGAGTCAGCAGGAAATAGAGGAGTAAATACCTAATTGTGCAGAGAGTTATGTGATGGTAATAATTGGATAATTATATTAGTGGATTTCAACTCACCCAACATAAATTGGGATAGTCATAATGTTAACTGCTTAGAGGGGTGGATTGCTTGAAATGCATCCTGGGGAGTTTTTTTTGTATCGAAACGTAGACAGCCCGAAAAGGGATGGCGCAGTGCATGGTCTGTTTCAGGGAAAAGAAGCTGGGCAAGTGTTCAATGTGGCAGTGGGGGAGCATTTTAACAATCGCTACCAAACATGGTATGGTTCAAGTTTGTTCTGGACAAGGAAAAATGTGGCTTTGGACTTGGGGAAGACAAATTTTATTGAAGCAGGATCTGGCCACAGTAGACTGGGAACAGCTCCTTGTGGGTAAGAACTGTAGAGCACTGAGGAGCATTTGAAAAGGATCTGGGGAGAGTACAGCTCCAACATGTATCCTTCAGAGGGAAATGTAGTGTAATAAGTTCAGAGAGCCCTGGACGCCTAGAACAAGTCAGGACTGGATGAGGAAGAAGAGTAGGTCTTTTAGCAAATCCAAAGGGAGCAATTCAGCTGTGGCCCTAGAGGAAGACAGGAATTGCTGAAGGGAACTTGATAAAACAATTAGAGGAGCAAAAAGGAGGCATTAAAAAAAGGGTTTGCAAACAGGATTAGGGAGAATCCTAAGATAGCTTATAAATATATTAAAGGGAAGAAGTTAACTAGCGAAATAGTAGGGCCCATTAGGACCAATGGGGCAACCTATATGTGAAGCCACAGGATATTGAATTCAATCTGTAGGAGAACATAGGTATGGAATTCAGGAAAAGGGAATGTGAGGAACTTGCACAGTTTGACATAGGAGATGGGAAGGTACTGAAAGCTTTGTTGGACTTAAAAACAGACAAATCCCTTGGCCCGAATGAAATGTATCCCAGGCTGCTGTGGGAAGTGAGACAGGAAATCACAGCGGCTCTGAAACAAATCTTTTATTCTACTCTGGCCACAGGGGAAATACTGGAGGACGGCTAATGTGTTTCCACTTTTTAAGAAGAGTGGTAGAAACGAACCAGGAAATTACAGACTGGTGAGTCTTACATCAGTGGTGGGGAAACTATTAGAGAAAATTCTGAAGGAGAGCATTATTACCCACTTGGAAAGGCACGGGCTAATTAGGATGAGTCAGCATGGTTTTGTCAGAGGGAAGTCATGCCTAACAAATTTGTTAGAATTTTTTGAAAATGTGGTCAAGTGTGTGGATGAGGTAAATACTGTTGATGTAGGTTATATAGATTTTAGCTAAGCTTTTGACAAGGTCCTGTAATGAGAGACCAATTGAAAAGGTTAAAGCACATGGAACTGAGGGAAATATGGTGAAATGGATCAGAACTGGCTTAGTAATAGGACACGAAGGGCAGTGGTAGAAAGCTGTTTGAGTGACTGGAGGCTGATGTCCAGTGAGGTACCGCAAGGAACAGTACTGGGACCCTTATGTCGGGCAACATGGTGGCTCAGTGGTTAGCACTGCAGCCTCACAGGACTAGGGACCTGGGTTTGATTCCAGCCTCGGGCGACTGTGCAAACTCCGCACATTCTCCCTGTGTCTGCGTGGGTTTCCTCCAGGTGCTCCGGTTTCCTCCCACAGTCTAAAGATGTGCAGGTTAGGTGGATTGGCCATGCCAAATTGCTCGTAGTGTTCACGGAGGTGTAGATTAGGTGGGTTATAGGGGGATGGGTCTGGGTGGGATGCTCTGAGGTTCGGTGTGGATTTGTTGGGCCGAAGGGCCTGTTTCCACACTGTAGGGGTTCTATGATTCTTATTGTTTGTTATATACATAAATAATATAAATGAAAATGTGGGCGGAATATTAAACAAATTTGCAGATAACATCAAGATTGGTAAAGTGGTTAATAGTGAAGAAGGTGCTTATGGGTTTCAGGAAGATAGAGATGGGTTGGTCAGATGGGCAGACCAGTAGCAGAGGATATCTAACCTTGATAAGTGCGAGGTGATGCACTTTGGAAGAAGAAACAGGATTGAATCATAGAAAGATAAGGGAGTATTTAATGAATAGCAGGACACTGGGTAGCTTAGAGGAACAGAGAGATCTTAGTGTAATTATTCACAGATCCCTGAAGTTGGCACATCATGTGAATAGGATAGTTAAAAAAGCAGAGATAACAAGGTGTAGAGCTGGATGAACACAGCAGGCCAAGCAGGAAGGCTGACGTTTTGGGCCTAGACCCTTCTTCAGAAATGAAAAATGATTTCTGAAGAAGGGTCTAGGCCTGAAATGTCAGCCTTCCTGCTCCTCTGATGCTGCTTGACCTGCTGTGTTCATCCAGCTCAGCACCTTGTTATCTCAGATTCTCCAGCATCTGCAGTTCCTACTATCTCTAGTTAAAAAGGCATGTGGGACACTTGCTTTCATCAGTTGTGGCATAGAGTATAAGAGCAAGGAGGTAATGTTAGAGTTGTACTGGGCATTGGTCTGGCCACAACTGGAGTACTGCCCACCTCACTACAAGAAGGATGTGATAGTGCTAGAGGATGTACAGAAGAGGTTCACCAGGATGTTGCCTGGGATGGAGAAATTGAGCTTTAAGGAGAAACTCGATAGGCTTGTATTGTTTTCTTTAGAACAGAGAAGACTGGGGGGTGGGGGGGGCTATGATTGAGGTATATAAGATTATGAGGGGTATGGATAGGGTGAACAGAGACCAGCTGTTCCCCTTGGTTGAGGGCCCAATCATGAGAGGGCATAGTTTTAGGGCAAGGGGCTGGAGATTCGGCGGGGATTTGGGAAAAAACGTTTTCAATCAGCAGGTGGTGGGAATCTGGAACACACTGCTTGGGAAGGTAGCGAAGGCCAGATACCTTACAACAATTAAAAAAAAATCTTGGATGAGCACCTCAAATATCATAACATTCAAGGATGTGGGGCAAGTGCAGGAAATTGGGATTAGTGCACATTTAGTAGTAGTTATGTCAGTGCAGACTTGATGGGCCAAAGGGCCTTTTCTGCACTGCACAATTTATGAACCTACTGAGCATCAGTGGCAGATATGTTGTCAATTACATGCTTTATCCTCGATGGTGCCAAGCTCAAGTTGGAGCTGCACCTATCCAGGCAAGCGGGGAACCTTCAATCACACCCCTGACTTGTGCCTTGTAGATGTGGACATGCTTTGGGGAGTCAGGAGGTGAGTTACTCCTTTTCTGACCTGGTCTTGTAATCCCTAGGATGTTGATAGTGGGGGATTCAGCGATAGTATTGCCATTGAAAGTCAAGGGGCATTGGTTAGATTGCCTCTTATTGGAGATGGTCATTGCCAGCATTTGTGTGGCATGAATGTTATTTGCCAGCTTTCATCCCAAGCCTGGATATTGTTTAGGTTGTGCAGCATTTACAACATTACTGCATCAGTGTCTGAGGAATTAGGAATGCCACTGAACATTGTGCAATCATCAGCGTACATCCCTATTTCTGACCTTATGAAGGGAAGGCCATTGATGAAACAGCTGTTGATGGTTGGACCTAGGATACTGTCTACCTATAACTTAACCCATAATTTCTCTATCTATAACTTAGGTTAACAGTTTGTATGATTGAGGTTCAAAACTACAAATGGAACTGCAAGTTATTTACGAAATCCAGTTAACAGAAACTGTTGTCGTTGGCAATTAACTGCCAATCAGCTGAAGGCTGTTGCTTAACTAAATACTAATTACAGTAGCTGGAAGCTGACTTTTAACAGTTGCAATTTGAATGTGAGTCATGACCATTTTATATAAGTTGACAGTGTTTACTACTGCACAGAGTAGGGATGCATGCAGTGATCTAAGAACAGTGTGCTAAGTCAGGAATGTGGTGCAAGTGACAATTCAATGCAGAGCCTAAAAGGATTGCTATTTTTTTGTTTTGTTTTAAATCCTGTTGCTGGTGAGTAATTTAGTTTCCATGCTAGGAGACTGTAACATGCTATTACTGTAGCTAAATAGTTACTAATTTGGTAAAGTAAGTAAGAAAGATTAGGCAAGCATGACAGAGCAGTTGGTGTGCCATGACTATACATGTGGGTGTTTGTAGAATGCATTGTGGTCCCAGAGAACGATTTCTGCAGCCTTTGTAACTTTGGGTCAGAGTTCCTGAGCTGCAGTTTGAGCTGGAGACATCGTGGGACAGATGGAGGAGAAGTCATTGGGCATTTTGTTCTGGGAGACAGTTGCATCCCTTGGGTTTAGCTGAACATACAGTTGGTTAATGATCAACTGTAGGACACTGAGTGGGGCAGACAGTGATGATCTAGCATGTAGTGATGGAAGAGGCAAAGCCCTTGATTTTCAAGTATGCGTAAGATGTTTTTGCTAGCTCACTTATAGCTGAGGGAAGACTAAACTGTGGATGACCAAATTGACTGTGACACCATGGTGCAGGATGGCATTTGAGTTCAGGGAATGAAAAGGAGAGTAATGGTAGCGGAAAATGTAATAAGGGGAATAGGTACTGTTCACCACATTTGTGACTGGGAGTTCTGAAGTTTGTGTTCCCAGGTTGGTGGCCAGCTGAAGGATACTTGGTTGGCTAAAGCAAACCTGGAATGGGATGGCGATAGATCTAGTTGCCATGATCCATAGAGGATTCAGTGACCTTGGTGAACTGAGAAATGATCTCCTGCGATGAAAGTGTGCAGTTAGTGTACAAATTAAAGGCAGATTCTCAAATTTAATCCATGAATTCTTACCCAAGTATGCATAATTTAGCATAGAGTCAAGCAAATTAGAGAATTAGCTACAAAAACAGAAGTTGCTGGAAAAGCTCAGCAGGTCTGCAGCATCTGTGAAAGGATATCAGAGTTAACCTTTTGGGTTTGGTGATGCTTCTTCAGAACACTGCCAAACCTGCTGAGCTTTTCGAGGAACTTCTGTTTTTGTTTCTGATTTACAGCATCCGTAGTTCTTTCAGTTTTTATTAGAGAATTAGTTGCACGGTTCAGAGTGGTGTGGGGAGAAAAGGGGTTTCAATTTGAGGGGCACTAGCTGTAGTACTTAGAAATAAGAAAACTGTCATGTTCACGTGGGCTCCACTTAAACCAAGCTGGGATCAGTGTCCTTGTGAACTATATAATTAGGCTGTGAATGGGCTTTAGACTAAAAATAAAGTCGGGGAAAGCATATGAAGGGAGATTTAGAAATCCAGACAGGAAACTGAACATCTTAGAATGGTGTAGTGAGTAGGAATGTACAGGAATTGTAATACAATATGCACGATTAGGGTTTGTGCAAATAATAAGGGCAAAAATAAATTTTATCTGAATCCTTTGCGTTCATAATGAGGTCAATAAACTCATATCACAAATGAAAACAAATGGTTTAGATAAAATTGCATTGTAGAAGCATGGTTCTAAAGTAACAAAAATATTCCTGACTATACAACGCTTCAAAACCTTAGAAAAACAGTAGCCCTGACAATAAAGGAAGAGATGAGGATAATGGTGGAAAAGGATCTTGGCTCAGAAGATCAGGAAGTAGAATCTGTTCGGTTGGAAATTAGGAATAATAAGTCAGAAAATGTTGCGGGAGATGATTTGTGGGCCTTCTGACAGTAGTTGTACCATCGGTCTAGGCACTATGCAGGAAATCACTGGAGCTTGTAACAAAGACAATGTAATAATTGGGAAGACATTAATCTTTTTATAGGTTTTACCAGTATCGAAGATGAGTTTGTTTAATGTCTTCAATACAGTTTTTTGGTGCGTTGTTGTGGAAAAACTAAGGATAAAACTATTTCAGAACTAGAATTATGCAAAGCGATAGAGCCAATTAGTAATCTCACACTAAAAGATCTCTTGAGGAAAGTGATCATAATACAATTGAATTCAATTTCAAATGAGATATCTGAACTTAAACAAACCCATCACATAGCTAAATTGTTGATGATACAAAGCTAGGTGAGACTATAAGGTGTGATGAGGTTAAGTTAAGGTAAGGACTTAAAGAATTTGGGGGGTGATGAAATGTGTTATCATGGATATAATATTGGTTAGTGGACACAAAGCAAAAAGTAAAGTTAAATGGGGTTCTTTCAGTTGGCAGGTTGTGACTAGTAGACTGTTGCAGGGATCAGATCTTGGGCTTGTGCTATTTACAATATTTATTAATAGACTTTGATGAATGGACAGCCAGCAACGTATCAATATTTTTTGACTTTACATGTCAGCTATGCGAAGGGCACAAAGAGGCTGCATGGAGATAGAGACAGGTAAAGTGATAAGTAATATGGGGAATTAGGAAGTAATTTGTTTTCTTTTTAAGAATAGAGAAGCAGAATATTTACAAGGTGAGAAAGTTGTAAATATTGATCTTCAGGGGGACTTGGGTATATTTCCACGAGGAACACAAAGCTACCATTGCAAGAAATGACAAAGTAAATTAGCATGTTGGCTTTCTCACGCAACAAAATTAGAATACAAAAGAAATCTTGTTATTTTACAGGACTGTGGTGAGACCACACCAGGAGCACTTTATGCAATTTTTGTCTCCACATTTAAAGAGTATTCTTTCACTGGAGGCAGAACAGTGAAGATTCAATACATTGTTTCTTGTGATGAGCAGTTTGACCTATGTTGAGTGAATAAATTGGCCAGTACTCTGGAAGTTGGAAACATATGAAATGAAGAAACATTCAAGATAATGAAGGGGTTTGTTAGAATATACAGAGACAATAGAGATTATTTCTTCTGGCTGGGGAATCTAGGGCATAGGTGCACTGTTTCAGAATAAGATACTGTTAATTCAGGCTTGGAACAAGAAGAAATTTCTTCCAAGAATGTGAATTCTTTACTTCAGAGGGCAGGTCCATTTAAGATGTTTAAGGCTCGTGTGGACACCTTTTTGGTGCCTCTGGAAGTAAAAGGATAACAGGATTGGGTGGGAAAATGGAGTTGAAGGCAAAGTTCAGCCATGATAGTACTATATGGTGGAACATGCTTGATGAGCCGTATGGTCTACTCCTAGTTCTGTTTCTTTTATTCTTGGGTTCTTCATTTAGACCTTGAAAATTTAAGGTACTCTGAAAAATTCAGATTACAAATTTTCAGAACGTTTTCTGCAATTTGTGTATAATGGATAATGCAGTGCTTCCTGCTGGCCAGATTAGATAATTACAATATCTATATATCTGTAATTTGCACTATAAATGAGGAAATATAAACTTCTTGCATTATTAGTTTATTCAAAACAGTATTAAGAAGTAAGGTTTTGTGAGCAAGAATTGTAGTTTATCAATGTAGAGACCTTTACTAAAGGTGTGTTAACTATGGAGGTTTGAAGAAGAGTGGATGACATAAAAATTGTTGAAGAGGTTCTAGAAAAGCTGATGCATTTGGACATTGTATACCACCTAATCTGAACGGAATGAATCCCGGGATTTCTGAAGGAAACAAGGGTTGAAATTTTGGAAATGTTGATCACAAATTGGCAATCTTGCTTAGTCACATCACTGGTGCCAGCGGATTCGGAAATGCAAATGTGACACCTTTGTTCAAGATAGGTGTAAACGTAAACCTGATTAATAGACTTGTCAGTTTAACATCAGTGGCTTTTAGATCCATATTCCAAGCAAAAAAATTAACAGACACCCAGACTAGTGCAAACTAATATAGAGCAGCCAGTGCAGATTTTTTGAGGGCAAATTGTGTTTGACTGATTGACTGGATAAATACTTGAAGTAGAAACAATGATGTAAAGAAAAAGAAGGATTGACTGGATTGCTCAAAAGAATTGAGCTTCTTCTGTGATACGCCATTTCATGCTTCCATGTCAAAACTTCATGAACTAAATTTTGTAGTCAGTGGTAAAGCAAAGGTGTTCATAGTTGACCAAGAAGTAAATTTTGCTGCACGATGTAGCAGCCTCTTTAGCAAGTATTTCACCATTATCACTGCAAAGTGATGCTGCTTCTGAGTGCAAGGCTTTTTATTACTGGACTTGCTTAGTTTGAAGCTGGAGTGATATCATCAGACTGCCCAAGTAACCAATCATATGTAAAGATTTTCACAGATTCTGTAACCATCCCCTCCCTATCCCTGCCAATAGGAACCAAGAATCGATTTAAAAACAAAAATTTCTCAAACATTTTTACATGAAGCACATTAACGATAGGGTACACATGGGAAGGAACGTAGAAGATAAACTGTTATGATAAAATTAGAAGTGACACGACACCAGGTAATAATCCAACAGGTTTATTTGAAATTACAAGCTTTTGGAGTGCAGCTACTTTGTTAGGTGAAGCAGCACTCCATTTGACGAAGGAGCAGCACTCTGAAAGCTTGTGATTTCAAATAAACTTGTTAGGTTATAATCTAGTGTCATGTGACTTCTGACTTTGTCCACCCCGGTCCAACACAGGCACCATTGATAAAATTGATAAAATTAGCTTAAAAATTTACCAACTAGTCATTTAGCAGCACATCATGATTATAAATGTTATTTTAAAAGCCAGTTCTGTTGTTCATCAAATCTCATGTAATCACATTTCTATTTAAAGCCTAGTTAAATTGAATAAGGTGTGAATTTTTTAAGAGGTATCAAAATGACAATCTCGGGAAAGAAATGTGAAATTCTCTTAGTGTTGAATTAATACAATAATTAATTAACAGAGCAATCCTGCCACCAGTTTTTAGCTTTCTGTCATTCTGATGTGTCAAAACTCTTCCATGTCACGGTCTCAGCCTTGGTCACCTTTCCAACCATTGTCATGAGAGTCCCATATTACCTTTATTTCCTCTGTCCTGTGTGCCAATTTGACTGTAAATTCATGGATGCCACATAAGTTAACCTGTCATTTTATAAGCCTAAAATGTTGAATTTTTAACAAATCGCTGTTAAGTGCACTTTTCAAAGATGTGGTTTAAGGAGGAGTGTGTCTGAATTGGGATCATAAGAACTTAAAGAACGAGGAGCAGGATAACAGTAGGCAGTTCAGCCCCTTGAGCTTGCTCTGTTCTTCAATAGGATTTGAAAGATATCAGCTCAGTCTCAACTCGTCTTTCTTTCCCACTCTCCATTACTACCTTCAACCCAGTACTAATTAAAAATTTGTCTATCTCCTTCTTAAGTTTATTCTACGTCCTGGCATTCATCAAACTCCGGGTTAATGAATCCACAGATTCACAACCCTTTGAAAGAAGTAATTTCTCCTTATCTCTGTTTTAAATCTGCTACTCCTTAACCTAAAACTGTGACATCTTGCTCTAGATTGTTGCACAAGAGAAAAAATTCTTCTCTACATATACTTTGGTAATCCCCTTTAGCCTATCATATACCTCAATTAAATCTCTTCTCATTCTTCTAAACTCTAGAGAGTATAGGTCTAAATTGCTCAATCTTTCTTCATGAGACAAACCCTTCATTTCCAGAATCAATCTAGTGAACCTCCTCTGAAGCGCCTGCAATGCAACTGCATCCCTTCTAAAATAGGGGAACCAAAACTGTCTGTAATGTTCCCTGCTTTAATACTCTATTCCTTTAGCAATAAATGTCAAAATTCCATTTGCCTTCCTTATTTCTTGCTGCATCTGCATTCTAGTTTTCTGCAATCCATGTACAAGGTCACCCAGATCCCTCTGCACTGAAGCATATTGAAATTTATCTCCATTAGGTAAAAAGTTGCCTTTCTATTCTTCTGACAAAAATGGAAAATATCACACTTAACCACATTAAAATCCATCTGCTAAATATTGGTCCATGTACTTAAGTTATCCATATTCATTTGTAAATTTCTTGTTTCTCTATTGTAACTTACTTTCCTACCGTTTTAGTGTCATCTGCAAATTTATGCATTGTACCTTCTATCCCTGCTTCCAATTTATAAATATAGAATGTAAACACTTGGGCCCCAAGGACCAAATCCTGTGGTAACCCAGTAGTTACATCTTGCCAACCCAAGAAAAGACTCTTGTATCCAATCTCTGCTTTTTGTTAGTTAGCCAATCCTTTATCAAAGCTAATAATTTTCCGTAAACCATGTGATCTTACCTTGTGTATTAACATTTTGTGTGGCACCCTATCAAATGCCTTCTGGAAGTCCAGATATATTACATCTACAGTATCCCCTTTATCCACTTTGCTTATTACATGTTCGAAGAACTCTAACAAGTTAGCCAAACATGACTTGCCCTTCATAAAATCATGCTGACTCTGATGGATTGCAAAAAGTCAAAGATCCAAGTGAGCTATAACTTGATTCCAGCTGATTTTAAAAGCCATTGGCACAGCAGCATTGAAATTGTGATCTTGATGTAGCAGATAACGATGAGTAGAAAATAAAGGAATCACCTGAAGAATGTATTTTTAAAGTACTGTATGGCAATGCGGACGATACAAAGCTTGGTGGAGTTGCAGATAGTGAGGAGGATTGTCAGAGGATACAGCAGAATACAGGTCAGTTGGGCAGAAAAATGGCGGATGGAGTTTAATTTGGACAAATGTGAGGTGATGCATTTTTGAATGTCAAGTACATGTGGAAATTATACAGTGAAGGGCAGAATTCTTAGGAGTATTGTTATGCAGAGGGATCTGGATGTGCAGGTCCACAGATCACTGATGGTGGTAGCCCAGGTAGGTAAGGCTGTAAAAAAGGGTTACGGTATGTTTACCTTCATTGGAAGGGGCATTGAGTATAAGGATAGAGAAGTTATGCTTTATAGTTTTATAGAACTTTAGTTAGGCCACACTTGGAATATTGTGTACAGTTCTGGTCACCACATTACCGGAAGGATGTGGATGCTTTGGAGAGGGTACAGAAAAGGTTTACCAGGATGTTGCCTGGTATGGGAGATTTTAACTACGAAGAAAGGTTGGCTCAACTGGTTTTGTTTTGGATTGAGGGGTGACCTAATAGAATTTTTAAAGATTGTGAATGGCATGAATAGAGTGGAAAGTACGAAGTTTTTCCCAGGGTGGAGGGGTCAATTACTAGGGAACACAAGTTCAAGGCACGAAGGGAAATGTTTAGAAGAGATGTGCAAGGCAAGTTTTTCACACAAAGGGTAGTGAGTGCTTGGAACGCATTGCCAGAGGAGATGGTAGAAGCTGACACAGTAACAGCATTCAAGAAGCACTTGGACAAACACATGAATAGGAAGGGAATAGAGGGATATAGATCCTGAAGTGAAGACAGTTTTAGTATGGAAGGGCAAAATGTGTCGGCGCAGGCTTGGAGGGCTGAAGGGTCTGTTTCTGTGCTGTATTGTTCTTTGTTCTTCTTTGTACTAGTACAGTGGATGGTGAAAAGCAGAAGTTGAAGTTGAAAGGGACAAGCACCAGATTCCATGGCATCTGTATACAGGACATATATTAGTTGGTGTTTCAGGTAAGACAGCCTTATGCTTTTAAATCTCTGTACACCATGTTGCCTGATTTACGTTCATTTCACACTGTGGAATTTTACCACCTCCTGGATATCATGGGAAATGGTGAGTAGTTGTGAAATTATGGTGAGATTGGAAAAATTAGGCTCTTGACTTGAGCAAAACATTGTTTGACTGTGCACCCAAGGTCTGAACAGTGAAACAAGACGTGCTAGTGAGCAGCAAGAGGCCTATTTGCATACATGTATATGTCATTATGATCCATTCTCATTTATATGCAATTCACCATTTTACTGGATGATGGAGAAAAAGTAAATAGCAATGATTCCTGATGTGAGAGTCAGAGTGGATGTCAGAGTGATTTCAGCTTGCTCCTCCAGGTTTTCACTTCAGCCACCATTCTCCAACATCTCAAGGTACGGTCCATGGGCAGAAATAGGCTTGCATCTTTCATCTGTGGAGATTGGCATCAACCATGGATGAGCCTCCCCATGTCATGGCACATTTCTGACCCACTTCAGTATTGCACTTTGGAGCATGCTGGCTCTTTGCTCTGTAATATTGCTGTCAGGTCACTTGTGCTCATGGACAGACACCCATCTCATGGATTGGGCAATCGTGCATCTCAGGAATCTTGGCTTACTTCCTTAGGTGTAAAGTGAGTGGGCAGTACTTGGATGCTCACAGCATTTATGTCTTGCCTTGCCTTGTTGCATTTGCCACCATATGTATGCATATGCATATACGCACATCTCTTTTAAACTTTCCCCTTTGTGCCTTGAGTCTGTGTCCCCCAGTAATTGATCCCTCCACCCTGGGAAAAATGTCATACTTTCCACTCTATTCATGCCATTCACAAGAACTGGAAAATGGGATATGTGGTCAAGAACTGGAAAATGGGATATTAATAGTTAAGTGCTTGTTTCTGACTGATTCAGGCTTGATGGGCTGAAAAGCCTTTTTCAATGCTTGAGACCTCTATGACTCTAACTCTCTGATATATGGAACTTACATTCCCCTAGTGTCAGGCAGCTTGTGATGGTCATTAGCAGTGATCGGAGAAGTGTCGCTTTATGGCAATGGCATAGTGATATTGCTTCTTGTCTAACAATCCAATGATCTAAGTAATATTCCAGAAACTTTGACTTGAATCCTGCCACAGCAGATGGTGGAATTTGAATTCACTTTAATCAGGAGTTATAACTCTGATGGCCACAAAACCAGGCTTGATTGTCGCAAAGACTTATTTGGTACACACATCATTTTTAAGGAAGGAAAATTAACATCCTTATTTGGTTTGGACTACATATGACTCCAGTGAGGTTGACAATTGACTGTCCTCTGAAATGGCCTTGCAAACCAATCAGTCATAGTGGTATCAAACCCTGAAAAGCATCAAAAGAAATGGAACTGGACACTGCGGGGTGCTTACACCAAATGGAGCGCAGTAGTTTAAGAAGGAAGATCACCACCACTTTCTCAGCGATCAGGGAGGGCAATAAAATGCTGGTCCAGCCAGTGGTACACACTTCCCATGAATGAATAAAAGAAAATGCCTGTAACTTGTTAAGCAAATGCACTGCATGTGCTACACTTCATGCCTCAAAGTCTAAGGGAAGTAGACTTTGGTCAACACAAGGGGGCACTGTTGTCAGTCAGGGCTTCCAATATAATAAGTCAAGGGTATTGTCTGATATCTGTCCAGGGGCTTGGACATGGTCATTCAGGTGGTTGGGCTAATCAGAGTTGGGGTCTGTATCACTCCAGTCTGGGTGGTGGTCCACAGCCAGTCCTGCAGGTTCAGTCAAGCAGATTAGAGACTAGTGATAACTCAGTCAGCAAGCTGCACAGAGATGTGCATAAGATCATAAGAAATAGGAACATGAGTAGGCTGGTCGGGCCCTTGATCCTGCTTAGCCATTCAGTGGGATCATGGTTGATCTGATATTCCTTGCGTTCACTTTCCTTCATTTTCCCATAACCCCTGATGAGTCAAAATCTGGTCACTCTCCAGTCTGGCTTCTTTCCAAGTGAGTGAAGGTAGTGGGCCACAGTCAGTCTGGGGATCTGTCAAAGGGATTTATCAAGGGCCACTGCTATGGTGGAAATACTGGGAAAGTCATCTGTGGGAATTGGAGGCAGCATGCTAGGTTGCAGAGGGGATAATAATCGTGAAGGGGTAAACTCAGCATATAAGGACGGGAGGTGATAAAATGCGGGAGGGCAAGAGATACTGTGGGCTGGGTAATATCAACAGTTGCCATCTCCTTGGCTTTGATTTGTGAGGAGGTGCGGTGTGAAGGGCGGTAAACAGACAGTGCATAACTAAGCTGTATGTCTGGGGCTTGGAGTAAAATGGGAAGTTGAACAGTTAAATAAGAGTGGGAATGTGGCAAACCTGATAGGGTCCATGGGGTGGGGAACGGGAGCAAGGCAGAAAGGAAAAGAAGGTTTGAGAGACAATCGGTTCCACTTTGGAGTAGTGTGAAGTCTTTCAAAGAACAACAGCATTAAACAGACACTTTCTCAGTACATCTGTTATCACACAATTCTGTATGCAGCCCTCTTGCTTTGGCAAATTGTGTTGACTAAAAATCCTGCCACAAGGTCTCTTGACCACATCATATAACAATACACACGAATCCTCCTAATGGCTGTGAAGCACAGGTCATGTCAGGTGAGTTTTTAAGATTTACCGCAGTTGCAGAAGTCACAATCATTTCTCAAGGTTTCACAGCTTTCACAAAGTGTAAGAGCTGCTCACTTCACATCTTGGACTATAAAATGTCCACACCATTATCTTATATACTCCTGCTCCTGCTCCTATGATGCTGCTTGACCTGCTGGGTTCATCCAGCCCCATGCTTGTTATCTCGGATTCTCCAGCATCTGCAGTACCTTTTATCTCTTATATACAGTGCTGTCTTTCTTAGGTATCAGAAGGGTGCGGGGAGACGTTGTCATTGTTTCTGCCACACATATGATTTCCTACTGTGTGTCAAAATACTTGAGCAGCATACATATGAATCAGATCAACAATGTGCAAGTTTGATATCAAAGCAACCCGTTGCTCTCCTTGTCAGAGCCCTCCATGACTCAATGTTTTGAGGATGCTGTTCTGTGACTGCTGAATGATACATTACTGAGGATCTGCTTTGTTTCTGATATCGTCCATATATACATATTTGAAATTGACTCTAATTGATTCAGGCTGTGGTTATCTCTGTGTCCATTGCACTATGAGGTTCCATATTAATGGATGAAAAATACACGTGTCTGGAAAGCCAGACCAGTATTTATGTCCAGTTGATGTGGAGTAGCAACCAAATGTGGAATTTCTGGCCGTTGATGCCCTCATAGTGGGTTGAAGATGCAGAAAAGCCACATGGAATTCCATGTAGGTGAGAGGGGTGAGGGTGTGCTAGTGGCACTGTACTGTGTTTAGGGGTGGAGGTCAGTATGCCATGTCAAATGTCCAGCACTTCTGTAAAGGACTTCCTTTCACTGGGACAACAAAAAACATAAGATGTCTCCTCCACATCAGGTTCTCATGCAGATCATGTCCAGGGGGGGTTCATTGCAAAGAACCCAGTGATCACACCTACTTGTTGCGGGAGGGAAAAAGAAAACTTATGAGAGCACATAGTCACTCACACCGTGAAAGCCACATTCTGGTGAGCACATGGTTGCCATGTCTCTGCAGTTGCCTGAAGAAGAAATACCCCAGATAGTTAGCAAAGTGAAAATGTATTTACAACAAAGTTTCAAACGTGTCAACCTGTCAATTTAGATGCAACTATAGGAATGAAGATAGATTAGCCAACATTAGCTGCACATGATGTTCTAACTCTGCATTTGTGATTAAACAGGGGATGCTGACCGCTGTAGCATCAAAATGTTTACAGTCAGTGAAATATGAATTCATGCAACTCAGTTCTATGGAATGAGGCTTACAAATAAATCCTGCCTGCATTCCTTTGGCTAATGCACTTTCTGATGCTGAAGGTCTGTTTCTTCTGAAGAACATCCTCATTGAGTGCTGCAACATTCTAAGTAGTAAGACACCGATCCTCATTCGCTATCACCTAGCCTCAGTGCTTCTTTCAGTCATCTGAAGCAAAGAATCCAAGAATTAAGCATTATCTGTCTATACAATGGTCTCGATGCAGCCTGTTTGGAGGCATCATGGTACAGAAAGCATTGGAGAGATTCTTGCAACCTTTGAGTCAGTTTCCCAAGTGCCTCTGAAAAACCTGTCTGTTGTTTCTGTGTGTGTTTGTGCATTTGAATGAAGTTATCATGAAGTCACCATGGTGTCCTCTCCTGCTGGCACTGAGCAAGTACCTGGTGTCTAGCAGCCTTGTGTGCTAACAATCTGGGCATTTCTTTTTCAGTTAGCTGCAGAGATGTGGCAACGATGAGCTCACCAGATTGTGGCTAATATATCCCTAGGGCATCAGTACCTCAGCCAGTGAAAGGGTGCAGAAGATAGCCTCACAGTGCACTCTCTGAGGAAGCTGTGGCTTCTTACTTAGCAGGAAGAGATTGTCTCTTCATGACAGACGCCATGCAGATGCTGCCTGTGTGTGCAGGAGACACAGAGAGAATGAGTTGTGAAATAGGGGCAAGATGGTTGGACATCTTAAGAATCTGCACACAGTGGTGGTAATGGGAGAATAGCACAACACTTGACAATGAAGTTAATTCCTGGGACATGGCTGCTTTGGCTTGAACATGAGTGGTTATGGTCCTCTCCTGCTAAGGCAAGGATTCTCTCCTCATAGAAGATGACGAGACAAATATTAGGCACCTCCACTACCTGACATAACACTTTTTACCCTATTTTGGACTTTTTTTTTGGAATGAGACAGAGGGAGGGACTGAGTAATGTTACAGTGGCTGGCACAGCTGTTAATGCTGGTACAGGTGGTGAGGTGCCTGAATGTATGAATAGGAAATGCAGAGATCATGCAGACTTAGTCTGCAGTTGAGATGATTGCGAACAATTGAGGGAAGATGTTGCATGCAATTTGAGAGTGGTAAACTCATGATGGGTGGTGGGTGCAGTGGCAGAGTTAGAGGGAATGTGAGTTAATAGAGTGAAGACAACTCGCAGAATTTAGACGATCATTAACTTTCTTCTTGTATTGCTAGGCATTCTGCTAGACTGTGAACACCACACTGACCAGGGTGGAAACTTTGGACTAGGTCAGCAAGGAGTGGTGCTGTAGTCACCTCTGGCAGTACCAACGAAACGACAGCCCCCTGCTCCACCATCCCATGAACCAGGATCTCCAGGACCTTGTCAATATATCGGGGTGCCAACTTGCCTCTGTCCGACATTTCTGGGGCAATTCTTCCAACATTGCAACTGTGAAGGTCCGGTACTAGCTTGCAGCGATTGGTCCACACAGCTGCTGATTGGCTCAGTTGATTTTTGTTCGTTTTCACGGGAAGGTATTTGTATTAGGCCAGCGTCCGGCAGAAGAGTAATACGAGATAAAGGACAGGGCAGAACGAAGAATGGAGCTAGAAGGAGAAAAGTCATGTATGACAGCACTCCTAACAATTTAGCTCAGCTGGAGTCTCACTCGGCTTGTAATCATCTACAAAGATCCTCTTTAGCCGAACACAATGGTTGCAGTCAGTATCTAATTCACTTGTTTGGGGGACGGGGGGGAGGGGAGAGGTGAGAATCAAGGCGAACAAAATTGCGTTCAATTAGTAAATTTCATTACATTTCTCTTAAAATAAATCTCCCATAGTGGAGATAAAGTAACATTGCAATGAAGGCAGAAAAATATCAAAGTGTGTATCTAAGTGCAGGAATAATATTGACTGGCAATGAGCAAGCAGACAGTATAGCCGTGCATTCACACGTATGAGAGATGCTCTGCATCGTCCCCTCACGTCGCTTTGTTCTGGCGGCGGCCCGCTCCGCGCGCACCACAAGCGCGTGGCCGCGAGGCGCGCACTGAGCGCTGTGATTGGCTGAGCCCTGACTGCTGGCGCCGCGCTGCGTGCCCGCCTTCTGAGCGAGGAGGAGCTGGATAAATGCTTCAGAGAAGCATCTTTGCAGCCTGTACCGTGAGCTGCAGCTTCCATATACTGTACATCGAACAGGTGTTTGACTTCCAGCCTGGTCTTATCTAGCAAGGGAAAGAATAGCTTCTGTTTTCAGATTCTGCCTTTGGAGTTTTCACCGGTGCTGCTGATGTTCTTCTTGCTGTATAAATGTCAATGAAATCTTGAGTGAGCGTCCGAGATAGACTCCGCTTGACGCAGTCAGTGTTCTTCTCCATGTGGTAGTGTTTTCTTCATAATACGATACACGCCCAAGGCGTTTTCAGTTCAATCGAGAGATGTTTGTTTTTGAGGTTGACGGCTTCTATGATTAATTAAAGAGAAATTAGAACATAATGAAAATGCTCCGCTTTCGCAGTTCAAGTATCAAGTCCTTAAGCCAAGAGATCAAATGTACAATCAGACTGCTGGATGACACTGAGCTACCTTGTATTATTCAGGTACAGTAATGGGACTGATAGATCTAACATTTAAAAATCCTGCCGTAAATAAACTACTTCGAAGATTCTGATGTGAGTTGAGAGTTTTATCTTTAAAGCATGAGTATATTTATTTATTTTGTTGCTGTACAAAACCTTTTAATTTTCTATTAATAAGGTAATATTGTTCTGAAATATGTTAGACTATAAACTAAAAGTACACGATGGATATTTATTACCATATAATTGAAATGGTTTAGATTCAGATAGTTTCCCCTCCCTCACGTATTATACTACGAAGTGATAATGTCAAAATTATTATCACAATGATGTTGCCATCGGATTGGCAACAATTAATTATTGCTATTGATAATCAGGTGACATGCTATGTGATGGGATTCATTTACTGATACCAGTTTTTGCTCCGTCTGAAAAATTGTATTTTTTATAAATGGAGTAAATAAATGTGTTGTATGAGCGCACACGTGGGTTTCGGTGTGTTTATCCTGAATATCCAAATTTTAAAAATATATTTTACACTTCTCGATTTCTGGACGCTGACAGAGTGGTTCCTGTATGAGGATTTGCGTTTATCTTTGCCTTTATGCTTTATTTGGCGATACGTGCATTTTCCTCCAGCGCACTGATGCATGTGATGAGTTTAAGATCAATACATGACTCTGTACCAGTACCGTGGAATCACAATAATAACGAAGCTATTTTCATTTAAGGTCACACCACATTAAATCCACAGGATAACATTTCAGAAGTGTTATATTTGCTTAAATTTCAGTCACATCATTTAAAGCTATTAGGCATACGTTTACAATTGTTTTCTAAGATGTAGGCTATTGTATTTGGGCAACTTTGAGTTGATATTACTAATATTCCATTTAATAAACAATTATCATAACTGGGTGAACCCGAGATAACAAGCATGGAGCTGGATGAACGCAGCAGGTCAAGCAGCATCATAGGAGCA
>JAHRHZ010000012.1:71174163-71200727 GCA_024137785.1 Ginglymostoma cirratum | reverse complement strand
TTCTCCAGCATCTGCAGTACCTTTTATCTCTGATACAATCATAACTGGGTGATACAGTTCTACAGATTTTGATTGGGATATACATTTTGAATCCATGCCTGCTAGTAGATTTTACATGGAATGTCATGTTCATTTATTTGAAGTAATAGCCTTACCATTCATTGTGAATAACTAAGCTTAAAATAATTGATTTATGAAGCATCTTATGTTTTGTTGTTGTAAATTAATTTAGTTCTTAATCAAAATTCTAGAATGCTTTCTCTAATATGGCTTTTTGGTCACACATAGCATGGTAGGAGGTGACAGCCTAGTCATATTGGCACTGGACTGTTGATCCAGAGACCCAGATAACATTTTGGGGACCTGGGTTCAAATCCTACCACAGCAGAAGGTGGAATTTGAATTCAGTAAATATCGGGAATTAAAGGCTAATGATGACCATGAATCCATTGCCAGTTGTTGCGGGAAAAATCCATCTGTTTGCTAATGACCCTTAGGGCAGGAAACTGCCATCCTTACCTGGTCTGGCCTACATGTGACTCCAGACCCACAGCAACTTGTGGTTGATTCTTAACTCAAAATGGGTAGTAAATGCTGCCTCATCCTGTGGACGAATAAAGCCATTGTAGTTACCCTTTATAATTGGTCTTCCAGAGATAGTATGAATCATCAAATCATACACTGTAGACGAGGCCCTTTGGCCTGTTGAATCTGCTCCAACAAAATGACTCATCTAAATCTACACTAGTCCTAGTTTCTAGTACTTGGCCCCTAACCTTGAATGTTATGACATTTCAAATGCTCATTCAACTTCTCTTTAAAGGTTGTGAAGTTTTCTGCCTCAACTACCCTCCCAGCAGTGCATTCCAGATTCCCACAACCATGTGGGTGAGAAGGAATTTCCCCACATCTCCTCTAAACCTCCTTCCTTTCACCTTTAAAATTATGACTCCCTGTTAATTGGCTGTTCAACTAAGAGGAACCGTTGTTTTCCATTCACTCTTTTCACGCCCCTCATAATTTTATGCCACTCAGTTAGGTTCCCTGTCAGCCTTCTGAGCTATAAGAAAACAACCCAAGCTTATCCAGCTTCCCTTCACAGCTGAATTGTTTCATTCCAGGCAAAATTCTGGTGAATCTGCTCAGCACCTCCTCCAATTCAATCTCATTCTTCCTAGGGTTTGGTGACCAGAACCGCAAGCAGTACTCCAGCTGTGGCATAACCAAAGTTTTATACAACACCAAAATAACCTTCCTGCTCTTATAAACCATGTCACGACTGATACATGCAAGTGTCACATATGCCTTCAGAACTATTAATCTGACCTGCCACCTTCAGGGATCTCTGGAAAAGCTGAGATCCGTCTATTCCTCTGTGCTTCCTCGTGTCCTACCATTCTTTAAGTATTGCCTTGTTACATCTTCCAAGTGCATCACCTCAGAATTTTCACGATTAAGTTCCATTCTGCCACTGATCTGCCAATCCGATCAATCCATTTTTATTCTTCCATAATCTAAGACCTTCCTGACTGTCAACCATCCAGCTAGTCTTTGTCATATCTGTAAACTTACTTACCCTGCCCCCCCACACCCACCCATCATTCTCTTCTATGTTGTTTACATACAAAACACGATGAACAGGAGATGCAGCACTGATCCCTGTGGTATGCCACTGGACATCAGCCTCCAGTCACACAGACAGCCTTCTACCACCACCCTTTGCTTCCTACCACTAAACCAATTTTGCATCCAACTTACCAAGTTACCCTGGATCTTATGAGCTTTTACCTTCTTTATCAGTATCCCATGTGGGACCTGGTCAAAGGCTTTGCTGAAATCCATGTAAACTACTTCAACTGCACTAAACTCATCTGCACACCTGGTAACCTCCTTGAAAAATTAAATCAAATTGGTCAGGCATGACCTCCCTCTGACAAAGTCAAGCTGACTATCCCTGATCAAACCAACTTTCCAACTGGAGATTAATTCTCTCCTTCAGAATTTTCCCCAATAGTTTCCCTATCACTGATGTGAGAATCACTTGTCTATAATTTCCTGGTTTCTTTCTTGAAAAATGGAACCACATTATCTGTCCTCCAGTCCTCTGGCACCTTCCCTATGGTCAGAGAGGAATTAAAATTTGGATCAGAGTCTCTTTAATTTCCTGCCTCACCTCCTATAGCAGCCTGCATTATAACTTATCCAGACCTGGGGACTTGTTGACTTTTAACTGCACCAAAACCTCCACTACCTCCTCACTCCCTATGTCAATGCTCAAGAACCTCCACTTTCTCCTCCCAAATTTTATACCTACATCCTCCTTCTCCAAAGTGAAGAAAGATGTGAAGTACTTGTTTAAGACCCTACCAATGCCCTCCAGCACCACACACAGACTGCCTCCTTTGTCCCTAAAGCACACTTCTCCTTGGTTATCCTCTTCCCCTTGATATGCTTATAGAATATTTTGTGTTTCTCTTTAGTTCTACCCACTAGTTTGTTTTCATTCTCTCATGGGAAAGTGGGCATTGCTGGCTGGCCAGCATTTATTGCCCATCCCTAATTGCCTCTGGGAAGTTGGTGGTGAGCTGCCGTCTTGAACCGCTGCAGTCCACGTGGTGTAGGTAGACCCACAATGCAGTTAAGGATGGAATTCCAGGACTTTGACCCAGCCAGAGTGAATGAAGAGAAATGTATTTCCAAGTCAGGATCGTGAGTGGCTTGGAGGGGTACTTGCAAGTAGTAGTGTTCCCATATGTCTGCTGCTCATCTTCTAGATGGAGGTGGTTATAGTTTGGAAAGTGCTGTTTAAGGATCTTTGGTGGATTTCTGCAGTGCATCTTGCGGTTAGGACACACTGCTGCCACTGAGTGTTGGTGGTGGAGGAAGAAGATTTTTGCAGATGTGATGCCAATCAAACAGACTCCTTTGTCCTGGATTGTGTGAATTTTCTTGAGTGTTGTTGGAGCTGCATTTATCCAGGCAAATGGGGAGTATTCCATCACACTCCTGACCGTGCCATTTAGATGCTGGATAGGCTTTGACGAGTCAGGAGGTGAGTTACTTATCACAGTATCCCTACCTCTGACCTGCTATTGTAGCCGCTGTATCTACACATTGAGTCCAATTGAGCTTCTGGTCAATGGTAACTCTCAAGATCTTTATAGTGGGGGATTCATGGATTGTAACACCACTGAATGTCAAGGGGCAGTGTTTAGATTGTCTCTTATTGGAAATGCATCACATTTATATGATGCAACTGTTACTTGCCACTTGTCAGCCCAAGACTGGATATCGTTCAGGTCTTGTTGCATTTCAACATGGGCAACCGCAGTATCTGAAGAATTGCGAATGGTATTGAACACTATGCAGTCATCTGTGAACATCCCCTTTTCTGACCTTACGATAGAGGGAAGGTCATTGATGAAGCAGCTCAAGATGGTTGGGCCTAGGACACTACCCTGAGGAACTCCTGCAGAGATGTCCTGGAGCCGAGATGACTGACCTCCAACAATCACAATCATCTTCCTATGTGTCAGAGAGTTTGCCCCCGATTACCTTTGATTCCAGTTTTGCTAGGGGTCCTTGACATCACGTACAATCAAATGCAAGCTTCATGTCAATTGCTGTCACTCTCACCTAACCTCTGGAATTCAGCTCTTTTGTCCATGTTTGAACAGAGACTGTAATGAGGTCAGGAGCTGAGTGGCCCTGACAGAACACAAACTGAGCATTTGTGAGCAATTTGTTACTGAGAAATTGTTGCTTGATAGCACTGTTGATGATCACTTCAACCTCCTTACTGATGATCGAGAGTAGACTGGTGAGGCAGTAATTGCCAGTTTGGATTTGTCATTCCTTTCATGTACAGAACATACTTGGGCAATTTTTCACATTGTCAGCTAGATGTCAGTGCTATGGCTGTACTGGATCAGCTTGGCTAGGGCTGCAGCAGGTTCTGGAGCACAAGTCTTCAGTGCTATTGCCGGAATGTTGTCTCATAGCATTTGTAGTATCTTGTGCTTCCGACTGTTTCTTGATATCATGTGGAGTGAATTAAATTGGCTGAAGACTGGCAACTGTGATGCTGGAGACCACTGGAGGTGGCTGAGATGGATCATCTACTCAGCAGTTATAACTGAAGATTGTTGCAAAGGCCAATATTTTCTCATGACCAACAAAAACAGAAGATTCTGGAAAAGCTCAGCAGGTCTGGTAGCATCTGTGGAGAGAAATCAGAGTTAAAGTTGACACTGGACTCAAAACATTACTTCTGATTTCTCTCCACAAATGCTGCCAGACCCGCTGAACTTTTCCAGCATCTTCTGTTTTTGTTTCTGATTTTCAGCATCTGTAGTTCTTTTGCTTTTTATTTTATCATGACCTCTCTTTGCTCTAAGGAAATTAACTGAGGTCAATAATTTGTATTCCAGTACATAATGCAAACATCAAAATGGTCAAGTTTTCATTTCTCTGTGTCATTCAGCTGAGAAATCTATTACGTCAACTGAGTTTCGAGTCTGAATATGACTAGGAAGTATTTTTTAATCCTCATTCAGATCTAAGACGGGTATGCTTTTCTTAACACCCAATAACACCGCCTGACTGATGGAAGTATGTCCGAAAGACCTGAAGTGATAATTTCTTTGCACTGTAGTCTTTTTATTTTCATACGCTCATACCAAACAGCATTTGTATGTAATGACACAGTAGGTGAGGAGAGCTAGAATATGCAGAAATATAATTTTTCCTTATAATTCATTCGTGACCCATGGGGATCGCTGGCAAGGCTGGTGTTTATTACTCACATCTAGATGCTCTGAGAAGAGGATGTATCTTCTTGAACCACAGCAGTCCATTTACTCTTTGTAAGTAGTTTGATGCAATGGAAAGGCTTTGTAAGCCACTTCAGACAATAGTTTGTGTCAGCATCTTCATTGTAGAACTAGAGTTGTAGGGAGGATGCACTAAGTAAGGATTGTAGATTTTCTGCTTTAAAAGACTTGGTGAAGTTATCTCTATGACATATGTTTTCACTGGACTGTTCTGGTGATCCATGATAGATAGTTGAGTTTGAATTCAATAAATATGACCATGAATCCATTGCTGATGGTCGGAGAAACTCATCATACCCATCCTATAGTGACTTCAGACTCACAGTAATGTGGTTAACTCTTAACCTCCTTCTGGGCAATTAGGGATGAGCAATAAATGCTGGCCTAGCCAGAGCTGCTGTCAAACCATGAAAAAACAAAAGAATGGGTACAATTCATCCATATAGATAGTAGGAACTGCCGATGCTGGAGAATCTAAGATAACAAGGTGTAGAGCTGGATGAACACAGCAGGCCAAGCAGCATCAGAGGAGCAAGGGTTCAGACCGGAAATGTCAGCTCTCCTGTTCCTCTGATGCTGCTTGGCCTGCTGTGTTCTGCTCTACACCTTGTTATCCCATCCACATAGATAATGGGGTGGCACGGTGGCTCAATGGTTAGCGCTGCTGCCTCACAGCACCAGGGACCCGGGTTTGATTCCACCTTCGGGCGACTGTGTGGAGTTTGCACGTTCTCCCCGTGAATGTGTGGGTTTCCTCTGGGTGCTCCAGTTTCCTCCCACAGTCCAAAGATGAGCAGGCTAGGTGGATTGGCCATGCTAAATTGCCCATAGTGTTCAGGGATGTGGAGCTTATGTGGGTTATAGGGGGATGGGTTGGTGTGGACTTGTTGGGCTGAAGGGCCTGTTTCCACATTGTAAGGATTCTATGATAATGGATGTCTGGACAGATTACAAAACTGTAACAGTATTCAGATTAACTTGTAAATAATTGTTTAGTGGCTAATTTGTCACATCTGCTTGTATCTCAACCCATGCGCACTATTAAAAATCATAATCCATACAGACCAAGAAGGTTCCAGGTTTGCACCTTGTTGAATGTTAAGTTACCTAATTTCAGTCAGGAGGAACTACTGGCATTACAATTGCCTTTAATTTTTATCAACTAGAGAAACAGAAAAACAAAATGGTCATGATCAATTCAGTAGCTATGACGGATACTATCAGCTGAATACCATATCAGAATTACCTGAAAAACTCAGCATGTCTGGCAGCATCTGTGGAGAGAAGTCGGAGTTAATGCTTTAGGTCCAGTGATTCAGAACTGATGGTAGCTAGGAAAGAGTTGGTTTTTATGCTGAAGATAGGGTGGGCGGGAGGGGATAAGGAGTAAATAATGTTGGAAACAGAGTCCAAAGAGAGAGAAGGACAGTTGGACAGACAAAGGAGTGAATAATGGTGAGGCTACGAGGATGAATATTAATGGAGACTGTTAGTGATTAACAATGGGTAGTATGTAATAGCAGACCATGTGAGAACTGTGCCTGGAGTGTGGGGGTTGGTGTAAGGATATGGGATAATATCAGAATTGACTGTGATATTTCCTTGGTTAAGTAGCGCGTTAGTACTTAATGTGTAGCCTTACATATTTAAAAAAAAACAGCTTCTTGAGTCAGAGACTGGAGGCTGCTGGCAGTCTGAGCAGGATGTCAGTAATCATAGGCAAAGAGAGAGGGAGAAAATTTGAATGGGGAAGAAGGTTGGGGCATGGGGTGCAGCAGACAGGAGTCTGAATTTCTGAAGAAGGATCCTGACCCAAAACGTCAGCTTTCCTGCTCCTCTGATGCTGCCTGGCCTGCTGTGTTCCTCCACCTCTGCACCTTGTTATCTTATTATAGTCTGAATTTGTACTAGTGATTAGAAATGACTTAAGTTGCAATAAACACAGAATGTAATTTTTTTCAACAGTTCGCGATCACTCAAGAAGTGTGAAGCATTTGTGTCAGCACACCTAACAGTCCTTTTGCGATCCTAATATTTTGCAGTAGAAATTTAAGATTTCTGGCATGTTAAAGCATTAAATAGCTTCACTATTCCCACAAAATTGGCGACCTGACCCTCTTGTTAGCTGATATTGTGAATGATTATTTTCTCTCAGGTGCTGACCTTTTTCTGATAAAACTAACCGTATAACCTGTGGCACAACGGTAGTGTCTCTATCTCTGCGTCAGGAGGCCTGGGTGCAAACATCTCCGAACAGGTTGATTAAAAACAAACTTAACCATATAACTGTACTTAAAAAAAAGCCTTGAACATACTGTCCTTGCAAACTTCCAACCCATTTCCAATCTGCTTTCCTCTCAAATCTTTGGAAGTGCTGTTCCCTCCCAAATCTTTTCCGGAACTCCTTGTTTGAATTTCTCCTATCAGGTTTTAGGCCCTGTTACAATACTGAAACTGGTTTTTAATCACATTGCATTCTGTGTGACTGCGATAAAAGTAATCTATCCCTCGTTATGCTTCTCAACAGCTCTGCAGCTATGACATGGTTGACCACATTAACATGCTCCATAGTTGTCCATCTGGATGAGACTGCTATCAACTGGTTTATTCTTATCTAATATGATAAAAGTAAATAATTTGGATGCTGAATATCAGAATGACGGCAAGTTGTGTCCAGAGGCTGGAAAATACCTCAACAGGAAATGAGGTACTGTTCTCTAGCTTGTTTGGGACTTCAGTGGAACACTGCAGTAGGCCTGAGACAGAAATGTGAGCAGATGGTGTATTGAAGTGGAATGCACCTGGAAGTTTGGAGTCATTCTTGCAGACTGGTCAGAGATGCAAAGTGGTTACACAGTCTGTGTTTAGTCTCCCCAGTGTGGAGGTGACCACATTTTGAACAGTGGTTGCAGTAGACTAGATTGGAAAAAGGACAATTAAAATGCTGCTTCACCAGGAAGGGGTGTATGAGGCTTTGGACTGTGAGGAAGGAAGAGCTGAAGTGTTACACCTTTTTACAATTGCATGGTAAAACGATGGGGTGTGGAATAATGTTTTGGGTTAATGGAGGAATAGTTTAAGGAGTTGCAGAAGGAGCAGCTCTGATGGAATGCTGACAGAAAAGGGGAATACCTGTTTAGTGGCATTATGCTGGAGGTGGTGGAAATGGCGGAAGACCTACCTTTGAATGCCAATGCTGGTGATGTGGAAAGTGAGGACCACAGAATTCTGTTCTGTCATTGAGGTAGGGGAAGGGATGCGATCAAAATTGCTATTTATCTTCTTGCCATTTGATGCTATTTATGCTTTCTGATTGTGACCTTCTGAATGCCAGCTAGCAATCTTTTTCTTACTGGAGGGCAGCTGGCAGGCACAAAGTGAATGAGGAATTTTGATTAAAATCTGTTTTGTCATCTCTTGGAGATCCCATGGGCAGGAGGGCTGTTGTCAACCTCTCTCAGTTTTCTTCCTGGGAGCTGAAATCCAATGTACAATTTTGGCTTCTAACCAGATAATGTGTCATTTGTCACTCAGTGCAGCTAGGGCATTTATAAATCCTGCATGTGTTCAGAATACAACATAATTAGCTTAATATATTTATACAATAGTGTGTTTTTGTTTTCTAATTTAATTCCCATCCTCTACCTCAACCACCACCCCCCCCGCAAAAACTTGCCCATCCCCACTTCTGTTCTGAAGATGTTGATCCTTTCCTTGGTGAGATGTTTGCTTCTTGTTGATATGTTGTTCTCGTATGGACAAAGCAAGGCATACTTATGACTAAATGAAAGAGCTGTTGCACTCAGGGTTAGTGTCCCTACTTCTGCACCAGGTAGACCAAGGCTCAAATTCCACTTACTCCAGATGTGTGTAATAACAGGTTGATTACATTGTAAAAGACACCTAATGGAACAAAGGAACAGATGATGGATAACCAGTTAAGGGTTTAATTGGGTGTGAATTTGTTTTCTAAATGTTGGAGAGACCAGTACTTGGGACATGAGTTTTCTGGAGTATGGCTAACTGAAATAAAGCTCTAACATTAAAAAAAGTGAAGTTAAAGTATTTTTTTAAATCGACTATTCAGACATGTTACAAAACATACTGGAGCAGGTGGGACTTGAATCCAGGTCTTCTGGCCCAGAGGTAGGGACACTACCACTGTACCATGAAAGCCCTCCAATGGTGAACTTGATTACTGTTTAAATATACTTATCTTTTGGTATATTCATTGAGTGAGTGTTGGCCAGTTATTTGTGCGCAGCATCTCAATTCAACTAGATTCTGCCTTTTGCTGATATGATTATACACTCCTGCATATTTAACTAGAGCTACAGCTTGTTAGTTAGAAACGAGAACTCTGTCCCTTTTTTTTAACTCCCTAACCTGTGGGCAATGAGGTTAAGTACTATGCCTGTACTGCTGTCCTTGGTTACATCAACTAATGCAGCAGTGACCAAGTTTTACATTGGTTTACTTGGTTAGTCCAACTTAGCTATTAACTGGGCAAATTCGTTGAATCACAGAAAAAGTGGAGCGTGTTTTTTTTAAGGCAAAAAGGCAAAAAAAATGTTGCAGGATCCATATAGTGTTTCCACCATTTATGTTGGCTGTCACGGCTGTGCTTCATTTCTCAGTTGAGAGATTGGGCTAGCAACTGAGCTTTGACCACAGTGAATAATGTCTTTCTTTTTCTCTAATTAAAGCAGTAGTTGCTGAAGGAACAGCTCTATCTAGAAATGTACTGCAATTATTTTTCTTCATTACACTCTTTTGCATTATGGTAAAACTATGATGGAAATCTTGCATTGTGGTAACCCAATGGACTGTAATAACTGAACCAGTAACTGCTGTATTGAGATGTATGACAAAAGCCCTGCTTCATTAACAAGTACTTCACTGGCTGATTTAAAAATTCAGTTAGACTCAATGTATACATTTTGTTGTTACAGTAAAGTTCCTATCACTAGCTGGTACTGCATTCAGTCCAAGATTAATCATCCCAGTACTGTCTTGATTTGGAAAATAAACACATTTCAGATCTGAGTTTTGTTCCATTGTTGCCCTTGGCATCAGGAGATGTTTATGTTCAGAGTGCTTGTAATCTAATCTTGTGTGATGGCCTTTCTGTTAGCCAAGAAACTTATTTTTCATATATTTTGCTGAAATTCATCCTGGGTTTCTCAAAGATCAAACTGTATTACAGTTGTTAATTATTTACTGGCGATTATTATAGTTCATTAGTTTAAAAGTACTATGGCAGCCTCCACCAATTCTAGCAGCGATTGACAGATGTGTATCATGTGATATGTCCTGATTGTTTTGAGAAAGAAAAGCAATTTAAACAAGAAAAATACAGTCAAAATGGGTTAATGAGCGTTGGCAAAATAGCCATATTATCACATGGAGGACCATCTGACTCTATATGTTCAGAGAAGTGAAGAGAGATGGTATTTCACAATTCAGGTACCTGGTGGTACTCAACATTTTAAAAAAAGTCTGATTTACAACTTAATTAAGAAACAAACAAATCACAGCATTTGCCACCTGAACTCATCAAATTTTACAGTGTTGTCATCAGATAACAAAAAAGTGTAACTGTTGGCTTGCAAAGGAAATATGATTGGCTCGCTCTCTTGCTCTTCCCCCACGCTCTCTCACTGTATTGCCAGTTTTTCACAATCTCATTTACTTTAGAGGAGTTAAATGGAGCAGTCTTCACAGAATACAGGTTAGGCACAAATAAAGAGATGCAGACACTCTGGGTTGAATTTTACCAGAAACTGGCTGTGTCCATTTCAGGGGCTTGCGTGGAGGGTTACTCTCTATGACCTCAAACAAATTCTCTCACACAGTTCTTTGCATCTCACCCCAATACCAATGCCTTCATGGCACCTTGCTCATGCTATTGTGCGCTCAACAATGCCGGAAGTATTCACCCCTGCCAGGACCTCTCTGGATTCCTGGTGCCTGTGCCATTTCCAAAGCCCTGCTGTATGCCAGGTCAATTGCTGCCAGCTAGAAGTAGTTCTTCACAGTACTTGTTGTAGGAGAGAAGTAAAAAACATTTATGAGGTCACATAGATTGCATGGCTGACACTTTGTTGCAAATACAAGCTCTCATTCACAAATACATTTGCTTTTTTGCATCATCACTTGTCTGATCGACATTCATTGCAACAGCTCCTGTGAAAACCAAGCTACTCAAGCTACCTATTTGTGGAGCCATCCGATTTTAGAACTCTGTCCAAGGTAGTGCTACTCTTTTTCTAACACCCAGTGTAGCAACATTTTCTCATTGTTCAGTGTGGGAGCATTACACACTAGAAAGTGGCAAACCATTGAAAATGTTCAATTTTTATTCAAGAAAAGCAAAGGCGAAGAAATTTCAAAGAAAAGCTCCACCTACTTCTCGGAACAGGGACAAACTGCTCAGCTTTTGATAAACAACACATTCGCAGTCAATGAATGATCACTGCATCTAGCTCATATCTGTTGGAATTGGGTGTCAATTAAGTCCTGTTGTTGTGCAGCACTGCACAGTGCTGATACTGCAGCACTGTATCATTTAGAAGGTGATATTCCTCCAGCTTGATGTCCTCATCTTCCTCCTCAGAAGATTGCTGCCACTGTCCGACCTCTCCAGCATCCATCATATCTCCTCTTTGATCGTGCCAGTTGTGCAGAGCCTAGCACCCCAGGATTATGCGGCATGTTCTGTCTGGAGTGTACTCAAAGTTTCCCCCTTCTCCCCAAAATCCCCGACAGATCATTCCAGGCATCAGTGTTTTCATCTGTTGTCTGGTCCAATATGGACCTGGTTGAAGAATGGGGTACATTGAATTATACTCAGCCTGTTATGTGGTTGCATAACAGAGTAACCTTCGATAGTTGAAGAGGGTATCCCTTCTCTCCCTTACACTCCTCAGTGTAAGGCATCCAGCCGTTGAAATAAGGCAGTACCTGAGACTTTGTGAGGCTAGGCATCATAGGGTATTTGGCACAGACTTCTAAGATGTACCAGTGATCACAAATGAATCGTACATTGATGAAATAGAATCCCTTTCTGGTGATGCAGTCAGCTGCTTTATGATATAGTGTTCTCAACATGACTTGTGTAAAAGCTGTACTATTCTAGACCTGAGGGCAACCAGCTTTGTGGCATAGCTGACTGCCTGAGCTACAGCACTGCTCTCATCATGGAGAAATGAAATGAAGTGGTGTGACCTGGCCCAATTTGCATTTGTAACAGCTTTTTGAAATATTTATGTGTCAAGGGTTGAGAGATCCCACACAGAGGCCCAGTGGATCCTTGGGAACAGCTAGTTGCATAAACATTTAGGGTGGCTGTCACCTCAGTGGCATCCGAGGTAGGATGAATACCAATGCCTCCAGTCGCAGGTCCCACTTCCACAGGTAACATAGTTCTGTGACAGTGACCTAGGACATCTGCAGTCTGTGGCGACACTGTGCCTCATTCATCTGGAGGAAATGGTATTGAGGACAATAGATTCTGGGCTTTCTGAAGGAGCCTTCAGCTTCTTTATGTGGAGGTATATCAGCAGCCACTGGGGTGGATACAGGCAGTTGCTGCCTATTGAGCATATCTGAGATGTTAGTGACTGCTGGCTAAGTTGGAGGCTTCGAAGAGCAAGTGGTGAGCTGTCCACTAGCTATCCACTCTATCTTTCATGTCAGGAATTGTCACCACCTTTATTGCGTTTCAGTGCCTGGGCCTGTTTATGGCCATCTTGATTGATAAGGAGTGTAGAGTTGAAGTACAATTTAAAACAAATGCATTCATTTAATTAAAAACAAAACTAAATAGGGGCTGCAACCAAAAACAATCCAGATAAATGTGGAACACTTTCCTCCAGGATGGCACCCACTGTACTGACTTATCATTTTATTGCATGGGACTGCTGCATGCAACACTCTCCACCTTAGAGCTCCAGTGCAAAGAGGGACGACCTCCATACCTCACAGGTGATCTTCACCACCAGAAGATACAGTGACATGCCAAGGGTTTTCCAGGCAGTGGACAAAGACAAGGGAATGGAAAGTGCTTATCTGCAGACCGTGCAGGAAACTCATCCGTGCCATTTTGAAGGGAATTTCCTCAGTGGTTCAAATTTGTAGGTGTGGGATCCGGAGGGAGGGTTTGGTACTCAGGGTCAGTGTCAAATTCTGGACAAATTGGGGGAAGTTTCTGTGGAAGCTTATTGAACACCTGAGCTGCCTCGATCCCCTATGCATTTTCGGGGTTGAGTACTATAGTCATCAGACTTTATATGATTTTGGCCAAGTAGCAGATGTTGTCTGACACCCTAAGGATTAAATGTGTCAGCACTATCCAGTGTCCAATTTTCCAACATAGCCCCAAGATTGGTGAACCCAGCATCCCAAGCCTTATCCTTCATTAGCCACCTAAAACCCCGCTGATAGAGAACCCTGTTCTTGAACAGTAGCTCCTGGAGGACAGAATCCAGAATCTGGCTGAATTCAGAGGCAGAGCTCTGGAGATGACATAGGATTGACTGTTCGGGAACTAGGTCTAGAGACTGAGTGGGTCATGTCTGGAGGGACATAGAGCATAAAGTACTTATTTTTGTGGTTTGTAGTTTGTTAGGAAATAGAGAGCGAAAGTGAGAAATTTGATTTGGTAAGCTGTGGGTAAGATTGTGAAATTGGTGCCTACATTATTGTCTGTAGTTGGTAAGGTTCACAATGGCAGGAGAACTCACCCCTGTGGAATGCTGCTCTTGCAATATGTGGAAATTAGTGACACTTTACAGTGTCCATTGTGACAACGAATGCATTTATCTGCAGCCCTTGATTGACAGCACGGCGTGGCTGGAACTGTGGATGGACTCATTATGTGGTCTCTGAAGCTGAGAACATTGTGAAAAACACATCTAGCGAGCTGGTCACATCAGAGGTAAGGGCTTTTCAGATATAGAAAAGTATTGGATGATCATCTGGAAGCGTGGGCAGGCAATGCAGGAGCCCCCTGTGGTCATTCACCTGTCAAACAGGTATACCATTTTGGATACTGTCTGAAGGGGATACTGCCTCCTAGGGGAAATCAACAGTAGCAGCTAGGTCAGTGGTACCATGATTGGCTCCATTGTACAGTAGGGATGGTCGAAGTTTAAGCAAGTGGTAGTGATGGGGGACTAAACAGTAAGGGTCACAGGTAGGTGTTTCTGTGACCATGAATGAGACTCCAGGATGGTTTGTTGCATACACAAAAGCAGAAGTTGCTGGAAAAGCTCAGCAGGTCTGGCAGCATCTGTGAAGAGAAGTCAGAGTTAATGTCTTGGGTCCAGTGACCCTTCCTCAGAATGTTCCTCAGAAGTTCTGAAGAAGGGTCACCGGACCTGAAACATTAACTCTGATTTCTCTTCACAGATGCTGCCAGACCTGCTAAGCTTTTGCAGCAACTCCTGCTTTTGTTTCTGATTTACAGCATCTGCAGTTCTTTCAGTTTTTATATGATTTGTTGCATTCCTGGTGGCAGTGTGAAAGATGTTTAGTGAGCGGGCAAAGGATATTCTAAAGGGGTGGATTGAACAACCAGTGATCTTTGCCCATATTGTTACTAACGACATAGGCAGAAAGAAAGATGAGGTCCTGTAGTGGGAATTTGGGTAGTTAAGTAGGAAATTGAAAAGCAGGACCTCTAAGGTTATAATTTTGGGATTACTTCCTCTGCCGCACGCTAGTGAGGCCAGAAATAGGAAAATAATACAGTTGAATGCATGGATAAAGAGCTGGTGTAGGAGGGAAAGTTTCAGATATCTGGATCATTGGAATCTCCCCCACGGCAGGTGGACCTGTACAAGAATTACGGGTCGCACCCAAACTGGAAGGGCACCAATATCCTTGCAGGGATGTTTACTAGTGCTGCTCAGGAAAGTTTAAACTAGTATGCCAGGGGGATGGGAACCAGGAATCAGAACAGTTCTGATGGAGATTCACTGGACTTGAAACATTAACTCTGCTTTCTTCCTGCAGAGGTGCCAGACCTGCTGAGTTTCTCCAGCAGTTTTTATTTTTGTTTCAGCCAATATTGTTCCTTTGTTGAAGAACAGAAATAGGGACAATCCAGGGAATTATAGGCCAGTGAGCCTTTCTCAGTTTTGGGGGAAATTATAGAAGAAGATTCTTAGGGACAGAATTTACTTGCATTTGGAAAAGAATGGACTTATTAGGGATAGTCAGCGTGGCTATATGCAGAGAAGGTCTTGCTCGCAAACTTGATTGAGTTTTTTGAGGAAGTGATAAAGGTGTTAGAAGAGGGTAGGGCAGTAGATGTTGTCTGTGTCATCATTATTAAAGCATTTGACAAAGTCCCTCATGTTAAGCTGGTCCAGAAGATTAAGCCACATGGCATCCACAGTGAGTTGGTAACTTGGATATAAAATTCGCTTCATCATAGAAGACAGAAGGTAGCTGTTGAGAGGCGTTTTTCTGATGTAAGATCTGTGACCAGTGGTGTTCTGCAAGGATCAGTGTTGGGACCTCTGTTGTTTGTACTAAATAAATAAATGATTTGGATGAAAATGTAGGTGGCTTGATTAGTATGTTTGCAGATGACATGAAAGTTCGTGGAGTTGTGGATAGTGAGGGAGGTTATCAAAGGATACAGCAGGATGTGGAACGATTGGAATGTTGGGCAGAGAAATGGCAGATGGAATTTAGTCCGGACAAGTGTGAGGTGATATATTTTGGGAGGTCAAATGCAAGAGGAAGGTATACAATAAATAGCAGAATCCTTAGCAGCAATGATATACAGAAGGATCTTGGGATCCAAATCCATAGTTCTCTGCAAGTGGCAATACAAGTGGATGAGATGGTAAAGAAGACATTGGTCAGGGCATTGAGGATGTAAGTTGGCAAATCATGTTGCAGCTGTTTAAAACTTCAGTTAGGCACATTTGGAGTACTGTGTGCAGTTCTGGTTGCCACACTGTAGGAAGGATGTGGAGGCTATGGAGAGGGTGCAAAAGAGGTTTATCAGGATGTTGCCTCAATTGGAATGTATCAACTATAAAGAGAGGTTGCACAAATTTGGATTGTTTTCACTTGAGCATTGGAAGCTGAGGGGAGGCCTGATAGAAGTATGAAGAATAATGAGATGCATAGATAGGGTGGATAGTTGGAGTCTTTTCCCCAGGATGAAATGTGAAATACTACGGGGCATAGGTTTAAGGTGAGGGGGAAATGTTTAAAGGAGATGTGGAAGGAAAATATTTTACAGAGAGTGTGAGTGCCTGGAGTGCATTGTGAAGGGAGTTGCTAGAAGCAGATGTTACTAAGTTTGAGAGGCATTTAGACAGCCACATGAACAGACAGGAAATAGAGGGAGAAAGACAATTCTGAGGAAGGATCACTGGACCCGAAACATTAACTCTTGATTTTTTTTCACAGATGCTGCCAGACCGGCTGAGCTTTTCCAGCAACTTCTCTTTTTGTTCCTGATTTAGAGCATCTGCAGTTCTTTCAGTTTTTAATTGGGAAATAGAAGGATACTGACCACGTGTTAGTTTAGAGTGGCATCATGGTTCACACAGATATGGCGGGACAAAGGGCCTGTTCTTGTGCTGTACTGTTTTAAAGGAAGACTTTGATCCTTTATGAGCTGACTTCTCAGGGACCACGAACATCCATGTCGCAAACCTTGATTAGCTCCAGGTAAAAGACAGACAATTCCTGGAAGAAAGCAGAATTCAATAAAGAGAAACTGTTTGTCTTAATTGAGGTGCCTTGGAGGAAATTCAGCATCAAGGTCTGCAGTTTAGTTTCAAACCTGCATGTGGAAGATTTAGAAAATGCACATCAAAGAGGTGAGATTCGATACTAATGACATATAGTTGCATGCAAATAGGCCTATCACCATGTGCTAATGAGACTGTCACCTCACTGTTCAAAACTTGGTTGTGGAATCAGACTTTTTCCCTTGACATTGAGAATCTCTCTTCCGATCTCGCATATTTCCCCAACTAACACACCATCACTGAAGTGTGGAGCTGGAGGAGCACAGCAGACCAGACAGCATCAGAGGAGCAGGAAAGCTGACGTTTTGGGTCGGGACCCTTCTTCAGAAATGGGGGAGGGGAAGGGGGCTCTGAAATAAATAGAGAGGTGGGGTTCAGACTGGGCAATGTAGGTGGGATGGTGATAGGTGAGTGCAGGTAGGTAGTGGTGGGGATTGGTCAGTGAGGTGGGAAAAACGGATAAGTGAGAGAGAAGATGGACAGGTCAAGGAGGCAGGGATGAGAGGGAGGGTTGGTCATGGGATGAGGTTGGGGATGGGGAGATTTTAAAGCTAGTTCAGTACACATTGAGACCATTGGGTTGTAGGCTTTCCTGCTCTTCTGATGCTGCCTGGCCTGCTGTGTTCCTCTAGCTCCACTCTGTGTTATTTCAGACTCCAGCATCAGCAGTTCTTACTATCTCTGACACCATTACTAAAGTTGTTCAAGGGCCTGGGAAGATAGTTTTCAATTTTTCCACAGTCTCATTCTCCTTATTTCTGCAATTTGCCCCGCCCCTACAACTCTCAGAGATTTCTGGACTCTTCCACTTCTGGTCTGTTGCTGATTGGTGATTTTAATAGCTTCACAATCACACTATGCCTTCAGCTATCTAAGTCCTGAGCTTTCCTGAGTCTGTTTGCTTCTCCACCTTTCTCGTCCTTTAATATACTCCTTAAAATTCATCTTTTGATCAAGTTTCTGATCACCTGTGATAATATCTTCTCTTTTGACTTTGTATTAATCTACAGTTAATAATTTTACTCTGATTTGATTACATTCTGTTCAAGGTATAAAATAAATGCAGCCTGAATAATAGGACATCATGGGCTGAACTTTTGCTTTTGGGAAACAAGAGCTGAGATTGTGTCTAAATCTTGAACCTACAGAGAGCAGGTGATAACCACTTGATGAGATTTTGACTAGAATAGTCTATTATTAGCGAAGAGACTTATTCCCTTTCTAATTGAGGGTGGCAGGTAGATTCGTGAAACTGATGGATATGCTTACTAGCGCTAGTGTTTTTTAATATCAATGTAAAAGCCTGTGGTAAAAGAAGCACTAGATATACAAACAGGAATTACAATAGGAAGACAATTGGTGAAGATAGTGTGATTCTTCGATGCCCAGCTTTACTAGCTCGCATAGATGAAAATACACAATTGTTAATGATTGAATACATTAAGTGGTAAAAGCTTATGGAATGAAATGTAAAGTAAAAAAAGTGAATGTTGTGAAGATTGGAATAAGTGCTGGTAGGAATGCGGAGGTCAAGTTAAATAATGAACAGTTGGAAATGTAAGTATCTTGTCAGAGGATGGTTACTGCCATTAAGAAATCAGAGCTTAAGCAATAGCAAACAATGCATTTCCTAAACATAAATAATCATTCTACATGGGAATGAATAGAGATCTTAAAACCAGAATTATCAGTGCTGTGACTTGGAGTGTCCTGATGTGCAAGACTGACATGGACCATGAGGTAAGTAGACATGCAAAACCTAAAAGCATGCTCTGAAACGTGGTTCTGGAGAAGAATGGAATGAGTTAGTAGGTCTATTTGGAGCAATTAAGAAACTGCGATAGGTAGAGGAAAGATTGTGAGTGAATATCATCAAGAAAAGGCAACACGTTTGGATTGGCCATATGTTAAGACATGGGAAGTCGCTGAAGATGTGGATTGAAGAAAGGTTAGAGGGATATAGAACAAGAAAGAGAAAGGGAAGGATGATGTTAAAGAACTTGAAATTGAAAATGAAAGTCTCCTAAAAGCAACTGAAGTGGAAACTGTAGGAATGTGAAGTGACTTTAGAAGGATGTAAAAGCCTAATTTGTAATACAGTAAGATTTCTTTAAACAGGTAGGAAACAAATAAGAGATATTAAGTCCAGTTTTGACATATTCACCATCAGTCCTCAGCTGTGCTGCACTGTTGGTATAAAAATATTGTGAGCCTAATAAATTGAAAAGAACTCTCAAACTTATAGTCTTCAGAGACACAACCAAACTGTTGAAAACAGTGAAAACTTGGTGGTAAGGTTTTCTTTTTGGTGATTGCATTTCCGACAGTTCGGACAATTTCCTTAGAACTGCTCTCTCATCAGTCAAATGGGAGTGAATGGTAGAAAATGTTCCAATGTGATTTTTGAAATATCCACATACCTTCACTTTCCATTTTCCAGATATTCAACGTAGACAGATCACCACTGCTCCAAGTAATTTGTAGAGAGCTGCATTTCACTGACATTGTGATATTGTTTTTAAAAAGGCCCCATGTTAATCTTAACATAAACTAGGAGCAGGATTTATCCCTCAAATTTACTGCGTGACTCAAGATGATCATAGCTGATCTGATTGTATAACTTTGCAACTTGCTTTCTCACCTATCTTTGTGTCATCAGCAAATTTGACAACCATACCTGTGATGCTTCATCCCTATCATTTATATCAATTGTAAACAGTTGAGAAGCCCCAGCATTGATCACTGTAGTATGCCACTTGCAAATTTGAAAAGAAGTGAGAGGGTATCTCATAGAATCCTATAAAATTCAAACAGGAGTAGACAGGGTAAATGCCAGAAAGATGTTTCTGATGGCCAGGAAGTGCAGAATCAGGTGTCACAGTGTAAGGATACAGGATAGGCCATTTAGAGTTGGGAAATTTCTTCACCCAGAGAGTGGCAAGCCTGTGAAATTCTGTCATAGAAAATGGCTGAGCCCAAAACATTGAAAGTTTTCAAGAGAGACATAGATATAATTCTTAGGGGTAAAGAGAATGGGGCAAAGTGGGAATAGGATATTGAAATGGATGTATGGCCATGGTCATATTGAATGGATTAGGTTTGAAGGGCTGAATGGTCTACTCCTACCCCTGTTTTGTATGCATCTATGTTTACAACAGGAAAGTCTTGTTACAGCTGTGCAGGGTCTATGTTTCTATGATCCATTACCTATTCTCTCCTTACTATTAGCCAGCCAATATGTTACCCCTTATACCATGAGATTTTCCTTTCCTCAATAACCTTGATGTGGCACTTTATCAAATGCCTTCTGGAAATCAAAGTTCAATGAGGTAAAGGTTCCCTTTTATCCACAGCATATGTCACTTCCTCAGAATTCCAATAGATTAGTCTTGCATGATTTTCCTTTCACAAAACCATGTTAACTTTGCCTACTTATCGTGGCCTTACTTAAGTATCCTGTCATATTGTCTTTAATCATATCTTCTAATATTTTTTCCTATGATGGATGTTAAGCTGATTGGCCTGTAGTTTCTCGAGTTCTGTCTCCCTTCTTGAATAAAGCCATTACAATAATCATCCAACCAAATGGGAGTTTCCTGACTCTGAAGGTTTTTGGGAAGACTAAAAGCAATGCAGCAACCATGTCACTAGCCAATACTTTTGATAGCCTGGTTTGAAGGCTGTCAGGACACAGCATCTTGTTAGCCTGCAGCTTCAACAATTCCCTTCCATTTCTTAATTTGTAGTTGCTGGTGGGGTGTTACTTGTGTCAGTCTTCAGTTTTGAGATACAAAATATCTTTTCAATTTATCCGCCATCTCTTTATTTCCCTTATCAGTTCTCTAGATTGACTTTCTATGGAACCAACAGTCACTCTGTTAACTTGTTTTAAAGTATTTATAGGAATTCTTATGATCTATTTTTATATTTCTGGCTTGCTTTGTCTCATACTCTAGCTTTTCCGTCATTAATTTTTAGTCATTTGCTTTTTTTAAAATTCTGTATAATCTTCTGATGTGGCCCCTGTTTTTGCAGAATTATATGATTTTTTTTTAGTTGGATACTATCTTTAACATTTCTTTATAACTAAGGATTATGGATCTGTCCCTTGGAATTTTTCTTACTTGTTTGAGTAGATCTATTCTGTATATTCTGAAATAATCCTTTAAAATATCTGCCATTGCATCTGTATGGACTGATCTTGTTTGCCAATTTGCATCAGTTAGCTCTGCTTTTGGGCCCTCATAATTACCTTATTTATGTTTTTATTTAAAAGGTAGTATCTACTCAACTCCTTTCTACCTTAAATTGAATCTAAAAGTCACTATTACTTAAGGGCTGCTTCACTATGATCATTAATTAATCTTATATTCTAGCCCTGACTGATGACTAATCAGATCCCTGACTGATCTCCGTCCACTTTCCGAACTGACTTATTTTAAATCCCTGGACTGGCTGCCCATGAATAGTGCCATGAGATGTTGCTGACTGCTATCTTAAATACAGGCCTGGAGGAGCTTGCAGTGAGCTGGAGTCACGAGCATGAAGGGTCTAGGCCCGAAACGTCAAGCTTTCTTGCTCCTATGATGCTGCTTGGCCTGCTGTGTTCATCCAGCTCTACACCTTGTTATCTCGGATTCTCCAGCATCTGCAGTTCCTATTATCTCTGGAGTTACGAGCTACCTGCTCTGAATTTCACTTCAGGATTTGTCGCCATCTAATCTCTATTTGGCAGGTGGGAGAATAGAAAACTGTACATCAACGAGTCAAGGTTTGGTAATAATGGGATGCTAATGTATTCAAATGATGCATACAGGCCTCTTGCTGGTCACCAGCGAGATTCTTGACTTGCCATTCAGAATAGAAAATCTTCTTTCTGCTGATCTCACCTTATTTTCGCAATTGTCTCACTAATACTGGTGTTGTTCAGGGGCTGTGAAGATTACACTTCAGATGTAAACTAAATTTTTCCATTTTTACCACTATGCCTTACTGACAACCTCCCATGATTTCTTCCTTTATGCTTCGTTCAACCAGATGATTATAGTAGTGGGATGTATATGTCGCACCCACAAGTAACTTCTGGAGTTCTAAAGATTTTTTCTTTTTATACCCTCTAGTTTTATCTGCTGCTTCACTCTTAGATTTGTGCTTTCTGTCCCTTTCAGTCACAGGTTCTGCATCTTAATTTGTGTTTAGCTCCTCAAACTGACTATACAGATCCTCTATATTTGTTATCTTTGCCTATGTTGTTGCTACCTGCAAAGACCATAATGACTGGATCCTCCCTGTTTCGTTGTAAGTTGCTATCTAGCCCCGAGCAGGTATCCTGAACCCTGGCACTGATAGGCAACAAAGCTATCTGGACTGACATTCTTTGCTGCAGGTATTCCCCTCACTAAATTGTCCCCCACTACCTCTACCACTATCTCCCTTTCCCTTAATGGTTCCTTGTACCAGTTTGTTCATCCGTCCTGCAGCCCCCAGTCTCCTCTGAAAGAACCTTATATTCTTCTCCTCAAACCTGTTGGGCAATTGGAAAGGCTGAGGCTGCTTCTTTCCCGTCTCCTAGATCCCCTTACAGACTTTCCTCACAGTTACTCTGTCTTTGAACACTGACCAAATCAGAAGAGCCAGTCATGAGGGGTGTGACCGCCTCCTGTTACACATAATCCAGGACTTTTGTCCCCTGTCTGATGCATGTATCTTTTTTTCAGCTTCTAGCTCATGTACTCTTACCTGAACTCTAAGCTCATAAAATTTAAATTTCAAACACTTACCATGGATGTGTTTGCTTTAGATCACATTGTCGTCTAGGAGCTCCCACATGCTGCAGCTCTGACGCATCATCTGTCTTGCTTTCTTTCATGTGTTTGTCATAACAACTTAATTATATTATTCAGTAATGTACTTGCTTTTTAAATGTGTATTATTAAACCTGCCACCAGTTATTACATTAATTTGAGCCTTAGGACTAGAATAAATCTTTGACACTTACCAGGCATTCACCAAATAACTAGCTTTTATTCCTATAGCAGAAAAAGAACCAATTCCTGGAGGCTGTAAGGTTAGCAAAACAAAGAAGCACTTCCTTCCCTTCCTCCCCGAACTCACTTAATCATTAACTCACAGCGATCTGCTTAACTCACACTCTGGTATTAAGTTGCACATCTTGGCTATTTTTCTATGTTCCCAGTTCAAAAGCCTAGCTGACGTAGTTACAGAGGGAACCTGTTTCAGCTGCTTCTTTAATTAACTCAACGCAAGTGTTCTTCCACTGGAGGACCTTGTTAAAACTCTGCTGCAGGCAAGCTACTTTACAATTTAAGCTGTTGGGCTGTTGTGGCACAATTATAATATCCATGTATGTGGATTGGAAGATTGAGAGTCATGTCCCGCTTGAGACAGAAACATGTTACAATATGTCTGAACCGGTTGATTCAAAATGCTTAGCATTTAACTTACAGTTTTAAATTCTAACTAGAAACAAAATTAGGCTAGTGCAAAAAAGAAATTTTGACTCTCTTTAATGATATTCTGAATTCTTCTTACCGATGAACTGTTAGCACTCAATCCAAGCTTGATACAATACCATTCATTATATGGTATCAGTTAGTATTAGCTAGACTTAGAACAACTTACTATACTATTAAAACTATTATCACAGGAGGAAGATGGGAAAAGAACTAAGGGAAGATCAAACTTGCAACTCTTTGTCATTCCAATGTTACCTGACTAAGGTAGTGAGCAGCAGCAGCTAAAGAGACTGATGAACTATTCATGTCGTTGTGTAAAAATCTATGTAGATCTAGCTGTAAGGATCTGGAAGAAGAGAGAAAACAAAGATCAAAGAACAGTTGAACAAAGATCATCTGAAAATAACTTTTTTCTTTGCTCTCTGCTGTGCCAAGCCATCAGTTGGGTGGCTATCTTTGTAGTTTAAAAAAAGACAACAAAGCAATTAGGAGATGGTCAAAATAAGTCTTGATATTTGATGTTTAGAAATATTATCATTATGTTAGTTGAGAAGTTTGGTGATTGAACATTGTCTGATGCTTTCTTTTATCTGAAATATGTCTTTGGGGAGATGTAGAGGCTTCATTTAAAGTGAGGTAAGATTTCTTTAAACATAGGAACAGCTAAAAATCACTGGAGTTTCTGTCCAATTTTGAAATGTTCACCATTATTTTTATTCTCATTATTTTCTCAGAGCTGCTCTCACAATGCTACAGCAAGAGTTACTGAAAGTAGCCCGTCTTTCTGACAAATCTATACCATGCCTTTTGATTAGCCTGATATGCTTACCCTGGCAGAAGAATATCTGGTTTATTGAAATTCAGATATTTTCGGTGTAGACTGGCAAAATCTAAGCCTTGGGATCTGATAAATATTGAAAGGAGTACTGTTGGAGTCAGACCAGTGATAACTATACATCCTAGCTGGTGAGCTCTTCATTTCTTGTTTAGCCAGTATAACCCTGCTTGTTACAATTTTCACACAGATTTATTTGGAGGGTTTTACGATGCAGTGGTAGTGTTCCTGCTTCTGTTTCAAGTCCACTGTCAGGATGTGATAGCCAAGGTGGTGTGCCATAACATGTTATTATAACCCCAGTCCTGGTAATACTGGGCAAACCAGATCCCAGAATGAAACCTGGCTTGTTAGATCAAAATTTTTGGGGTCCTGTGGCACAGACCACCACCTTGGAAGGCCTTGGTGCAAGTTTCACCTGCTCCTGTGGTGTGCCATAGCATTCTGAACAGGTTGATTAAAAAGACTTTGTTTGAGTTAATTGGGAAGAATCCCAGCTTCCAGTGAAAAGCCTTCATATTCAGTACTGAGCCAGGTTAATTGGTCAATTGTCAACACTGATCTAATTACTGAATCTGGTACAGCAATATTTACACTGATGTTAGGTGTAAGGAACAATTAATTATTTTGAATGAAATTCTAACTCCCAATCAAAGCATCGAAGTTCTGAAATCAACCAATTACTTAAGTGAATACTATCTATATATTTGGGGAATTTAGATTACAATTAATTTGTTATTGGAGTTCAGTTGTTTTGATTTGCTATAATTTTTTTTCTTAGAATGCAATTATTTACTTTCCAGGATCAGGTGTTTTTGCTACTATAGCAATGGAAGTATTAGTTGTAAATGGAACTTAGCTGCAGCTCATACAGCTGAACTTGGTATGTGAATTTAGATTTCAGTAATAAAAATGGAAAATGTTGGAAATACTCAGGTAGAGACAGAAAAAGTTAATCAATTAGGTCAAACATCACTGGTCAGTTCACTTGTGACCTGCTGAAATGTTGTTGAAATGAAATGTTGACTTTTGTTATCCTTCCATATATATGGAGAGAATAAGTAGAGCAACAGAAGGGGTCAGGTATTGGTTAATGTTGCAGGAGAGATTAAAGGTGTCATAGATCACAGAATTGTTACAGCACAAGAGGAGGTCAAATGAGTATCATAAATTATCCTTTCTTTTCTAGCACTGCATGTTGTTCCTTTTCAAATAAGAATATAATTCTCTTTTGATGGTCTCAATTGAACCTGCTTCCACTAACTCAGGCAGTGAAAATGCTTTTTTCTCACCACTTTTGCTTATTTTATTAATTACTTTTAATTCCCCTCATTCCCGATCCTTTGTTAAGTTTTTAAAATATTCATCTGTAGGATGTAGGCATCACTGGCTGGCGAGCATTTATTGTCCATCCCTAGTTGCTGTTGAGAAGGTGGTGATGAGCTGCCTTCTTGAACCACTGCAATACACCTGCTGTGGGTTGACCCACCATGCCATTAGGGAGGGAATTCCAGGATTCTGACCTCGTGACAGTGAAGGAACGGCAATATATTTCCATGTCTGTTGCACTTGTCCTTCTAGATGGAAGTGGTCATGGGTTTGGAAGGAATTGTCTGAAGATCTTTGGTGAATTCCTGCACTGCATCTTGTAGATTGTACACACTGCTGCTACTGACTGTCAGTGCTGGAGGGAATGAATGCTTGTGGATGTAGTGCCAATCAAGCGGGCTGCTTTGTTCTGGATGGCATTAAATTTCGTGGGTGTTGTTAGGGCTGCGCTCATCCAGGCAAGAGGAGAGTATTCCATCACACTCCTGACTTGTGCCTTGTAGATGGTGGACAGGCTTTGGAGAGACAGGTGAGTTACTCACCGCAGTATTCCTAGCCTCAGACCTTTTGTTGTAGCCACTGAGTTTATGGGGTAAATCCAGTTGAGTTTCTGGTCAGTGATAACCCCTGGGATGTTGATAGCAGGGGATTTAATGATGGTAACACCATTGAATGTAAAGGGGCAGTGGTTAGATTGTCTCTTATTGGTGATGATCATAGCCTGGCACATGTGTGGCATGAATGTTACTTGCTACTTGTCAGCACAAGCCTGGATATTGTCCAGATCTTGTTGCATTTGAACATGGACTGCTTTGGCATCTGAGGGCTCATGAATGGTGCTGAATGTTTTGCAGTCGTCAGCGAACATCATCACTTCTGGAGGGAAGGTCATTTCATGAAGCAGCTGAAGATGTTTGGGCCTAGGACACAACCCTGAGGAGCTCCTGAAGAGATGTCCTGGAGCTGAGATAACTGACCTCCAACAATCACAGCTATCTTCCTATGTGTCAGGTATGACTCCAACCACTGGCGAGTTTGCTCCTGATACGTTTTGATTCCAGTATTGTCAGGGTTCCTTGATGCCACACTTGGTCAGATGCAGCCTTGATGTCAATTGCTGTCACTCTCACCTCACCTCTGGAATTCAGCTCCTTTGTCCATGTTTGACACAGGGCTGTAATGAGGTCAGGAACTCAGTGGTCCTGGCAGAACCCAAACTAGGTGTCATTGAGAAGGTTCGGGGATAAAAGGTACTGCAGATGCTGGAGAATCCGAGATAATAAGGTGTGGGGCTGGATGAACACAGCAGGCC
>JAHRHZ010000012.1:71152373-71173763 GCA_024137785.1 Ginglymostoma cirratum | reverse complement strand
CAAGCAGCATCATAGGAGCAGGATGATGCTGCTTGGCCTGCTGTGTTCATCCAGCCCCACACCTTATTATCTCTGTTATTGAGAAGGTTATTGCTGAGCAGCTGTTGCTCGATACCACTGTTGATGACACCTTTCATCACTTTTGATCATCAGTAAGTTGATGAAGGTGTCATCAAAGGAAGGCTGATGGGATGGTATTTGGCCTGGTTGGATTTGCCCTGCTTCTATGTATAGGACATGCCTGGGCACTTTTCAATATTGTTGGCTAAATGCCAGTGTTGTAACTGTACTGGAATAGCTTGGCTAGGGGAGCAGCAAGTGCTGGAGCGCATGTGTTCAATACTATTGCTGGAATGTTGTCTGGGCCTGTAGCCTTTGTAGTATCCAGTGTCTCCAACCATCACTTGATATCACATAGAGTGAATCGAATTGCCTTGAAGACTGGTATTTGTAATTTTGGGAAACACTGGAGGGGTTCGAGATAGATCATTTACTAGGCACTTCTGGCTGAAGATTGCTGCGAATGCTTCACACTGATGTGCTGTTCTCTTCCATCATTGAGGATGGGGATATTTGTGGAGCCTCCTCCTCCAGTGAGTTGTTTAATTGTCCACCTCCATTCACAACTGGATGTGGCAGGATTGCAGAGCTTATATCTGATGCCTTGGTTGTGGGATTGCATAGCTCTGTCTATTACTTGCTGCTTATGCTGTTTGGCGTGCAAGTAGTCCTGTTTGGTGGCTTCACTAGGTTGACATGCCACCTTCAGGAACACCTGGTGCTGCTCCTGGCATGCCCTCCTGCACTCTTCATTGAACGAGGGTTGATCCGCTGGCTTGATAGTAATGGTTAAGTGGGGGATATACTGGGCCATTAGGGGAAAGATTGTGGTGGAGTACAATTCTGCTGCTGTTAATGGCACACAGTGCCTCATGGATGCCCAGTCTTGAGTTGCTAGAACTGTTTGAAGGCTGTCCCATTTAGAACAGTGATAATGCCATACAACACGATGGAGGTTATTCTCAATGTGAAGGCCAGACTTTTTCTCCGTTAAGAGTGCGCAATGGCCGCTCTTACCAATACAGTCATGGATAGATGCATCTGCAACTGGTAGCTTGGTAAGGATGAGATCAAGTATGTTTTTCCTTCTTTTTGGTTCTCTCACCACCTGGTGCAGACCTAGCCCAGCAGCTAATTTCTTTAGGACCCAACCAGCTGGATCTGTAGTGCTGCTACCAGCCCAGTCTTGGTAGTGGACCTTGAAATCCCCCATCCAGGGTACATTTTGTGCATTGCTATCCTTAGTGCTTCCTGTAAGTGTTGTTTAACATGGTGGAGTACTGATTCATTAACTGAGGGAGGGTGGTACATGGTAATCAGCAGGAAGTTTCCTTGCTCATGTTTAACCTGAAGCCCCGAGACTTCATTGGGTCCAGAGTCAATGTTGACGTCTCCCAGGGCAACTCCTTCCCGGCTGTGTACCACTGTGCTGGGACAGGATGTATCCAAGGGTGGTGATGGTGGTGTATGGGACATTGTCTGTAAGGTATGATTCAGTAAGTATGACTATGTCAGGCTGTAGCTTGACTAGTCTGTGAGACAGCTCTTCCAATTTTGGCAGTGGCCTCCAGATGTTAGTGAGGAGGACTTTGCAGGGTTGATAGGGCATGTTTCTGCTGTTGTCTTGACCATTGCCTAGGTCAATGCCAGGTGATCCATCTGATTTCATTTCTTTGAGAGATTTGTAGCGATTGGTACAACTGAATGCTGGGCAGCTGAGAGTCAACCACATTGTTGTGGGTCTGGAGTCACATATAGGCCAGACCAGGTGAGGATGGCCAGATTTCCCTTCCTGAAGGAGATTAGTGAACCAAATTGGTTTTTCCGACAACTGAGAATGATTTCATGGTCATCAGCAGATTCTTAATTCCAGATTTTTATTTATTGAATCCAAATTCCATGATCTGCTGTGGCAGGATTCAAACCTGTGTCCCCAGAACATTAGCTGAGTTTCTGGATTAGTGGTCTAGCGATGATACTACTAGGCCATCGCCTTCCCTCATGGGAACATTTTCTTCATAATAATGGAACAAAAGGCAGATGGAGTGGTGATGGTGGTCTTAAAGAAACAAAGTATTGGTCCAGAACAAAATTTAGAAATCACTGGAGAAACTCAGCACGTCTGGTAGTATCTGTCGAGCCAAAGCAGAGTTATCGTGTTGAGTCCAGTGACCCTTCAGAACTTTGGAAATTTCTGCTTTTGTTTTAGGTTTCCAGCATCAGCAGTTCTTTGTTTTATTATATTGGCCCAGAACATGTGTGAATAATAGAATAAAGATAATCTCTTGGAAATCAAAAACGTTGGAACATGATATGGTCTGGATGTTTTGAGTGGGAGTGGAGGGAAGAAACAGGAAAAACACGTTCACAGACATTTAATGGGTGTTAAAAGCATGTTTCATAAGTGTAACATGTACCTGATAGAGTTAGTATGCTTTTGAGAGCTGCACTGACACACACTGCATATTCTGAGTCATTTTGGGACCTACTAACTGGTAATGACAGTTGAACTTCTTCACAGCCGACAACATAAACCAGTCCTTTAACGCACTTATTGATATTTCCCTTTCATGTCAAAACAAGAATGGATGGAAGGAATGAGAAGATATTAATATTAATACATTTGACGGTCTATGTATTTCAGTGGTGAGATGCCAACTTATAACCTCAGTCACCTTAAATATCTTGGAATGGGCTTCAGTATGTAAGAAGTTGATTTTGCCATGTTTCATAGAATCCCTGCAGTGTGGAAAGAGGACATTCAGGCCATCAAGTTCACATCAACCCTCTGAAGAGCATTCTACCCAGACCCACCCCATTCCTGTAACCCTGCATTTCCTCTGGCTAATCCACCTCGTCTGCACATCTTGGACGCTATATGGACAATTTAGCACAGCCAATCCACCTAACCTGCACATCTTTGGACTGTATGAAGAAACTAGAGCATCCAAAGGAAACCCATGCAGACACAGAGAACGTACAAGCTCCACACAAACAGTTGCCCAAGAGTGGAATTGAACCTGGGTCCCTACTGTTGTGCTAACCACTGAGTCACCATGCCATGTTCAGTTTCTAAGTTTCCATTCAATGATATATTTCCAGTCATGCACTCACTTAATTTAAAGCACATAGGAATATGGGAGCGGGAGCAATCAATCAGCTCCTTGAGTTTGCTCTGCCATCATGGCTAACTATCTACTTAATTGTCATTTTTCCAAGTTACCTGCATATCTTCTGATGTCACTGGAATCTAGAAACCTATTGATCTCTATCTTAAACATACCCAATGACTACCTTCCACAGCATGCTGGGGTAGAGTTCCAAAGATTTACTACACTTTGACAGAAGAAATTCCTCCTCATTTTAGGGCTAAATGACCTGCCCCTATTCTGAGACCATGCCCCCAGTTATCGACTTCAAGCATGGGGATACATCCTCTCTACAGCTGTAGCACCTACATTTTGAGGTAAGCAACTACCTGTAGGTTTCACTGCCATGTGAGTGGACCACACAAGAGTTGTAGAGTCATACAGCATGGAAACAAACCATTTGGTCCAACCAGTCCATGATGACCATAACCGTAAACTAAACCAGTCCCATCTGCCTACGTTTGGCCCATATCCGTCCAAATGTTTCTTATTCAACTTCTTATTCAAATTCAAATGTATTTTCAACATTGTAACTGTACCTACACCCACCACTTCCTTTAAAAGTTCATTCCACACACAAACCACTCTCTGTTTACTAAAAATTGATCCTCATGTCTTTTTTAAATTTTTCTCCTCTCACCTTAAAATTGTGCCCCCTAGTCTTGAAATCCCCTACCCTCGGGAAAGGCACCTGCCATTCTGGTTATCTATACCCCTCATGATTTTATAAAACTCTATAAGGTCACCCCTCAACCTCCTACGATCCAGTGAAAAAAGTCCCAGCCTATGGTAGAGGGATTGAGTTCCGGAGCCGTGATGTCATGCTGCAACTGTACAAAACGCTAGTGCGGCCTCACTTGGAATATTGTGTACAGTTGTGGTCGCCCCATTACAGGAAGGATGTGGAAGCATTGGAAAAGGTGCAGAGGAGATTTACCAGGATGTTGTTTGGTCTGGAGTGAAGGTCTTATGAGGAAAGGCTGAGGGACTTGGGTCTGTTCTCATTGGAGAGAAGAAGACTAAGAGGGGATGTAATAGAGACATACAAAATGATCAGAGGATTAGATAGGGTGGACAGTGAGAGTCTTTTTCCTAGGATGATGACATCGGCTAGTACGAGGGGGCATAGCTGCAAATTGAGGGGTGATAGATTTAAGACAGATGTCAGAGGCAGGTTCTTTACTCAGAGAGTGGTAAGGGTGTGGAATGCCCTGCCTGCCAATGTAGTTAACTCAGCCACATTAGGGGCATTTAAACAGTCCTTGGATAAGCATATGGATGATGATGGGATAGTGTAGGGGGATGGGCTTAGATTAGTTCACAAGTCGGCGCAACATCGAGGGCCGAAGGGCCTGTTCTGCGCTGTATTGTTCTATGTTCTATGTTCTATGTTCTATGTTCTATCCAGCTTCTCCTTAAAAGTCAATACTCTGCTGCCTCTCCAGCTTAATAATATCCTTTTTATAACAGGGCAACACAGTAGTGAAGAAAAGGCCTCATCAGCGTCCTGCACAACCTCAACATAACATCCTAGCTCCTATACTCAGAGGCCTGAGCAGTGAAGGCAAGTGTGTTAAATGCCTTCTTAACCACCCTATCTAGACGTGATATAAACTTCAATGAATTCTGTACGTGAACCCCTAGGTCTCTCTGTTCTACACTGCCCAAAGCCATACTTTTAATTGTACAAGTCCTGCCCTTGTTCGTTTTACCAAAATGCTATACCTCACATTTATCCAAATTAAATTTCATCTGCCTCTCTTCGGCCCATTGACCCAATTGATCAAGATCTCTTTGTGGTGTTTGAAAACCTTTTTTACTATCCACTATACCACCAATCCTGGTGTCATCTGCATACTTTACATCTGCATGCCTCCTATATTCTCATCTAAATCATTTATATAAATAATAGACAATAGTGGACCCAACACGGATCCCTGTGGAACACCGCTGGTCACAGACCTCTCGTCCAAAAATCAATCCTCGTTCACTCTCTGTGTCCTGCAGTTAAGCCAATTTTGTATCCAATTGGCAACCTCACTACAGCCTAAATGCCTTAAAAGATGTTTAAACAACTACCTATTCTTGTCCCTCTTGTTTCGGAAATCAATGATCTGCAAACAATTGTATGAAGGAAACCTCTATCGTAACCATAGATCATTATGTATAAATTGACCCCATTTCTTTGGTGCACAAAATCATGCTTTTAAATATACAAAATGCTCTACGTGTGTTAATAGTCTCAAAATTTCATATTAGAAATGCATGTATTATTCAGCTTTTGATGTATGTTGGCACGTGGGATCAAATAGGTGATAAGGGATGTGCTATGAGAATTTGTATAGGAGTTTAAGACATGACCACACAAAGCAGACTGTATATATCATGGCAAGTGATGAACAGAGATTAGTCCTTTAGCAAAACATATTAAACAATATCACAGAGTGTGTTGGAAAACATAGCAGGTCAGGTAACATCTGTTGAGAGATAAACAGAGTTAACTTTTCAAGTCCAGGAATCCTTTTTCAGTTATGGTCACTAGACTCAAAACATTTCTTCTCTTTTGCTATCAACACATGTTGCCAGACCTATTGTTTCTCTAGCACTTGCTGTTTTTGTTTCAGATTTCCAGCATGCATAAATTAAACATTTTGCTGCTTTCAAGCCAAAAGTTGTAGTGCTTACTCACTCATCAGTGCTGCAATGAAGGAATTTGGTATTAGTGAAATATTTCATTGTCATTTTCATATGATGCCGAAGACCAAATATGCCATTAGAACAGGGGCTAGCCATGGCCTGATTTGACAAATATGTATTGGAAAGATTCCTCAAAAATAATTGAATGGGTTACATCATCACCAGAAATGAAATGGGTACGTGTAGGCCAAATCAAATCCTCACTCCAACGAAAATTTCTGATCAACAGTTAATTGCTATAACTATCTTGTTTAATGAAGCAGTGTTGTGGCAGAAGACCAAGATTGCTCAGAGCCTATCAAAGACTTTAAAGCTAAAATTACCAGTCTCTAATGATTCATCATGACACAGCAACAAAACATCAAGTCACATTGGCAAACATGAATGAAAAGTACATCAATTTGCTCAACAGCCAAACTATGGAGTAAATATAAGGTTCTGGGACAGGCTAGGCAGAGACAAGCACGAGAATTCCTGGAAGCATGGCACTCCATGAAGCAGGCTATTAATAAACACATTGAACTCGACCCCACATACATTCCACTACGGAGGAAACCAGGAAGTGAGGCAATCCATCGCAACGGACCCCAGAGTGTAAAAACCAGGTGGGAAAACACACCGACGCTTCATCAGAGTCTTCACTGAGGATGTTACCCAGCACGGTAACGAAACGTCTGCGGAACAACAAAACAGCTTGGCGAGCTAACCAACCTCAAAAGGAGTAAATATAATTCTCATGAAAATAACTGGATGTGAAAGAACAAGACTCAGAGAAGTACTGCTCTTCATTGCTGACAGAATGCATTAAAAGCCTATGGTAATTTTCAAATGTGAAACCATGCCGAACATCATTTTCTGCATGGGGTTTTTATTTATGTCTATAATAATGGTTGGGTGAATGAGGATGGAGTGAGATTATGGATCAGTGATATGTATAATAGATACCCTGGTGGACTGTTGTAAAGAATGCAACATATCAGTGTGGGGCAAAAACAGATACAAAATAACCAGCAAGATCAAAAGGTACCTTCAAAGAGGCAACATCCACACCTGGTCCATTGATCAACCTCAACCGGTAGAAATCCAAGAAGAAAACAACACCAACATTGCTCATGGAACTTCAGTATATGAATGACAATGTCATCTCTGCTGTCTTTGAAGACAATCTTCACGCTTTGCTTAAAGTCTTCGTGGATGCATACTGAAGAATTGGTCTCAACCTCAATCTCAAGGAAGCTCAATTTCCAAGCCTATCTCTCCATTTAGATCAATGAAGAAATCTGCCCAAATGTTTAACATTTCACCTGCCAGGGAAGCTACCTTTCATCTAAGACTGGCATGGATTCAGAAATCCAACATTGCATCCAATCTTTGAGCACAACCTTTGGAAGCCTAAGATTGAAAATCTTTGACTGATAGAAGATCCTTGTGTATAAGGCTGTCATCCTTCTGACTCTTCTTTACAGCTCCAAAACTTGGACTATGTATGGGCACCACTTCAAGGCTCTGAAGTAGTGTCATCGATGCTGCTTGAGATGGATTCTACGCATCAGCTGGGAGGGCAATTTACTAACATTAGTGCCCTTGAAGCAGCTAACAGCACCAACATTGAGGCCATGGTCATTGAAATCAGCTCACCTGGGCTGGCCATGTGCTTAGGATGCCTGAATTCCGACTACCAAAACAACTCTTCTTTGCCCAACTCAAGGAAGGCACTTAAATGAGAGGAGGGCCAAGGAAGCGGTTGAAAGTGTCCTTGAAGGCTTACCTCTAGAAATGAAACATAGATGTCAAAGCAATGGAGACCCTTGCTCAGAAGAAGCTGACTTGGAGGAAACTCCCATGGGAAGGGAGACTATTCTTTGACAACACCTGTCAGCAAGGGAACATCTGGAAAAGGGACCCAAGAAACAAATGCCAGTGATCTCAAGGCCACGGATCAATTCCACTTCTTGGAAACACCTGTCAAATGTGTTGTCAGAGATGCACTTCTAGGATTGGGCTCATCAGCTACACAAGATCCCATAGAACCCATGACCAGTGACGCAGAATTTCCAAGGTGGACAATCGGTCTCATTAGCGAGTGATTGCCAACGATGACAGGTTCAAACTTCGGATGCATTCAACAAACCATTCAAGGTTTACATGTGCACGAAAGGAAAGAAGTGAATGGTTGATGGAGGAAACATTTTCACAAAAAGTATGAGTGCTGCCCCAATATGAGTGAAATATGAGTGCTATCCCAACTGATTTTTTTTTCCTGTGGTTTCATTCTTAAATCATGCAATATTATTTCTGCACCACATGTCGTCAGATCATTAAAAAAATGCAGAATATCTAATTCATTGGATGGAGATCAAGGTGACTTGGTGTCGAGGTTCGATTCTGAAAATGAAAGCTTCATGTCCGATCCAGATTGGAATCCTTACGATGATGCTGCAGCCAAAATCACTCAGAATGAATTTGATGAACCTGTTGTGTAAGGTGCCAAAGGGAATGAATTTCACAGTTTTATAAGTATCTTTGTACAATTAAGTAATTAAATAAACTGGGCCACATTAACATAAATTTCCTTGTTTACAAGGGGCTGGAATTTTCCAGCAGTCTGGGAACGAGCTAAGAGGTGGGTGTTCTTGTGACCGGGCAGAAAGGAGAATGGCTTGTTATTTTCTTGCCATCATGTCACCTTGTCCCAGCAGGAATGGTAGCATAAGGCCCTTCTGTAGTAGCTAACTGAGTCGCAAGTGGCCACTTAAGAGTGTCTTCCTGTTGCTGGTGGTTTTCCAGATGGCTGGCAGCCATTCTATTTGGGCTGCCTGACCTCACCACCAGCCTTCTATTACCTGCCAGTGCTATCTTGCCTGGCTTTGATGGCACCAAACTACACCTTTTTTGGGGAGGCGATGGCTAGACCTATGAATCCAGAAACTCAGCTAATATCCTAGGGATTTGGGTTCGAATCCCATCATGGCAGATGGTGGAATTTGAATTCAATAAATATCAGGAATTAAGAGTCTAATGGCCTGTGTCAGTTGTTGGAAAAAACCCATCTGCTTCACAAGTGTTCTTCAGGGAAGGAAATCTGCCACCCTTATCTGGTCTGGCCTACATGTGACTCTAGACCCACTGCATGCCGGCAGCGAGTCCCAGCGGACACCAGCATGGGGGAGGCAGTCCTGGAACTCACCTTGGAGCAGCTGAGTGTTGGTACGGAGTTGCCTGGAGGCTTGGAGCAGAGTGGAGAAGGCTGTTGGATCAGTGCCTGCCGCGGGCAGTCAGACCATGTACAGAGGCCCTGCACTGAGCTGCTGCAATGTAATGTTTATTTGAAATTTTTCACCTGACTGTAATGTCAATCCTTTAACTATGTCTTGTTTCTATGTTACTTTTTTAAACTCTAAGGTAATGCACCTACTTTTTATTCGTCTTGTGTATCCATGATTTGTACCTAAATGCTTGCACCTAAGATGGCACTAAAAGAGTTAGACATTGTAAAAGCTTTTCACTGTACTGCTACAGTGGAGTACATGTGACAATAAAGGATATCCTATTCTAAGTGGTTGACTCTTAAATGCCCTCTGAAATGGCCTGGTAAACTACTCAGCTATAACAATTGCTATGAAGCCTCAAAAAAGAAATGAAACTGGATTGATCACCTGGCATCACCCTGGGCGCCAGAAATGACAACAGCATAGACAGTTCGTTTGACCCTATAAAGACCTCCTTACTAATGTCTGGGGGCCAGTGCTGACTTGAACCTGACTTAGTCATACTCACGGAATTTTATGTTACAGTCAATGCCCCAGATACCACCATCACCATCCCCGGATATGTTCTGTTCCCACCGACATGACAGGCACAGCAGAGCTGGTGGCACAGTGGTATGGATTTGTGAGGAAGGTGCCCTGGGAGTCCTCAACATTTACTCCAGACACCATGAAGTCTCATGGCATCAGATCAAACATGGGCAAGGAATCCTCTTGCTGATGACCACTTTTTATTATCCCTTGACTGACGACTGTGTTTCTCCATGTTGAACAGCACTGTGTTTCTCCATGTTGGAGGAAGACTGAGGTTGATAAGGGTGCAAAATGTATTCTGGGTAGCGGAATTTCAATATTCATCACCAAAAGTGGCTCAGCAGCAACAGCACGGTCATGTCCTAAAGGAAATAGCTGCCAGTCTGTGTTTGCAGTGGATGGTGAGGAAATCAGCAAGAGGGAAAACATACTTGACTTCATCCTCACCAGTGTGCCTCCCACAGTTGCATCTGCCCATGACAGTATTGGTAAGAGCGACCACCGCACAGTCCTTATGGAGACAAGGTCCCACCTTCATGCTGATAACACCTTTCACATCTTCACACCCAGAACACCTTACAGTGCTACAGTAGCACTATCACTGTGCTAAATAGGACAGACTTCTAACAAATCTAGCAACCTAAGACTGGTACCCATGAGGCACTATGGGATATCAGCATCAACAGGATCATAGTCCAATTCAATTTATCACTACAGGGCCCAGTACTGTACCATTGTGATCAAGCCAGGGGATCAACCCTGGTTCTCTAAAGAGTGCAGGAGACCATGTCAGGAGTAGCACCAGGAATATCTAAAAATGAAGCGTCAACTTGGTCAAGCTATCAAACAAGATTACTTGTGTGCCAAACAGCATTAGCAGCAAATGATAGACAGAGCTAAGTGATCTCACAATCAATGGATTACATCTGAGCTCTGCAGTCCTGCCCATCCAGTTGTGAACGGTGGTGGACAATTAAACAACTCACAGGAGGAGGAAGCTCCACAAATATCCTTGTGCCCAATGATGGGAGAGCATGGCAGATTGGTGCAAAAGATAAGGCTGATGCATTTGTAGCAATCTTCAGCCAGAAGTGCTGACTACGTGATCCATCTCGATAGAAATTGTCCCGTTGGGCAAACGCAGCATGGGTTCATGAAGGGCAGGTCATGCTTGACAAATCTTTTGGAATTCTATGAAGATATTACGAACAAGGTGGACAATGGGGACCCAGTGGATGTGGTGTACCTAGATTTCCAAAAGGCCTTCGACAAGGTACCGCACAAGAGGCTGCTGCATAAGATAAGGATGCATGGCGTTAGGGGTAAAGTATTAGCATGGATAGAGGATTGGTTGACTAATAGGAAGCAAAGAGTGGGGATAAATGAGTGCTATTCTGGCTGGCAATCAGTGACTAGTGGTGTGCCTCAGGGATCAGTGTTGGGACCACAATTATTTTACAATTTATATAGATGATTTGGAGTTGGGGACCACGTGTAGGGTGTCAAAGTTTGCAGATGACACTAAGATGAGTGGCAGAGCAAAGTGTGCAGAGGACTCTGAAACTTTGCAGAGGAGCATAGACACATTGAGTGAGTGGGCAAAGGTCTGGCAGATGGAATACAATGTAAATAAATGTGAAGTCATACATTTTGGTAGGAGTAATAGTAAAAAGGATTATTACTTGAATGGTAAAAAGTTGCAGCATGCTGCTATGCAGAGGGACCTGGGTGTCCTTGTGCATGAATCACAGAAGGTTGGTCTGCAGGTACAACAAGTAATTAGGAAGGCAAATGGAATTTTGTCCTTCATTGCTAAAGGGATTGAGTTTAAAAGCAGAGAGGTTATGTTGCAGCTGTACAAGGTGCTGGTGAGGCCACACCTGGAGTACTGTGTGCAGTTTTAGTCTCCTTACTTGAGAAAGGATGTACTGGCACTGGAAGGGGTGCAGAGGAGGTTCACTAGGTTGATTTCGGAGTTGACGGGGTTGGCCTATGAGGAGAGACTGAGTAGATTGGGATCATATTCATTGGAATTCAGAAGGTTGAGGGGGGATCTTATAGAAACGTGTAAAATTATGAAGGGAATAGGTAAGATAGAAGTAGAAAGGACGTTCCCACTGGCAGGTGAAGCTAGGACAAGAGGGCATAGCCTCAAGATTAGAGGGAGCAGATTTAGGACTGAATTGAGGAGGAACGTCTTCACCCAGAGGGTTGTTAATCTATGGAATTCCTTGCCAAGTGAAGTAGTTGATGCTACTTCAGTAAATGTTTTTAAAGCTAAGGTAGATATGTTTTTTGAACAATAAAGGAATTAAGGGATACGGTGAGAGCGTGGGTAATTGGATCTGAGTCCACGAAAAGATCAGCCATGATCTTGTTGAATGGCGGAGCAGGCTCGAAGGACCGGAAGGCCTGCTCCTGCTCCTAGTTCTTATGTTCTTATCTCGGCCTCCTCCAGTGGTCTCCAGCATTACAGATGCCACTTTTCAACCAATTCAATTCCTTCATGTGATGTCAGGAAATAATTGGAGGCATTGGATACTGGAATGGCAATGGGCCTTGACAGTATTCTGGAAATAGTACTGAAGACCCGTGCTCCAGAACTTGCCACGTCCCTAGCCAAGCTCTTCCAGTGCAGCTACAAAATTGGCAACCTAACAATATGAAAAATTGCCCAGGTATGTTTCGTACACAAAAAGCTGGACAAACCTAACTGACCATTACCCCCTCAATCTACTCTCAATCACCAGTAAAGTGATTGAAGGTGTCATCACCAGTGCTAAAAAGCAGCATTGCTCAGAAATAATGTGCTCACTGATGCCCAGTTTGGATTCCATGAGGGCCGCTCAGATTCTGGCCTCATTATAAACATAGTTCAAGCACCGTCAAAAAAGATGAATTCCAAAGATGAGCTGAAACTGGCAGCTCTTAAATCAAGTCCACGTTTGACTGAGTGTGGGATCAAGGAGACCTAGCAAAAGTGGAGTTACTGGAAATCAGGAAACCAACTCTGTGGTGGTTGGAGTCATGTCTAGCACACAAGAAGATGGCCGTGGTTGTTGGAGGCCAGTCATCTCAGCTCAGGGTATGTCTGCAGGAGTTCCTCAGGGTAGTGTCCTAGGTCTAAAGATCTTCAGCTGCTTGACCAATGAACTTCCTTCCATCATAAGGTCAGAAGTGGGGATGGTCGTTGATGACTGCACAATGTTCAGCACCATTCAGTACTTCTCAGATACCAAAGCAGATCATGTCCAAATGTAGCAAGACCTGGACAATATCCAGGCCTGGGCTGAAAAGTGGCAAGTAACATTCATACCACTGAAATGCTAGGCAATGACCATCTCCAATAAGAGACAATCTAACAATAGTCCCTTGACATTCAATGACTTTACCATCACTGAATCCCCCACTACAAAAATCTTGGGGGTTACTATTGCCCAGAAATTGAACTGGACTCGTGATATAAATACAGTGGCTACAAGAGAAGGTCAGAGGCTAGGAATACGGCAGTGAGTAATTCACTTCCTGGCTTCCCAAAGCCTGTCCACCATTTGGAAGGCACAAGTCAGGGGTATAATGGAATATTCCACACTTGCCTGGATGAATGCAGCTCCAACAACACTCAAGAAGCTTGACACTATCCAGGGCAAAGCAGCCCATTTGTCTGCACCACATCCACGTTCAGTCAATCCACCACTAATGCTCAATTCTGTAACATGCAATCAGAAATTCACCAAAGATCCTTAGGCAGCACCTTCTAAACCTATGACCAATTCCATCTGGAAGAAAGGGCAGCTGATACATGAGAACACTTATCACTTGCAAGCTCCCCTCCAAACAACTCACCATACTGACTTGGAAATTTATTGCTGGTCCTTCACTGGCACTGGGTCAAAATCTTGGAATTCCTTAGTGCATTGTGGATCTACCTACATCACATGGATTACAGCAGCTCAAGTATGCCGCTCACACCACTTTCTGAAGGGTAGCTAAGGATCGGCAATAAATGCTGACCAGCCAGTGAGGCCCATGTCCCGCGTGTGAATGAAAAATAAATTTAGCTGTGAGGGCGCATCTTACTTCTCAAGATGCAGCCCCTGCAGCAACTGTTACTCCCAGTGTCCTTTCTGATCTACCAGCTTTCTGACTGGCAGTTCTTAAGAGTGGCCATTGTCCTTAAAGGAGACTGCAACCCTGTTGGTTGTTGTCCAGAGTGCCCCCAGACTCCTACTGCGTGTGTCAAATTCTAGAAGCATAATACGGTCACCTCTACTATGTGTCCAATCTCAATGTTGGTAATTTTGATTGGCAAAATAATGGTGGAAATGCGCTTATTGGATTTTTTCCGTTTACAGTTCTTGGTTTTCTAGATTTTGGTGATTTACTGCCAGAAGATAGAGAATAATTTAAGGACTTGTTTAAATAATTGTTGGCACCTTTGGATGATTTACGTAATAAAGTGAGGACATCTTAATAGCTAAACAGGTGGCATGTGAAGTTATCGCACAAGCCACATTAAGTGCAAAGATTTACAGGTATTAAATCTATACAAATTTGAAGAAACTGATTGGAGATACAAAAAAAAGCAAACAAAGTGCCTTGATATATTTGCAGAATACATCCCTACCAATTGATTTTCTCTGTCTGGTACTTGCAATTAGAATAGATATGTGATCCAATTTAGTGCTTTGTGCCCTCTCTTTAATAGTTGTAAAAGAATTGTATGGATGCACATAATGCATATAACACAGTCTGTTAAATCTAGCACTGATTACAACGCAGAAACTGAAAGTTACTTTCCATCTTGAAAATTGATAAGTATTTAGAATGCTCCATTTATCAAAATTGAATCCTTTGACTGACTAATTATTTCTAAGTAGAAATTTCGGTTGGGACATTACTGCGGAAGCCACTCCATTAATTGTATTTGCATTTAATTTACACTGCTACAGTTCTGCTAATTCTGACAGCTGGGTCTGCATTGCTATATAAAGATTAGGTGGGAAAATGTTTCAAATGACACTATGTATTTGCATAAACATTACCTTGTCATCTGACATTTCAAATTTATCACCAACTAGCAGTGTGTTTTATTTAGAGTTAGTTTTTTGCAGACTTCAATGGGCTTTCTTTTGGAAGGTGGGTAGATATTGTGTGTTTATTGATACAATGAAGTCAAATTATGCATCTATTTGTCAGATCAGAGATCGAAGCCTGTGCTGTTGGCACTAACCTGATCCATATGCTAGCTGCCTAGCCAACGGAGTGACTGCACCCAGATTTAAGCATTATAGGTCCAAAATTATTCAGTAATCTCTTGGTTTAATTGCACAGTTTCAGTTGGAAGGGTGGGAGACATATTGCTGTGTCATGGGCAATCTCAAGGTGTCCTACTTGGCAAGTCAGGGCTGGCTGGTACCGAGGATGTATCTACAAAGTTGTGGATGTCTACTGGGCCCATTAAAATAGATGCTATCCCATTGAGTTTGTATATTTTAGCTGGCTAACAATGGACCTCATTGGCAAGTCAATAAATGCCAGGATTGCTGATCTATGCATTTTCAACACTTAATTTATCGATACTGAATTTGTTCATTTGGGAAATTGACAGTATGCATACTATGCTGAATATGCTATTATAGGAAGGACATTGGTGCTGATTGTGTGTTGCGTTTAATTGAATGTTGAGTATTAATAGAGATTTAATTTGAGTAGTTGTGAAGAGATGCTTGCTGAAACTAAAGGCATAGTTGATTCAGGAGTTTTATGCCTGTAACCTTTAATTTGTTGTGTGCCAAACAATGCTAATAGTGGACAAGTCAGATTCCAGAGTGAACCTGGTTTATTAGACTGTAAGTTTTTTTTTACAATTTAGTTACTGTGGTGATTGGTCATTGAATGTATTCAATGTGCTTTTAACAGAATATTAAATTTATTGTGCAAAAGAGAAACTTTATATATGTATATATGACAATTTTGAAAGAGCTTATAACAAAACGGCAAAAATAAAGATTCACCCTTTCCAAAATAAAGATTATTTACAGACACTCAACTCAGATAGTTCCTATTTTTACTTGAAAACTATTATATTCAACTGACAAAGTCAAAGCCATTTCCTTTTGTCAACTTTTTACATGTTTACTAGGTGTGATTCTCTGTATTTTCCAGAGATGCACAGACACTGGCTACGTCACTGACTTTTCTTACCGAACTTTACAAAAAGCTTAGGGTATTTTCCAGCCTGTCTACTTAGACTGCTGAAACAGCTTAAGACCTCTTTCCAGCTTTGGTGGCATCCATACTGCTTCATCTAAGCCATCCTTCTGCTGGTGTAGATATTCTTTGCCTTCTGAACTGAACCTGCGTGTGGCCCTTGGTCTGTCATCTTGTAGACTTTGTGAACATTTGAGCAATTATCTTAACAGGTAACTTATTTAGCTGAAGTGTGGCAAACATTTAAGGGGACAATTTATGATGCTCAGCAAAAAACAATCCCTGTAAGGAGGAAAGATTTTAAGACAGGGTAAACCAACCGTGGCCAACCAAGAAAGTTAAGGAGAATATTAAGTTGAAAGGGACAGCATATAAGAAGACAAAAGTCGGTGATAATCACAAAGACTGGGAAATATTCAAACTCCAGCAAAGGGCTACTGAGAAGATAATAAAGACAGAGAAATTAAACTATGAGGGCAAACTAATAAGGAATATAAAAACTGACAAGAGCTTCATTAAACACACAAAAAAAGAAAAGAGATCAAAATGAACATTGGTGCCTAAGAAAATGAATCTAGAAAGATGATTATGGGGAATAAGGAAATGCCAGAGGAGTTAAACAGATATTTTGCATCAGTTTTTACAGTGGAAGACACTTTGAACATCCCATTAGTACTAAATAATGTAGGGGAAGAGTTAAGTACCATCACCATCATGAAAGAAGTAGTATTAAACAAACTAATGGGGCTAAAGTTCCCTGGCCCTGATGGCTTCCATTCTATAACCCTAAGAAGAAATAGCTACAGAGATAGTGGATGCATTGGTTGTAACTTTCTAAAATTTCTTGGTATTTCTTTCAACATAACATTCTCCTTAAATTTTTTGGTTAGCCATAGTTGATTTATCCCTCTCTTAGAATCTTTCCTGTTTACTGGAATGTATTTTTGCTGAGAATCATGCATTCTCTCCTTAATGTCTGTCACACCTAGTATAAATTAATAAATTCTGTGGAGAAGTGCCAGAGGATTGGAACACTGCCAATGTGACGCTCTGATTTAAAAAGGGAGTAACTATAAGCAAATTAACCTAGCATCTATTGTGGGAAAAATATTGGAATAAATTATTGATGAAGTCAAAGCAAAACATTTGAAAGATCATATTCTTCTCAAGCAGAGACAGCATGTCTTCATGAAATTGTGTCTGACTAACATATTAGTGTTTTTGAGAGAGTCTAAACCAGAGGATGGAGGGGAAAACAGTCGATGTGTTGTATTTGGACCTCCAGAAGAAGTTTGACAAGGTACCTTCTAAAACGTCAAGTCATAGATGAGAGTCCACGGTGTTGGAAGTGGTATATTGTGATGGTCAAAGAAATGGCTAATGGGCAGGAAACAGTGAGTGGGGGTAAGGAGTTCTTTTTCAGCTTGCTGACCTGTGACCAGCGGGGTTCCACAGGGATTGCAACTGTTTACAATACATGTTCATGACTTAGAGGAAGGAAGTGAATGCACTGTAGCCAAATTTGCAGACGACACAAAAGTATTTACAAAGGCAGGTTGTGAGGGGGATACAAACATTTTACAGAGATATTGATAGGTTAAGTAAGTGGACAAAATGTTAGTAAATGGAATATAATGTGGGAAAATGTGAAGTTGTTCATTTTCAAAGGAAGAACAAAAGAACAGAATATTATTTAAAAGGAGAAAACCTGTAGAAAGCTGCAACACAAAGAGACTTGGGGGTACTTGTGTATGAAACACAGAAAGCTAGCACACAGGTGTAGCAGGTAATCAGGAAGGTTAATGGAATGTTGGCCCTTATTTCAAGGGGGTTGAAGTATAAGAATAGGGAAGCCTTATTGCGACTGTTCGAGGTGCTGGTGACACCATATCTGGAGTAAAATGAGCAGTTTTGGTCCCCTTATTTAAGGAAAGATATAATTTCATTGCAGGCAAATCAGAGAACGTTCACTAGGATGACCCTTACTATTGAAGGTAATTTCTTATGATAAAGGCTAAGTAGGGTGGGTCTCTACTCACTGGAGTTTCAAAGAATGAGAGGTAATCTCATTGAAACATGTAAGATTTTTAAGGGCCTTGGGAGGCTAAATGCTGAAAGGATGTTTTCCCTTATGGGAGAGTCCAGGAATAGAGGGCATAGTCTCAAAATAACAGGATGCCAACTAAAGACTGTGATGATGAGGAATTTCTTAAGGGGTTGTCAGGTTTGGAAGGAGGTTTGGAACTCCTTGCCACAGAGAGCTATGTGGGCAGAGTCCTTGAGTATATTTAAAGCTGTGATAGATTCTTCATCAGTAGGGTAATCGAGAGTTATGGGGAAAGTGCAGGAGCGTGGATTTGAGGAAGGTTGGGTCAGCCATGATCCTCTTGGATCATGGAGCAGGCTGTAGGGGCCAAAAGGCCTACTCCTGCTCCTGTTTCTTATGGTCTTAAGTTACAGTTGTGTTCAGAAATGCTGTTTTGAATATACAGTTCAAAATAACTTTGTAATTTTTTTTAGAAAAGTCAGAAGTTGTCTTCATAGAACTAAAACCAAAAGCCAATTTCCCTCTACTTTAGAATTGATGTTTTCAAACATAGTAGTATATTGTAAATCTTCGGCAGGAGAGAAAGGCTGCCTAAAATTGATGGTTGGAACCTACAATAAGTCAGAAGGAAGACTATAATCCTAGTACCCATGATAAGAAATGGCAGATAGCAACTGCAAACAATTTTGATATTGTTTGACATTATTATAAATCATTGATTTTACCCAAGAGCCTGAATATTATGTCCAGTGAATATACAGACATGAATGACCATCAATGAAATAAATTATGGCCCCAGTATTGACACTTATTACCAGAAATCAAATCAGAAATAACATATTTTTCTTTTATTTAGTCTTTGGATGTGGGTGACACTGTCTATGCCAGAATTTATTGTCCTTCCTTAACTTCCCTTGAGAAGGCCATGGTAGTTTTATTTTCGGATGCTGCAACTGACAGAATGTTACTAAGGGGATGGCTAAAGCATAACAGGGGAACAACCAGGTGGCAAGGTGTCAAAATGGCAATGTGAAAAAAACCTAAGGGCGGCACAAAAATCAAACAGACCAACTGTAGCATTTTCCACAAAGGTTAATATTTCCACAGATCATTTCAAATTATATTTCAGTGACTTAATGAGGCTAGACTTTGGGTCTGGAATCTAGGAGAGCAATGGTGCCGTTTCATTAATTTTGACTGCATTTACATATGCCATCCCACACAATGGCTCACCTGTTGAGAAAATGTAGGCAAAGTGGTGCCTTGCAGAAGCACATTCCTAACCAGTTTTCTGATCACATTAAAACAAAGTTTTCAGAGACCAGCAGGAAAAATGTTTAAGTCTTACTTTTGTGGCTCGTATTGGCCAGGCTTCATTGACCTAAAGTGCTATGTGTCCTTAATTACTAATGTATTTTGGGGTGAAGAGCTGGTTTAGTTTCAGTGTACAGGTTTGGTGTAAATGATACTAATATAAAAGGAGGGACAACATTTTAACAAGAAGTACAATGTATAATACGTTTAATTGTGAACTGTGCACTGTGTTTGAAATTGGGTTCCCTTGAAACTGAATTGCCTAGTATTTCCTGTGTAGCATGAGATCTCATTTAACTACTGTTACAGCAGTTGCTTGTTTTCTCCAAACATAAACAATTTTCAATAAACAAGAGAAACGCAAGTGACAATAAAAGCCATTATGTTCAATAAGCTGATGCCAAAGAACTGTGTGGCACCATATGTAGCCTGCTATCAATGCAATGTTTAGAAAAATTAGTGTTTTTTGTTTCCAAAATGAATGATAATTAACCTTCAGATGAAGGTGGGTGGTAGAGAATGTTTATCCTGATATCTTGAGTAGCTGTCCCAAGTCGACTGGCAAGATGGATGATTGACATGACATAAAATACCAGCCACTTGAAATAGGGTATATCAACAAGTTCTGAAGAGGGCAGTCCTTATCAGTCAACCCTTACTGGGGTGAATCCTCAGCAGGAAACTGTCTTTTTCAAAGGAAGGTAGACTAAAAGATCGAGGGAAGGATTCGAACACTTTGGCAGGATACTGCTGCCACAACTTCAATGAGATTGACCCACTCCATATCAACTATCTGTTTGTTCTCTGATATCAGTAAACCATCCTCAATTTTGACATGTTCGTTTTTTTGTCTAATTAACTAAAGTATTATCTAAACTGCTGCTGCTTGGTAAATGTAATAAACTATCTGAAAATTTCTAATGAATGGTTGACTATTTATCGTAGGTAATTGTGATCACAAACTTCCAAAAATCCAGCAGTTACTGTCTTTGAGTTCTGTGTATCTTTTGTTAACTGCTTATATGTATGAAGTTAAGCTTATCTGATAGGGTGGCTAGATTGGTGAATGGACAGGAAACAGAGAGAGGATAAATAGGGCACTTTGAAGTAATTAGGTTGTGACTAGTGGGGCCTCAGCTACTTATAATGTACATTTATGACACAGATGAAAAAACAAAGAGTAATGTAAGTTTGTTGATGATATAAAGCTATGTGAGAATGTAAGCTGTGAGGAGGGTAGAAACAGGCTGTAAAGAGATGTAACAAGGTGTGGAGCTGGATGAACACAGCAGGCCAAGCAGCATCATAGGAGCAGGAAAGCTTGACGTTTCGGGCCTAGACCCTTGAGGGGTCTAGTTATCTTGTTATCTCGGATTCTCCAGCATCTGCAGTACCTATTATCTCTGTAAAGAGGTGTAGATTGGTTAAGTGAATGGGCAGCAAGAGTGTAGATGAAGTGTAGTATAGGTAAGTGTGAGGTTATTCTCTTTGATCGTAATAATAAATAGGTGCAATTTTTTAATAAACGGTGTAGAACTTGTAAATGTTGTACGTATTGGGACTTGGATATACTTGTATAAGGAACACCAGAAGTTAGTGTACAAGTATGAGGAATTAGGAAACCAAATAGCAGGGTGATCTTAATTGAAAAGGGATTGGAATAGAAAATTAAGAAAATCTTGCTATAATTGCACAGGACTTTGGTGAGATAGCGTGTAGGAGACTGTGTACAGTTTTGGTTTCCATATTTCAGGAAGGATATACTTGTTTGAAGGCATTACAACAAAGGTTCACTGGATTGGTCCCTGGGATGAGAGAGATATGCTATGAGGCTGAGTAATTTGGCTGTATATTCTCTGGAGTTTAGAAGAATCATGGTTTCAATTAGATCACTATTCAAGATTATGAACGGTGTGACACAGTAGGTACTGAAAAATTGGTTCCCTGGCTGGAGACTCTAGAACAAGGGGATAAAAGGTACTGCAGATGCTGGAGAATCCGAGATAACAAGCATGGGGCTGGATGAACACAGCAGGTCAAGCAGCATCATAGGAGCAGGAAAACTTGACGTTTCGGGCCTAAACCCTTCTGATGAAGAGTTTAGGCCCGA
>JAHRHZ010000012.1:71140786-71151973 GCA_024137785.1 Ginglymostoma cirratum | reverse complement strand
GTTTAGGCCCGAAACGTCAAGTTTTCCTGCTCCTATGATGCTGCTTGACCTGCTGTGTTCATCCAGCCCCATGCTTGTTATCTAGAACAAGGGGACACAGTTTCCCAATAATGTGCTGATTATTCAGGACTGAAATTATGAGAAATTTTTAAATTCAAAATATTGACACTGTGGAATTGTCTACCTCAGAGAGATGTCATTTTTTAAAATTCATTCATTACCTCCTTGAACTGCTGCAGTCCAGTTTGTGAAGGTAGACCTACAATGCCAGTAGGGAGGGAGTTCTATCATTCCATCATGTACCATTATTGAATATATTTAAGGCTGAAAGTAACATTTTACTGGTGTCTCAGGGAATCATGGGATATGGGATGGTAGGCAGGAAAATGAGGTTGAATCCAAAATCTACGAAGATCATATTGAATAATAGAATAGGCTTCATTGACTGTATGGTCTTTTGTAATTGCTATTTCTTATGTTGTTACATTTGTTTGGGGCAGCATGGTGGCACAGTGGTTGTCACTGCTTCCTCACAGCGCCAGGAACCCAGGTTCGATTTCAGTCTCAGGCGACTGTCTGTGTGGAGTTTGCACATTCTCCCCGTGTCTGCGTGGGTTTCCTTCGGGTGCTCTGGTTTCCTCCCACAGTCCAAAGATGTGCAGATTAGGTGGATTGGCCAGGCTAAATTGCCCATAGTGTTCAGGGAGGTGTAGATTAGATGGGTTATAGGGGAATAGGTCTGGGTGGGATGCTCTGAGGTTTGGTGTGGACTTGTTGGGCCAAAGGGCCTGTTTCCACACTGTAGGGATTCTATGATTGGACTTCAGAAAAACATGGATATAATGGTGAAAAGTCAGACACATGGGGATGAAGTTTAATTCACATAAGTATAAAGTGATACACTTTGTGCAGTATGAGGAGAGACAATACTAATGATATAATTTTAAAGGATTGGGAAAAGAAAGTCTGATATGATTGTTCCCTCAGAACCTTTGCTTTTATTTAAGAAAAAGCATATGGGATCAGAGGAGGATTTGAGAGAAACATACAGTTAAAACTTTGGGTCACTTAAGATCACTTATTTATATCAGGTTGATGAAACTGTTATATATGGTGTTAACTTATTAACACATCATATTTTTACATGTGTCAGTATGGTATGTTTTGTGGTGGACCATAATTATATATATGGCTCCATGTTTGCAATTTATACAAAGCAAATTACTGATCTAGGATTGTGTTAATTATAAATGTAATTTACAAGTGCCATCATGAAAATTACTCACTTCATCTACTTTCCTTCAGAATGAAATAAATTATGAAAATTAAGAGAACTTGATCAACTGAATTTTTGGTGGATTTAATAGAATTAATCACAAGGGTGTCATTCTGCAGACTCCTTGAGGCCCACATCCACTTCTCGGATTTTTCACCAGAAATGACAGAAGACATTTACTTTAATCAGCTAAGTATAGATAGATGTATTCAAATGATACACCATAAATGGAGAATACAGTTAAATGTTTGTCATGTAATGAATATCATAGCAACATTGTGCATTGTGTTCCCAGTCTTTGGCATTGATGTGGCTGATGGTGGGAGATTTAAAATCAATGTTGTTCCTCCCTCCTCCCGAGGGGTGTGGAATCCATTATACTCCCTCTGTTAACAATTTGAAAATTTAAAAAAAACGTAAGCCTGTAGAATTCTCTACCACAGAAAGCTGTCGGGGCCAGTTCTTGTGGCCAAAGGGATCAAGGGGTTTGGAGAGAAAGTGGCAGTGGGATTCTGAAATTGCATGGTCAGCTGTGATCATATTGAATTGTGGTGCAGGCTTGAAGGGCCAAATGGCCTATTACTGCACTTAATTCCTGTATTACTATGTGCTTCAACTCATCTGGCTTTCGATCAAAAGTTTTCTGTCTCCCCAGAGGTAACCTCTAAATCACAGGCAGGAGACCCAATGAAAGTATAAATAAAACTGACCCTGGGAAATCAATCATGTAAATTGCACAATCATGGAATGCTGAAGGACCCATCCTGCTAATGTTATGGTGGAATTAACCCAATAGGAAAATTTCATCCTTTTTACTCAAATATAATAATTTTCTCTTGTAAATCTGTGGTACTGAGAGACAGGAGCATTTGTGAGTAGTAAACTTAACTAAGTTTTTCCCCTTCTCCCCAGTCCAAGGATGCAAGAGCAATTGTAACACTTCATAGATCATTGAATCCCTACAGTGTTGAAACAGGCCCTTTGGCCCAACAAGTCCACACCAACCCTTACAGCATCCCACCCAGACCCATCCCACTGTATCTACACATCACTGAGCACTATGGGCAATTTAGCATGGCCAATCCACCTAGCCTGCACATCTTTGGACTGTGGAAGGAAACTGGAGCCCCTAGAGGAAACCCACGCAGACACAGGGAGAATGTGCAAACTCCACACAGACAGTCGTCTGAGGATGGAATTGAACCCAGGCCCCTGGCACTGTGAGGCAGCAGTGCTAACCACTGAGCCACCATGTTGTAGTAAGAGCAGTCACCTCTGCACAGTTTTGGAATTAGACCCAGCACAGTCTTGATTTGTGATGGAATTATATACATAGTATTAAGACATCAACAAGTGACTGACACTCAAAAATTTGCTGAAGTTCTCTTTCTTGGTTCCTTGAAGGTTCACTATTTTCAAGAAGTCAGTTTGGTGAAGCAAAGAGGGAGTTGTTGATATCAATACTGATCAATAATTTTAAAAGTTGAAGTTATAGACCTATCATTACTTTGAGAAAAGTTTTTTAAAACAGGATGAGTTTTGATAACATCTATCAAAATTTTGTATTGTTTAGTGAAAGAAAGGAATCTTCATTAGTGTGCTGCTGCTGCAGAGTGGCAGAGTACAGCTTATATTCAATTTTCTGGGTTTTCCATCTCACCTTCTTGTTTAGGGACTCACTAATCAGAACCCAGGAATATACCTTCAGAAGACAGGAAAAATTGGCTTGTTCTTGTACATAGTAGTATAGATCAATAGTAACACAGACTGAGCCTCTAAGAAGTATGTATGCCAAGCCTGTTAGTTGAGGGTGGCTCACTGTTTGAAGGGAACAAAACCAAGTTTGGAAAAGACAGTGCAGAATAAATATATTGGCTACAATACTTTTGTTTCTACCGATTCTTAAATCTTGAACTGTGAATTTAATCCTGACAACAGAGGCAAAACAATGGGGTGCTGTTAAAATGACTTCAGTTCACCTTCCTGGATTGTCACAAGTTTCCCACATTGCCAGCCTTGATAGAGATTTTTTTTCATGAGCACCCTGTTTTTCTGGCTGTAGTCATTCAACAATATGCTGCTGCATGTGGCTTCAAATGGAAGACAGTCTCATTACCTGGAGTGACAATTGCTTGTGCCTTAATGTACCATTGTGGTGCTTCCATGTTGTTTGCACCATGTGCCATTGCACTCCTATTCCAGGCTAAAATCAAAGCTGTGTTCTCTGCATGCAACAGAGCTCTGCTGAGCAGTGAGAACATTTATGATGTGCATTTTTGCTTTGGCTTTCCTTTGTACACATATGTTGGATTTGCATTTTAGCATTTTTTTTATCAACTGTGTACTGTGGGAAATTATACCCTTCAGAATAATCAATGCCTTGACAACCCTTACATGTTGGTAGACACGTCATCACATCTGTCAGCTGGGAGATCTTATGTTTGTTTATGTTTTTTTTTGTATACACGTATGCAGTGTTTTCTAACAATTCGATACTAGCATGAACAATGTTTTCTGGATGCAGTACTGACTGCACAGTGAACAGATCCTACTTGCTGTAGCTTATTTAGATTAGTACCTTACATGTTTTAGCTGTATTTGCCTGGTGAATTATTATCATATTTATAGATTTCTTTCCTACCTAAAGCAAAATCAGTAATCCTAATGTACAGAAATGAAATTCTGCTGCAATGGCAGAAAGTGTAAGGCCTGCCCGTTTACTTCCTCCCTCCTCTGTATCCATGAGCCAAAACACACTGTCCAAGTGAAGCAGCATTTTACCTGTACTTCACACAATCCAGTCTACTGCTTTTGCTGCTCACAATGTGGTCTCCTCCTCTTCACTGCGGAATTGAAGCGTAGACTGGGTGATTACTTCGCATAACACCTATGTTCTGTTTCACAAAAAAAACTCCCGACCTTCCAGTTGCCTGCTGTGTTCCTTGGCCAACAAGTCTGTCTCAGGCTTACTGTATTGCTCCAGAGAAGCTCAGCACAAGCTGGAAGAACAGCACCTCATTTTCCACCTGTGGTCCCGCAGCCTTCTGGACTCAACGTCGAGTTCAACAACTTTAGTAAAAACCAAAAGAACTGTGGATGCTGTAAATCAGGAACAAAAATAAATTTGCTGGAAAAGCTCAGCAGGTCTGGCAGCATCTGTGAATGAAAAATCAGAGTTAACGTTTCGAGTCTGGTGACCCTTCCTCAGAACACCCGAAACGTTAACAAGCAGGGGGCTGGATGAACACAGCAGGTCAAGCAGCATCATAGGAGCAGGAAAACTTACCCGAAACGTTAACTCTGTTTTTTCCTTCACAGATGCTGCCAGACCTGCTGAGCTTTTCCAGCAAACGTATTTTTGTACAATAACTTTAGTGACTGAGCCCTCCCATGTCCTTACCCCTATCCCCACAACTAGGCCTTGTTATCACGTAGTCTGCTGTCACACACCACCGATGGTTAGCCACTAACAGTCCCCATTAACAGCCATTTACCTTCTTAGCCAGATTGTTATTCACTCTTTTGTCTGTCCAACTGCTCTTCTCTCTCTATTTTCACCTATCGTTTACTCCTTACTTCCTTCCCCCACCCTATCTATTGCGTATAAACCAACATGTTCCGAGTTACCATTAGTTCTGGGGAAGGGTAACTCAACCCAAAATGTTAACTCTGATTCTCTCCACAGATGCTGCCAGACCTTCTGAGCTTTTCCAGCAATTTCTATTTTTGTATAAAATTTTCTGCATGTTTATGCTAAACAATTTTATTTACAACTGAAACAACAATGACATTAATTGTACAAGTAATTAGAAAACTTCATTTTGTTTTAATTTCTTGCCCTTAAAAAGTCTTTCTAAAGTCCATACTTTCACCATTCGTTTGAGTCGAATGGAATAATAAAGTAAGTTTTCATTGGTGTATTGAATTCCAACCCTTGTACAGAATAGTCAGTTTTTGTTTGCTCCAGCGATAATGCCATCCAGTAGTGAAGAACAGTCAGGAAAGGAAGTGAAAATTGATTATTTGTAGAAAAACATGAAGGCTGGATTGAGAATAAAGAATGTATCATTACATAAATTCCCTCATCTTCAAACAGTATAATTTAAAACTTTGGATAAACTATATGCTTAAAGTACATTCATTTAAAATGCTACACTCTGTCTTGTGACCAGGACACAGACTGAGTTCTCTGGTTGAGGTGCAGTTATGAATATAACAGATGGGATACTGAATGGTCATGGTGGCTGACGTTTTCTCTCCAGATTCGTAACAAATGCTGTTCTAGGTCAGTTGCTTGCTATTTTTAAAGCTACGTTTCCAAGTTGTAAAGATTGAAGGTAAAGTTGGCTGGAAGTGTTCAGTAGCAGTTTCTGGTTTGATTTCTCAATTTAGTTGCTGCGAAAACTATTAGTAATGCTGACTACAGTATATTAAAGAGCAGCTTACAATTTCTTCTTTCCATCAACTTTCTCACTCTGTTTGGTGGGCACTGTGTCTGTCCAGGTTTTAAAATATGACACTTTGATTGGTTAGACCATCTGTATGACTCGGTCATGCCATTTACAGAGCCTTGCAGTGGAGGCCAATGCCAGTAATACATTTGGAGTTGCAGATCATTCACGACCACATTGATTGCTGGTCATGGGATGATTTATCAGAATTTGGAGAGCAACCCAGCTACCTTTTCAGCTTGTTCTTCCTTTCCCATCTGGTGCCTAAGATCCTACAATTATTGGTGCCCCAGCAATACTTTCCTGATCATGTTGTCATGGTTGGCACTTATTAGTCAATGAAGCAGTGTGTTTCTGTGAGAATTTTCATTGTGGAGAAATTAATACCTTGACTGTCTTAGAAATATGTACAACAATTAAAATAACTTGTCATGGCATAATATTTTACAGAAGTATATGATTGAAAGATATTTCTAACTGGCGTGATACTTTATAGTTGATGTTTTATGAGCATTTATTAATGGACAATACTCTCCAGACTCTGAGGAGTAGAAACATAGAAAATAGGAGCAGTGTAGGCTATTTGGCCATGTGAGCCTGCTCTTCGATTCAGTGCGATCACGGCTGATCTTCCAACTCAGTACCCTTTTCCTGCTTTCACTCTATACCGTTTGATCCCTTTAGCCTTTGAACTGTATTTACTCCGTTTCAAAATGATTCAATCTTTTGGTGTCAACCACGTTCTGTGGTAGAGAATTCCACAGGCTCGCCACTTTCTGGGTGAAGAAAGTTCCCCTCATCTCAATCCAAAATAGCCTTCCCAATATCCTTAGACTGTGACCTGATTTTGGATTCCCTGGTCATTGGGAACATCCTTCCTGCATTTACCCTGTCTCGTCCTGTTAGAATTTTATAGGTTTCCGTAAGTGTCTCCCCCCTCATTCTTCTAAACTCCAGTCTTAACCGATCCAATCTCTCCTCATTCATCAATTCTGCCATCTCAAGAATCACCCTGATAAACCATCATGGTTTTCCTTCCATAACCAGAACATCCTTCCTCAGGTAACAAGACCAAAACTTCATGCAGTATTCCAAGTGTGGTCTTGCCAAGGCCCTGTACAATTGCAGCAACACATCCCTGCTTCTGTACTCAAATCCCCACGCTATGAAGACCAACCACGATTTGCCTAATTCATTACCTGGTGCACCTGCATGCTTACTCCCAATGATTGGTGTACAAGGACACACAGGTCTCGTTACATGTCCCCCTTTCCCGATCTATTACCATTCAGATAATAGCCTATCTTCCTGTCTTTACTACCACAGTGGATATCCTCTTATTTATCCACATTACACTTTACTTTCCATGCATTGCCTAGTCACTCCCTCAACTTGTCCAAATTGCAGTGAAGCATTTCTGCATCTTCCTCACAGTTCACCCTCCCACCCAGCTTTGTGTCACTGCAAATTTGGAGACTAGATGATTGTCAGAAAGTAACTTCTTCAGGAAAGTCAAGACTTTTGAGGGTGTCAGGTTGTTTGTAACCAAAGTAAAGAATTGGCTGAAGGAAAGAAAGCAGCAGTTACTGTGAGGATAGGTGATATCAAGGTGGCACATTCAGAAACCCATATTAATTCATTTGCAGCTATTAACAAGATGAAGGAGAGTCATTTGAAGGCAGCAGCCAAGAACGTCACAATGAGTTAAATAATATGTGTAGCTGGGGCTAAGTGCAAATGCAAGGAAAAACAGATATTGCAAGTGGAGTATGGGTGGGCAGGAATAGAAAATGGTGAAGAAGAAAGGGATATAGGTGCAGTAACAGAATCAGCACTTAACCTATCAAAACACTGTGGGGCCACAGTGAACAAAGAAGAGACAATGTTAACTCTATTGCTTAAATTTGTTGTATATACATCAGAAGTTACGCTGGCCCCCATGCTCCATTTTCCATACATTTTACCTCAAAAGTCCTCCAAACCCATATTCTGTCTGTACTGAGTCTGTTGTTCTCATTGGCTCACATTGGTTTCTGATCCCTCCAAAGCCTATTTATGATTTTATATTTGAACTCTTATTGCCTTTGCCTTTCTTGATCTCTGCAATCTCACCTAGTCCTGGAATCTTTGGAGAATTCTGCAGCCCTCCAACTTCCTGTTTTGCAGTGCATATCCATATAAAATGCTTTTTGTGTTTTCCCTATAAGTATTAATGCCAACAATTCAATTGTAGGTGCTGCTGAAATTCATCTACATTATAGGCTTGACTTTCTTGGTTTATAATGCTGTCAGCTTTCTGTTATCCTGCGTGTTTCTATCATAATATTATTCATTCCATGTGAGAACTGTCACATTCAGTACTTTATCATCACCAGCAGCTTGAATCTAATCGGTATAAGCTCTCCAAACTATGCATACTGTCTTGTGTATTGTTGCAGTAAAATTCCAATCCTGTGAGTATTACTTTTTCATATCACAATATACTTTGAGAAATCTCTTGCAGATTCTGTACCAGCACTTTAAAAAAATCTCCTTGCACAGTTAAGAATATAATGAATTATTACACCTTTTAAGCCTCCACACAATTTGTGCTGCAAATACGTAAAGAAAAATTCAAAGTGCAGGAAGTGTGAAATAAATACATATTCGTTTGCATTAAAAAAAACACCTTTCCTCCATCCCCTCAATCTCCATTTCTAGACTAAACAGAATCCAAAATAATTTCAGTGTCATAAATAACTGTGGTAACAACTAAGAACATAAGAACTAGGAGCAGGAGTAGGCCGTCTGGCCCTTCGAGCCTGCTCCACCATTCAATAAGATCATGGCTGATCTTTTTGTGGACTCAGATCCACTTAACCGCGCTCTGACTGTATCCCTTAATTCCTTTATTGTTCAAAAAAATCTATCTTAGCTTTAAAAACGTTTACTGAAGTGGCGTCAACTACTTCACTGGGCAAGGAATTCCATAGATTAACAACCTTCTGGGTGAAGAAGTTCCTTCTCAGTTCAGTCCAAAATCTGCCCCCTCTAATCTTGAGGCTATGCCCTCTTGTCCTAGCTTCACCTGCCAGTGGGAACATCCTCACCTAATCTTCCCCACTACAGAGGTTAAGCTAACCGGTCTATAATTCCCCATCTTTTGTCTGCCTCCTTTTTTAAACAGTGGCATCACATTTGCTATTTTCCAATCTGTTTGGACTGCCCCAGAGTCCAGCGAATTTTGGAAAATTACCGCCAGTGCACCTGCTATTTCTTCCGCCATCTCTTTTAGTACCTTGGGATGCATTCCATCAGGGGCAGGAGACTTATCAATCCTTAGCTCCATTAGCTTGCCCAACACTACCTCATACTCCCTGTCGTTTTCCCTTGCCCTTCCCCCCACCGACCCACTAGTTTAAAGTCCTAGTGACCACCCTATTTATCCTTTTTGCCAGAACACTGGTTCCAGATCAGTTCAGGTAGAGACCGTCCCATCGGTACAGTTCCCCCCGGTTCCAAAACTGATGTCAATCATGCGGGACTCCCAATCCGGCTTGCAAAGGATACTATCTATCCCCCTAACTATAGAATCCCCTATAACTACCACTTGTCTTTTTGCTCCCCCCTGTTGAGTGGCCTTCTGCACCATGGTGCCGTGAAGAGCTGGCTCATCCTCCCCACAGCCCTTTTCCTCATCCACACAGGGAGCAAGTATCTCGTACCTGTTGGATAAGGTCAAAAGCTGAGGCTCCGCCACTCCTGAACTCAGGATCCCCCTACCTGCCTCACTTGCAGTCACACCCTGCTGTCCCTGATCACTAACTGAATGTGAATTACCTAATCTACCAGGTGTGATTGCCTCCTGAAACAAAGCGTCCAGGTAACTCTCCCCCTCCTGGATGTGCCGCAGTGTTTTTAGCTCAGATTCCAGATCTTCAATTCTGAGCCGGAGTTCTTCCAGCAATCAACACTTGCTGCAGATGTGGTCACTGCCGTTCACTATGGGATCAGCCAGCTCCCACATCATACAGCTACAGCACATCACCTGCCCAGCCGTCTCTACTTAGTTAATTATTTTATTACTTTATATAAATTTATGAGGTAAATACTTTCTAATACTTCTCTGCTATGGTCTTTTTCAAATAACCAATTAATAGATAAATAAAAAAAGAAAGTAAATTTTTAAACCAATTACACAATACAGAAGAAATAGAAAAAATAGAAAAACCTTACCTTACCTAAGTTTTGCTAGACATGTCTGTTCAGTTGAGAATAAGTCAAAGTAATTAAATTTATTTGATCTTGTAACAGTAACATTAAAGTTTATATAAATAAAACCTAATTTGACTGATACAACTTCTGGTACACTTGGCTGGATCAGGAAAAGCTAAAAATTAGAGGCTTTTAAATTTGTATTTGTTCATAGGATGTGGGGATTACTGGCTAGGCTGCCATTTACTGTCCATTTCTTATTGCCCAGAGGGCAGTTGAAAGTCAACCATATTGCTTTGAGCCTGGAGCCATGTGTAGGCAAGAACAAATAAGCTTTGGCAAATATTTTCCAAAAAAGAACACTAGGTTCCTCTGGCTAAGAAAAAAAAATCAATAAAAGTATGCTTATGCATGCTAATTATTTTGGTATTCATAATTTTAGACATTCTTTTCCTAGCTGAATCGTTTTTAATGGGCATCTGAACACATCTGGACATTTTTTTTTGCTATGATTAGTCCTTACTGGAAGATTTTAATGCACCCATTAATATTGATTGACAGTCAGATACAAACATACAGAAAAGGGCAGAAATAGATCATTTGTGCCCTAGAGCCATTCATTAGTGTCATGGTTGAACTACATTTTGAATTTAATACACTAAGTTCCCCTTCCCCCCTCAATAATCCTCAAATTTCCTGCTTAAAAAAATCTATGCATGTTCATCTTAAAAATATTCAATGACCCTGCCTTTACCACATTGAGGCAGAGAGTTCCAAGGTCATACAACCCTCTGAGAGAAAAATAAACGACCATGTCTTTCCTGAAAGGACAATCTCTAATTTTAAAACAGCACCTTGTAGTTCTGGGACTGACACACACCAGGAAATGCCCTTCCCACATCCACCTTGTCAAGATCATTCAAGATCTTATCCATGTCAATCATTTTATCCCTTACTCTTCTGAACTCCAGTGGGAACAAGCCTAGCCTGTCTAACATATCTTGATAAGCTAACTCGCTCATTACAGACATCAATCAAGTAAACTTCTTCTGAGCCACCTCCAATGCATTTACATCCTTCCTTAAGTAAAAAGACCAAAACTGCACACAGTATTTGAAATGTGGTCTTACCAATGCCTGTAATAACTGAAGCATAACATCCTTTAATGTTCAATTTCTCTTGTGATAAAGGATAACATACCATTAGCTTTCTTAATTACTCTGTTTGTAAATTACACCAGCCTATGCTGAGATAAATAAAATAAGG
>JAHRHZ010000012.1:71048501-71125786 GCA_024137785.1 Ginglymostoma cirratum | reverse complement strand
GTCTGCCTCCTCTCCACCTATCCTCTCCTCTATCCATCTTCTATCCGCCTCCCCCTCTCTCCCTATTTATTTCAGAACCCTCTTCCCCTCCCCCATTTCTGATGAAGGGTTTAGGCCCGAAACGTCGAGTTTTCCTGCTCCTATGATGCTGCTTGACCTGCTGTGTTCATCCAGCCCCATGCTTGTTATCTCGGATTCTCCAGCATCTGCAGTACCTTTTATATCTGGGAAGAACTGAGAGGTGAGTTTGTCCATGAATCACAGGAGTTGACTTTGAGGTTCCACCTCACCAGTTGATCAGAGGTCAGCAATCTCTGGGTCCTCGAGGTCATTGCTTGATGCCTAGTCTCCTAGGGTTCCAACTGTGAGAAGACAAGTCTTTTTCTTTTGGGTCTTGCAGGGTAGGAATCACAGGGAGATTGGGTGGTCAGAGAGGCAAGGGCTTTAGGGTCTGTCATGCCTCATGCATGAGATGGCAATGGTAAAGTTAATGTCTTAATCTCTGCTCAACATATAATAACATTCTTTGGGAGATTTGCTGGATTATATGAAAAGTTGAACTGTCTTCCATTGCCTCTCATCCCAACCACCTGATTGGCCCTAGCTTTGAGTAGGTGGAGTCCCTGTTCCCCACAAAGCTGACATCACCTTGTCAGGCCTCCCTGGTTTTCCATTCGGGAGTCTAGCCACTTAGCACTTAGTGGGGAAGGCAGAGAATCAGGTTGGAGAAAAGTTGAGGCCCTTAATTACCTGTTATTTCACCACGTGAGGACCATAACTGCTGGTGAGTTGAGAAGGTCCCCACTGAACCTTCAGGCCCACTACTGAATTGCTGAAATATTGAGAAGAGCGAACTCACCCAATTATTTGTCCTTCCTGTCACCTCTAGGGAGGGGAAAATTGTGCTGTTAGGTTCTGAGGAACAGGCAACTTTATTTAAAAGCAATACTGCTGAAAATCTGAAAATAAGAACAGAAAGTGCTGGAGAAACTCAGCATCGTCTTGTGGAACGACAAGCAGAATTAGCATTTGAGTTCGATATGATACTTCTTCAAATTGTGTGGAAGAAGGTATTTTTAAGCAACTTTTCAATTCCTTTTTTTACTCTTACATTGACTTACAGTATTCTTAATCCGTGATGCCTAAGTGCCCATCAAATCAACAGCAAACAGGAGCTGCTTAATAAATATATTGATAGCATCCACTCCATTTTCTACACTTCTACTTTCACTCCTTCCTGTCTGTCCTGCCCTGAATCTTTAGTGGGTTAGCTCAGCCCTCTACTTTCATTCCATCGGCTTCTATACTCAAACTATTCTCCACTATTACCTTTATCTTCAGAGTGATGCCAACACCAAGCATACCTCTATCTCTTTGCATTTTAGCATTCAAAGGACCATTTCTTCCATGACATTCTTGTTTAGCTTTTCATTCACCTCAAAAAAATCCATAAGACCATAAGACCATAAGACATAGGAGTGGAAGTAAGGCCATTCGGCCCATCGAGTCCACTCAGCCATTTAATCATGGTTGATGGGCATTTCAGCTCCACTTACCCACACTCTCCCCATAGCCCTTGATTCCTTGCGAGATCAAGAACTTATCAATCTCTGCCTTGAAGACATTTAACGTCCTGGCCTCCACTGCGCTCCGTGGCAATGAATTCCACAGGCCTACCACTCTCTGGCTGAAGAAATGTCTCCTCATTTCCGTTCTAAATTGACCCCCTCTAATTCTAAGGCTGTGCCCACGGGTCCTAGTATCCCCACCTAACAGAAACAACTTCCCCTTTTGCAAATGATTTCCTTATGCAAATACATGAAATGCGAGGCCTGTCTTTCTACTTATTCCCTACCCACAGTTTAAAATAACAGCAACTTTCTTGTTCTTCTTTCAACTGATATAACCATGTGGTCCCCTTTCCACCCAGAAGACCAAATGCAGATTGTGCGACTGTTTTCAAGAAGTTTCCTGTTCACTCTCCAAGTATGACCTCAAGCTGCCAATCACCTGCCATTTTAATTCTTTAACCACTCCTACTTTGATCATTTTGTTCTCAGCCCCCTACCTTTCATATAAGCTTTTTGAGAAACTTTACATTAGGCCCTGTACTGCCTTTTGGACCTTTTTACCAATTTCAGACAATCACCACTGCTGCTAATTTTGTGGACAACAGATATTAGTAGAGTTCTTAATATTCTCACCCCACCTCTTGATCTACTTTTATCTGTTGACTTATCTTTACCCATTCCATTGCTGATCTCTTTTCCTTTATCATTCCTAAGATGTTGTTTGTTAGATTTCCTAGCTTGCTTGGAAACCTCCTTACATGGTGGGATCTTTGTTCTTAGGGTGCAAGTGGGGTGGGCTGTAGTCTGGCCTGTTGACCTTGAATGCTGATCAGTCGTAGCCACTGGAGCTGACGAGTGCCAAGGCAGTCTCATTAAAGGGCTTTCCACAGTTGTCTTTGACTTCATTGCAGAGTTTGCTCATATTTTAGGCCATTTTATCCTCACTGTATATGCCTATCCATTTTCTCTGATTCATTCATGCTAATTCTACTTCCGATCTTCACCCCGCAATGGTCCCTTATTCTTTTCCATGCTAACTGATAAACCTCAGCCCACCTCTAATGGCCCTTCCTTCCCTCTGTCCATCATGTACCTGCTACACTCCACCAATAGCTCCTCATACTCAACATACTGAGCTCAGGATTCTCTTAGGTGTGAGTCACACCCCCTTGCATCCATCAGCATAATTGAGATGTTGCAAATGAATCCTGGTCTCTGCCACCGTTTTGGAAGGTTTCCCAATCTCTGCAACAGTTGTGAAAATTTTGATAATCTCCTGCTATCACAGACCTCCCTTTTTGTTCTCTCTTCCCTTCCCTCTTTCCTGGTCCTGTACTTGGTTAATACGTGTTTTTACCTGAACTGATTAGAAGTCATCAACTGAAAATATTAACTCTTTTTTTATCTCCTAACACTGTCAAATCTGCTGTGTTTTTCTAATATTTTCAGGTTTCCAGCATCCACAATATTTCACCTTACTGTTTGGAGAAACAGCGCAAAATTCATTCAGAAGCTTGATTTATTTTGTCACTTAGCCACTAAAGAGATGATGTAATAGCAACTGTAAGCTTTCAAAAATGTTGAATCATCACTTTAATAATATTTTGGCCATATGAACAGCTATTGAATAGTATTCATAGTTCATATGATTTAATCTGAACTCAGGGTAGGAATAATCTGAAGCTATTTATTCAACCATTGAGTGAAAAATATCAAAATTGCAGTCCTATTATTTTAACAATACGCTGGTAGTATCAAATCATTTTTGGGAATCTTTCATTGATAGGAATTAATGGCCAGCATGTTGCCAGAAAGGTGGACCATGAAATGCAAATATAATAAATTAATAATATGTGAAATGATGATAACACCCATTAGTGCTTATTTGAGAAGAACACTGTTCTTTTTGTTTTGCAGAGAGACACCAAAGGTCAATTCCTCATTGATCACGTTTGCAATCATTTCAGCTTGTTGGAAAAGGATTACTTTGGCATTAGATATGTTGACCCCGAGAAACAAAGGGTATGTATTAATGGATCAAACAGAGAGGAAAAACTCTTTTACTTTCTTATAAGGCAATAAGATGTAGGAACAGGAGTAAGGTGGCTGATCCAACATTCGTCGTATCCGCTTTCCTGCGTTTTCCCCCATGACCCTTGATACCCCTCCAGATCAAGAATCTATTTATCTCAGCCTTAAATATACATGAGGACTTTGTGCCCCATGGCTATTTGTGGCTAAGAGTTACAAAGACTCTCAACTCTCTAAGAGAAAAAAAATCCTCCTCTCAGTCTTCAGTTGGCACCCCTTTAATCTGAAATTATGCCCTCTTGTCCTAGACTCTCCCGTGAGGGGAATATCCTCTCAATATTCACTCTGTCGAGCCCCTTAAGTATCTGATATTTATGTGAAATCACTTCTCATCCTTCGAAATTTCCACTAACTGGATCATTGATGCTCAAATGAGCTGAGGCCTTTCAGTTGTTACCTTGACTGATGCCTCAATAGGAACTGGAGCCCTTTCATTATAGATTGATGTGTGAGTGCATCAATACTTGTAGGCAGAGAGCTAAAAGTGTTGCAGGATCAATGCAGCAGCAGATTTGCATGGCTCAGAAATGTAAAGAACATGCACAGCAGCACAGGGTTAAACTTAGGGAAACTTTTACAGCTTAAAAATACCAATCATATGTAAAGAAAAATAGTTATCAGACCTGCTTCAACTTTATCTCACTGCAGCTTATGAGCCTTTAAGTTGTATTGTCAATGGCTGCCCCAGATGAGTACTGTCTGTGTATAGTAGGCATGTTGAGGAAGCAACATTGACAATACTGATACTAAAATATATAGGTGACCTCACTATGTTATTTGATTCCCGTTGAAATAATTTCGTAAGTTTCTCTTCTCCCATCATTCCCCAATCCAAAATCTCTTGCAAGGATGAGCATTGATTACTGTGTTAACACTTTAAAAGTGATGTTCCTTTAAAAAGCTGTAGATAGGCCAAATAGCTGTATGTCATCACATGACTTGAGGCCATGGCCACTCTGCATTGGAGAACCCTAGACAAAAGGTGTGTCTAGAAATTACTGTGAAGCGTTTCTTGTGGTTTTAACTGTAAACAAACTCGGCAAAGATCTTCAAGCAATTGGAATCCATGTATCGTTTTTTTGCACGTGGATAGCATGAACAACTATGGTATGCAGTGGTCATTGTTTCTTCTGAAACAAAAAGCAGAACAAAGAACACAGCAATGCAACTTGAAGACTGTGGGGAGAAAAAACGCCGACAAGATTCAGAAGCACTCCAGAAGTTGCTGCGGTACACATAACAGAAGAAAATAAATACAGAAAATGGTACACAGACACAACACGATGTCAAAAACATAAAGTGTGCACCATAGACTTGTGTAAATGTAAACCAATGCATGTAATTCACAGTCAGGCAAACCCAAGATAATTAGAACAGCTTCACCCAGAAGATGGACAGGCTTTCAATGTTGTGCATGTAACACATTGTGTGGGAGAATTCAGGCAATTATAAGCTTTTGTCTCAATCAATGTGATATGCCCAATGAAAAATGGCAAGCAAATTCTCAAAACTAAAACTGACAGACAAGGTAATACAAATATCCTAACAGTCCAACTTTTGAAAGGAATGTTCCAGGATCTTCGGAAATCAATGGGACAAGCAAGAACCTAAATTAATTGGATATAATGTGTTACTTATTCCTTACATTGATACATTAACAATGCAATACAGGTGTGGCAACTCAGCATTGAAACCACACATATTTTACCTGGTAGACTTGAGCAAACTAGCAGTGGCAGGACCACCAGTGTGTAAGGATCTCAAAATTGTGATTATCAACAAGATCACCAAAGTACCCATGCCAACAGAAAAGACCACACATACTTACATTGAGTCGGCTGAGGCTTTACAGCAATTGTTCTTGCATAAGTTGGATCCATAAGAAATTTCAAATCCGAAGCTGTCTCACACCTCAGAGAAGATGCCATTCTATCAATTGACTTCTCATAAAGTGCAGTGTTCCCATATAAGAAAAAACCTAAGTGCAAGCTAGATGATGTGGAATGCAATGGGATAATTCCTGTATAGATTACCAGACAAACCGGTACAGTTCAATAATGTGTGTTCTAGTGAAGGATGCTGCACTCGGAATATGTCAAAATCTGAGATGTATAAACTTCACCATAAAAAGATGTCCAGGAAAAATTCCAGTTTGAAGAATTGAATACCAGGTGCATTGGAGGTAAATTCATCTAAAAGCTGGTGGCCAAACATGGATATTGATTGATACATAACCAGGGAATTTCAGGAAATCACTACCTTTCAGTTCATCTGTCAGTCACATCTCTTTCAAAAGCATATGGACAGAATTACTTGAATTACAAATGCATTGCTGATGGTATTGTGATAATGGGAAAATCCAAAGAAGTGTATGATTGGTTAAAAGCAAAAAACTGCAAATGGTGGAAATTTGAAGTAAAACCAGAAGGTGCTGGAGAAACTCAGCAGGTCTGTTCAGCATCTGTAGAGAGAGAAACAGAGTTGACATTTTGAGTCCAGTATGACTCTTCTTTGGAACTCCTTTTATTTAAGAACATAATTGGAAACTCTACACTGTGATGGTGGTTTTTCACAAGGACTGTTGTTCAACAAAAAGATGTGCCAACTGACTGTAAGGCAGATCAGTTCTTTATGGCTCTATATATTCAAGTTGTGGAATCTTCCCCAAGCCAGGCAAAAGTGAAGATGTAAGACACAAGCTGTTCCTCCAAGGTAAAGAAGACCAAAGGAGATTCTGTGGCTTCTTCAACTTCTTGCCTTCATACATTCTGAACTTCTCTGACAAAGAATCATCATTGAGTGAGCTCAGAAGAATGGTATGATTATATTTATGGCAGAAGGGCTATATTTGAATCTCTCAAACAAGCATTGTCAGCAGAAAACTGTAATTTGAAGAAGTATAACCAACAGTCCTCTACCCAAGAAAACAAGGTGTGGGGCTGGATGAACACAGCAGGCCAAGCTCCCATCATAGGAGCAGGAAAGCTTGACGTTTCGGGCCTTGACGCCAACCTGGGAAACCAATCTGAAGCCCATCTAACCTACACTATTCCATTATCATCCATATGTTTATCCAATGATCATTTAAATGCCCTTAAAGTTGGCGAGTCTACTACTGTTGCAGGTAGGGCATTCCATGCCCTCACTACTCTCTGAGTAAAGAACCTATCTCTGACATCTGTCCTATATCTATCACCCCTCAGTTTAAAGCTATGACCCCTCGTGCTAGCCATCACCATCCGAGGAAAAGGCTCTCACAGTCCACCCTATCTAATCCTCTGATCATCTTGTATGTCTCTATTAAGTCACCTCTTAACCTTCTTCTCTGTAACGAAAACAGCCTCAAGTCCCTTAGCCTTTCCTCATAAGACCTTCCCTCCATACCAGGCAACATCCTGGTAAATCTCCTCTGCACCCTTTCCAATGCTTCCACAACCTTCCTATAATGCGGTGACCAGAACTGTACGCAATAATCCAAGTGCGGCCGCACCAGAGGTTTGTACAGCTGCAACATGACCTCACGGCTCCGAAACTCAATCCCTCTACCAATAAAACCTAACGCACCGTACGCCTTCTTAACAACCCTATCAAGCTGGGTGGCAACTTTCAGGGATCTATGCACATGGACACCAAGATCTCTCTGCTCGTCCATACTAACAAGAATCTTACCATTAGCCCAGTACTCTGTATTCCTGTAACTCCTTCCAAAGTGAATCACCACGCTCTTTTCCACATTAAACTCCATTTGCCACCTCTCAGACCAGCTCTGCAGCTTATCTATGCCCCTCTGTAACTTGCAACATTCTTCCTCACTATCCACAACTCCACTGATTTTAGTGTCATCTGCAAATTTACTAACCCATCCTTCTACGCCCACATCCAGGTCATTTATAAAAATGACAAACAGTAGTGGCCCCAGAACAGATCCTTGCGGTACACCACTAGTAACTGAACTCCAGGATGAACATTTTCCATCAACCACCACCCTCCGTCTTCTTTCAGCTAGCCAATTTCTGATCGAAACCGCTAAATCACCCTCAATCCCATGCCTCGGCATTTTCTGCAATAGCCTACCGTGGGGAACCTTATCAAACGCTTCACTGAAATCCATATACACCACATCAACCACTTTACCTCATCCACCTGTTTGGTCACCTTCTCAAAGACCTCAATAGGATTTGTGAGGCATGACCTACCCTTCACAAAACCGTGTTGACTATCCCTAATCAAATTATTCCTTTCTAGATGGTTATAAATCCTATCTCTTATAATCCTTTCCAACACTTTATCTACAACCGAAGTAAGGCTCACTGGTCTATAATTACCAGGGTTGTCTGTACTCCCCTTCTTGAACAAGGGGACAACATTTGCTATCCTCCAGTCTTCTGGCACTATTCCTGTAGACAATGACGACATAAAGATTAAGGCCAAAGGCTCTGCCATCTCCCCACTAGCTTCCCAGAGAATCCTAGGATAAATCCCATCTGGCCCAGGGGATCTATCTATTTTCACACTTTCCAGAATTGCGAACACCTCCTCCTTATGAACCTCAATCCCGTCTAATCTAATAGCCTGTATCTCAGTATTGTCCTCGACAATATTATCTTTTTCCTTTGTGAATAATGATGAAAAATATTCATTTAGCGCCTCTCCTATCTCTTTGGACTCCACGCACAACTTCCCACTACTGTCCTTGACTGGCCCTAATCTTACTCTAGTCATTCTTTTATTCCTGACATACCTATAGAAAGCTTTAGGGTTTTCCTTGATCCTACCTGCCAAAGACTTCTCATGTCCCCTCCTGGCTCTTCTTAGCTCTCTCTTTAGGTCCTTCCTGGCTAACTTGTAACTCTCAAGCACCTCAACTGAGCCTTCTCGCCTCATCTTTACATAAGCCTCCTTCTTCCTCTTGACAAGAGATTCAAGTTCTTTAGTAGACCACGGTTCCCTCGCTCAACCACTTCCTTCCTGCCTGACAGCTACATACTTGTCAAGGACACGCAGTAGCTGTTCCTTGAACAAGCTCCACATTTCAATTGTGCCCAGCCCCTGCAGTTTCCTTCCCTACCCTATGCATCCTAAGTCTTGCCTAATCACCTCAAAATTGCCTTTCCCGCAGCTATAACTCTTGCCCTGCTGTATATACCTATCCTTTTCCATCGCTAAAGTAAACGTAATGGAATTGTGGTCACTATCACCAAAGTGCTCACCTCCCTCCAAGTCTAACTCCTGGCCTGGTTCATTACCCAGTACCAAAATCAATGTGGCCTCGCCTCTTGTTGGCCTATCTACATACTGTGTCAGGAAACCCTCCTGCACACATTGGACAAACACTGACCCATCTAAAGTACTCGAACTATAGCGTTTCCAGTCAATATTTGGAAAGTTAAAGTCCCCCATAACAACTACCCTGTTACTTTCGTTCCTGTCCAGAATCTTTGCAATCCTTTCCTCTACATCTCTGGAACTTTTCGGAGGCCGGTAGAAAACTCCCAACAGTGTTTCCTCTCCTTTCCTGTTTCTAACCTCAGCCCATACTACCTCAGCAGACGAGTCCTCATCAGATGTCCTTTCTGCCACCGTAATACTGTCCTTGATTGACAATGCCACACCTCCCTGTCTTTTACCACCTTTTTTGATCTTACTGAAACATCTAAACCCCGGAACCTGCAACAACCATTCCTGTCCCTGCTCTATCCATGTCTCCGAAATGGCCACAACATCGATGTCCCAGGTACCAACCCATGCTGCAAGTTCACCCACCTTATTCTGGATACTCCTGGCGTTGAAGTAGACACACTTCAAACCACCTTCCTGCTTGCCGGTACACTCCTGCAACCTTGAAACCTTATTCATGACCTCACTACTCTCAACCTCCTGTACACTGGAGCTACAATTCAGGCTCCCATCCCCCTGCTGAATTAGTTTAAACCCTCCCGAAGAGCATTAGCAAATTTCCCCCCCCAGGATATTAGTACCCCTCTGGTTCAGTGTAGACCATCCTGTTTGTAGAGGTCCCATCTACCCCAGAATGAGCCCCAATTATCCAGGTAACTGAATCCCTCCCTCCTGCACCATCCCTGTAGCCAGGTGTTCAACTGCTCTCTCTACCTATTCCTCACCTCACTAGCATGTGGCACGGGTAACAAACCAGAGATAACAACTCTGCTTGTTCTCACTCTAAGCTTCCACCCTAGCTCCTTGAATTTCTGCTTTACAACCCCATCCCTTTTCCTATCTCTGTCATTGGTGCCTATGTGGACCACCACTTGGGGCTGCTTCCCTGTCCCCTTAAGGATCCTGAAAACACGATCCAGGACATCACGGACCCTGGCACCTGGGAGGCAACACACCAACCGCGAGTCTCTCTCGTTCCCGCAAGATCTCCTATCTGTCCCCCTAACTATGGAGTCCCCAATGACTAATGGTCTCCTCCTCTCCCCACTTCCTTTCTGAGCAACAGGGACAGACTCTGTGCCAGAGACCTATACCCCATGGCTTACCCCTGGTAAGTCGTCCCCCCCAACAGTATCCAAAACGGTATACATGTTATTGAGGGGAACAACCACAGGGGATCCCTGCACTGTCTGCCTGTTCACTTTCCGTCCCCTGACTGTGACCCATCTACCTTTTTCCTGTACCTGAGGTGTGACTACCTCCCTGTAACTCCTCTCAATTACCCCCTCAGCCTCCCGAATGATCCGAAGTTCATCCAGCTCCAGCTCCAGTTCCCTAATGCGGTTTCTGGGGAGCTGGAGTTGAGTGCACTTCCCGCAGATGAAGTCAGTGGGGACACTAGTGGTGACCCTTACCTCCCACATTCTACAGGAGGAGCATGCAACTGCCCTAACATCCATTCCCACTGTTCTAAATTCCCAAACAGACTATTGGAAAACAAGACTAGTAACCTTACTAAATCGGCGCTCAGAACCTTTTTTTTTGGTTAGAGGAGGAGGATGAGTGGGATACACTACCTAAGTAGTGTTTCGGGTAAAGTAACCGCCCAAATATACTACCTCACTTACTCAGCTGTCCCGTGTCCGCTCCTGCTCAGCACGCTCTCCACCTATTCACGAGGTAAGTTTTTAAAGGATTAATTTACCTTCCCGGCAGCCCCCGGTCCTCGCTCTCACTGCTCCCACTGGTGCTGCAAAAATGAAGCTGAAACAACTGAAAGGCCGCAGTCATGCGAGGTAAGACTTTTATAGTCGAAAAGCTTACCTTCCCAGGCTGCCCTCACACTTCCTCCCGGACTCCCGCCACTGAAACAACTGAAAGGCCTAACATCTGATGGTACTGACATCTTCATTATGGGCCCTACTCTTTCCCGAGTTACTGTCTTATTGTATACATTTTTCAAAAACCTTTGTGTTTTCTTTTATTTTACCCATCAGTGCTTTCTTATGAACTCTCATAGCTTTCCAAATTTTCTTTTTAAGTTACCCCCTGCACATTTTATATTACTATAGGGACTCTGCTGTATTGAGTGCTTGGTAGGTGTCATGTTTCTGTTCCTTTACCCTAATGCTTTGTCCTTTGAGTTGCCAAGGTTCTCAGATTTTCATCCACGCTTTGTCCTTACGGGGATTCATTTACCCTGTACTCTTGTTATTTCCTCTTTAATGCCTCCCACTGCTCTTGAATGGTTTCATCTGTAAGTTCCTAAGCCATTTGAGCTAATATTATCTTATTAAAAATCTTGAAATTAGCTTTTCCCCAGTTTGGAACTTCCATTCTTGGCCTATCCCTGTCGTTTCGCATAACTCTTCTAAATCAAACTGACTTATGGTCACCATTTCTAAGATGCTCCCTGACAGATGGGCCTTCAGCTTGCCCAGGCTCATATTGAAACATTAAGTCCAGAATTGTATCCTTCTTTATTGAGCTTTTTATACACTGGTTAAAAAAGATCTCTTAGATGCAATTTAGGAATTTGCTCCTCCTTTCCTTTCAAACTAAAATGATCCCAGTTAATATTTGGATGGTTAAAATCCCCTGCTACACATGATTACACTTCAATGAAATTTGGTTGTATGTTTGATTTCTAACTTTCCCTGACTGTTCAGGGACCGAAAGTGCGCACTCAACTATGTGTTTACCCCAAGTTCAGCTGTTGAAATTAATCAGGCCTCCCTAATCCAGCTGTCATTCTTGAACAGTTCATCTTTCACAAGGTGACATTTCCACTCATGTCTTAAAGTTGCCCATATTATTTCAGGGTGAGACATATTTTAAATACCAGCTCCAGGCGTTGACATTTTTAATGAACAAGACAGAAGTTTTGTTTAAGCGGATGATGTTCAAAATCAGGCTTGTTCAAAATCCTGCTTGCATGCTCCAATTCCTTTGTTTCTCTTTGGAAACATTATTCCCTTTTCAGTGACTCTGTACTGGATCATCTTCATGGCCAACCACCAGCTTTCCCGATGTCCATGGATTGGTGAGATCCCTGTCAGTGCTTACTTAATATTGGTAGCTCCCTGTGTGCATTAAATGAGGCCCTTGCACAAAAATGGATGGAATGGACTCTTTGCCATCTGCCTCAATAATGTACAGATTAATCAGATACCTCAAACTTATTATATTCACTTTATATAGAACTAACTAATTTTGAAAAATAAAACATTTACTTTTTTATTTCCAAGTTTCTGTACATTTTTGTAAGAAATGTCTGAATTACGGTATTGGGGAAAAAAGTTAAACTTTCTTCCACCCAGGTGGAGTCACGTGACCAGATCATAGATTTTGAGGAGTTTTGTTTGAATGATATTCAAATACAATTACTAATATTGTTTAAGCATTCCATCTTCACCAGTGCTGCGTTTCCTGACTCCAGCCATCCTATGTGAATTCTTGCGCATTTCACATTTGCTCTAGATATTCAACTGTTTCCTGCTATGTCTGACTATAGCGTTAAAACCTATTTTTTTTGAAAAAGTATTTTAACTAGGAGGCAGTGATTGCTTAATGATCTTTCTGATTCCTCCACAAACACAACAAGAGATTCTTTTGTTTAATTGCATTTGAAATTTCGTGCATGATTGGTATGTACATAGTAAATGCTGACCAAATACTTCTTTGTTTTTTAGATTCACATTCTTAATATGCTCAACTGAACACTTGAAACTAATAGTCAGCTATACAACACAACACAAAGCAATTTGTGTGTGTGAGACAGAGAGGGAGAAACAAAGAGAAAAAGGATTTGTAATGTTGTCTAATTGTTGATCTCCATTTTCTTTCATAGCATTGGCTGGAACCCAACAAGTCAGTTGTGAAGCAAATGAAATGTAAGTTTTGATAGATGCTTTTCTTTGTAAATACAGATTTAAAATTATTGACAATTTTAAAGTTTATTTTTAATCAATCTGATCAGACATGTTATAATACAATTCTGGGGCATCTGGGACTTGAACCCAAACCCACTAGACACTATAATTTTATTGGCAGTTCAACATAGATCAGGCTTACACTATATTCTAGTATTATCAGTCAATTGTGAAAATGCTAGAAAATTCAGATGGATTTATATCTCAAGCTCAAGTTGTATTGCTACTTGGTGATAAGTCATTTAGGTACAGCTGTCACTGTATGTTGGTTGCTTGCATTCTGACATCCTGTATGTTTTCATCCCATGTATTTTGGTTAGTTATTGATTTTCTACTACATGTAGATCCCCTTGAAATGATTCTAATTAATAATTAAGACGATTGAATGCCCTTTAATGACATCTATGATCTGCTGCTTTGAATTTTCCCCACTGGAAGATCTTAAGACATCTACACTGGTCTAGTAATCATAGTTTGACTGGATAACTTGTTTTGTTACTGCTGTTGGCATAAAGTAGTTAATGTATCTACAATACACACCCAAAACCGAAGACTTGGGTCTTGTTTGAAATTGATTCTTGGTCAATGGCATGACCAACGGCATTCTGATGCAGCTTTTCAAGTTGGAGGCCTCTCACATTGGAATGCTAAATAGAGAGCCAGTCCACTAATGGATCCAGGCAGGAAGTGGGAAAGGGGAAGTAAATGACAGTGAAAGCTGGCATGGCCAATCATATTACTGGGTAATCTGGAGAAACTCCGACGTCGTTCAGCAGTCCCTTTGGTCACTTTAAAGTCTACCAGATGGATATCGCAAATTTGGAAAACCAAGGTGGGGTATGCGTGGCAATTTTTACTTCAAGTCTGGAATGGCTCTGACAGGAAATGTCAAAATGCCTATATTGCAAATGGCCACTTAGAATGGATTCTATAGGGCAGTGATTTTCCAGCTCTTACCCTGACCAAAAGGTCAGCATTCAATCATGAAAAGTCACCTTCTCTGCTACTTATCTCAGGGTGAAATTTTTACCCCTCTCTATGAGAAGGCCCCACCTTAGCGATCTCCAAAACAATTCGAGTGACTGGGAACACTGTGGTGCAAGCAGGACAGTGTTTTAACAGTGGTCACTGCTGACGTGATGGACATTCCATGAAGAAATGGAGGTTGTGCAAGTCAAATTTCAGCCAAGTCTGACGTCTTGGTGAGGCCTGACTGTCCCTAGCATGGGGGCTGGGAACTGGTACTGGGGGGGTGGTGGTTGGGAACCAGGTTTAAGATGCCGTTTGGGGGAGGGTTAAAGGTAGTATATGATCGTGGAGCAGGGAATGCCTTTGACAGCATAGAAAATGCCCCCAAAGGAGGTCTCATCATTTCTTGGCTATCATCAGCTCTTCCAAGAAAAGCTGCTGTGCTACTTACTTTGGGCTAAATAGTGACGGGGCAGGCTTAGACTTTTAATTGATTTGTGAATTAGCTGGCCTGACCTAAGGTTTATGGAGTAGATTTGTAGCCCGGGTTGTGGGTGTTGAGGTAGGTTGGCTCGCCGAGTTGGTTTGTTGTTCCACAGACGTTTCGTTACCATGCTGGGTAACATCATCAATGCAGCTTCCGATGAAGTGTCAGTGTGTTTTCCCACCTGGTTTTTAAACTCTGGAGTCCGTTGAGCTGGATTGCCTCACTTCCGGTTTTCCTTCATAGTGGAGTGTATACGAGGTCGAGTTCAATGTGTTTATTGATGGCTTTCTTCGTGTAGTGCCAGGCTTCTAGGAATTCCCGTGCCTGTCTCTGCTTAGCTTGTCCCAGGATTTTGGTGTTGTCCCAGTTGAATTGGTGGTTCTCTTTATCCACGTGGATTCATATGATGAGTATTGGTTGTATCTTTTTGTAGCCAGTTGGTGTTCGTGTACCCTTGTTGTTAGTTTCTTTCCTGTTTGTCTGATGTAGTGTTTCTCACAGTCTCTGCAGGGGATCTTATAGATGACATTGGTCCTGTCCATGGCAGGGAGTGGGTCTTTAGTTTGGGTGAGCAGTTGTTGTAGGGTTGATGTGGGCTTGTGTGCCACTCTGATGCCCAGCAGCCTGACCTGTCCACTGCCATTCGCGCCCCCCCCACCCGGATTTTCAATATTGCAGGGATGTTAGATCTGACATTTTTCAGATGTAATACTAAGACCATGGATGGAATCTTACTTTCTTGAGATTTAGTGTGGCAGTGGGCCTAAGCGCAGCAGATACTTGGGGATGGGGTTGGGATTTCATAGAATCATAGAATTCCTACAGTGCAGGTAGAGGCCATTCAGCCATTGAACCTGCACCGAATCTCTGAAGAGATCCCATCCAGGCCTACCCAGCCCCACCCTATCCCAGTGACCCTGCATTTATCATGGCTAATCCACATAACCTGCTCATTCCTGGATACTACAGGGCAATTTAGCCTGGCCAATCCACCTAACCTGTGTAATGGGTTTCTTCTCAGCTCGTTGTCTATTCATGTATGGATAGAGCACCAGATTTTACGAGCAGGCAGTTTGACGTTCCATCTACTCCTGGGACTTCCTGGATTCCAACTTGTGGACATCATATTTAAAAGGCATCTAGACAGCACTTCACCCTCTGCAAACCAGGAGAATCACTCAGCCTCTACTAATCACCCGAACCCACCCATGCAGATGTCAGAGACAAGATAAAAAGCAGTGCCATGCTTTACCAGTACCTCACTATAAGTTCTCCTGAAGGCTGTCCAGGAAAGAAAGGAAGTGTTTTTCTCTAGGGATGGCAAAAGGATGCCATCCTGACTGACGAAGGGAGGCTGGACAGACATAGCTGTGGAGGTCAGTGGCTCAGGAGATCCTGCTGCAGTGCCACAAGAGGAAAAAAGATCTGCTGCACTTGGCTAAGGTGTGTGCAATTGTCTTCATTGTGTCATGCCACTATGAGTTTGAGTTGGTATTGTAAGAGCACTGTCACAGATAAGATTGTGTGACAGGACTCTCCATCACATGTCTCCTGTGCAATCAGTTTTTTTTAAGGGTTTTGCAGCTACCAGTGAGGCACAACTTGCACCACAGTGCTAATGGCTCTTACATAATTATCAGTGTTTGCACTTATAACAGCAAAGGAGCTATAATATTTAACAGCATGCGCGATCAGATCATTGATATTTCTTGATGGGGCAACATGGTGGCTCAGTGGTTAGCTCTGCTGCTTCACAGTGCCAGGGACCCGGTTTCGATTCCATCCTCGGATGACTGTCTGTGTGGAGTTTGCACGTTCTCCCCGTGTCTGCATGGGTTTTCTCTGGGTGGTCCGGTTTCTTCCTCCAGTCCAAAGACGTGCAGGTTCGTTGGATTGGCCATGCTAAATTGCCATGTAGTGTCCAGTGGGGTGCAGGCTAGGTGGATTAGCTCTGAGAAATGCTGGGTTGCGAGGATGGGGTAGGGTGCTGGGTCTGGGTGCAACGCTGTTCGGAGGTTAGGTATGAACTGAATGGGCTGAATGGCCTGCTTCTGCACTGTAGAGATTCTATTCTATGATTTGATTTGCATCTACTCTTTGACGGCACCAAATCACCTATCAATTAGAACCATTATATTCCTATCTTCCCCAATACCATTTTCATCTTACTGGTAATGCCCCTGTGATACAAGCATAAAAAAATTGAAATCTACTGCCTGCATACTATTCTGTTTTATGTCCTTAACTTCCAAATACACAGGTCTGTAAATACTTCGCCATGGAAGAATCCACACTCCTTCCTTGCTCACTGCACCGCCCAGCACCCCCCACCAAACCCCAACCTCAACCCCCCAAACTGTCACCACTACTGACGATTCTTAAGTGGCTGGTGAATGATGTAATGATCAGGAAGGGATCAATGATTCTATGATTCAATGTTTGTGATATATTGGCTCCATGCATTCTACTGATATCAACACAGTTTGAGGGTGGCTTTCCGAGGGAGATGATATATCTGTGTCAGCTCCCCAAGGTTCTCATAATAAAGACCCTCTTTTGTACTGTACGATTCTATATAATTCCATCCAAATGTAATTGGCCTTATTGCTTTCTTGCGATAAGCCTTGTTGTTATATAAAAACAGTGCCTGCTGTTCAGATACTGTACACTGAGGTATCCTCTACCACGAATCAATAGATTGACTGAAGACAAAATAACTACCTCAAATAACACTTACCCATTATCACTTACTATAGAGGTGACACACACTGCAAGGTGCAAGCAGTGTTCATCCAGGAAAATATCACAGCACCCTTCTGGTCAAAGTTTAATGAACGGTGAGATGTGGTTAAGATGTTGATGTTTGGAATTATCAGAGCTTATTCACCTTATTCTGCAATGAGTACCTCCCTTTGCTGAAAAACCCTTAATTGTGTGTTGATGTAAGAATATTTTGTAGCTTTTGTTTCAATTCCCTCAGTTAGGTGTGTTTGGAGTGTGCAGGAATACATGCAAACAGATCCATCCACCACACTTTGCTTTGTGCATTATCTAATCCTTGTTTACAAAAGTGATTTCTAGAAAGATGGTGATGGTAAATCTTTTCTTTGGGTCATTCACTCTCAACCCTCTCCTTCTCCTTCTAGAGTGCACTCTTCTCGCTCTTCTCCCCCCCCAACACGCACACACAAACACACACACACACACACACACACCCCCGTAACTGTAGATGGCCTTCTTTTACTCTGATATCCACCTGTCCATCTTCAACTGTCCCCCCCAACTCCCACCCAATGATTGGCAGCCCATTCACTATCTCCCCTCATACTCCTACTCTTCTCTTAACCCATTTCCTTCCCAGTTTCCATGCCAGCCCTAGCCTTACATTGTCTAACATTCAATGCACCTGTTCTCCCTCCACAGTGCACATAATTACCCCATTGTATTCCCCACCCTTTTGTATAGTCTTACTTGTCAATGTGCTTCTATCTCTGCCACTTGCTCCTTAGTGTGGCACAGTGGCTCAGTGGTTAGCGCTGCAGCCTCACGGGACCAGGGTTCAATTCCAGCCCCAGGTGACTGTCTGTGTGGAGTATGCACATTCTCCCCGTGTCTGCATGGGTTTCCTCTGGGTGCTCTGGTTTCCTCCCACAGTCCAAAGATGTGCAGGCTAGGTGGATTGGCCATGCTAAATTGCCCATGGTATTCAGGGGTGTGTGGGTCATAGGGGGATGGGTCTGGGTGGAATGCTCCAAGGGGCAGTTTGGGCTGAAGGGCCTGTTTCCACACTGTAGGGATACTAATTACTAAATTCCATTTTGCTGTCATCCATTTGCCTGGACCGTTTCAGTGCCTCAGATAAATATACCCTTTCAGTTCCATTCAGTATTGTTCCTTTCCATCCATTCCGCCTTTTTTTGAATCTTTTTCTGTTTCATTTAAGACCCGATTTTAGGTTGATTACTGCTTTCCTGCCCTGGTCAAGTTTACTGATGTAAGTCAGCACGGCTACTTTGTTTGTTCAGGCTAGTGGGCCTGGCCAACCTACCACCATTTCACCATAGGCATTAAACTACAGCAAGCAAGACCAAATCTAATTGAGACTGCTCATAGCTGGTTATTCTGGTTAGGCCTCATCCCTTATACTATAAGTGTTTAAGAACTCTAGTTCACTAATGGCTGAGTCTTGTCTTAGAGGCTTTATGCCTTATACTGTAAGTATTTAGAAACTTTAAGCAAGACTGCATATGACTGAGATTTTTTCATGAGCTAGTTGACACAGAGAGGCTTCGCCACTTAGCATTTGTGAGCATTTGTGTAAGAACCAGCTTGGCTATGTAGGAGCAAAGTAATGGAACACATTTGTATTCGTTGGAGCTTGGACGAAGAAGTCAACTCCGATAGGTTAATGCATCATGTTATTGGGTTTGTGAACATGTGTGTTTTCTGTTTTTTGCTTACAAGATGGCATCTGTGAATGTAATTCCAACAGGCTGGGGGGTTAATGAGAATTTATGGAATGATGATGAATGCAGAAATGGTTCTTCTAAAACATGGAAATGCTGATTTGCCTGAAAACCTAATATCAAAACGTGAACCCGCTGTCATAAAACTGAATCTTTGCCACACAGTCAATTAAGTTCCCCTGCCCCCTTTTAAAAGGTCCATGTGGGCCCAGAAGATTCCAGCCTATGTCTCAGAAAGATGTCTCAGAAACATAGCATTGTTGGTGGAAGGCATATTGGTCATTGTTGAACTTCAGAAACTATCCATCGATACCAAAGTGAGCTATGTTGAGGATGTGCTGTATAAATACAAGGTGCTTATTAACTACCTAACCATTCATTAATAATCTTCTCCTACCAATGTGTAATAGCCCTCTTTAACTGTGCATAATTTCTATTGTCAAAAAAACTCCAGTGGACCCAGTTATACATTAGGGTGCATGAGACCAACCACCTGACTCTTCAATCAATTAAATTGGCTTTGAACCAAAAATATGCAATTTCTGTCAATGCAGCTTGTATAATCCTTATATTATTTTCATTGTGTTTTTCCTGCTGTTTCTCCTTAGAGTGGGAGTGTATGGCGTGTCTTGTATTGGATAAGCTGTGCTGTTTTTTATGTGCTTCCTTACTGGAGGAGGAAATAATGTGGATGGCTACTGGGTTTATATTTGCCTCTAGGCATGAAGGTGACCCAATCCCCCTCTCAACTGGTTATAAACATAGCCCTGTACGTGTTGGCACCATAGACGGTAGTTCTTTTGGTCCATTTCATTGATGTTACAACAATGCTCACAGACAACAATCGAGTGGAACAATGTGAAGTGTTTCCATTCACAAATCACGAATAGATCCTGACCTGTAAGGAATATATTTGGTGCCTGCTGCTATATGATTGTAAGACATTGCATGATGCCATGTAATAGCTGCACAGTTTGCTGAAATGCCACATGACACGTCCTCTTGGCTACCTGAAAGACTGATACAATTTTCAATGTTTGGCAGTAAAAAAAAATCCCTTGAAAGCTACTTCAAGGAGATTTTCAAAGGTTGACATGTATTACATGACCTGCTTACAGTGTAAGTCTGTAAATAGGACAGGGTTGTAGCATACGCCTGCAAAGGAACCCACTTGATCTTGCTCTGTTAACCTAAATTGCAAAAAAAAAGAATTTGACAGATTCCTTTACAGACTGTGGTTTTCTGATGCCTAATGGCTTCGATTGAGATCCAGCAGTGTATCTCCTGGAAGTTGATTGTCGTCTGTCGGACCAAAATGCTGCAGTGTAACATGAATTAATAAATAAGGAGACGTGTAATGAGAAACAAAGAAGATTATAAACTTGAAATACACCACTTCTCAAGCCCTCTATTGCTTTAATGCAAAGAGGTGGACTGGTCGTGTGGAAAATTAGGAAATTCCTTGAGTGGTCTACTAAGTGGATCCAAAATTCCTTGCTATCAGTGCCTTCCCTGGGAATGCAGAGGGATACCTACCCTATCGGAAGAACCAGTCTAACCCTGCCCATTGTGCATAATCTTCCTGTCCTCCATTCGTAAGAAGTGAAAGGATCTAAGGACTCCTGGAAGATTTAATAGTCTGTTTCTGACTGTTGGGTGTCGACTTGCTGCAGTTATGTCAGCCTTACTTTTGGTCACCAGTCCTGCACATGCAGAAGCAGTTTGTGCTTGCACCTGAACTTTGGAGAGCCACCTACAGAGGAAATGGGAATTGGGGCTTGCTGAAGTACGTTACCTTACTGGTACCTGAAGCTACTTCCTGTCTGCCTTGCCTGAGCCTTCCCTTGTGCTGAAAGCTGCTTGTTGCCTTTTTTTGTCTGAGTCTGATACTGCTGCATCATTCTGGTCTCTGAAGCTGCTTGCTGCTCGGATTTTGATGCCATTGACTGTGCTTTTATTATACAGGTGTCCTCTCTATTAATTTGTAGTGTTGTAAGCACCTGTGTTAATAGTTAATGTCAATAGTAATTCATAGCAGTGTCGCTGGAAATCACTATTTGTGCTTGTGTGTCATAGTACGTGCATGTTAACCTTTATGGAAATCCCTGGTAGGCATTTGTGGAGTTGGTGAATTGTTTCCTTGCAATTTACGGTGATACACGTAAGCTGATTGTGGATTTAGTGCTGCTTTAATCTTGGTAGTGATGTGTGGCTTCCTAACAGATGCACTATTGTGATTCATGCTTCAGGCAAGACAAACTGCAAGCAGCTTCATGGTTTACAGGCTTCAGGTTTCAGGTAAGCCAGAGAAACAAGGACATTTCAGACTGAAAGGTTAGCAAAGCAACGTTTCCTCTGCATCCTGTTCTCTGAAGACCAGGCATATGCCTGGGTGCATGTGCAGTTTTGGAGGAGGTGTGCAGACACAAAATGGCTGATACATCCCTTGCAATCACTCTGCCAAATTTTAGCAAATTTTTGGTTGTGGAATTGTTAATCAACATAGAACATGCTTCAGAAACCTATCTCAGTCATCACCCCCACAAACTGGATATTAGGCTGGTAAATATGGTTCTCTGTATGTTGAGACAGAACTCACAACCGATAACAGGTAGGACTTGAGAAAAAATCTTGTAAGGAGTTTTCAGATGCATTATGACAATTTTTGTAAAACACTTTGAACAAGATGAGATTATAAAAAGACCCACTAATGATTTTTTTATAGCAAGTCATACATTTTTTATTAAACCTTTTGATTTTTAAATGTATGTTGATTTAATAGGTGGTGTAGGTGATGGAGTTGGCTTGTCTGGCACTCTTTTGAGCCCCATAAAAATACTGTGGGCTGCTGCTGTGCCAGCCACATCCTTCACACATCTAGCCCCCCCACTGCGTCACCGAACAGACTTCCAATCTACCCTCTTTCAACTGGAAAGACCATCCCAACATTGTATCCGTTGGACCTTAGTGAGCTATACTGAGATACACTTTTAGCATTGGCATCTTGTTGACTTTATTTAATTGAAGTCCAGGACTTAAAGCAGCTCGGGTTTCTTTGCTGAGAAAGTGAACAGTCAATTAGCCACAAAAAAGGGGAGTATTTGAAAATCTGGAACTTTACATCCAAACCTGCATGGCTCTCCCTCTGACTTTCAAGAAGAATTCGGTTAGATTCTCAAAATAAATACAAATGGGCAAATGCATGTGTGCAATTACGAGTTGGTTGATGAATATACTACACCATATAACCACACAGGAGCTAAGTTATTTTATCAAGGAATGTATTATGAAAGAAATATTGGCCGATATTTCATGTTCACTTTTCATTGGTGACTCAATGAATGATTACACATAAAACAATTGTTTATTTTCAAATGGTTGTGAAGTTCAAGTGTTTTCTGTGGGCCATTCAGATTTCCAGCATTTGTTGTTTATTAATTTATATCTTTAACGTTCACATAAGAGATTGAAAAAGGTGTTCAATATGCAACTTTACATTTCCTTCTACTCTAAGTGTTAGGCATATATTTGGGTACTTATTTAGATGAACAATGTTTAGTATTTCATTTTTACAGAGTGTGGATGTGCTAAAGATGTTATTCAAATGAAATGGTAATGTCTAGTTTACAACTAGTAGTAGGAAAACAGCGTCAATTCAAACTGATTGTAAAATGCTAAACATTGAGGTAGTACAAAGGTAGAGGAAATGCTAGACAGGGAGTGGGTTATTTTTGTAGTTTTTTTAATAATCCGTGTTATCTTGAACTTGTTTCTTCAACATTTGTGTGTTCAACAAAAACTAAGAAGTGACACCAGAGTTGCCTTCTGCCAGGTGGGTGTGCTGGTGAAATATGTACAATATTACTTATATTTTGGATACTAGCGTGTTACCTCAAAGCATTAGCTTCTTACGCAATCTTGCAGTGTTAATGGCTTGTTTAGTGCAATTAAACTAAAGTCATTAAACAGGTGAGTTATTATACATGCGATACAAAACAATAGTTTTAGACCAGCTGATCTTAAGATAAAATTTAATTATTGTGCTATTATAAGTAATCTAGGCATTACCATTTTAAAATACAAAAGAAACAATATTTACTTCTCACGGGCATTAGCGATGAAATTAAACACAGATTATAAACAAAGTAATCTCTGATCCACAATTTTACAATTTTTTCCTGCATTTTGCTTGATCACTCCCAGCAAAATATAAAAAAGATATTATTTTAGGTTTTGTCTCCAGGTTCCCTCTTCTTTTCTATAACAACATGGACGGGAGCTTACTTTTGGCCCATAATGATCAAAAGCTACTTCCCTGTTATATTGGAGGCTTGGTGAGTTGTGCAATCAGTTTTCTAGGCCAGTTTGCTTAGTGTCTCATTGGTGCTACACTTGTTAATATTTAAGGGATAAAGAGAGCGAGGGGTAGATATGATGCAATATAAATCTTAACAGGGGTGTAGTTTGCTATGTTCTGATGCGTCTGTGGCACTTGGTTTAAATTCAACCCTTATGTAGCAGAACATGCAAAGAATGGCACAGAAGCTGGTCAGTTGCTCCAACCAATCCAAGCTATTGGTTACACTTCAGTTGATCTTGCATCCACCTTTTCTCTAATTTTGTAGCCATCTATTCTCGTCTCCCTCAAATGACTTTGAACTTCCCCTAAAATATATCTGTACTATTTGCTTCAATTGTGGCGGCGCGTTCCACAATGTCATCACTCATTGGGTAATAAAGCTTCTTTTGAATTTTATGTTGGATTTCTTGGTGACTATCTTAAATCAATGGCTTCTAGATACCCTCTTGTCCACGAGTGGATACATTCTTTCTCTATCCACGTTTTTCAAAATCATTCATGATTTACAAAAAAACTTTAACTATGTTAGGCCTCCATGTTTTTTTTCCAAGTGCAAAAAGATCCACCCTGTCATCCATTTCTGATACAGATACCTATAGATTTTTGTTTTCATTTTTGAACATCCTCTGTCCCTCCTGTACTGCCTTGGTAACCTTATTATGGTGTAGTGACCAGAATAATGTAATACTCCAAATATAGTCTAACCAAGGTTTGATACAGTTTTAGCCATAATTTTTCAATTCTGTTCCTCCAGAAATAAAGCCTAATGCTTGCATTGCTGTAATTATGACCTTGAATGCGTGTAACTTAATATTTAATGATTGCTGGCTTTGTTTTCTGAGATCCCTTTGTTCCTCCGACCAACCTAGACCAGCATCTTTAAATAAGAAGTGATTTTCTTATTGTCATTATTAAAATAACTTTATTTGCCAATTATTTCCCATTCAGCAATTTTCATAATATATTCTTATAATTTGCTGTGGTCTTCTTCAGTAGTGAATATTCCTCCATTTAGAATTATCTGCAAATTTAACAATTGTGTTTTTGATTACAAAATCTAAATTGTTAACGTAAATTGCAAACAGTTGTAGTCCTTGCACTGTTCCTTGTTGGAAACCACTTTCTACCTTCAGCTGTTCTCACTCTCTGTCTTCTGTCTTGAAACCAACTAGCGATTTATTCTGCCACCTATCCTATGACTCCATATTCGCCAACATTTTTATTGAAATGTTTAACCATGGAGTACAACTAGGATTCAATTTATTCTCTCATTTTAGTGAAATATATTTTCCCCACACTCAGTTGAACATTGTTTTAAATGTTTCCCCTTATTATTTTGCATTTTTGATTGCCAGTATAGCTCCCTGTTTTATTTTCCAAGTTCTATCCTAAATCCCTCAAAATCAACATTTCTCTGTTTTAATAACTTGATTTTCATCATACTTATGCCTTTCTCTATTATGATCTGCAAACATATAATATTATGGTCACTGTTGCCTAGCAGTTCCTCTACTTTTACCTCTCTTAATTCCCCATTAATGGAACTGAAGTGGGAGTTCAATCACCCAATTCATCTGCAGTGATCAGACAGGGCAAGTTCGTTTTTCATTGGTTTATTTAGGCATATGTGTTGGGATTGGAATGTATCTTACGATCTTGTACAGGTTCGTCCAATCAGTTCCACTTTGTTGCTATTATATATATCCGATTGTTGTAGTTCATTTGTGTCTACCAATCTATATAGGTTATCACTGCTCTACAAAGAGAACTCTTAAAAAGTTATTGCTAATTGAAGCAAGTTTTTAAATCATTTTGGACTGATCATCTTAAAAAAAGATTGACTTCTATCACCATTGATCAAGATTAATAAATTTGGAGCAGATCAGATCCTAATGTAGCAGGCTTGTTAGCTCAGTTGGCTGTGTGATGCAGAGTGATGCCAGCAGCGCACACTCAATTTGTGCATCAACTGAGATTAATATGAAGGACTTTCCTTCTCAACCTCTCCTCTCATCTGTGGTGTGGTGACCCTCAAGTTAAACCAGCACAAGTTTTCTCTCTCTTTCTTACTGGAGAGCAGCCCTATCATTGTTGTACCTGTAGACCAAGGGGAGTAACACAAAAAATTGCATTGCAAAATGGGGCTTATACTTCAAATGTTTTTAATGCAGTAAGTATCGTGAGAAGTAAAATGTTATGTATATTTTATTTATTGACATGCACCCTGCTTTGAAGCTGCCTTTTCATGCATCTTCATCCCATTTTTATAAATGAGCTTCCTTGTTCACAGCAGTGATATGCCTGAAATTACAGAGCTCATTATCGCATGAGGTAATATTTGGCTAAGAACACATTTTGAATAAATATCTGGTTTACTGCAGTCCTGTAAAAACATATATTTTCTACTGATTTCACTTATTTCCTTGTGATATTGCAGCTCAGCCTCCGTATACCATGTGTTTTAGAGTGAAGTTCTATCCTAGTGAACCTGTGAAGGTCAAAGAAGAGCTCACCAGGTACTTCTGTTCTCTTACGAAAGCAAAACTGTAGAATTTGAAAAAGTGCATGTTTGTTTTTAAATTAATCATTTGAATTTGGGTTGCTGAAATGTGTCTAATGTTATGTATATGGACTTTTAAAAGGCATTTGATGAAGTACCAGATAATAGACTTGTTATAAAAATTAATGTCCATGGTGTAGGCTAGCAGCCAGTCTCCCTGTCTGGAAAATAGTAACCTCTAGTTCTTCCTCCCTGCATGGTATTTAAAACCTTTTGTTAAGGTCAGCCAAAGCCTTTCACTTAACTGGATCCTTGAGGAGCAGAAGTCCTACCTTATACTAATTTGTTCCATCCACAGCATGCCATAGCTGTGTGCAGGCTTCTTTCAAGCCTTTTGGCTAACTGTTAACTTTCCTCCTGGAGGGTCAAACTAAACATTGTGACCCCTCCTCTCTTCACCTCACCAAAGTTTTACATTTCAGACCCGGACATACATATGTAGCGCAAGTTCAAAGTTTGTAGGTGGGATAGATCTTAGAAATATGATAAACAGTGCGGAGGAGAACACACCTTATGAAGACATGCTGGATGAACTTCAATACAGAGAAGTGATACGGTTCGATACCAAGAATGAGGAAGACAAAATAACTAAGTGATCCAATTTTAAAGGGGTTGTAGGAGAAGGGCCATCGTTAATGTATAAATCTCTGAAAATGATATAGCAAATTGAGACTGCTCTTTAAAAGTACATCCAGGATTCTTGACTTTATTAGAGTCATAGAGGTACACAGCACGGAAACAGGCTCTTCGGTCTAACTCGTCCATGCTGACCAGATATCTTAAATCTAAATCCACCCCATTTACCAGCATTTGGCCCATATCCCTCTAAACCCTTCCTAATAATATACCCATTCGGATGCCTTTTAAACGTTGTAATCATACCGGCCTCCACACTTCCTCTGGCAGCTCATTCCAAACATACACAACCCTCTCCGTGAAAAAGTTGCCCCTTTGGTTCCTTTTAAATCTTACCCCTCTCACTTGAAACCTATGCCCTCTAGTTTTTGACACCCCACCCCAGGGAAAAGACCTTGCCTATTTACTCTGTCCAAGCCCCTCATGATTTTATAAATCTCTATAAGGTTACCCCTCAGCCTCCGACACTCCAGGGAAAATAGCCCCAGCCTATTCGGCCTCTCCCCATAGCTCAAACCCTCCAAGCCCCAGCAACATCCTCGTAGATTTTTTCTGAACCCTTTCAAGTTTCACAACATCCTTCCTATCGGAGGGAGACCAGAATTGCACCCAATACACAAAAAGTGGCCGAACCAATGTCCTGTACAGCCGCCACATGAGCCCTCCCCCTGACAACTCATATAATCAATGCACTGACCAATAAAGGCAAGCATATCCAATGCCTTCTTCACCATCTTATCTGTCTGTGCCTCCACTTTCAGGGAACTATGAACCTGCACTCCAACGTCTCTTTATTTAGCAACACTGTCCAGGACCTTACAATTAAGATATTGGGCCAGATTTTAAACTTGGAGGCAGGAATTAGGAGTTGGGCAATTCCCAATGTTCTGATTCTGCCTCCTTCCGAACAATATCCTCCCTTGCTATTTGCATGGTGGAGCGGCTGAGGTGACTGTAGTCAGGGCCACTGACTGTAGAGGGAGGCAGTTGCTGCCCATCCACCAACAGGAGTCCAGTTGGCCCTTCTTGCTAACCTGAGTTGAATGAGGAGCAGTACGTGATTCAAGTTATTTTATCTATCTCACTGACTACTTTAGGTTGTTGTTGTAGATCTGAGCATGTACTCAGAATCATTGATTATGTTACTGGGTTTGACTGTCTATTACTGATCCCAGTCTCTCAATGGAGGAGGCCACATGTTCAGAAGAGAGGGAGATTGCTTGGTCTGAAAGGACTCCTCAACTATCATTCCTACTGTATATATATCCTCAGGAAGCATTAATAGATCTTCACACACCTCCTACATTCAATATTAGCAACCTCAAGGATGAGTCCAGAGTCTTGTCATCTGCCTGGTGCACTGCATCTTCTTGGTCTTTGACACTTCTCTGAAGATCAGCGGTCTAGATTGCCAAAGGTTCTGACATCTTGGCTGTTGTTGGTAGTTGGTATTGAAGTTTGGTTGATGCACACATACTAACTGAAATACTGGACTCTGAGCTGGTGGCAAGTATGTAGAAAGATGTAATGATGTATTCTCTGGGATCCTGTCCTCTTCCTGAGATGTCAGTGCCTGTATGTTGGAAATGGTATTTGTTAGGACTGATGAGCGAATTTGTTGAATTGCTCGTTGAGCTGGTGAGTGAATTGCTAAAGGAATAACTCAAATGAACGCAACTCAATATGAGCAGGAATACTGTACCAAAATTGCTGCATCTTTACAAGAGATGTACAACATACCAAGTGGGTCACAGAGGTAGCCATTTGCACACATTGAAACTCATAAGCTCATCCCATCCCCTGTCTAATTCAATTGCCCTCACCCTCATTGTCAATAGAGAGTAATTGTTATGAGACCACGTAACCGTATAGGACCAGGTGAGCCACTTCCGTCCACAACACCTACTTGTTTTCCTTCTATTCACTCAAGGAATGTGGGCATCACTGGTTAAACCAGTATTTATTGTCCATCCCTAGTTGCTCTTGAAAAGTTGGTGGTGAGCTGATTTCTTAAACTGTGGCTGTTCATGTGCTGTAGCCAGACCCACAATGTCCTTGGGGGAGAATTCCAAAATTTTGACCCAACGACACTGAAGGAATGGTGATATTTTTCCACATCCGGTTGGTGAATGGCTTGGAGGAGATCTTACAGGTGGTGGCGTTCCTACGTATCTGCTGCCCTTTGCCTTCTAGGTGATAGCAGTAATGGGTTTGAAAGGTGCTGTCTAAGGATCTTTGGTGAATTTCTGCAGTGCACCTTGTAGTTATCACACACTGCTATTATTTAGTGTTCATGGTGAGGGAGGTAACAGTCTTCTAACTGGGCGATTGAATTTGCTGTTCAATTAAGGATTATAGGAGGTCTCCTAATGATGCCAGGCCAATCAAAAGGGTCTGTAGCCCCACCAGGAGATGTGGGTACTGTTGAGGCTCATTAAGGACTGCAAGGGTGCCTCAATAAGGTCAACACAGAAGACTTTCAAAGCCAGTAGAGACATCGAAGTGAAGGGAAAGCCCCTGTATTGGTGTTCAAGATTTTTACTGGGGAACAGCGGGTTCCCAAATGACATACTTTGTTTGTTGTTGAATGCCTTGTTAACAGTCCAAATTGCCATGACTTATGACCTCACCAAACTCACCATATAAATTAGCCATCAGGAAAACTTGATTTGGATACCAGAGCAGGTTTTGGTGGGTTCAACTTACAGCTTGCTCTGAAGGATCTCCTTCTAGAACACCGGGCATCTTGGGCATGCTCCATGGACATCAGCCACATGCAACCCATGTTCGTGGATATTGGCATCCATCATGTACCCTCATGGCATATCTCTGATTTAATTACAGGCTGTTTCTGTGCATCTGTGCTGCACCAGCTATTATTATTGTAATGCTGCAGCAAGGATAGTGTGTGCTCAGGGACATGCACCCAGCTCATGGACTGGACCACACTGCATCTTCAGACTCTTTGCTTGCTATTAGTGTTCACTCACTCTAAGCTTACGAAAAACTTTGCCTAATGTTATGTGATTTGCCCCCTCAGCCAGAGATAGCTAGCCATTTAGTGTAGACACAAGACAGGAAGCTTGCCACTGTTGTCAGCAGATCTCAGTCCAGTCAAGGAAGATGGCCTTTACTCGGTGGATCCTGGCACAATAAGGTCGTGACAGCTTCTGATACCAGTCCAACCTCTGCTTATGTCAGTCAGAGTCAGCATCCTTCCATCAGGGGTGAGGAGTCAAATTATGGATAGCACACTACCTGTCTTGACTTTTTCTGCCCTATTGTGGGCTGTTTCGTGGCAGATATTACAGAAGATGAAAGCGGGTGACGCGGCTATTTCTGTTGGTGCTGGTGGGGAGGTTTCCTAAGTATGTGAGTAGATGGGCAGAGGGTATCAAGGATCAGTGGTGTCACAGTTTGGGGTGGGTGAGGGTGTGGGGGCAGGATGTTACATGCATCAGTGTAAGTGGTTGAGAATGAGCTGCAGCTGGGAGGTGGGTATAGTAGCAGAGATAGTGAGTGCGGAGTGTCGGAGAGAAATGGTGGCAAAGATGGTGAAGTTGAGAAGGACGGTGATCTTCTTGTACATTGCTAGGCATTTCTTTAGATCACTGAGACTGCTTCTAGATGGGTGGCACCCTCAGACAAGGGTGGCATGATCTGGTGTATGGCCTCCAGTGCTACTCCTGTGGGAAGAGAGAGTCCAGCTGTGCACCACCTCATCTATCACCAATTTTCCCCTGTTGCCATGTCTGGGACAAATATCAGGCACCATTCAGGGCAGCTGTGAACTAACCTTGCTTGTCCAAGTGCACAAGGACCATTTTAATATGGTGTCAGCACCAGGGATGCTGGTCAATCCCAGGATCTCTGCTGGGATTGGCGAGTGTAAAGATGGGGTGGAAATGGTGTGTGATTCTTATCGTGAGATGCAAACTGCAATTAAAGTAGTGAGTTTGGTAAAGTACCGTGAGGAAACTTGCTCAGTCTTGTAGCAAGAATCACTCTACCAACCCTGATGTGACCTGCACTTAGCCAAAAAAAGGGTAAGATTCCATCCATAGCCTTTCTTTAGAAATCACTATCTGTACAATTTAATTTGTTCCAAAACTTTCTCCCGAAATCCAAAGAAAAATTAATGTATATGGTTTAAATTTGCATCTAGATAGAACCCTTGTCTTGAGTGCTGAGAATCTTATAGTTCTGAAGGCTATTGATCCATGATTGGCAGAAATGGATCTTTGAAACATTTATCAAGTTAGGATGACTTTCCTGCTCTTTCCTTATAATTGAAGAAATTTTCTCTTTTTAAATGTATATGCAACTTCCTGTAATTTATTTTAATTTTTTTTTGCATAATACGTGCAGGGATTGCACTCCACATCACAACTACGTGTGTAAAAGAAATTTTGTAATGTTGCTGAAGGTCTAGCATAATTTCCTTGCTTTTGTACTCCGTATTTTTATTTATAAAGTCAAACATTCAGTATGCTTTTTTAATCATCCTTATCAATTTGTTCTACCACTTTGATGATGTGCATTTGTGAATCCCTTTTGTCTCTCTGCTCCTCTGCTCTCTTTTAGATTGGGCAATTTAGTTGTTATTGTTTATCATTTCTCCCCAAAATGCATTGCCTCACATCTCTCAACATGAAACACCAACTGTCATATTTTACCAAAGAATGTGAATTATTGCTGTGACTGACTCTGACTCTTCTGATTTTGCTTTGATTGCACTGAGATGCAACATTTTCAGAATGTACTGTCATGTATTTAAAATGTACTGCCTCCTTCCATTTCTCACGTTTATTTCTTTACCAATAAACCAGCCGATTTAAGAAATAATTCCCATTTGTTAGCAGCAGTGTGTATTGAAACAATGTATATCCTCTGTGCTGAGTAAATACTGAGGGTGAAGTCTGATGTTGGCTATTTATGTGAAGTGCAGGCATTCTTTTTTGCAGCAGATTCTGCTGCTAAATGAAGATCATTTCTGTTTAAATGTGTATTTTAACAAGAGAAAATCACCAGATACACTTGACAGAACTTACTGCTTCCTTCACTGAGGTCATGTAGTAAAGTTGTTGTGGTATTTTGGCTCCAGTAGGCATCATTGGTGTTTGTAGAAAGTAGGTGATGGTAAAGTAGGATGCTCGGCAAGCCAGAAAGAAACAGGCATGAAGAAAGGTGAATAGACGTGGAACGAATAAGAAATAGTGAACCAGAACATTGAGGTAAAAGAGAATGCAAAGGCACCCAGAGATTGAGGGACAAACATTGAAGACAGAGCAAACTATAAAAGAACATGTTAGCAGAGGCTCTCTCCATTTTCTTGTCTTTATTGTACTGATTTTATATATCTTTGCTTTGTTTTGTAATGGTTTCCCCTCATTTCTTGATGCTGCAGCATTCATGCCACGTTCTGTTAGTCAATGTTCTGCAAATAAGGAAATGAAGAAACATTAGGCAATTAGCCTGAACGTAGAATAGAGTGGGATCTAGCCCTTTATAGCTGACTTTATCACTGATTTTATAACTCAAGTAAATGGAAAGTATTCTTGTCCAATTAAGTCAGAGTGCACCGTATGCACTGGTGCAATACAACTAAAATTGAAATTAGAGATAAATCTGGGTTGAAAAAATTAACATTCCCAACTCTTTTAATGTATATAAATTTACTTAACTGTATACCTAGTTCTGTGCACCTTTTTAATATAATTGCAACTTCTCAGCTTTGAGTTAGATGTTTATTATGGTACCTGAGATGAAATCCTCACTTTGTATCATTTTTTTGACTAAGCAAGCCACCAATCTATGACTGGTGACATTGATGGAACAGGCATTTCCAAGTGTTGATATGTCAACATTCAATTTTGCCCAGCAATAGATGAGTTGCTTATTGCAATATTTTCAATAGGTCAGTCAGGACAGTTCAGGGTCAGTGAAAAGGAATTCAAAGGTTACAGTTGGTGGGTGATTGTGAAGAACGCAGACTTCATGATAGGCAGTTTGTCCTGTTTATTTGAGGTTAAGGGCAACTGGTTTAACTTTCCAATTCTGTACATGATTTAGTAAGAAAGGCAACTAAACTGATTGGAGCAGTTGTTAATGTGAATGAAAAGGTTAACCAACCTGATAAAAGAATTGGACAATTAGAGAGTAAACCAAATGTTTGGAGGAAATTGTGAAAGATATGGAAGTGAAAGCTCAATTTTTGAAGCATCAGTGGAAAGACAATGAATGTGCGCAAGCAGTGACACATTACTTGGATAAACTGGAGAGTGGCTTGAGTAAAGAAGGCAAAATGTTCTCAGTGCAGATTTATTCATGATCTGAAATCATGAAATCTTAAGTGAATGAAGAAAGTGAGTTTGAAGCTGGTCAGAAAAATCATTTTCCATAGTGAACTTAAAACACTCACTGAAACCACTACCTTATCAACAGGGGAGAAAAATAAGAAAAATTGACATGTTCCTCTGTCTTCAAGTTGAGCAACCTATGGTAAAGTATCATGCGGTGTGGTGAATATTAATCCACATATGAAGGGGGATAGACCCAGCAGATGAGTGATGCTGAAGAGCAGATAGCGATGGAATGAGTAAGCCAATGTTGGTATTGTTGGTGAGTAAGGATGGGGTAAGGTTTGATTAGGAGAAGCTGTCCTCAGTAATTTGTTGCTGTACTGCTGTGACTGTACTGTCCAGACTTGGTCTTTCCCATTATCCTCTTCAGCAACCTTTTCTTTATCTTGTTCCTGTGATACTTGTTTCTGTGGTGTTTGCATTGCTTGGTCCTTTAAAATGTCCTAATTGCCTAGCATGCAGCAGGCCACCATACATCTAAAGACCAACCAGGACTATAAAGCAGGACTTTGCTGAGTTAATTCAGGCAATAGAATATTTATAGGAAACCTTTAGTTTGCTAAGTTACTCCCTAAGGTTGAGTTTGATTCTCATGTCTGTGTAGCTTTTGTGCCAGGGACGGGAGGTAGGTTAAACTCAGGTCTGTTGTGCAGGATTTTAAAATAATCATTTTTGTGAAATAGTTATTTGTTTAAATGTATTGCTTCACAGGTATTTATTGTATCTTCAAATTAAAAGGGACATATTTCATGGAAGGCTTCTTTGCTCTTTGTCAGATGCAGCTTCTCTGGGTGCATATACTTTACAAGGTAAGTCAGCAAACATAATATGATCCAGTTACACATAATATTAGAATTAATGTAGGTAACAATCTCAAAGTGGTTTTTTAACCCCTTCTGATTAGATTGATCAAATACTCTAAAGTGCTATTGATCCTTTTTTTTATTGTAACCATAGTTTGCATTGTATACACCTACTATTTATTTGTTGAATATTATAGTAGTTGAAAATGAAAGAAGTATATGAATTGATGTTGGCTGTTGCTTGGTACCACTCCTGCAAGGACGTAAGTGCAAATAATCAAATTATCTCCAAAACTAAGAACAATGACAATGTAAAGACTTCCATTGCATAAATATTATGCTACAGTACATTAAAATGATATAATGGTTACAAGACAGAACGAAACCACTTTGGTACATTGAATTCTTACTAAATCTCTGCAAGGACAATTTAGCTAGTCCCAGTGCCCTGCTCTTTCTCCATAGTCCTGAATTCATCTCCCCCTTCCCCCCCCTCCCCCAAACATCAACAACCACCACTTACCTACCTTGCTTCTGATAATTATCCAATTCCATTTTGAAAGCTATAATTAAATCTGTCGACGCATTGCAATGGAGAATGTACTGGTTTCTGTTGACTGACAATTAGCAGCTAAGCTTGTTTAAAAATTGAAAATTGCAGATTGACTGATTCATCAAGGCATTGCCTTAAGGAATGAATAAAAGACTGGCTGTCACCTATTTTGTTGATGTTTAAACAGGCCCAATGTGTGCCCAGCACTAAAGTGATTCTGTATTTATATAACATTTGCTACATAATCTTGAGGTTTGTTTCTTTTCCTTCATGGGATATAGACCTCGCTAGCCAGACCAGCATTTAGTGCCTATCCCTAAATACCTAGAGTCAGAAGGCAGACGACACCAGGTTGTAGTCCAACAGGCTTACTTGAAATCACAAGCTTTCGGAGTGCTGAGATAACAAGCATGGGGCTGGATGAACACAGCAGGTCAAGCAGCATCATAGGAGCAGGAAAACTTGACGTTTCGGGCCTAAACCCTTCTTCAGAAATGGAGGAGGGGAAGAGGGTTCTGAAGTAAATAGGGAGAGAGGGGGAGGCGGATAGAGGATGGATAGAGGAGAGGATAGGTGGAGAGGAGGCAGACAAGTCGAAGAGGCGGGGATGGAGCCAGTAAAGGTGAGTGTAGGTAGGGGGTAGGGAGGAGATAGGTCAGTCCAGGGAGGACAGACAGGTCAAGGGGGTAGGATGATGTTAGTAGATAGGAGATGGGGGTGTGGCTTGGGGTGAGAGGAAAAACAGGTTAGGGAGGTGGAGATGAGCTGGGCTGGTTTTGGGATGCGGTTGGGGGAGGGGAGATTTTGAAGCTTGTGAAATCCACATTGATGCCATTGGGCTGCAGGGTTCCCAGACTGAATATGATTTGCTGTTCCTGCAGCCTTCGGGTGACATCACTGTGGCATTGCAGGAGGCCCAGGATGGACATGTCATCTGAGGAATGGGAGGGGGAGTTGAAATGGTTCGCGACTGGGAGGTGCAGTTGTTTGTTGCGAACTGAGCGCAGGTGTTCTGCAAAGCGGTCCCCAAGCCTCCGCTTGGTTTCCCCGATGTAGAGGAAGCCACAACGGGTACAGCGGATGCAGTATACCACATTGGCAGATGTGCAGGTGAACCTCTGCCTGATGTGGAATGTCTTCTTGGGGCCTGGGATTGGGGTGAGGGAGGAGGTGTGGGGGCAGGTGTAGCACTTCCTGCGGTTACAAGGAAAAGTGCCGGGTGTGGTGGGGCTGGAGGGGAGTGTGGCGCGGACAAGGGAGTCGCGGAGGGAGTGGTCCCTCCGGAAGGCAGATAAGGGTGGGGAGGGAAAGATGTCTTTGGTGGTGGGGTCTGACTGTAGATGGCGGAAGTGTCGGAGGATGATGCGTTGGATCCGGAGGTTGGTGGGGTGGTATGTGAGGACGAGGGGGATTCTTTTTTGATTATTGTTGCGGGGACGGGGCGTGAGGGATGTGTTCCGGGAAATGCGGGAGACACGGTCGAGGGCGTTCTCGACCACTGTGGGGGGGATGTTGCGGTCCTTGAAGAATGAGGGCATTTGAGATGTGCGGGATTGGAATGTCTCATCCTGGGAGCAGATGCGGCGGAGGCGAAGGAATTGGGAATAGGGGATGGCATTTTTGCAGGAGGGTGGGTGGGAGGAGGTGTATTCCAGGTAGCTGTGGGAGTCAGTGGGCTTGAAATGGACATCTGTCTCTAGGTGGTTGCCCGAGATGGAGACAGAGAGGTCCAGGAAGGAGAGAGAAGTGTTGGAGATGGTCAAGGTGAACTTCAGGTTGGGGTGGAAGGTGTTGGTGAATTGGATGAACTGTTCGAGCTCCTCGTGGGAGCACAAGGCGGCGCCGATGCAGTCATCAATGTAACGGAGGAAGAGGTGGGGTTTAGGGCCAGTGTAGGTACGGAAGAGGGATTGTTCCACATAACCTACAAAGAGGCAGGCATAGCTTGGGCCCATGCGGGTACCCATGGCCACCCCCTTTGTCTGTAGGAAGTGGGAGGAATTGAAAGAGAAGTTGTTGAGGGTGAGGACGAGTTCGGCTAAGCGGATGAGGGTGTCGGTGGGGGGGGATTGGTCGGTTCTGCGGGACAGGAAGAAGCGGAGGGCCTTTAGGCCATCAGCATGGGGAATACAGGTATATAGGGACTGGACGTCCATAGTAAAAATGAGGTGTTGGGGACCTGGGAATTGGAAGTTCTGGAGGAGGTGGAGGGCGTGGGTGGTGTCACGGACGTAGGTAGGGAGTTCCTGGATTCGGAGTGCTGTTCTTTTGTCAGCACTTCACTTGACGAAGGAGCAGTGCTCCAAATGCTTGTGATTTCAAATAAACCTGTTGGATATAACCTGGTGTCATGTGACTTCTGACTTTGTCCGCCCCAGTCCAACATTGGCACCTCCACATCAAAATTACCTAGAGGGCAGAGGAGTTATGCTGAGAAACGATTTAGGATTGCTGGTCAGACTTTGCAGTATGACACATCTATGTCTACTGCAAACTAAATATATGAGTTGATAGGGCCCCGTTCTTTCCCACAGAAAGAACGCGTATGTAACCAAGTAGCTTTTCTGTGTGAAACAGCAATGCAACTTCATTGGGTTAAGACTTCTGCCGAGCCACTTAGAGAGTGTGAGCAACATTTTCACTTCCTTCTCATGGGAACCTGCAGTGAGTGATAAAGTTGCTGGCAGTTTTTTTCCTGCTGACATGCAATTTATTGAGGCATTGGCCATGAGGGCAGGTACAAGAAATAACTAAATTTTGTGGATTCAGGAGTTGAATCAGTCAGGTCACAATTAATTAATTTATGATTGGAGCATTTAGAATTTTAATTTCAACTATTTTGCAGAAAATACTTCCATTTGTGAGTGAGTTCAGAATAGTAGTGTGTGTAGTATGGGATGTAAGAGTCAGGAATAGATCCAAGGAAGAAACATTTCTATGCATGGAAATTTGAGTGTGGAATGCATTGCTGAATGGAGTGTCCACAACACAGCTCATTTGGCTTGATAAGTTATATGATGGAAATGGGACTCGAGTGGGAGGGTGGCAGAGTGGAAAGAGGGAAATGGAGTTGTAAGAGGCTGTTTAAATTAGTAAAAGAAAAGAGCAGATTGTAGCTGTTTTTTTTTGTTCTGTCTGCAAAGGCCACTTCCAATCATCCCAACAGAAGTGACATCGGGCATAAAGTTGCAATGAGGAAATGTGACAATGTATTATTATAATAAGAGGCAGTTGATAGGCACATGTTGTACAATGTCTTGGGCTGAATCTTCAACTGAACCTGTGCACTATTGGTGCTCCAACCCATGTGATGTCACATGCCATTTTTGTCTTATTATACAAGGATCCGGTTTGCTGTGCTATTTGTGAATTGACTTAGAGTGCATGAAGAGTGTGGGTCAGGTAGAGGGCCTGCCTTGGTTCTCAAACACAGTGCTCCGTCTACAATCGTTGTTTAAGGTTCCCTAAACCTCACTCCTCCACTTCCTCAATGCTCGCACACCAAATGTCAGTCCATGACCCTCAGGTTTTTCATGCCTTCTTATGCCACCTCTATGCTTTTTATCTTTCCATGCTGCCTCAAAACACTTTTGCTACCCCTATCACCTCGGTGTCCCCTTTGCATTCTCCATAGTCACTTAGGCATTGTTCTCAGATTCCACGTGTTGTCTCCTCTCTCCCCGAGATCAACTCCAATGAACACAATGATTACAGCCTCTTCTGTTAATGCAGTCTACTTTTTTTATTTATCACTCGGTCAGTTTAACACTACAGCATAAAATTTATATCAGGTTACAAACAAGGCTGCCGCAGATTCACTATTGAGACCTAGGTACTACCTGCACGGGTGGGGAAGTGCTAGCCAGACTTCAGTCACTCAGCTATGTCTGTCCTTCTTCTCTGAACTCTGAGCTCAGGGTCCTGCTTCTGTAATGGTTGCTCCTAGGTTATGCTGCTGATGTATTCCAAACACTTATTTTTATATGTTTTCCCTTGAAAGCTCCAGAAAGTTTGACTCTCTTCCAGGACTCTTATAACTCTAAGATCATCCATCTAAGGGTCTGAAAGGCAAGATACATCTATTTCATTGTCCTTCTTTAATTTAGTAGCCTTGATAACCATAATGGTCAAGCAGCCTTTTAGCAGCCCTTACCATGAGAATCCTGTTGAATGTGCATTGTTTGGTTCTGCCTTGCACAATGGGCTCTTGTTTCTCCGAAGTTGGCTATTTTTTTCTCATCATCTTTTCAGATATTTAGCTGTTAACCATTTTTGTGGTAGTGTAGGAATTAAGATGCAACCATTCAGCTCCACGTGCAATAACACAGAAACCAGAAGCAGAATTGGCTATTCAGCCCTTTGAGCCTACTCCACAATTCAATATGACCATGGCTCATCCTGTATTTCAATGCCATATTCCTGCTTTGTCCCCACACCACTTAAAATCTAAAAGAAAAATGTCTACTTCTTGACTTGGCCTCCACAACATTCTGTGATAGAGAATTCCAATAAATAGAAGTCCCAGTCATATTAAACAAAAATAAAAAAAGTGGAATTTAGTCTCTTGAAAGTACAGCCAGGTTACGTGACTTTCGGATTGTTCTATCAGGAACACCTTCTCCATCAAATTCTTCTGTCAGAAATATTAATAGATGTGCTGTAGGTACCTTAGATTTAAATAGTGCTTTCTCTAAAACTGAGAGAAGACTGTGAGAGCTAGTGATTCTCTCTTCAGAGTCGAGAGTTGTTAACTCTTGCAGAAGGTAGTTCACTCTCCAGTCTTTGCCCAACTGCCCAGTCTTTTATACCCTTGATGACATATCAATATTCTTTACAATAGGATTGGTCCTATGTTGGCAAAACTATCAGACTTAAATTTAATTGGTTTTTGGTATCTGGGTACCTAGTTCAAATTAATTAGCTAAATTTAAAACTTGTTTTGATAACAATACAAAACTGCTGCATGGCATGCTGACTGTACAGCCTTTCGATACAAATTTAGGAGCTCTGTGCACCTGCAAATGCACAAGCTGCAGCAGATGGTTATCCTTTTTGAATCTCTAAGCATGGAAAAAGCACATCATCTTTTAAAGGGACCATGGACTGTTTTCTCCCCTTCGCATTTTACAAACACCAATATTTTACAAACATCAAATTCTAACATCCTCACAGTCCGCAAATACTCTACCCAACTTCGCAACAGAGGATAGTCCTGCCATTCCTGATGTCAGCTTTGTGAACCTCCACTGTACTTAGTTTATGGCAAGTGTATCCTTTCCACAAGTAGGGAGACTAAAACTGTAGGTAGTACTTAAGGTGTTGTCTCACAAAGGTCCTGTAAAACTGTAGTAAGACACCCCTCCTTCTGAACTCAAATCCTCTTGTTATGAGGGACATTATACTATTTGCCTTACTAATTACTTGCTGTATATGCCTGTCTACTTTCATTGATTTGCTACTGTTTTTTTTCTGGCAGTCCTTGGGGAAGAAAATAAATCTATCATCTTTGGTGATGAGGTGCCTTCTTGAACCACTGCAGTCCATTTTCTGTAGGTAGTCTCACAATGCCATTTGGGAAAGAGATCTCAGATTATCACCCAGCAAGATGAGGGGGTAGCAATATATTTCCAGTCTGGATGGTGAGTGGCTTGGTTAGGAAATTGAAGGTGGTAGTGTTCCCATGGTGTCTGCTGCTCTTGTTCTTCCAGATGATAGTGGTTGTGGATTTGGAAGGTGCTGGTTATAATAAGTTTCCCTTTCTGTGTTCACTTTTGTAAATCCCATAATTTTCGTTTGGACAACATTAAGGAAGTGTCCAGTGTTCCAAGCCTCTGATATTAATATTTTGATGGCCTGTCCACTTGCTGTTCTTACAACCTCAATAATTGTCAGTGTTTCAAAAAAGATATTTGTGGATGGGTGTTTTTGTGCCGTTGTTTATAGATAGCTTATGAGTTATGCACATCAAACACATTGAGTAAATGGCCGTGGAATCGCCTAGTACAACTGGGACGAAATTCCAGAGAGTTAGAATGGGCCATCTAACCAGCCCGCCTCAACATTCTTCAGTCTTGTGGCTACCAGCATCCGCTTCTGGAGTTAGCCAGCTTGGCTGTACCTGCCTCTGGAATACCTCACCCCCACCCCTTGGAGCAGAAGTTGGTTTCAATTGATACTGAGGTGAATTTGGTGGGTTGGCAAATGTTCTGATATGAACAGCATGCCTTGGTAGCTAAAACTTGGCCCTAGACATTTCCAGTCTGCAAAAGTGCAGTTTTGTCAAAATTGGATTTCCATCAAACAGAAATGAATGGCTATTCGCACACAAAGGGACACCGCTATATCCAGATGAAAATTTGGCCCCATGATTCTAAACATTTGCAGCAGTTCTGTCAATCACATGCCACGTATCTCTGGCCACTTTTGAATGGAAGCCCAATTAATGTAGACTGGGGTACTTAGAGTATCGTGCAGGGTCGGGGTATGGAGGGGAGGTGTGATTTCCTGCAACTAAAGTGTGCTGCAAAGGATGCATTGAAAGAGGATTGAAACCTGCAATCAGATGGTCTGTACACAAGGGAGGGTAATTTTGACTTTGAGCAATAATGTGTTGTGAGCATTACACATGTCACTACATTTTCATTCTCATTAATCTCAATAATGAAAATATAAGTTATGTATTTCTTTGGGATCTTTTTGAGTGACTCCTTTAAGGGGGCATTTGGAATGGACAAAAAATTGAAAGAAAACATGTGGTAAGTTAGATGATACTGATTACATTTTGAAATTAATGGATAAACAAGCAACAGTGGGTAGAGAATAATGGTAAGGCTGTGTTATTTATGATCAGACCAGTGATGACCATTGTCTGATAGAGCTTGCAGTTTTAATGGAAACTGTCCTTGCTACTGCATTTTTAGAAATCTTCAAGCAGAAAGAATATTGGTTTAGTTTATAATTTCGTATTGTTGGTGGGCAAGCATTTCTCCATAGATCTGTTTTAATAGATGATCATGCAAACTTGATGTAAAAGATCATTTGTTTTCAAATGCACAATGAAAATATTGCAGTAATTAGCAGAGCACTTATGTGTATGTGATGTGCTATGAGGTTTATTGCTGGAAAGTCAATGGAGTTTGCAATGGAACGAACAAAATAGTAGTTTTAACAGTGCACTGAAATTCATTTATGAAAAACATGTAGAACAACTGTTATAAAATGCATATCTCTTTAGAAATGTTCAACAATTACAATTCAATTGACATATCTTTCTCTTGGCAGCTGAGTTGGGTGATTATGAACCAGATTTACATCCAGAGGGATATGTTAGTGAAATTAAATTGTTTCCCAAGCAAACCCAAAAACTGGAAAGAAAAATGGAGCAGATTCACAAAAATGATCTAAGGTATTTTATGATGCTTTGGGTCTTTAGTAGCCTTCTCCTTCGTAACTAAGTTTCTGTATTTTGGATTGTTCTCATTTTTATAATGATAATAAAAATAATTTTCAAAAATTCTAACTTTTTACTGTGCATTTTAAGTAGTACCTTTTTATTGATGTGATATAGTTTGGCAGTGATACTGCCAGATGGTTCTTTGCAAGTTTCCTTGTGCTTGAATCTGCCCTGTGCTGGAAGAATTTTCTTCATACCTGCATGAAGTAGCAGAAAATTGCAACATTAGATTTATTTTTGACTTACTATTTCAGGAAGTATCTTCATCAATAAAAACTGAGTAGCTATCATTACCACACGTGCACAATAGTTATGATGTTTTACTCACTCCTTGGAAGGAAATTTTTTTTCACAAAATCTATGCTAATCTGTTGTTGTAACCAGACCCTGGGCAAAGTTCGCCAGGTTATAACAGGTCCAGATTGGATAACCCAAATTATTACAAAAACGGAAGTTGCTGGAAAAGCTCAGCGGGTCTGGCAGCATCTATGAAGATAAAGTCAGAGTTAACATTTCAGGTCTGGTGACCCTTCCTCAGAAGGGTCTCCGGACTTGGAATGTTAACTCTGTTGTCTTCACAGATGCTGCCAGACCTGTTGAGCTTTTCCGGAAACTTCTGTTTTTATTCCTGATTTATAGTATCTGCAGTTCTTTCGTTTTTTGTTAAATCCAAATTGTTAAGCCTCCAGGCGAACAGGGATGAACTGGCCCCTCTTAAGCCCTTGGTTGATTTCAGTGAAGTCAGTTTAAAAAGGATCCCTCCCCTGTGGGTGCCTTTCTCCCAGACCAAATGAATCTATGTTTTAAAAGGAACCAATTTAACCAGGCTTTCTTGAATTAAAAAGGAGTGCATTTATTAGTTATTAAACATGAAAACAAGGGTGGCATGATGGCTCAGTGGCTAGTACTGTTGCCTGACAGTGCCCAGAACCCAGGTTCAATTCTAGCCTTGGGTGACTGTCTGTGTGGAGTTTGCACATTTTCCCCATGTCTGGGTGCTCCGGTTTCCTCCCACAGTCCAAAGATGTGCAGGTGAGGTGGATTGGCCATGCTAAATTTCCCGTAGTATTCAGGGATGTGTAGATTAGGTGGGTTATAGGGGGGTGGATCTGGGTGGGATGCTCTGAGGGTCGGTGTGGACTTGTTGGGCTGAGGGGCCTGTTTCCACACTGTCAGGATCCTGTGATGATGATGATAAATATTAACATAGCACACAGATCAGGAATAAGAACTGACTCCAAAGAAAGATAAAAGTTAGAAGATATATTGATTAGGTTCATTGAAAAATGGTTAATAGAATGTTAATAGTTGAAGAGTTGTTTTTGGGATTCTTGGCTTTTTCAAATTAGTTGAAATCATTTTGTCCTGTTTCCTTTTGGCAGTGGTTGGTTGGCTGCAGTCAGAGCGAGGCAGTCCTTCTGTTGTCACATTTCTTTTTGACCGGTTAGCTAACCAGCCGTCTTCGAGTGTTCAGTGTCAGGGACTCCTTTTCCCTACAATGCATGAGTGACTAATGGGTGGATTGTTGAATTAGACCTTCACAGCACATGAACACAGGCCAGCACTTGGGTGTTTCAGTTCACTTCTTCCACTAGCACCCTCTTTCTGTTAGTGCAGACAAATGAGGGTTACAGCAGATTATAATGTGTTTCTTTCATATATTTCTCGAAGGGCAAAATGCAAAAAATATCTGCAGGAAATGGCTTTCTGCTGCAAAGGGGAAACAGTCATCTCTTCCTGTTTATAGTTGCCCTGATACTCTGCAGCTTTGATATTCCATAAGTGCCGCACAGGACTTTGTGAGACAGTGTTTGAATTTGCATTTGCAGTCGTTTTTTGTCTGAAACTTTTTAAAAAACACATTTTGGAATTGAAATCTATAGGTGTCCATAGTACTTTAGGGTTCTGATCTATGGTCATTACACTCTTATGTTATGTGTCAGCATTATAGATATGGTTATCTACTTCAGAAAAATTAGTATAATTAAGAGAGATAAACTATTGAGATTTGCTTTGCAATTGGTGGCAAAGGTGCACCCAGCTGTACCAATCAAAGATTAACAGCGGAAGAGTAGATGGATTCCCAAAAGGTATGAACCACAAAAGAAGACCACTTAAAGACAGATTTCAACACAGTCATCAATTAGAATTCATGCTGTTTAGGCGGAACCCTACATAACCAATAGATCGCTGTGAACAGATGCAGATAAAAAGAGCATGTTTATGTGATGTTTCAGATCCAGAGCTCGCAAGAAGAATTGTTGAATTGATGATCACATCCATCCACCACCCATTCAGGCTGCGTCTATTGTTCAAACTTTAGCAAAAAAAAACACCAAGACTTCACAAGCTGTTTACTTTATTGTCTTTGGAGCGGACTGCTTGGTGCCTCTGTATCAAACTTTCTTCATTTTAAAAAAAGAAAAAACTACATCTCTCAAAGCCATAGTATCGTCACAAGTCTTTAGGGGATACCTCCTCTCAGCTTACAAAGATGGATGAGGAACTGAAAGAAAAAGAAAAGAATCAGGAAAAACTAAAACTCCACATCAAAAGAATATATGCCAGGTTACAGGGAGATCTGGAGCAATGTGCACATCAAAGAGATCAGATTTAGCAGGACCAGCTATAGAAACATTGGGCAGAATCTTTCCAGTTCTTTGGCATCTAACATGTACCAGCCTCACAACATCATCATGGTACATCTTTGACTCACTTATGGTATGGTCCTGTTCTTCAGTGTTATAGTTTGGAGCACACCAGTACCTTTCATTGTAATGTTGCTGCAAGGATGCTTTGCAAACAGGGACGTGCACCCCTCTCATGGTCTCGGCCAAGGTGCATCTCTGGGGTTATTTGCCTGTTCTCTTAACGCTTACTCACTTTGTACCAACTTCAGGGTGTCACTGTGTTACCTTCTCATGCCCCCTTAGCCACACCTTAAAGGCTTATAGTGCTGCTACCTTGACTTGCCTTTTAGTGCAGACACAAAACCAGACAGCTTGTCATGGTTTTCCACAGTCATTAGCCAGGGGAGTGGACATGTTGCTGTATGTACTGTCAATCTCACACCTACAGCATGCGCCAGCAGCAAGCACACGACATGTGCTTGAACCAAATGGCTATATTCCAAAATCGACGGGTTTGTCAAGTCCTCAGTCCAATCAAGGGTGGCATACATCAGTGAGTTAGTTCCCATATAATCAGCCAAGGGCTTGGGCATGGTCAGTCATCTGCTTAGGGCAATTGGGGTCCAGTTGTCCATCTAACTACAGTCTTGGGAGTGGGCTATGGTCAATCCTGCAAGCAGTCAGATGATGTGTGGTTCATCAGTCAGGGAGCTGCGCAGAGTCCATCAGTTGAGACTGTCATTGGTTGGGGGTGTGGAGGGGTGTTAATCCTGGGGTCTGAGTGGAATAAAAGTCAGGAGGGTTTACCAGGGGATGCAAAGATAGTATGGAAGTGGGGGAACTCAATTCCAGGAATTAGAGATAGCAATCTGGGGTGTAGATGCGATAGGGATGGTGGAAGGGAATATTCATCATATTAGAAGGGGAGATGACAGAGCATTGGTGATCACCTTCACTGTGGCCTCAGTGAAAGGTGCCTCATCATGATGGGAGACAGGATTCAGGGGTAAGATGAAGGTTGTGTTCATAATTCCAGGTGGTGATTGGCAACAAATAGGGGACCAGTACTGTCCAGGAAGTTCCAGTAGAAAGGGGCATGGAGGTTTGAAGAGGTGGGTGGGATCTTTGCTTACCAAGCTGACCTTGCAAACCTTCATACAAAGTGCAACCTGCATGGTTTTCCATGATTATTCTTTCACCACCTAAATGGAGATTTTGGATGGAAAATGGCTGCAAACATACCTGGAGTATGGAGATTTGGTGTTCATTTTCTGTCCCACACATCAGCTTCACCTCTGATGGATGGAAGGCCCTTCGAGGTACAATACCATCAATCATGCACTTGCAGAATACAGATTGTAATCATGTCACTGGTGTATGCAGTGTACAGCTGTGTAGGGTTGGAAATGCTGGTTAGAAGCAACCTTAGCCATGTCATTGATCATTTCAGATTAAAGGTATCCATCTCTAGGAAGCATAAGTAATCACTGGTGACCTTAAAAATAGAACCCGAAAGGCAAAAAAGTGCAAAGTTAATGCTAAACTACAAGCTGCAGGGCATGGAACTGATTTCCTTTCATCTTGAACTGTGAATATAATGGAACATGCTCCTACATATAATGATGGCTTTCAGAGATGATGTAGGACTTGAAGGACAAGGTATCAGAATTCCTGCAGAATTTACAATCACCTGTCTCTTTGTGACACAACAGCTGATACGTTCATAAGGATACAGTGCAATGTCAAAGTACCATGTAAAGACATTCTATGTCCCACTATTTGGAACAGTATCGTAAATTGCCATTTATAAGTGATGTGAATGCTGACTGCTCACGTTACTATGGACCTGTTCTGTTTCTTCTGTTCCTTACAAAGGTTCATTGCAAATATGACTGATGGATCCAGCCACAGCATGAGATACCATCACTGTTGCTGCAATGCAACAAAAGTGCAGAAAAATGGAGGAGCAGCAGATCCACTGGCAAGCAGAGGATTAGCAGCAACCTCCACAAGAAGAGGACAATGCTGAAGTTTCCTTTTTGGTTGTGATGGAGATACATGATGTCCAGAGACTTTAGCTCTTCATAATATTTCCTCCAGATGAGTGAATTGCAGTGTTTGTGCTGACTGCAGATGTCCTGGGACAGCCACAGAAATATGAGAGATTCTGGAGTGGGTCCTGCAACATGAAGTACATGGCAGTCCTTTCCTGCTGGCAATTGAGATGATAGTTGCACTGAACTCTTATGCAACTGGCACCTTCCAAGAGACCAATAAAGATTTGTGTAGAATTTTTCAATTTCCACCCATAAATGTATCCAGGCTAATACTGATGCCATTTGTGCCAGGTCACACCATGATGAGGTCAGTGCTGCTGCCTGGGCAACAGTCTTTGTTAACAGAGCTGGCTTCCCCCAGGTGCAGGGCATAGTAGACTGCATACACATTGTATTGAGAGGGCCATATCATCACACAGCTGAGTTCATCAGTAGAAAAGGGCTGCATTCCATCAATGTGTAACTCCTCTGTGATCATCAGTTCCATATTTTGGAAGTATACACCAGGTATCCTGAGAGCTGCCGTGATATCTGTATTCTTGATAACTCTCATGTTTCTCCTGCATTTGAAGGCCAGGTGCCCTGCAATGATAGCTACTGGGAGATAAGGGCTACTCTTTGCAAAGAGTGATGACCCTATTATAAAACCCCTTGATTGAGGCTGAGCATCAATACAGTGCTGCCCATTCTTCAACCACAGTCACAGTTTAACAGACTTTAGAGCTTGGTTTGGTCTCGTAAATGCCTTACAATATGGGGGGAGGCGATGATCTAGTGATATTATCACTAGACTGCTAATCTACAGACTCAGGTAATGTTCTGGGGACCTGCGTTCAAATCCTGCCATGGCAGATGGTGGTGTTTGAATTCTTAAAAAAACAACCTGGAATTAAGAGTCTAATGATTACCATGAAACCATTGTTGATTGTAAGAAAAACTCACTGGTTCAATATGCCCTTTAGGGAAAGAAACTGCCAACCTTACCTGGTCTGGACTACATGTGACTCCAGATCCACAGCAATGTGGTTGACTCTTAACTGGCAACTGGGATGGGCAATAAATGCTGACCTAGCCAGCAATGCCCTCATCCCATGAATGAATGAAAAAAACGTGATGCATTACCCTAGCATGCTATGGTCGACACAAATGGAACAGTAGAAGATGGTTTACTGATGGGATAGTGATGAGCTGCAAGAGTGGGAGCAGTCTCCTGAGGAGGAGGTGAGGACATTCAGCAGCAGGAACATAATCTTAGCTCATAAGATTAGATGAAATAGCAACAGGAGTAGGCTATTCAGCCTCTCAAACCTGCTGTTCCATTCTATAGGCTCATGGCTGATCCGAAGACATTCCTCATTGTCCTCTTTGCTGCCATTTCCCCCTACCCTTGACTTCCTTCACTGATCAAGAATCTATCTATCTCAGCCTTAAATATATACGAACACTCTATACCCTACAGCTCTCTGTGGCAAGGAGTTCCAGAGACTCTCAATCCTTTGAGAAAATAAATTTCTCCTCATCTCAGTCTCAAGTTGTCACATTATTCTGAGACTATGTCCTCTGGCCCTAGACTGTCCCGTGAAGAAACGTCCTCTGGCCCTAGACTCTCCTGTGAAGAAACGTCCTCTCAGCAATTACCCTATCAAGCCCCTGAAGAACCATATGTTTCAACGAGATCACCTCTTATTCTTCCAAACTGCAGTGAGTAGAGTCCCAACCTGTTTAGCCTTTGATCATAAGACAATCCTTCCATTCTAGAGATCATCCTAGTTAGCCAGCTTTGAACAGCCTCCAATGAAATGATACCTTTCTTTAAACAAGAGGACGAAAACTGCTCACAATGCTGTAAATGTGGACTCACCAGCACCTTGTAAAGTCTCAAAGAGACTGATTCTTATACTCAACCCCCTTGAAACAAGGGCCAACGTTCCATTAGCCTTCCTGATTACCAGCTGTACATGTGCGCTAGCTTTCTGTGTTTTGTACATAAGTACCCCTAAGTCTCGGTGTGTTGCAGCTTTCTGCAGTTTTTCTCCATTTAAATAATATGTTGTTCATTTGTTCTCCCTTCCAAAATGAACGATTTTGCATTTTCCCACTTTACACTCCATTTGCCAACTTTTTGCCCACTTACCTAACCTATCAATATCTGTCTGTAATAACAAGGTGTGGGGCTAGATGAACACAGCAGGCCAAGCAGCATCATAGGAGCAGGAAAGCTTTTAAAATAGACGTTTCGGGCCTAGACGCTTCATCAGAAATGGGGGAGACGAAGAGGGCTCTGAAATAAATAGGGAGAGAGGGGGAGGCGGATAGAAGATGGATAGAGGAGAGGGTAGGTGGAGAGGAGGCAGACAAGTCGAAGAGGCGGGGATGGAGCCAGTAAGGGTGAGTGTAGGTGGGGGGGTAAGGAGGAGATAGGTCAGTCCAGGGAGGACGGACAGGTCAAGGGGGCGGGATGATGTTAGTAGATAGGAGATGGGGGTGGGGCTTGAGGTGGGAGGAGGGGATAGGTGAGAGGAAGGACAGGTTAGGGAGGCGGAGATGAGCTGGGCTGGTTTTGGATGCGGTTGGGGGAGGGGAGATTTTGAAGCTTGTGAAATCCACATTGATACCATTGGGCTGCAGTGTTCCCAGGCTGAATATGATTTGCTGTTTCTGCAGCCTTCGGGTGGTATCACTGTGGCATTGCAGGAGGCCCAGGATGGACATGTCATCTGAGGAATGGGAGGGGGAGTTGAAATGGTTCGCGACTGGGAGGTGCAGTTGTTTGTTGCGAACTGAGTGCAGGTGTTCTGCAAAGCTGTCCCCAAGCCTGCGCTTGGTTTCCCCGATGTAGAGGAAGCCACAACGGGTACAGCGGATGCAGTATACCACATTGGCAGATGTGCAGGTGAACCTCTGCCTGATGTGGAAAGTCTTCTTGGGGCCTGTGATTGGGGTGAGGGAGGAGGTGTGGGGGCAGGTGTAGCACTTCCTGCGGTTGCAGGGAAAAGTGCCGGGTGTGGTGGGGCTGGAGGGGAGTGTGGAGTGGACAAGGGAGTCGCGGAGGGAGTGGTCTCTCCGGAAAGCAGATAATGGTGGGGAGGGAAAAATGTCTTTGGTGGTGGGTTCAGATTGCAGATGGCGGAAGTGTCGGAGGATGATGCGTTGGATCCAGATGTTGGTGGGGTGGTACGTGAGGACGAGGGGGATTCTTTTTTGGTTATTATTGCGGGGACGGGGTGTGAGGGATGAGTTGCGGGAATGCGGGAGACACGGTCGAGGGCGTTCTCGACCACTGTTGGGGGGAAGTTGCGGTCCTTGAAGAATGGGGACATGTGAGATGTATGAGAGTGGAATGTCTCATCCTGGGAGCAGATGCGGCAGAGGCGAAGGAATTGGGAATAGTGTAAACTGTTTGTGTCCCTGTCACAGCTTGCCTTTCCACCTACTGTTATGTTGTCTGCAAATTTGACTACGGTGCATTTGCTTCCGTCCTCCAAGTCATTAATTTAGAATACAACTATAATATAACATCAACATAAGTGTAAACAGCTGTGGTCCCAGTACTGACCTCTTACCTCCACTCTCTGTTCCCTGCTTATTAACCAATTCTCTGTCTATGCCAATATACTGCCGTCAACACTGTGAGCTGTTATCTTATGACTTAACTTTTGGTGAGGTATCTTGTCAAATGCTTTTTAGAAGTTCAAATGAAAACACATCTACTGGTTCCCCTTCTATCCACTCTGGTTGAGATATCCTCAAAACTCTGCTAAATTAATCTGACACAATTTCTGTTTCGTGAAGCCATGCTGACTCAGCTTGCTTAGATTATGATTTTACAAATGTTCTGCTATTACTTTCTTAAGAATTGATTCCAATATTTTCGCTTGATACAATGCAGTCGAGTCTGACGGGACTTAATTGACACCCAGTTCCAGTAGATAAGTGCCGGATGCAGTGACAGTCAGTTGACAGGAGAATTGTTGGTGCTCGAAAGGCAAACAGTCTGATCCTTTTCTGAGGCAAATGCAGCTTCTATTTGTTTTTAGTTAGGTTTTACTGTTGGTAAATAAACATTTGAATAAATACTTGAACATTTGAAGCCTTCCCTGTATGTGATGGTTCCACACTAAATGATAAGATGCTGGGCTACATTTGGCACTGGGGAAAGAGTAGCAGTGACTTAGAGAGGGATAGAACATAGGACAGCACAGTGTGGGAACAGGCCCTTTGTCCACCATATCTGTGCCCACCTTGATGCCATTCTAAACTAATCCCATCTGCCTTCACATGGTCCATATCCCTCTATTCCCTGCCAATTCATATATCTAACTCCCTCTTAAATGTTGCTATCATATCTGCTTTTATCTCATCCCTGGCAGCACATTCCAGGCACCTACCACCCTCTGTGTAAAAAAAAAACTTGCCTCGCACATCTCCTTTAAACTTACCCCCTCTCACTTTAAAATTATACCCAGTAGTATTTGACATTTCCACCCTGGAAAAAAGACTGACTATCCATCCTATACATGCTTCTCATTTTATACATTTATTATCAGGACACAAGGAGGGATGTGGCTAAGTATAGTTAACCTGTGTGGTTTGGTGCTTAAGCAACAATAGATGTAGAAATGTGCAATTGTATGTGCAAGGCAATGTTAGATGCGTCACGTCAGTGCCCTAAGAACTTGGTTTGTGGTTGCTCTCCCACTTGCGCAGTGAAGGACAATTATGGACTGTAAACAATTGACCGGGTGGATTGCGTGGCTGGACTTCAAACATGTCACGATCACTAGTGATCCTGGAATATCTTGGCAGTGGTGAGTGATTTTGCCTATGGTGAGTAGGAGAATCAATCTAGCATCAGGTGTGTGAGGTGTCATCGGGACATGGTAGCCTGTTAGTGTGGTGAAAACTTGAGCTAGGCCTTGTAGAAAGAAACCCTCCATGAACCTTGATGAAAATGACACAGCAGATTTCTGGTAAGTTTCAGCCCATTGGTTTGGGTACAATCAGGTGATGGTGCATAATGAACACAATAAAGAGCTCTAGATATCACCCTTGAGACTTTCAGAAACAAGAGCAAACAATAATGCTCTCATGAAAGAATTCTAACAGGACATAGATGAAAATGATCATTAAATTAGAAGTGGAAGAGGTCCAGGCTCTGAAGAAAGCTAGAGTAAAAATATGTTGAAAAGGCTAAATAGTTATTAAAGCAGATTTATTAAGAACACAGGAACTAGACCAAAAATGGCTAAAACTTTGATTTACTTAGAATACAGGGTGTCAAACCAGAAGCTTCAAAATGTAAGCTCTTATGGGTCAAAATAGAAAATGCCAAAATGATTTGAACCACTCCAAACAGGTCGAGGAACGAGATCAATCACTAGTTAATCTGCAACAAATCTTACCTGTAGTGCGTTAGTAAGTATAAACAAATTCTGGAACAGTAACTGCAGTCTGGGAAAGAAAGATTTGATGACACAAACTGGAATGACAGACATTATCACTGATGACTGGGCACCTCCAGACAAAATTACCATCACAAATCTGGATTTATCAGAAAGTTATCAATATGCTGCAGAGACTCAAAGGCTCACTTGTTATTATAAGTCATTAAAGTTTATTTTTGGAAGGGAGGAGAATTGTGTATGTATGCCTCGCCTTCAAGAATGTTCCCTTTTAAGGACTCCCTATGCTTTAAATATACAATGTTGCGACAAGGCCTAGCAGTTAGTCTACTTTGCATTTGCAAACTGCATACATAGCAATCAGAGATAGTAACTACTGCCAATGCTGGAGTCAGAGATAACACATTGTGGAGCTGGAGGAACGCAGCAGGCCAGACGGCATCAGAGGAGCAAGAAAGCTGACGTTTCGCGTCGAGACCCTCCAGAAAATTCTGAAGAAGGGTCCTGACCCGGAACGTCAGCTTTCCTGCTCCTCTAATGCTGCCTGGCCTGCTGTGTTCCTCCAGCTCCACACTGTGTTACATATAGCAGTCAGTTGATTTGCTGTAATCTCAGCTTTGTAACAGGTAATCTGTTATACTGTTTTAAATAAATAAACCCAGGGGGTTAATCAATCCTTGAAGAATGTTTGATCATGAGACCGTTATCACTAACATGGCAATAGGAGCTATGTAAATAAAAGTCTCTCTCGGAACAGTGACTACATATAAAAAATACTTCATCGGTTGTAAAGCACTTTGGGATTTCCTAAGGAAATATACTCTCAAAATGCCGGCTTTTTCTTTAAAATAAGACTGAGCTGTGGATGCTTGAAATCTGGAACTGCTGGAGAAACTCAGCAGGTCTGGCAGCATCTATGGAGACAAAACAGAGTTAATGTTTTGAGTGCAGTGACCTTTCTTCAGAACTCTGTTTTCTCTTTCACCGATGTCGCAAGATCTACTGAGTTTTTCCAGCAATTTCTGTTTTTGTTTTCAGCTTTTTCTTTGTTTGCTTCTTCCTCCAGATGAGATTTTAATTTTAATGACCCTTAGTTCTTTTGCACTTTATCCACATGAATAGTTTTTGACTTTACATTACTGCATTAATAATTAAGGATCAATTTAATTATCCTTTTAGGGGACAGACAGCAGCTGTTGCGGAACTAAATCTGCTGCAGAAAGCTCAAACATTAGAAACCTATGGTGTTGATCCCCATCCATGCAAGGTAACAAGAAACTGTTTATCTGCATTTGAATTACAGATTTCACTTTTGCTTTCTTTATAGTATCAGGCATATATAGTGAAAATATTATCAAAATAGGAGTAAAAGAAAAACCTGGACAAATGCTGGAAATCTGAAATTAAACAAAACATAGTAAATAGAAGGCACGTCAGTCAGCGTGTACAAGTCTAAGCTAGGCGAGCATGAACATTATAATCAGGGTCCACTGCTTTTCGTCATTTATATAAATGATTTGGATGTGAATATAGGAGGCATGGTTTGTAAGTTTGCAGATGACACCAAAATAGGTGGTGTAGTGGACAGTGAAGAAAATTACCTCTGAGTGTAATGGGACCTTGATCAGATGGGCCAATGGGCTGAGGAGTGGCAGATGGAGTTTAGATACATGTGAGGTATTGCATTTTGGTAAAGCAAATCAGGGCAGTACTTATACAGCTACTAGTAAGGCCCTGGAGAGTGTCGCTGAACAAAGAGACATTGGAGTCCACTTGCATAGTTCCTTGAAAGTGGAGTCAGGCAGTCAGGGTGATGAAGAAAGTGTTTGGCATGCTTGCCTTCATTAGTCAGAGCATTGAGTTTAGGAGTTGGGATGTTATTGTTGTGCATGTACAGGACATTGGTGAGGCCACTTTCAGAATACTGCATGCATAAGTGTGCAGAAAATATTTACAAGGCTATTTCTGGGATTGGAATGTTTAAGTTATAGGGGGAAGTTGAATAGGCTGGGGCATTTTTCCCTGAGCATCAGACCTGAGAGGTCACTTTATAGAGGTTTATGAAATCATGAATGGCCAAGGTCTTTTTTCCTAGGATGGGGGAAGCGCAATACTAGACGGCATAGGTTTAAGGTGAGAGGGAGATGATTTAGAAAGGACCTGAGGGGTAAATTTTTCATGCAGAGTGTAGTGTATGTATGGACCATACTGCCACAGGAAATAGTAGAGGCGGGTACAGTTACAACATTTAAAAGAGATCTGGATGGATATATGAATAGGAAGAATTTAGAGGGATATGAGCCAAATGCTGGCAAATGGGACTAGGTCAGACTGGGATGTCAGGTGGGTGAGGATGAGTTGGACCAAAGGGGCTGCTTTCATGCTGTTTGACTCTATGACTCTAACGTGATGTGTCTCACTTAAAATTTCAGTTTTCTGTCTTCTTCAAATAAAACTGAGCCATTATTGAATTCCAATATTTGCTTTAATTTGACTGTTTAAATTATGAATTATTAGACCTTTTATTTCACTAACTTCCTCTCTTAAAACAAGTATTGCTAGAAAGTTATCTCCGTGTAATTGTACAAATTAGTCTCTGCTAAGATCATTTCAGTCCTCATGAAATGATCTTTTATATTTTTAAAATGCTTTTGATATTGGCTTACTAAGTGACTGATTATAACTGCTGTAGTCACATTTTGCAGACACAAATAGAGTAGATAAGTCAAATTCTTCTCCTTATTAACAAAAATGCTGGAAATACTCAGAAGGTCTGGCAGGGTCTGTGGAGAGAGAAATAGTTAATGGGCAAAATCTACTGGGTCCTGAATGACATGTCCTGTGGCAAGGAACGTGGCAGAGTTGTGCAAGATGTCCGATGAGGTCTGCCTCAGCATTGGGAGCAGCTCACTGCATCTTTTTACTAAGATCTGGGGATCTAGTCAAGATTCACTGTAGGCAGCAGCGAGTTGCCTTTAACAGGGATTTTGTTTGTTAATAACTTTATTAATTGTACATCCCACTTCATTAATATGCAGCTTCTTATCCTACCACCCCATGCAAGTAAACTAGACACTGAGAATTCTTGACATGGGAGTCAGAATGGGTACTTGCCAACTTCAACGCATCCCTGATTATGAGGAGATACCATGTTACCAGGCGACAGAATAACCGTATACAATCCACAGGCACCAGCTGCACACATTTCTCGTCCAGGGATACTGGCATCCAATAATTGCCAACTCCCTAGGATCCCCATTGCACCTCTCCAATCCACTTGCAGGATGCTTAGGAAATTGAGACCCGCATTACATGGCGTACTGGCAGCTTGCATTGAAAGGCTTTGCACACAGGGACTGGGAGCCAGCTCATGGATTAGACCAGGCCACATCTCAGGACTGCATGCTTGCTGTCCTAGAGCTTGCTCATTTAGCACGTAATTGCATGCTCGCAGCATCCCTGCCTTGCCTTACTGTGTTTATTAGCAAAGTTGCACACCCAGGCAGCTTGTCATGCCAGTCAGTTGTTCTAAGTCAATGAAGCCTATGTCTTGCTGGATGGTAGTGTGCTGTGTCAGTCTCATCCCTACTGCATATGCCAGCAGCTAACGTGGCAAACACAGTGCATGTGCAGCAAGCAGGCAGCCATGTCATAGGGATTTGTCCTTATGGAAGTCCATGGAGGCACTTGCCTGTCGGAATTCCCAGCACAGAAAACTGAGGCATCCTCTGGTATCTGGCCAGAGGATTAGCCATGTTCATGCTTCCAGTTTGTGTGTTCTCTGTCAAGGGGTCTGTGCCTCTGCAGTTCGGAAAATGAGCTGTCACAGCCAATCTCGGGGGGAGGAAAGGGCAAGGGGCTAAAGTTGTCAGGGAGATATACACTTGAAGGGACCTGGCGATGTGTGAAGTCAGAGGAGTTCATGGGAAGGATACCAAGAAGGGGATCTGGATGTTTGAGACCCCACCAATACACGGAGGTGGAATCTGGAAAGTATTCCCAAAGTGCGCTTACTTTCACCTTCCATCATGCTGAAAATCAAAAGTATGCAATGGGAAAGAAAATGACTGCGACCATACCTGGGGTGAATGTGTAAGTGTCTCAATTTGCAAAGAGCAGATGCAAAACCCCCCAGTGTGAGGCCCTTTAGAGGGCAAGAAGTTTACACACGGATCCAAGCTCAGTACAGGACACAGACCTGTGGCTCCCTAATTCCTAATCATTCTAAAACATTGTCTCACTGTGTGTTGTACACCTCCCTGCCCCACATATTGCTAACCACTTCACTCAACAGCACCACTTTATCACAAAGAGGTCAGGGAAAGAAAAAGGGTTGTTTGATCAAGAGAGGCAATGTGCTAACAGAACCCATTGCTTTATATACTCTTTATTCATCTTGTTTCCACATGCTGCAGCATGCTCTCAATGTAGATATCAATCCATAGTACATACCGTGTGGACATGAAGTTACTCACCTTCCTGACCCAGTTACATCTGGGGCTAAACAGATGTGTTGCAAAATCATTAACATTTATATAAGCACTAGACTTACATACAGTGTAAGGTTACACATGCTGCCAAAATGCCTACAAAAGGATTTTTGCATTTCCTTTCTCACCAATTATAGTTGTGTTGTTCCAGATTAGGAGTCTGCTTGGCAGTGGAGTCCATTGGCATTGGAGGTTTACTTGAGTGACTGCAGAGGTATTTGTGTTTGGATTGGTCCAGACACGCTGAGAGATTCCTTGCCAGAAGCAAGCGGACCCTTTTTGGGTAGAATGTACAAGGGCCTGAGAGGTGCAAGCAGGGTAGAGGTGGAGGACCCAGCCACCTCTGGGGTGTCCTGTCCTGAGAGGAGAACGTCTGAAGGGCCAGCATGTGTTTGCTCCTCTGACAGGATGCCTTCTGGCATTGTTATGTCTCCTTATGAGGAAGGGGCACCTAGAATTTCATGTCAGGTTCCCTATACTCCTATTGCCAAACCTTTAGTCTTGATGGCCAGTGGCTGGGATGGTGGAGTGCAGGGCTGTGTGTATATCCAGCAGACCATGAGGATGCTGGACCAGGTTCTTTATGGCCACCAGTTGCTCATGGAGGAGGCTAGACGATTGCATGTCTAAGTCAAATGCAGACTGCACAGTAGTATCCTGCATATCTGACTGCTGCTTCTCTTCCTTCTTTTGCATTTGTACAAAGTCCCTGATTTCTGACACCACAGGATCCTCTACTGCCTGGGCTGGCCATGTGCCTGGCCTTTGGCAGCCTTTGAGTATCAGCGGCTTGACGCATTTCTTACTTCAGCCACCTGCGGAGTAGTTGCAGTGAGGTTCTCACCATTTTGTTCTAAATGTTCTAAACCTCACATTCCCATCGAGGTGTCAGTATCTGAGCTTGTTGGGTGTGCAGGAAGCACTCTTGCTGATGCTTCCTCTCATTCCTCTGAATTCTCTTCCTTGGATGTTAATTAGGTGCCTTCCGACAGAACAGACCATTTCTCCGTGTGGTCATCCTGCAAGACTCAAGGAAGAGAAGGCATCACAGCCAATAGTTAGAAGTAGTGTGCCAGGAATGACACTGACAGCAGGGTTTCTGTGAGAGTTGCAGTGCAATGAAAAGTGGTACTCATTCAATTGGCGGAACAGAGATGTCTTGGTATTACGGAGGAATGAGCCATTACCTTCACCTATGAGGACCGAGATTCTGTCCTCGTAGTGGGTGAGACTCCCCTCCACCCATGCTGGTGCTTAGCATCCTGTTATGGGCTGTTTTCTCCTGGAATGAGAGAACAGGAGTGTTAAAGTGAGGTTGATGTGGGTGCCATGACTGTTAATGCTGTTACAGGTAGTCGAAGGGTGGTGAGGTGTGCCAAAGTGATGAGTATGTAGTGCAGAGTCATTTCAGGGTCAGTGATGTGGGTAGTCTTTGGGGAGCAAGAGTGAGTGAGGGACGATGTTGTATGCAGTCCTGAGAGTGCAGGACATGAGTCTTGATGGAAGGTAAGTGCAGTAGCAGAGAGAGAATGAGCATGAGGTAGTTGACAGGAGAGTGTGGCACTTAACCTGGCACAGTGGAAAACTTTTTGCAGCACTGCAGGTTGTCCCTGTGGAACATGAATATGGCACTAACCTGAGTGCCAAAGTTGGAGCAAATTGCCAGGGTCTCCTGATGTTGCCTTTTCTGCCATTCCTCCAGGAAGGGAGCAGCCCTCCTCTGGACCACCTTGTCCATCAGGCTGTCTAGATCCCTATCTGAGAACGATGATGCAATTTTACCCTTTACAGACTTCTTTGGAAAGACTGTCCTTTGACAAGCAGGGCAATTTCAGAATGCCAGTGCTTGTCCAGTACATAGCAGGCATCTAAAGATAGGCAGGTTCCAGCGATGCCAGTCTTCTGGTGGATATCCGGTGAGTGGCAAAATTGTCCTTGGAGTGGAAGGGTGGGCCTAGAATCAGGTGAGAGGGTGTGGGTGGGATGGGCATTTAATGGGTCAAATTCAATAAGATGCGGCAAGAGATCTTGCTGGTTACATGGAGAGAAGAGAAACCTATTGAAACACATTGAAACTGACACTTGACCCAAAAAATTAAGATCCAGCCCGACAATTTCTGCATTTAGATGTATGGCAACTGACCCGAAACATTGAATCTGTCTTAACTCTCTCAGCAGGTGTTGTTGCACCTGATGAATATTTGTAGCAATTTTTGTTTTTGTTTTCTATTTCCAGCTTCTGTTGTATTTTGTTTCTATGATTTCTTTGGTTAGGTTGATGATGTATGCAAAATGAGCCTTTGAAATCATAGAATTCTCTGAAGTGATGGAGGCTTACTTTTGATTCTCCCTTATTAGTGAACATACTTTTTAATTGTTGTCCCATTCCAGCCGGAATTGTCAACCATGGGGCTGCTGTCTGTGCATGGCATTAACAAATGAGGGGATCTTCATGTCCAAATTGTTCAGGATAAAAGGAGAACAGGAGCTTGTGATAAGAGGGGAAAGATTGGTGAATAAAACTGCATTACTCCTGAGGACCTTTTGTCTAAATTACCACTTTTTACTTTTGATGACACTGTTTCAATGTTACTGCACCTGCCAAGTTGCCGCTTGTTATCTTCAAAGAGTTCCTAAAGATTGCTAACCCCACCATGAAAATCTCAGGTGGTCAGAAGGTGATCTCTTTTCCAGTTCCCTAATGCCTAGTTCCCAAATAAGTGTGGCATGGTGGCACAGTGGTTAGCACTGCTGCTTCACAGCAACAGGGACCTGGGTTTGATTCCACCCTTGGGGGACTGCCTCTGTGGATTTTGCACATTCTCCCTGAGTCTGTCTGGGTTTCCGCTGGGTGCTCTGGTTTCCTCCCACAGTCCAAAGATGTGCAGATTAGGTGGGTTGGCCATGCTAACTTGCCCCATAGCATCCGGGGATGATCAGGCTAGGTGAATTAGCCATGATAAATGTGGTGTTATGGAGATAGGGAGGGGGTGGCAGTGTCTGAGTGGGATTCTTTTTGGTGGGTCAGTGCAGACTTGCTGTAGGGATTCTCTGATTCTAAAGTGTCTGCAAACTGCCAGATTTAATGGAATAGCAAATTAACCTGCCCGTTGCTGTGCCCTCTGGAAAATCTTTGGAGTCAGGAATGGAAGTGGTGGGCAATGTCGCAGGTTGCAGCAGCTATTTTTCCCTTGCTGCATTGCTTCTGTTCTGTTCCATTCACTATTGGTTTATTAAGAAAATAAATTCAACTTGCCAGATGTTGTCCTATTATTGCATAGCTCCCAGACAAGACAGGCAGTGTAGGTTTAAGATAGTTAGATGGCATCGTAACATATGATGTTCTATAACAAAGATACTCACCTCACCTTCAGAAGTAATAGTTTTTTTTTGCAGTTACTGTATCGTTGCACCCTGACTATGTGTAAGTCTTAGATGTTATAGCAGTGTAATAGTTAATGTTGTCAATAGATGTAAAGATATCTGTCTCAACAGTCCTCATGGTATAGACTAGACATACAGAGAACACTCAGACTAAGTCATACTGGCAGTGGTGTTACCCAGAAACCTCATCGTCAGAGTACTGGGAAAAGACATTTGCTCTGTTCAAAAATTAAGCACCAAGGATTAGGTTAAATATAAATAAAGTTCATGTCACCAAATTTTGCTAAATATTAATTACAACATTTGATAGTACCGGCCTATTGAGATGTATAGAAATTTCTTTGACCATTAACTTAACTTCGTAATAGTTCAGATTATATCAAGATTGGTGAGCAGTAGTTGTAAATAATGTGACACATGAAAGGGAAGTGAATCATAACTGCACTCACTTGTCCTTTCAGATGCTACTACAGAAAATATTTTACGAGGAAAATCATTAACAATCATTGGATTTTAATGTCTTCAAATGATCTTCCATTTTAAGAAAGGCATTTACATTTTCAATTGATTTTAAAATATATTTTACACTGCTTCAAACGCTCAGGTTGTCAGACCATTTTGAGAGCACAGCATGAAGTTTCAACATTAGAGAAGCTCAGTAATTTTCATTATTTACGTAATGTTAGGCTGCTGGTAAAATAAGGAAGTGAATTGTTTATTGCAATGTTTCTGTTTATATTGACTGGTTTAACATTTAATGCTATCTTGTTCACTGTTTATCAAAATCTATTGATTTAGATCTACTCACCATTTACATTTGCAAGAAAATTGCCACCATTACAAATAACATTATCTTAATTTTATTGAGCTTCTAAGGCATTTTGCATGTATCCAAAAAGCATTTTCCTCAGCTTTGCCTTTTCTATTAATTATAGTGATCACCATTCACTACATTTATGTCTTCCCTAATAAGAATTCTTTCCATTGTAACCCTAATCGCCATTCTAACCTGATAACTGTAACTACTAAGTCACAACATTGAAATCGTAGGGTCTAATTTTCAGCAGCTCCCTGACATTACCCTGTCGAAGAAACAAGTACCAAACAGAAAAATTGGACGGAATGTTTCGATGCCCCTTGGTGAAAGTTCCATCTGTTGGAACTTTTAAACACATGTACTGGGGTTCTGGCATACTTGCCTGTTTTCAGCTGGAGGTCATTGAAATATACAAACATGGATCCTACATCCATTTTTTTCACACAGTGAATAATGTAATTAGTGATCCATAAAGTAATTTTTGGCAGTTACTCTGCAATGGAGGCCTGAACCACTTTATATTTTGTTTTTGTGGGACAATTTATTTTGTATGTAAACGTATGACATGCTATGAATCTTGTCGACTTGATCACATTGTAAAACCTTTTACTGGTTAATTTTACACATTCCCCATCACAAATAGTTTTGACAAATATTTTTATGAAGTTTTGTTCCTTTCATTTGTTCACACTTAGTATCACATAATGCATATTACTATTTTAAGAATGGTTGTCCCAAATGTACAGATTTTGCGTGTACCCTTAGGATTATTACATTTACCACTTGGATCTTCTTCATAACCACCAGAAACTTGTTTCCATCTTTAAATTCTTTCACCCCAAAGTTTAAATATTAGACAAATATCAGAATGAAATAACTAATAATGTTTAATCAATAACTAATCTGGTCATTCAGTGTCATTAAATACACTACAAACTAAAAGTGATGTACTCTCCCATCCATAACCCATTTTCCCTTTACTCCTAATCCCAGCCAGTGTTTACGTGCAAACAGGCTGCCGTAACTTCTCCAGAAGTGCGGCGGAGAGGGAGCAGCTCCGAGGAAAATCCCAGCCAATGTTTCCAACACTCTGTAAGTTATTGTTTAAAATTTAGGTTGCACATTTTATAAAATGTACATCACCTTTTCAGAATGTGTCTCATTGATTTTCCCCTGCAACGAAAGCATTTCTAGGAACAGCGTAAGGCCAACAATTATAATAAGTTGAACACATTATAGAACAAAGATTTACCGTGACCTGCCTGCTTCTTTTTCATTCTCAGAATATGAGTTTCTGTGGCATTAACCTAGCTTCTCTAAATTTGATGCAATTGACTGTTTTCAGACGTGAGCCAGTGGAACTAGTTTACTTTAAGGGAGTTAATTAAGCACCGTTTACTTTTAAACCGAATTCAAGTTCTCAGTCTGCCGTGGTGGGCTTAAACTCATTTTCCATGAGGATTATTAGTCAAGAAACTCTAAATTAAAAACCTAGTGACAAAGAGCTAAATCTGGTGGGGGAAAGGAGAGTCTCGACAGCTAGCTGGGGGCTGAAGAGAGATCTATCTCACCTATTTTAGGGAGAGCCTACTTCACCTTCCACTCAGGTACTTGGTAAACCATTGGCCAATGGACCTATTGTCTTGAACCCACTTGGCCTGACTGGCTTATTGCCTAGTATGGTTTCTTTTCTATATTCCCATCTTAATTTATTAACTTCTACTTCAATTCTTAATAAACTTGCACGATTACATTTTAATTAGGCTGTTTGAAAAACTCTCCTTGCCATAGAAAACAAGTTCAATTTTGTTAATCTTACATTAAAACACTAGAAGTAGGATCAGCAAGAGGCCACATAGCCTCTCATGCCATCTGTGCCATTTAGTAAGATTGTGGCTTATCATCAAAACCAAAACCACTTTTCGCCCTATTCCTAGATCCCTAAATTCCTTTAGTGTCTGATAACATTGCAGACCATGTGCCTGTGCGATTGTCAAAAATCTATCTTTTCTAATCTAATTTTCCAACATTTTGCCTGTAGCCTTGTATGGTTTTAAATGCTCATCTCAATACATAAATGTTTCTGCTTCTATCATCCCTTTAGATAGTAAGTTCCAGATACCCATCACCCTTTGGGTGGAACAGAATTCCTCAAATCCCCATGGAAACTCATGTTTCTTACCTTAAAACTGTGCCCCCAGTTAATGACATTTGAACATCTTGGTGCATGAAGCACATAACATTAGTCTGCAGTAGAACAAATGATTAGGAAGTCAAACTGCATGTTGTTCGTTCAATGGGAATGGAGTACAAAAGTAGGGATATGTTGCTGTAGACATGCATGTGTTTGTGAGTCCGCATCTGAAATACTATGTTCAGTTTTGGTCTCCTCATTTAAGAAAAGGTGTAAATGCAACCCAGAGAAGATTTATTTGACTGATTCCTGGGAAGTGGAAGTTATCATATGAAGACAGGTTGGGCATGCATCCATTTGAGTTTAGAAGAGTGAGCAGTGATTTTATTGAACCATTTCAGATTCTGAGAGGACTTGACAAGGTGGGTGTGAAAGGATGTGTCCCTTTTTTGGAAGCACTAAAACTAGGTGGCATATTTGAGAAAAAAGAGCGTTTCCGTTTAAAACAGAGATGAAGATATTTTATTCTGAGGGATTTCAATTTTCTGTTGGCATTTTTTTTCCCAGGGTGTGATGGAGATGGTGCATTGAATAATTTTAAAACAAAAGCACATGGGATGGCCTCCTAGTCTAGTCACCTTGGAAGAGAATGTTCCTTCTGTCCTTAAGTGAGCATCATTCTCAGGGCAGCAGCAGTAAAACCAGGAGCCATTATAGCATCTAGGTTGGCATTTCTGGGCTTCTAGAGGCCTAGGGAAAATTCCTGACTTGCAGCATCAGAAGTTGTGTCAAAGTGGCCTTTTAGAACGGTATCTGGACCTTCTTCAGAACGTTTGACTGCCAAAGGTGCCACCGTTTCTGTGAACTTGCAGTTCATTTGCTTTATGATTTGTCATGTAGTTGACACAACATTATGATTTTGCAGATAATGAACTGAAAAGCCTGTGATCGCGCAAGATAGTGGGTCCCAGGCAATGGCAGATATGATAGAATAGTTCCGAGAAAGGGTCACCGGATCCAGAAGGTTAACTCTATTTTTTCCTTTACAGCTGCTGCCAGACCTGCTGAGCTTTTGCAGCAATTTTGTTTTTGTTCCTGATTTACAGCATCTGCAGTTCTTTTGTTTTTTATGTTGTTATGACAGAATCCAACGTGCTCAAAGCCATAGCTTTTAGAAAATATTTTGAAAGCTTCAATATGGAAGAAGACACACTAATGTCCAAGGTGCTGGATTTGTTTACTTCCAGTACTGTTGCCTCCTTCAATACTATTACTTGTACTGATTTCTTCAAGTTTCTCATTCTCTGGACTCCTGCTTGCCATTATATCTGCAGTGTCTTTTCTTTCTTATGCAATGAAAACAGATATGAAGAATTTGCTCAGTGTCTGGATCATTTCTTTACTTGCCCTGTAATTTCTACCCTCTAATACTACTACATTCATTGATCTCTTCCTTTCTACACTTGTATAGAAACTTTCACAATCTAGTTTTATTTTCTGTTTGTTTACTCTACCTTATCTTTCTTTATTCATTTCTTTATCATTTTGTATTGCATTCTAAAATCCTCCAATACTCTGGTCCAGTACTTTTTTGGCAACATGAGAAACCTTGTCCTTTAATCTGATGTTATATTTAACTTCTCTAATTAGCAGTGATTACAACATTTTTATTGTTTTTTAAATTTTTATTCCTGATAGTAATGTATATTTGTTGAAACTCTAATTATTTACATATTTGCCACTGCTTAATTGCCATCATATATTTTAATGCAGTTTGCCAACTCACCTGACTTGTTAATATAGATTGATTTGTTCAGATTTAAGTCCCTAGTTTCAGACTTAACAAAATCACTTTCATGATAAAATGTATTTCAAGTTATGATCACTCTACCCTGGAGGCCTGTTCACTGCAAGGTTATAAGTTATTCCTTAGTGTTCTTGTGGTGCGGTGGTTGTGTACCTACCTTTTGAGCTAGGGGGTTTATGTTCACTCCACTAAAAATTAAGATATTTGAAATTAGATGCGATGGAAATGTCACAGGTGGTTGAGCAACATAGGTGAATGAACCAAGAATTGATAATTAAAGACTTTAAACAAGTGGGAAGGAATGGGATTAAAGGGACATGTACTTATGAATCAGGTCAGAGTCGATGGGAGGAAAAAGTCAAACGTCAGAGGGAAAATAAACATGAAGCGCTATATCCTAACTGTAGTTATTCCTCTACTTAGAATGCATTGATAATTCTTTGCCATTTATTTCATACAGAATTAAATTGAATGTGCAGCATAGAACTAGCTGTTCAACCTAATTGATGTGCTTACACACCGCGCAAGCCTCATACAATCTGACTTCATCTCACCCTATGTCCATGTCATTCCATTTCTTTTCCAACCATGTTATTATTCAACTTCCCCTTAAAGGGATCTTTACTATCCTCTTGTACCACACCATGTAGTAGCAAGTTTCACATTCAAGCCAATCTAAGAAGTTCCTTCCACAGTATTTGATGGATTTAATGGTGACTATGCTATATGGATGATGTCAAGTTTTGAATTCGCCTACAAGAGGAATTTTGTTTTTATGTCTATCCTATTAAACACCTTTGTAGTTTTAAGATGTCTCTTGCGTAATTCATCAGTGCAGCACCAGCCTGTTGAGATCATCCTGTAAATTATTCTTACACTTACTCTCTCCAGTGCCTTTATCCATTTTATAATACTGAGAATTCAATTGTGCACAATATGTTTGAGTGTGATCTAACCAAGACAATACTCATGTTTAACAGAAGTCCCCTTTTTTTTTCAATTTCAGCTCTAGAACAAAACTTGGCCTTGTTCAGATTTTTATGACCTTGAAAACCTACATCACTACTTTTATTGATTTGCTACTCTATCCCATTTGGTCTCTTATTTTCTAAGGAATATACAAACTACTTATTCATTTTACCTTATAATGATTTTGATTCATCAAAGTCTCAAATCCTTAATCCCTTCAAACCTGTTCATAATTCCTTGCTGATAGTTCTTGCCTTATGACTGTCTGCAAAGTTTGATTTCATTTCACATTGGATCTGTGGACACCTTTACAGTTAGCCACACTCATTGAACATGCAAAGGTTCTGCATCTTACAGCCCTCTTGACATAATGAGAGATGGAGGTGGGACTGCATGTTAGGACAATTGGAAAGTCATATAGGTTGGAAATTAATACACACACACACACACACTCTCTCTCTCTCTCTCGCTCCCTCGTGCTCTCTCTCTCTCTCTCTCCCTCCCTCTCTCTCTCTCTCTGTCCCCTCTCCATTCTTCATTGAAAGGCTGTTTGATCAGGATGGTATAATTGGGAAGATTCCAATATAATATTTATAAACTTTATAAACCATCTAAGCTAAAATGATTAAGTCTTATCTTAAGATAGGGTGGAGAAATATGTGCCACCAAAATGTTAAGAATTGACAAGCCTATTTCTAGGCTGCAGTGCATAAACATTCTAAATGTTTATCTTTTTATTTTAAGGATTCTTCAGGAGCTACAACTTTCATTGGATTCACTGCCGCAGGTTTTGTTGTGTTCCAAGGGAATAAAAGGATTCATCTCCTAAAATGGTAAACTTGCTCATGTTCATCTTGCATTTTATGTGCATTTTATGTACATTTAAATGTAAAAAACATGTATCTGACTATGAGATTGTGCTGTGTTCGATACTGATGAGATGCATTAAAATTGGCTTTGATGTGTAATTGTGGTTTATACCATGAGTGATGTTTAAACTGTGATAGAATAACTGATCTCGAAGCCATAACCATTTTTTTTAATCAAGGAATTCAGAAGACATCATAACCAATTTAAAAACAATAAGTCTGGAGAAGCTCAGCATGTCATGTATCATCTACAATGAGATGCATAGTTGATAGGCAAAATCCTAGAAGCAGGAAGCTTGGACATCTTTATTTTATGGAAGCCCAAAAATCACTGTCCTCACTTTGGAATAACACTAGGGGATTAAGGGTTCTCAGAATTTTGACTACAAATTGCAGTGCCATGTCATCAACATGCTCGTTAAATAGCAGTCTTGCTAGAATTAATTATATTTTAATTCAGTTGAGTTATCTGTGAATGAGATATACATGCCTTCAGATTCACAACAGCATGCAAGTAGCCAGCAGGAAGGCAGTCTAATTGTTGGAGTGAACATCAGCTGCTTTTAATTCTGTGGGGAACAACATTCAACAGCAGGCAAATATTGAGATCAGTTTGAGGCTGTCAAAAAGCAATGGGACATGGCTAACCAACTGGGGGAGGGAGGTGACTGCCTAACAGGAAGAGGGTATGGCTGACCAAGGGCAAGAGAGAAAAAGGGAGATGGTGGATTAAGATAAATGGGACGTGGTTACTGATGAAGGAAGGGAAAGAAAAGGAAGGTGCAAGGATTTACAGGGTTAAAGGCTCAGAGATGCAGTTGTGAGGGTCCTTCCTAAAAAGTGATATACCTTTTAATATTCAGGTCTTAGTCCACATCACTTGCAGCATGTCTCTCTAATAGCTGTCAGATTGCACTTATTTATTTACATTCGCGTAATCCCTTCATCTGTTATGATTTGAATGTTATATGAATTCACATAAAGAGCCTTTAGCTTTGTCTCTGTTGTTATTCTGCTAACCTCTTGTTTCATCTACAACTTCATGCATTCTGTTACTATCTGTTTATCATTTCCCATATTAATGCCATTCTATCTTGTCTTGTTTCTACTCTTTGATTTACTGCCTCTTCCCAAATCTGATGCCTTGCCCCTGGATTTGGAAATTGTGCTGGATAGAGGGAGGAAGTTGGCCCATTGAGGGAAGGGCAATGTTAGTAGACTGTAGATGAAGCATAATTGTGGGCAGAGCAAATGGTGTGTAGTAATGGTATCCATTTCTTGCTTCAGTGTCAATGCATATGATTGTATCAACAAGAAGAAATCTTAGGAGCGAACCTCCTGCAAGCTATTGAATATGGTGGGATGGGTGGTGGCTAGATGACTCAGAGTCATAGATTCATAGAACTGTACAACTTGTCTATGCCAACCAGGTATCCTATATAAGACTAGTCCCATTTGCCAGCATTTGGCCCAAATCTCTCTAAACCCTTCCTATTCATGTACGCATCCAGATGACTTTTAAATGTTGTAATTGTGCCAGTCTCCACGTATTCCTCTGGCAGTTCATTCCATACATGCACCACCCTCTGCATGAAAAAGATGCCCATTGGGTCCCTTTTAAATCTTTCCCCTCTTACCTTAAACCTATACCTTTTAATTTTAGAATCCCCCACCCCAGGGAAAAGACCTTGGCTATTCACCCTATCCATGCCCCTCATGCTTTTATAAACCTCTATAATGTCACTCCTCAGCCTCCAATGCTGCAGGGAAAATAGCCCCAGCCTATTCAGCCTCTCCCATTAGCTCAGGCCCTCCAACCCAAGCAGCATCCTCATAAATCTTTTCTGAACCCTTTCAAGTTTCACAACATCCTTCCAATAGCAGGGTGGCCAGAATTGCACACAGTAGTCCAAAAGTGGACTCTGATGATAAGAATTGGGCTTTCCATTGGTACAAAGCGTGCAGGGCAGGATGAAAGGTCTCGAAGTCCGTGCTGACCGAATTGTTCCTTGCAGTTTGTTCACAGATTATCTTAGGCAGGCATGATGGGTAAAGTGCACCCATTGTTTCTGCTAACTGGTAAATTGGTGCAGCTGTCAAGAAACCTCTAGAAGGTGGTCCTTCTAGAGAGAGGGCGAGGGGGTGATAGAATGTGGATAGTGGAGCAGATAGGTGGAGAGAAGACAGACAGGTCAGGGAGGCGGGGATGAAGCTAGTAAAGGTAAGTGTAAGTAAGGAGTTAGGATGGGGGTTGGTCAGTGAAGAGGGAGGGGCAGGTAGGTGGGAGGGAAGATGGACAGGTCAAGGAGGTGGGGACATGAGGGGGTGCTGGTCTTGGGATGAGGTTGGGGGTGGGGAGATTTTGAAGCTCGTAAAGCCCACATTGAGACCATTGGGTTGTCGGGTTCCAAGGCGGAACATGAGGTGCTGTTCCTCCAGTTTCCAGGTGGCATTGTTGTGACGCTGGAGGAGGTCCATGTGGGACATGTCATCCAGGGAGTGGGAGGGGGAGTTGAAGTTGTTCATGGCTGGGAGGTGTTGTCGTTTGTCGCAAACTGACCGTAGGTGCTCCACAAAGCGGCCTCTGAGTCTCCTACCTTTGAAATGTTGACCTCACTTTTAGTTCCCGAGCACCAAAGTAAACAGCGTGCTCATCTGAGATGGACAGCAGCAAGTTGACCAATTTTAACTGCCCCCTGCCTATTTCCAGACCTGGGAAACTGGCAGTAAATGATTGCGTGGCCATTGAACTCAGACAGGATAAGATTGTCACTGGGGACCATAGGAACTGGGTCCTGAAATAAAAGGATATCAGGACTAAGGTGCTATTTGATGAAGACGGGAGAGAGAAATTGGTTTACTGGTAGAGAACAAATGACCATCATCTTAAGTTCAGGGATCATAATAATTTGCACACAAAGAATGGAGAAAATCTACAACTCTGTCTTTCAAAAGCTGTTGTGGCTAGGTTAATTGAAAATCTCAAAACTGAGATTGATAGATTTTTGTTTGATAGTGTATTGACACTTATGGTATCTGGCTGTGTAGATGGAATTAAGATAGAGATCCAACCTAATTTAATCGAAGGGCTGAACAGACTGAAAGCGGTGAATAGCCTACTCTTGTTTCTATATTCTTTTTCAGCTTCTAAGTACCTGCTGATATTTCTAATAAACTGATCATATTGTCACATTTCCCATGTGTAGGGAGTGACTTCTTTGATTAATTTTACATTGTTTTCATGCCCCTCATGAGTTTTTTTTTCTCTTTTTCCAGGTCTGATGTCAGCAAATTGAAATTCGATGGGAAGACATTTTGTGTTCATGGTATTCAGAAAGAGGTTAGATATTGTATTGTCAGTGCACAATAACATAGAAAAGACAGAAAGAAATGATAAAGATCTAAAAGCCAGCACTGACTAACAAACATGGCCTGTGCACATCCCTCTCCTAGCATACACCGCAAATAACATTTTGTGTATGAATATATAGGCATGTTTTCTCTCCTTTGGAACAGTTGTTAAATTCGGCTAGTTTCTGTGCACTAAACCTTTGAATGCATGTCAGTATTTCCCAGTCAGCTATGTTTCAGAAATGTGATTTCACCAGGCAGAAACTGACACCACACAGTGTGTACCTGCATTCATTCTCATTTTCACACTTAAAGCTGTTGATGAGCTGCTTAATCACTAATACTGTCGAACAAATCATGGCTACGAGAGGCAGAGCAACTTTTTGTCACAATTGCATAATCTTTCTTAATTAGAAACAATATCAGACAATAAGATCTTACACAGCTATGTTTTATAAGGTAGGGCTGGTGGTGGGGAAAGTGTACTGCTCCCTTCCCCACCTCATAGAGTCATAGAGGTATACAGCACGAAAACAGACCCTTCAGTCCAACTCGTCCATGCCAACCAGCTATCGTATATACATCTAGTTCTGTGTGCCACCATTTGGCCCATATCCCTTCCTATTCATATACCCATCCAGATGCCTTTTAAGTGTTGTTAATTGTACCAGCCTCCACGACTTTGTCTGGCAGCTCATTTCATGCATGCACCACCCTCTGCGTGAAAAAGTTGCCCCTTAGGTCCCTTTTATATCTTCCACCTCTCACCTTAAACCTATGCCCTTTTATTTTGGATTCCCCTGCCCCGGGGAAAAGACCTTGCCTATTTACCTTATCCATGCCCCTCGTGACTATATAAACCTCGGACGCTCCAGGGAAAATAGCCCCAGCAATTCAGCCTGTCTCTGTAGCTCAAACTCTCCACCCTGGCAACATCCTCATAATTTATTTCTGAATCCTTTCTAGTTTCACAACATCCAACCCCTGAAAATTGCTGGATGTCAGCTGACGCATATTACACAAGTCATCCTGTACCAATAACTTACGCAGGTAGCCTTAGTTGAGAATGTGACTTCCACCCCTCAGTGGAAGAAAATATTATCCTCGTGATCTGCTGGCTAATCTGATTTATGGCTATGGACAGGAGTGATGGGGTGAAAAGTGACAAAAGCAGGGAGTGGGGAGTGGGGGGGTGGGTGTGGGAGTTGTGTGGTAATGTTTTTGGGGTGCCACTGATGCGCATAAGCACCCCCTGAGGTATATATGCCTCATTCCTTCTTATCTTTCAGTAGTCTAATTAAAAAAGAGACCTACCCATTCATCTTCTCATGCCAACCATATTATGTACGCAGCATAATATTAAGTACATTTTATTATGAAATTCAATTGCTGTTAATTATCATTTTAAAGATGGCACAGAAGGTGCTGATTTTGGTATTTTCCTACCTTCATTTTTATAGGAAAGGTTCAGGGATAGGCAGGAAGGCAATAGGTTGGTCATTGCCCTATTTTATGTGTTCTCATTGAATACCTGTCATAGGCCCCATAATATCCCAATAATGCAATAAAAGCAGGAGTAGACCAGCGAGCCCTTTGTGTAGTTTGACATTCAGCAAGCTCGTGGCTAATGTTAACAACTAATTCTGGTTGCCTGCACTCTCCTCAGATCTTTTGCCTCCCCTAAAATACAAATATCTATGTACCTGTCTTGATATTCACTAACTGAATAGCCACAGCTCACTGGAAAGAGAGTTCCAAAAGTTCACAAGCCTTTGAATGAAGATATTTCTTTTCATCTCAGGGCTAAATGAGCAACGCTTATTCTGAGACTGAGTTTCACCAGCCCCTTGGGGTAGGTTAGAAAGCAGGAAGGCTGGCAAAATGCGCAGGAAGGCATCATGTGGTATTCCTGATGTTTTCCTACTGCTGTGACATTTTGCCAGCAGCAGAAAGCCAGGAGACAAGCCACTTACCCCAACTGAGCCATTTAAAATGGCACTTTACTAGCTTCAGGGGGTTTGAATGTACTTGGGGTACATCTAGTTAACCCCTCACCCCTCAGAGGGGACTCTGCATGGGGAGAGATCTTTTTTTGGAAATTCTTTGCTTCACTGATGGGCACCAGCAGCATTGGTCACTTTGGTGGGAAGGGCACGTTCTGTCTTCTCAACAACACCAACCTCATTTACTCGTCCTTAAGGGCAGCAGCTATTGTTATGCCCTTATCCTTTTTGGTGTATCCCCAGCAACGACCATAGCCGTTGGTGGGTCTACTGAACTGAGGTCCTTTGATTTGGTCAGCAGTCCTTAGTGGTGGGCCACCACACTTAATACATGGTTACTGCTAGCAAAATGAGTTTGTATTTCCTGCTGCTGGCTAATGGAGCCATCCTGTTTTTGCTTCTAATGGGAAGAACTCAAACTCGAACATAACAATTTTGCCCCTTGTGTTTTAAATGCCTCAGTCACAGGGTGCATTTTCTCAGAATCTATCCTGTCAAGCTGTTTTTAATTATATTTGTTTTAGTTAAACCTTTCTCAGTCTTCTAAAGTCAAGCGAATAAAGACCTAGTCTCCTCAATTTCGTCTCATAAGACAAATTCCCCCACCCAATAATCAGTCTAATGAACTCTTATTAAAGTTTGCTTTTGAAAATCTGAATACATTACATCCACTGATTCTCTTTTATCCACCCTGCTAGTTACACCTTCAAAAAACTCTCATCAGATTTGTCAAATTAAATTTATTGCTCATAAATTGATGTTGACTGCTTAATTATATTCCAATTTTCTGAGTGCCAAAGTTCTTCGAAATTGAATTGTCCCAGTAATGAGGTTACATTCACTGATGTACTGAACCCCATTTCCTGTCTTCACTCTTTTGTAAATAACAGGGTTATGTTTGCTGCCTTCCAATTCTTGGAAATTCCTCTAAAATCTAAAAAATTCTGAAAGATCAAAAGCAATGTATCCAGTTTTTTGGTTGTGACATTTTTGCTTTAAATCATGGGATACAGATCTTCAGGTCCATGGGATTGGTCGCCACTGAGGTTCATTAATTTATCCACTCAAGTTTTTTTACACTGACTTCTTTAAGCTCATTAATTCTAGACCCTCGATTCATCGTGCAATAGACACAAAAGAATAAGTTTTCATCCTTGAGGTGGTTAATGGGAGTTAGGTGAATTCCCGGCTTTGTACCTTCGCTTCTGGAGAAAGTGGCTTCATTCCTGGAGGGTGGAAGTAGTCTGCAGTCAGGGCAGCCAACCTGGGAAAGAGGTTGAAGACAGCAAATGGAGCATTTGCTGTTGTTGTGGGCTGTCTTTATCAGTGATGTTGAATTTCTCCTTTTTGGTTATAATAAAAACAAAAAGGAACTCCAGCCCTCTCCCATCACATCCTGTCACCACTGACCTCTTTTAAGTCTGAGGAGGAGGAACTTCTTCTCTCAGAGAATAGTGAATCCTTGGCATTCTCTACTGCAGTGGTTTTTAACCAGTCACCAAGGTGAGAAGTGTGCTGCAAAGTCTTTGTATTTGTACTACCAATCTCCTCTGGAACCTCGGTATTTATTTTTGAAGGCAGCATCTGTTGACGTTTGTCACCATGAATGTGTAGGAGAAGGGAAATCCACTTGGTTATGCAGCTTGTGCCTTCACGCTGTAAACGTTGGGAACCCGCGCTCCACTGTAGAGGGCTATGAAAACTGGATCATTGAGTAGATTCAGGACAAAAATTGATAGGTTTCTGGTGATTATTGACATTGGGGATATGGAGATGGTGTAGGAAAGTGGCATTGAGAAGATGAACATCTAGAATCACAGAACAGACTGGCTGAGCTGAATGACCTACTTCTACTCCGTGGTCTGGTCATATGGTCTAAATAAATATTATACAATTGACAAGATGGAACAGAAAGCCAGAGCTGTTAATCAAGCAGTGTTTTCTTTGGGTCTCACCTATTTTAGCACTCTAATGATTATTTGGGCTCTTAGCCAAGCCTCATTTCTGGTATTGATACGAGAGTGTCTGGATGATTGAGACCCTTTTATTGGCTTGCAGAAAGGAGAAAGCAGTGAATGAATTACTTGTTTTTATTAAATAAAACTTTCTTTACACATCCTATTGTTGCTACACGGTTCATTGCTTCTATACATTGTGTAGTGGCTTGATCTGATAATCTTCAGCTTCATTTTCCTACCTTTTCCACATTGCCCTTGATTTTCTTGCTGACTAAAGATCTGTTTTAGCCTTGAGTATACTTGACGTAGCCTCGACAGCCATCTTCAGCAAAGAATTCGACAGATTTGCCTCCTCTGATCGCAAAATTCTTCTTCATAACTGAGATTGTGCTGTCTGGTCCGAGACTTTCCACAAAGGGAAACAACCTCTCCACATCTACCTGGCAAATCCCCTAAGAAACCCATATGTTTTAATAAGATCTCCTGTCATTCCACTAAACTCCAATGAGTACAAGCCAATTTGATAAAACTCCTCGTAAGAAAATCCCTCCACGCCCAATCTTCTCTTGACTGCCACCCATGTCAGTATATATTTCCTTTGATAAGGGGACCAAAACTGTTCACAGTATTCAAGGTGTTGTATGACTAGGTTCTTGTATAGTTTTAATAACTTTCCTATTTTTGTATAGCATTCTCTTTGAAATAAAGATCAACATTCCATTTGCTTTTCCTATTACAAACTAAACTTGGATGCTAACGTTTTGTCATTCGTGCATGAGGACTCTTATCTTCTGTGTGTGGCTGATTTCTGCAGTCTCTCTCCATTTAAATAATATTTGTTACTTACACAAGGTTACAAGTGCTTGGAGGTTCTGCTATTGATACTGTGGAAAGTAATGAACGAGCGACTTTTTACAAAAAGCTTTTTTCACACATTTCATTGCTGCTGTTTGGTTCATTACTTCTGTACATGGTATAGTGGGCATGGAAGCGCTATAGCTTAATATGAGGAGAAATAATGGAATTTGAGTGAAGAGGATTTAGGTTGCATGACAACATGAGAAGCCATGATGAGTAATAGGGGGAAGGTCATAACATGGCTTAGGGACAGTAGTGAGCATTTTGAGCTTAAATCTTTGAGGTGCCATGATCCATTAACTCCTTTAGAAGCTGGCCCAACTCCATGAAAATTGTAGAAGAGTAGGCCATGCCTGTCTCCACACTGGACACACCAAGGTCGGGGGACGAGGTACCTGCTCATGCTGTGAAACCAGCCTGCACTTAGATAGCTCTGGTGAAAATTGGAATCCGTGAGAATGGAGTCATGAATCTTGAAATGGGACCCAGCTGCCATTTTTAAAGAGGTTCCAAGTCATCTGGCTCAACAAAAATTCAGGCCTAAATATTTGGTTAATATTCTGCAATTTACTTATTCTCTGTTAAAAATTCACCTCTCTCTGCCTCTAATGGACCAAAGTTTATTTTTACCAAGGTCTTATTTACATATCTGTAGAAGCAATCATAATTTGTTTCTGTTCTTTGCTAACTTACTGTCATTTTCTCTTTTCTCTTACTTCATTAATTTCTTTCCTCTTCTTTGCTGAAACTTTGGGGATTCCGGTGTGTCGAGTTTATAAAGCAACAACGGAATTAGAATATAGCTAACATTAAAGAGATTTTCAGTGTTTTCCTGAAATCTACTTGCATGCAATCTGCAGCTACATGATCATTATGATAATATTAAATATAGCTAATGCAGCATATTGGCTTCTGATAATAAATTCAATGTCCTTAATCAGTACCCATAATTTCAACAAGAATTGATTTCACTTGTGACTTTTACTCTCTGCTTATGCAGAGTATTATTATACAGTGGCATTAATACATTTTCTGATTATGCAGAGCGTCTCATCTGTCAAGTTAATTCTGTATTTCATTAGATGAGTGAACTAGTTTTATTAGTGACAATTAGCACTGACAGTTGCTATAAATAATGAACTCTACGTACTCTTAGCCGTTAGCCCATAATCGACAATCTGTCAATGCAGTGATTCATATTGCAGTCATTTTGTACTTTGATGACTAGAGTTCTCATTTCTTTAACACAGTATTTTGTAGCTTATGGAACAATACTATTTAAAAATAATTTTGTAATGGGCAGCACTTTAGAAGGTGTGTAGCTGTTTCCTGCAGTTGTAATAGAATCCTTTAAAATGGGGATTGTACTGTTCTATTCAATGCGTATTTAACAGGATCTTATGTTTGCACCTGCCAATTACTCCATCTTTGCAACCTGTCAAGAGGATGAGTGAGTTGAAACCAAAGGGGGAAGGAAATTTGCCTGGGACTGCTTTGTTGCGATTCTTGATAACCAGTTTTAGATTAGTATTGATGCAGAGGTGTAATAATGAATTAACAAAATAAAACTAGAATTTAAGTCCCTTTAAAAATGAGCACCAGGAATGGATAGTCTGAAGAATCAGTGGGAGGTTGTCCTTGCATGTGGAATTTCCACCTCCATTTTTGCCATTGTCATTTTGACTAGTCTGAGAAAGTGATAGAGTCATGATCTAACATGCATGGTGAGTGACATTCGGACTTCCCTTGCAGTGTTCTCATGATTACCTTGCTTGAATAAGGAATTACATTTGATACTTTTTCAAATCTTAAAAGTATTGCATAAACCAAACAATTTACTGTGAAATTGTATCAGATAGTTTCCTCATCTACATATCAAAGTTTGTGGCAGATAAGTCAATTGTTGAAGATGTAGAGGTAGAGGCCATATGACTGGCAGTCTAGGAGGGACATTTGTACTCGACAGCATTTCAATCCAAGCATCCCTCTTTTTATTCAAAAAATTGCATATATTATCATGTACCAAATGCATACTTGTTCTCGCGCTTCTGGAGTTTGTTATTTCCATCGGTCTATGCGTACGTATTGCACGCGTAGTCCTTAAAACATGCTGGTTTTTTAATAGTATGCATGCAAGTCGTTGTCATTGGCTTAAATTAAAAAAAGAACTGCAGATGCTGGCAATCTGAAACAAAACCAGATTTTGCTGGAGAATCTCAGCAGCACTGGCAGCATCTGTGGGAAGAAAGTACAATTAATGCTTCTAGTCTGCTGACTCTTCATCAGAACTGTTCGTAGCTAGGAAAAACTGGTACTTGCACAAGCTGTAGCTGAAGTGGGGAGAGGGTTTGAAAGGGAGAGGTGAGCGAATAGGAGGTGATGGAGCCCAGAGAAAGAGTGATATACGAAATGGGTAGGTAAACAAAGAGATAATGGATATCAGGCCAGGACAGAAGGAAAACAGAATAAGAGATAATGAGAGCTAAAAGTGAGAAAATGGGTTAGCTGTGCAGAATGCAACCCATATAATGTGGTAATGGGTTTAGGTTGTACATGAGAATGGAAAACTTTACTAAAAGCAACCCATGTCGTTAACAGACTGGGTATGGGGTGGGTAAAAAACATGGAAGATTGGAATCAATGTCTAAAGTTATTGAACTTATGTTTATGTTGGCTTTCACTGTGACAGGTTTCAAGTACAGGAGCAGGGATGTGTTGCAGTTATACAGGGCCTTGGTGAGGTCACACCTAGAATCTTGTGTGCAGTTTTGGTCACCTTTTCTGAGGAAGGATGCTCTTGCTTTCGAGGAGTGCAGTGAAGGTTTACCAGGCTAATTCTGGGGATGGCAGGACTGACATATGACCTAGAGATTGACTAGGTTAAGAGATAACAAGGTGTAGAGCTGGATGAACACA
>JAHRHZ010000012.1:71019134-71048101 GCA_024137785.1 Ginglymostoma cirratum | reverse complement strand
AGCAGTTGATGCCAAAACATTGAATGTATTCAAGAGACGGCTAGACATAGCACTTGGGGTGAATGGGATCAAAGGTTATGGAGGGAATGCAGGATTAGTCTGTTGAGTTGGGCGATCAGCCATGATTGTGATGAACGGCAGAGCGGGCTGGATGGCCTCCTCATGTTCCCACCTTCTATGTTTTGTATGATTTTGCTAATGTCTGATTGTGAATCACTAGAAACTGTTAATTTTGGTGTCAAGGTCTTTGGTAATTTTGAGCAATCATGATCTTCTGCTGAAACATGAAACTATTTTGCTCCTTTATGTATCTACAACAATTAGCTCTTCTCATAGAGCTCCTGACTCTAAACCATACATGGACCCAATGAAGTGAATGTACCTGCTCTGATGCCTGGTGAACTATCTGCTGTGATAGCTGCTTCCTTGGACAGTGATTTTTTCTAGAGTCTGAGGGGGTAGTTATGTGGCTGTTGGGGTTGGGAATGACAATGCTGGGTTCTGAGGGAGGGGAAAAGAAACCAGATGCATACGAGAGAAAGGCTTGGAGACCCTAGTCACCACCATTGACATCTCTAGGTATTCCACTAATAGTTCAACATGCAGCAGGTTAGACGGTCCTGCAAGATTTGAGGACCATCTTTGTAGTGAAAAATACCACTGGCGTCCTCCCTCACCCATCACCACCATTCCGCAAGATCTGCCACCAGACTATTTTTAAGGATGCCACCTCTGACCATGGGGTGGCATGGTAGCTCAGTGGTTAACACCGCTGCCTCACAGAACTCGGGACCCGAATTTGATTCCATGCTCTGGTGACTGTGTGGAGTTTGCACATTCTCCCTGTGTCTGTGTGGGCTTCCTGCAGCTGCTACAGTTTCGTCGTCCATGGGAAATGCAGAATTACAGGATGGGGAGGGGACAGTGCATATGGGTAGGATGCTCTTCAGAGGGTCGATGTGGACCCGATGAGTCAAATAGCCAGCTTCCACACTGTAGGGATTCTTGATTCCATAGCCTTTACACCTGATTGGGGTAATAGCTATCAACCAGATGCTCAATAGATATGATCTCCTTTTGTCTTCTCTTCCACAGCTCATCTGGCCCTCAGCAGTGCAATTCCACCCTGGATCCTCGTCCTCTTTTAAGCATCCTGTGAGAACAAGAGGGAAAGGGTAATGTGTTGCACAGCACAGGGATTCTGTTCCACTGGGATTGAAATTGATTTCCTTGTATGATTGATGCTATCTCAATGACCAGGGCACACATTTCTCCAAGGGTAGGAAACATCATGCACCTGCGACCCCAAAAACTTTACATGTCTGTGATCCATGGGGAACACTTGGTTAAGAACACACTTATATTGCCAGGACACAGCAAATCATAGAAATGCTTTTGGCACTGCACCTATGTATATCAGTGACCAGCTGACCACCTTCACAATCCCCATTCATACCTTCTTTGCAATGACTGGGGCAACTTAAGGCCTGGAGGATAAGTATGACTCTCCTCTGTTCACCCCATGCACTAAAATCTTGAGCTGCCTATTAATGAACTGAAGGACTGGTATGCCCCTGCTTTCATGGCTGCTTCCGCTATCAGCCATCCTGTGGCTGGGATTGATGAATTCCATTTATTAGTATGTGTGCGTCGCATTATTAACTTGGCATGATGTTAAGGTGATAGTCTTTTGTGTTCTGAATGTCAGTATGTTTTCTTTGTAGAGGCTTGGTAGCCTCACTGTTACTGTATTGGGGTATTAGGGTGGCATGCACTGTGACTGTGCAGCAACATTTTAAGGCGACAGACTTCCTTGAGGGCCATACATGCCTTAGCCTGAGGTTAGGCTGGGATTAACCATGGAATTGCTCAGTCTCTTACCTCCTCTGCTGAGGTTCTAGTGAGTAGGAAGTTATAAAGAGCTGTAGAATTGTAAACAGCTGTATAGAACCTGAGCTGGGCTGCTGTATCCCCTAGCACACCTATGCTGTGACCAGCTGTATGTCCATTTGACAGGAGGAAGGTAGTTGAAGAGAGCAGCTAAACACTGCTCTCAAGAAACCTCAGGGTTTCAGCTTCAAAGGCAGCAGATGAGGACAGCAGTAAGTCAAGCACTGGGTTGGGAGTTCACTGAAACCCTTTTCATACTCTGCCAACTTTCAAAGGGCAACAGTAATCTTACCAGCAATGGCTCACAGTTGACCCAGCTTCTGCAATGTCTGTAGCTGTCTTCTCACAGAACTTCCTACAGTTTTTACAGCACTAAAATGGGACTGCTTGTGAGCCTTTTATCAGTCCTGGGGCAGGATGGACTCTGGGTGCCGTACACAATTTCCACCCTCAATTACCAGCAACACCCCCCCCCACCCCTGCAATGCTTCAGGTGGTGACAGGCCTGACTCCAGTTATTATGTAGGAATAGCCACCTAGGATATGATAAATAGGAATTCCTGCCTCCTGGACCATCAAGATCGGTGGTGGAAGGACAAGTAGCAAATGCTGGTAATTATGTTTTTTTTGAGGATCTTACTATGCAGAACTAAAAACCTGCAGCTTTCTGTATAATCGGCATTAATTATGTTTGACAAATTTACCTCAACTTTTTAAATTCACTTTTCCCCCGATTGTTCATCCTCCTACCTTCCTTAAATGTAGCAGTATTAACTTTGTACAATTCCATTTTCACCTGTGTAATTCAGTTTTATTTTCTTATCTTTCTCCACACTTGTTACTTTTTGCAATTGTTAAGACCATAAGACACAGGAGCAGAAGTAGGCCATCCAACCCATTGAGTCTGTTCCACCATTTAATGAGATCATGGCTGATCTGCAATAAATCCTCAACTCTGCTTTCCTGCCTTTTCCCCGTAACCCTTGATTCCAGACTGTTCTCCTTCAATCGTCTCTCCCAGCTGCTTTCAACTGAAGGACTGACTGTTTTGTGCTCAAAAATTGCAACCAGTGAAAAATGTTCATTTCCTTCACCATCAGCTGCAGTTAGAAAGTGCCTAGTTTACTTTGCTCCAATGAAACTCACTTATTCCTTTGACCTTGTAAGCTGTCATGAGTTCTATTGGCTCCAATTTTCACTGTCCCTGACAGAAACATAACCAAAAGGATTACAGCTCCCAGAGGCTGTAATTATACTGCTTTCTCAAAACAGAGGATATCACCTGGAAGCATCTTCTCTGCATCTGTAGTGACTCTGATGGGAGCAGTGCATTGGAAATCAAGTGCGTCTACTCCACGAGCTATATCAAAAATGTAAATGTTTTATTTAGTCAACAAAATGGTCAATTTATTTCTTATTGCTGTTACCGAGAGCAACAGAGACTTTATATTCGAGATAACAAGGTGTGGAGCTGGTTGAACACAGCAGGCCAAGCAGCATCATAAAATTTTCTGATGAAGGGTCTAGGCCCGAAACGTCAAGCTTTCCTGCTCCTATGATGCTGCTTGGCCTGCTGTGTTCATCCAGCTCCACACCTTGTTATCTCGGATTCTCCAGCATCTGCAGTACCTATTATCTCAGAGACTTTATATTCACTAGGTTTACTTCAATAAGCTTAAAAATAACTTGTTTATTATATCAGTAAAGCCATTGCATGGAATTAAACTTTACCCCCTTAATCCTAAAAATGCACAATCATGTGACAGACAAGACAGGATGACTCTGTAGTGAAAAAGGGCAAATGGAAAAACACCCTAGTGGGGCCAAGGGTCCAAGCTCAAAGGAAACAAGAAAGACTTTTCAAAGTTCAGTCGACTTCCTGTCATTGAGAACGCAATCCTGATAGTTATAGAATCAATGAGATCTTCAAATCGGACTTTAGCTCAGATGAAAGTCAATTCGAAATCCTGATATTTTGATTTTATCAGATGCTTACAATATGTCAGCCAAGAGAGATCTTCACAGCTGTTTCTGTTTCTGCTTTAGAACAGAATAGAATGGCAACTTATTGTCACATGTATTTTTACAAAAAAAGTAGTTTTATAAATCACCATAGCATGGTGCCTAAATTAATGACAGAAGGCATAAATTAGATAAAAAATCAAAGTTCATCACAGTTCAATTAATGACTTCTGGGTTCGGGATACGCTGGAAAACTGGGCTGAGACCGCCATGCAGGTCGGGGACTGCCATGCTGAGATGAGACCTCCATGCTGGGCCATTGGAAGACCCAGAAGCCGTCTCCAAAGCAAGAATGAGATTCCATGCCAAGATGAGAATTCTGTGCTAGGACAAGAATGCCACTCAAGGCCAAGATCACCCCTCCTGGATAAGCCCGCCACACCGGGAGACCGCCACACTGGGAGACTGCCCTGCCAGGCCTATACTGCGATTCTGGGCCGTTGGAAGCCACCTTGTCACTAGGCCTGGGCTGGGAGAAGACCCCTTCCACCTTAAAAGAAGGTAAGGTATGCTAGAAAATATAGCAACTGCCATCCACACACTGTTGCTAGGCAACCTTCAAGTCAGGACCCCTTTCACTTGTTTGTCCAGCAACGAGTAAATCTCATCTGTTATCTCTTCTCAAAAGCTTTGCTTCTTCAAAATCATTTGATTTGTTGTAAACAGCAAATGAACTGTAACAGACTACAATCTCTGACTCTCCAGTACTTATTGCTGAATACAACTCCCAGAAATTACACAGTAAAAACCCTTTTTAATCTGGAATGTCCAAACAGTTCCATATCCCAGTCTTTCACAGTCCCTTAATGTATATGTATTTCTGACACACTACTATCTCATGGCAGTTGGTCGCCTAACAAGACAATTTTCATATGAGTTTTCACAGCAAGCCCTGGCAGGATCCTTGAGGATATTGAGACCGACTGAATCCATGATCCTGTGTCCCTCTATAAGCTCTTCCAGGTGTACAACAACAACTTATTAATATTTAACATAATGAATCATTCCAAGATGCTTCACAGGAGCATTAAAATAAAGTAGGTCACCGATCCAAATGAGGCAATGTTAAATTGAATGACCAGTTGGTCAAAGAGGTAGATTTTAAAAGTATCATAAAGGAGGAAAATTAGGAATGGAGGCAAAGAGGTCAAGATCTTGGAACCAAATAATTGAATGCAAGGCCTCTGATAATGGAGCATTTATGATCAGGAATGCACAAGAGTCCTGAATCAAAGCATCACAGATATCTCAGTGTTGTGGGCTTTGTGAGATTACAGAGTTAGGAAAGTAGAGTATGTGAAAACAAGGGTGAGAATTTGAAAGTCAAGGTGTTGTTTTGGAGCTAATGCAAGTCAACAAGAGCTGATAGAACAGGATTTACTATGTGATAAGACTCAGACAACATGTTTCGGATGACGTTAAGCTTACAGAAGTAAGAATTGGGCAGACCAATTGTTAGAAGGATATGATAAATATAAGGAGAGGGGAATTATTAATGGGATTAACAACCTTGAAAGTGGATAAATCACAGGATCAAATGAAATGTTAAGAGAAGTTAGGGAAGAAAGGCAGAAGGCCTGATCATCTTTTTCCAGTCCTCATTGGGTATAGGTCAAAGGTTTGGACCACTGCTGGTGTTGTATGTTTCTATAAAAAAGGGAGTGAGGGATAGACCAATTAATCACAGACCAGTCAGACAAAATAACCTATCACTTAGAAGGATATGGATTAATTAAAGAATGTCTATATGGATTCAGGGAAAATTGTATCTATGTAATTGGATTGAATATTTTGAAGGGGAATTGATGAGAGGAGTGCAGTTGAGGTGGTCTATGTGGACTTCAGCAAGGCCTTTGACAAGGTACCACATGACAGATTTGTTAAAAAATTTAAACCCAAGTGGGTTCCATGGGAATCTAGCAAGCAAGCTAGGTGCAAAATTGGCTCAGAGACAGGAAATAAAAGGTAATTATTGGTGGATTCTTTGCCACTGTAAGGCTGTTTCCAGTGATGTGCTGCAGGGATCAGTACTAGTCAGTGCTTCGTATGGTGTATGTTAATGATTTAGATATAAACATATGGGGCATTGTCAAGAAACTTGCAGATGAAAAAAAAGTAGATGTGTCATTGTTAGTGAGGAGGGTAGTCTTAAAAAATAGAAAGATATCAATGGACTGGTCATGCAGATAGAAAAGCACAAATGGAATTCAATCCAGAAACATTTGAAATGATGTATTTGAGTAAACTGAACAAAACAAAGGAATCTACACTTAATGGGGAATGTTGAGTGTCGAGGAAGTGAGAGACCTTGGAGTGAATGTCCACAGATTTCTAATGATCATAAGATAGCTTGATAAGTTGTTTAAGAAATATGGAATTTTTACCTTTTTTAAAAAATGGAATAACTTTATTTGTAGAATATTCCAGAGTTGAGCCAAGTTTATTTCTCACTGATTTGTTCTGTCATGCTGCTGATGATGTCAGAATCAGCAGGATGAATGATAGTCAGTGTGCATACTTTGTAATATTTATCACAAGCTGTACCAAGTTAAATGTCGTTGCTACTAAAATGGTGCATGCCAATCTTGGCTAACATAGCATAATACTCAATCTCCAACTACCTCAAGGCTGAACAGTTGTTGGCAAAAATAATCAGCTTGGCTTTGCCTTGATGAATCATTTTCAAAATCTCTGTAGGCTAGCATGTATTTGCAACTTTTCATAACCAGCTGGAGCCTGGAGTTGATGGACTTCAAAATATTTTTGTCTCCTTGGCTGCTACCATCTTTGTCTGCCTGGCTGCCTGCTTGCCTGTGTTTGCTGAGCCCGAGGGGTGGTGTGAGTGAGGGGGAGGAGAGAAGAGTTTTGATTGAGATGTACAGAATTGTGAAGGAATGGATAAGATGGATGGGAAGGGGCTATTCACCTGAGCAGAGTGATAGGGGCCTAGGTTTAAAGTGATGACATGATGAGCCAAATAGCCCTTTTCTGAATCATTAAAGATTCGATGATTCTGTGAAGTCTTGATCGTTCTTCACTTCCTTCTCTTGGTTTTGGTGGTTGTGCCTTCTCTTGTTTAGGCCTTAAGTTCTGCAAGTCATTCTTAAGTTTCCTTACTTTTCTACTTCTCTGTCCTCCTTTAAGGCTCTCTTTTAAAACAAAACCTACCTTTATGATCTATCACCTGTAGTAATGTCTTCCCAGCTCAAATTATGCTCCTGTGAAGCACCTTAGAATATTTTTATAATTGCCAATAGCAATTATGAATTTGTGGAAGAATACATAAAAAGTAATGTTGCCTGAGACTCAAAAAAAGCCATTTACAGTACTTTCTCCAGAGCAGTTAGGGCCAGGAAATAATAATATGAGCAAAAAATAAACTTATCTGCTACATAGGTAACAAAAATGAAAGAACTTGCATTTTGGTAGAATCTCTCAGAACCCCAAGACATCTCAAATTACCAATAACAGCCAATGAAGTACTTTTTGAAGAGTAGTCACAATTGTGGGTAAGAAGAGCCACCAATTTAAACATACTAAGATGTTTTCATAGGCAGCATTTAGGTACATGACCAGTTATTCTGTTTATTAGTGATGTTTGGTTGAGGGCCGGGACACTGAAATAATTTTTTGCTTTTCCTTACTGTTTTGGGAATTTTTTTTACATCTACCACTGGAGGATCCTGGAACTTTGGTTTACTGTCTCATCCAAAGGAGATTTAAGTAGTTGATATCTTGCAGTTCTTTAGAGAGCTTTTAAGCAAAGTTTAAAACTTCCAGAGAATGTTTAAAATGCAGATTCATTATTTTGTTTTTAAACTTATTGTTGATTATTAATTTGTACCTAAACAACCCCAGATATTGGAAGATGATAAACATAAACTAATAATTGTAAATAGACAGATCCTTTAAAGATTACCTTAGCTGGCTTTTATCACTTTTTAATTGTTCTTTTTCTTCCTCTGCTCCTGTTTCTCTAGCAATAGCTTCTGAATGAAGCCTTCCCTGATTTGATCTTCCTTCCCTTCATGAGTGTGACATTCTGCCCTCAAATTACCGATCTGCTCTTATTGATCTTCACCAGATTTGCATTGTTGAAGTGATATGCCCCTATACTGTCTTTCCCAATGTCTCATTGGGTGACATCCTGTGGCCTGGTAATGCGTTGTATAAGCCAAGAGGTTATTGGATTAAGTCCCAGGTTTGTGCAGCCCTCCATGCAACAGTAACAGAGCACAATAACTGGCTTCAGAGCCTATTAACAGGAGCAAAATATAAACGAAGGATGTCAATTCTAATTGCTATAGATGTGACCCTGCTGAAGAGTACAACTGTGTAAATATTTGGTTTAGTACATAGACCTCAAGTCCCACATGATCAAATACCCATCTAATGCCTGCTAATCAAGGACATATACAAAGCATCAATACTTTGAAAGATGGCCATGCTGATAAGTAGTAATTTTGCTTATTTTTTTAAAATTCCCTTATGGAGCGTGGGCATCGCTGGTTGGCCAGCATTCACTGCCCATCCCTGTTGCTCTTCAGAAGATAATGGTGAGCTGTCTACACGAACTGCTGCAGTTCATCTGCTGTAGGTAGACCCACAATACCATTGTATGCCTTATATTTTTATTATATGTATTTTTAGACACCAGTATAATAATATTTTTTGTTTCACGTTCTTAGAAGAAAACTGTACTGACCTACCATACATCAACCCCAGCTGCTTGCAAGCATCTTTGGAAATGTGGTGTGGAGAACCAAGCTTTTTACAAGTGAGTTTTGAATACTGAGATGTTTTTATGGAAAACTGATGAAAGTGATATAACAACTGAAAATATTGGAAATACTCAGCAGGTCTAGCAGTATCTCTGGAGAGAGTAAAGAGTTAATATTTCATGTCTGTGATCTTTCATCAAAAGGTCATTGACCTGAAGCATTAACTTTGTCTCTAATGTTAGGCTTGCTACCAGACTTACTAAATATTTGCTGTACTCTGTCTTTATTCCCAATTTCCAGCATTTGCCGTATATTAATTTATATTGATCAATTTGATAAGTTTTTCTCAAATTATACATTTCCCATACATTTCCTTCTTCTAAATTTGTCACGATTACTTACAGTTTAAAATAATGCGCATAATTTTATATGCTGTTTAAAATTGTTTTGTAATGTTCAGTTTTAACAGTTTGATTGCCTAAGAGTGTGATGAATATTTAAGTGTTTAATGTATATAAAAATCAAAAGAAACCTTTGAGGAAGGGTCACCGGACCCAAAACGTTAACTCTGTTTTTTCCTTCACAGATGCTGCCAGACCTGCTGAGCTTTTCCAGAAACTTTGTTTTTGTATTTAATGTATATGCCACTTTTGATTTTTCTTTTGATGTAATATGTCTAGGAAGAGAGGGATTTGGCAAAGTATGGTTATGTTGAATGCTTTTATTTGACGCTAACTCAAAATAGCCTGAAGAACTGGTCATAGAATAATACAAGCATATAAACAAATGAATTAGGAGCAGAAGTAGGTCAATTGCCTTTTCAAGCCTGCTCCACCATTCAATAAAATCATGGCTGATCTGATTACCCCATATTCCTGCCTACCTTTGATAAACCTTCACCTCTTGTGTATCAAGAATCTACTCATTTCTGACTTAAAAATACTGACAGACTCTGCTTCCATGCCTTTAGAGAGTTCCAAAGACTCAAAATGCTTGCTGAGAAAAATATTATCAATTCTGTCATGACTGGACAATTCCTTATTTTTAAACAGAGATCCTTGGTTCTACATTCTTCCACAAGAGTAAACATATTTTGCCAATCTATGCTGCCACAACTCCTCAGAATTTTATACATTTCAATCAAGTTGCTTCTTGCTTTTCTAAACTCCAGCAGATACAAGCCTAACCTGTCCAATCTTCCTCAGAAAATAATCCACCCACTCCAGATATTGGTCTAGTACCAGATATTAGTCTTGTAAACCTTCTTTGAACAGTGTTTATCCTTCCTTAAATGATGTGACCCATGTTGTACACAGTACTCCAAATGTGATCTCACCAATGCATTGTGTAACTGAAACAACATAACCTCATCTGCCATATCCTTATTACTCATTATTAATTCTCCAGATTCATTTCCAAAGGACCAATGTTTCTTTCTTGACTCTGCTTTCTAAAGTATCTATAGAAACTCTTATCTGTTTATATATTCCCAGTTAGTTTTCTCTCATATTCTAATTTTTCCTTCCTTGTCAATGTTTTCATTAATCGCTTTTTTAAAAATATTCTATCCAATCTTATGAGCTACCACCCATCTTTATGTTACTGTGTTTTTTATTTAAGTTTTTATTTAACCATGGATAATGGGTCACTCTTGGAATTTTTCTTTGTCATTTACATAAACTGTAAAAAAAGACAGCCTTGATCCTTGTGGCACGTGAGTCATTACATCTTGGCAATCAGAACATGAGGCTCTACGTATATAAGATTTATATATACTTCCCATTCTAAATCGTTCTGTTAATTGTCTGCCACTGTATCTCCATTGACCTATCCCTTAACCTGATTTTTCTGTTCACTTTAGCTAGCTCTGCTTTCATGTCCCTATAATTGCCCTAATTTAAGTTTGAAGTACTAATCTTCGATCAACTCTTCTTTCCCTGTCACTGAATGTGAAATTCTATAAGATTATGATTACAAGTATTTGTAAATGTAATCTCAAACAAAAAAACAAGTCCAATGTTTATCACCTAAACAGTGTGTGGCCCTTCAATTGTATTATTGTTCCATAAATTTTTGTTTGGCAGATGTGAACTAAATTGTGAACGTGTCTCCCTGGCACAGGAGACTAGAATCTCCCAAAACCTGCTGATTTAGATTCTGTTTCAGAGATTCAGACATACTAGCATTCCATAGTGGTATTCCATTCTGAAGAAGAGTCATATCAGACTCAAAGTGATCTCTTTCTCTCTCTACGAAAGCAGCCGGATCTGCTGCAGTTCTCCAGTACTTTCAGTTTTTAAATCAGATACCCAGCTTCCAGAGTATTCTGTTTTTATTATATTAGTATCCATATCTCTGAATTGAAATTGTTTGGCCTGCCCAGCTTCTGACAAAAGCAGAATGAGTAAATCTAGGCCATGAAGTAATACCTAATATTTTATGTGGACGTAAATTTGCTCTGTAGTCCTTTTATCAAAATGCTAATTACACTGAATACTATATTTTTCACATCTCTAGGTATGAAAAATCCAGTCAGATCAAGACTGTATCCAGCAGCAACATCTTTTTCAAAGGCAGAAGGTTTCGTTTCAGGTAGGTCTTTCTGTCAAAAAATTCTCTGCCTTATTATTTTGCCTAGCGATTATAAATACAATGAGCAACATATTTTTATATAATAACTTAGAGACTAACCATAAATGCAGCAGCTAAACCACTTGCATTCTAATTCTAACCACCAAGTCCAAATCCCTGAGTTGCTTGAGAACAGAATCTATAGATTTGCCTTAAGATCAAAGTATTCAGTTTGCATTTAAGTAACCGGTGCACAACTTTTAAGGTTTACATTCAGGAATCACCAAATAACCTGAAAAGGGACCAAGTTCAAAAGTGATTTAAAGTAGTTTTGTAAGAAGCAATTTTTTTTTAAAAGAAGGGTACATAACTAGTGACCCATGACAGTTGAGAATAGTTTAACAACCCTGAAGGACAAATGAATGAATGGTACTGAGTGAGTGTTGATACCTATAGCTAATGGTGGTAGACGTCTGCTGCCAGTGTTAGGAGGTTCTTGCCCGGACCTTCCACGACAAACCTTCTTACGGTCAAGGAATACCCAACCAAAAATACCATTATTCTCTGTTTCTTATCCCTCAGCCAATTTTGTATCCATTTTGCTATAGTCCTTTTTATTGTCTGATCTATCACTTTCCTCATAAGTTTGTTATGTAGTGGATGCCTTTTTGAAGTTCCACGTACATCACATCAATAGCCCTCATTAACCCTCTCTGTCACCTCTTCAAAAAAACTCCAGTAAGTTAGCGATGACCTTTCCTTGACAAATCCACTCTGACCTTTCTGAATCAATCCACATTTTTCCACGTGGCTACCTCCCTAGTTCCAGGGTCAAGGATGTCTCGAAACAGTTGGAGTATATTGTCAAAGGGGAGAGTGAGAAGTGGAAAAAAGTACACACAGTTAATAATGACAAAATTAGGGAAAGGGTTGAGGCTTTGTAGGGTGAATATATGAATTAGGTAGAAGGTTAAAATGCGGAAATTCAAAGGTAGTAATCTCTGGATTACTCCCAGTGCTGTGTGCTAGTGAGAGTAAGAATAAGAAGATAGTGCAGATAAATTAATGGCTGAGGAGATGGTGCAGTGGGCAAGGATTCAGATTTTTGGATCATTGGGACCTCTTTTGGGGTAGAGGTAACCTATACAAGAGGGATAGGTTACATCTGGAGAGGGACTAATATCCTGGTGGGGAGATTTGGTAGAGCTACTTGAGAGGGTTTAAACTAGGGTGAGATGGTGGGGGTGTTACCCTAAGTAGGAGTGAGAGTAGAAAGATAGGTGAGGATGGTTCTCAATTGGAAAAAGCAAGTTAATTAGAAAAGGCAGGCAAGAACAAGTCAGAGAATGAGGTAACTGAAAAAATTAAACTGCATTTATTTTATCTTGGTGGGAGAGCATATCAGTGATAGTGATCACAACTCCCTGACCTTTACTATAGTCATGGAGAGGGATAGGAGCAGAAGGCGTGGGAAAGTATTTAATTGGGGGAGGGGGAATTACAATGATATTAGGCAAGAACTATGGAGCACCAATTGGGGTCAGATGTTCTCACGGAAATGCACGATAGAAATATGGAGATTGTTTAGGTAGGGAAAGGATGGTAAAGTGAAGGAGCCTTGGATGACAAGACAAGTTGAGTACCTAGTCAAGAGGAAGAAGGAAACTTACTTAAGGTTGAGCAAGCAAGGATCGGACAGGGCTCTAGAGGTCTACAAGGTAGCCAGGAAGGAACTGAAGAATGGACTGAGGACAGCTAGAAGTGGGTATGAAAAAACCTTGGCGGGTAGGATCAAGAAAAACCCCAAGGCTGCGTGTACTTACGTGAGGAATAAGAGCATGGCCAGAGTGAGGGTAGGGCCAATCAGGGATAGTGGAGGGAACTTGTGTGTGGAGTCAGAGGAGGTCCTTAATGAATACTTTGCTTCAGTATTCATCAGTGAGAGGGACCTTGACATTTGTGAGGACAGCGTGAAACTGGCATAAATGCTCGAACAGGTTGATGTTAGGAAGGAGGATGTGTTAGAAATTTTGAAAAATGAGGATAGATAGGTCTTCTGGGCCAGACGGGATATACGCAAGGTTTCTACGGGAAGCGCGAGGGAAGAGATTGCTGCCCCTTTGGCAATGATCTTTGCGTCCTCACTATCCACTGGAGAAGTACCAGAAGATTGGAGGGTGGCAAATGTCATTCCCTTGTTCAAGAAAGGGAATAGGGATAATCCTGGAAATTACAGACCGGTTAGTGTTACTTCTGAGGTGGGCAAATTATTGGAGAGGATTCTGAGAGATAGTATTTATAATTATTTGGAAAAGCACAGTTTGATTAGAAATAGTCAGCATGGCTTTGTGAGGGGTAAGTCATGCCTCACAAGCCTTATGGAATTCTTTCAGGATGTGACAAAACACATTGATGAAGGTAGAGCAGTGGATGTGGTGTATATGGATTTTAGCAAGGCACTTGATAAGGTTCCACATGGTAGGCTCATTCAGAAAGTAAGGAGGCATGGGATTCAGGGAAATTTAGCTGTCTGGTTTCAAAACTGGCTGTCCAATAGAAGATAGAGAGTGGTAGTAGAAGGAAAGTATTCAGTCTGGAGCTTGGTGACCAGTGGTGTTCCGCAGGAATCTGTTCTGGGACCTCTGCTCTTTGTGATCTTTATAAGTGACTTGGATGAGGAAGTGGAAGGGTGGGTTAGTAAGTTTGTTGAAGACATGAAGGTTGGTGAAGTTGTGGACAGTGTGGAGGGCTGTTGTAGGTTGCAACAGGACATTGACAGGATGCAGAGCTGGGCAAAGAAGTGGCTGATGGAATTCAACCCAGAAAAGTGTGAAGTGATTCATTTTGGAAGGTTGAATTTGAATGCAGAATACAGGGTTAATCGCAGGATTCTCGGCAGTGTAGAGGAACAGAGGGATCTTGGGGTTCACATCCATAGATCTCTCAAAGTTGCTACCCAAGTTGATAGGGTTGTAAAGAAGGTGTATGGTGTGTTGGCTTTCATTGGCACGGGAATTGAGTTTGAGCCGTGCGGTTATGCTGCAGCTCTATAAAACCCTGGTTAGAGCACACTTGGAATATTGTGTTCAGTTCTGGTCGCCTCATTATGGGAAAAATGTGGAAGCTTTAGAGGGTGCAGAGGAGATTTACCAGGATGCTGCCTGTACTGGAGGGCAAGTCTTATGAGGAAATGTTGAGGAAGCTAGGGCTCTTTTCATTGGAGTGACCAAGGATGAGAGGTGGCTTGATAGAGGTTTACAAAATGATGAGAGGCATAGATAGAGTGAATAGTCAGAGATTTTTTTCCCAGGGTGGAAATGACTATTACAAGGGGGCATAATTTTAAGGTGATTGGAAGAAGGTATAGGGGAGATATCAGAGGTAGGTTCTTCACACAGAGAGTGGTGGGCGTGTGGAATGCGCTGCCAGCAGTGGTAGAGTCAGATACTTCAGAGACTTTTAAGTGACTCTTGGATAGACACATGGAGGATAGTAAAATGTAGGGTATGCAGGGTAGATTGATCTTAGTAGGATAATAGGTCAGCACAACATTGTGGGCCGAAGTGCCTGTACTGTGCTGTACTGTTCTCTGTTCTATGTTTAATGCAAGGGTTCTTGTAGGTAAGGCAGATGACCTCAGGGCATGTTTGGGAATATGGGACTGGGACATCATAGTATTATAGAAACAAGGTTGAGGGTGGGAGAGGACTGGCACCTCAATTTTCTGGGGTTTAGGTGCTATAGGAAGGATAGAAAGGGAGATGAGAAAGGAGGGGGAATAGTGTTTTTGATTAAGGAAAACATTACTGCTGTACTTAGGATAATTCTGAGGGATTGTCCAGTTAAGCCATGTGGTTGTAACTCAGAAATACGAAGAGGATGATCAACCTTGATAGGATTGTACTATAGACTCCCCAGTAGTCAGGGGGAAATTGAGGAGCAAATATGTGGAGAGATCTTAGATATATGTAAAAAATAATAGGGTTGTAGGAGTAGGGGAGTTTAACCTTCCAAACATAAACTGTGACTGCTGTATTGTTCAGGGCTTGGATAGTAATGAATTTGTTAAATGTGTTCAAGAAAATTTTCTTTATCAATATGTAAATGTACTTACTAGAGAAGGAACAAATCTTGACCTTCGCTTGGGAAATTAGGCAGAGCAAGTGACTAAAGTGTTAGTGGGGGAGCACTTTGGGACCAGTGATCATATTTCTACTAGTTTTAAAATAGCTATTGAAAAGGATAGGCCTTGTATAAAAGTTAAAGTCTTAATTGGAGTCAGGCAAATTTTGATGGCATGAGACAGGAACTTTCAAGAGTAGATTGGAGTAGACTGTTCGCAGGTAAGAGGAAGACTGACAAGTGGGAGGCTTTCAGAAGTGAGATAACAAGAGTTCGGACACATTATCTTCCTTTTAGTGTGAAGGGTAAGACTGGTAAGAGTAGGGAACAATGGATGAATAAAGATACATAGCTCTGGTCAAGAATAAGAAGGAGTCATATATTAGGTATAGAAACTGAGATCAAATGAATCTCTTGAAGAGTATAAGTGGCGTAGGGGCATTCTTAAGAGGGCAATCAGGAGGGCAAATAAGGGGGAAGAGATAGCCTTGGCAGATAAGGTCAAAGATAATCAAATTCTACAGGTACATTAAGAGCAAAAGAGCGATTAGGGAGATAATAGGGCCCCTTAAAGATCAACAAGATTGTCTATCTGTGGAACCACAGGAGATGGGAGAGATACTAAATGAATATTTTGCATCAGTTCTTGCTGTGGAGAACTAGGGAACTCAGGGAAATAAATATTGATGTCATGAAAAAGTCCACTTTACAGAAGAGCAAGTGCTGGAGGTCTTAAAAAAACATTAAAGTAGATAAATCTATGGCACCTGACTAAGTGTATCCCAGGACGTTATGGAAAGTTAGGGAGTAAATTGCAGGGTTCTTAGCAAAGATATTTGTATCATCTATAGCTATGGGTGATGTGCTGGCGGACTGGAGTTGGCTAGTATTGTGCCTTTATTTAGTAAAGGCTGTAAGGAGAAACCTGGGAACCATAGATCTGTGAGTCTGACATCAGTGGTTGGTAATCTGTTGGAGGGGACTTGAGACATAGGATTTACATGAATTTGCAAAGACAAACAATGATTAGGGATAGTCAACATGGCTTTGTGTGTGGGAAATCATGTCTCACCAGCTTGATTGAGTTTTTTGAGGATGTAACCAAAAAGGTTGACGAGGGCAGAGCGCTAGAACTTGTCTACGTAGACTTTAGTAAAGCCTTTGTCAAATTTCCAAATGGTAGACTAATTATCAAAGTTAGATCACATGGGATTCAAGGAGAGCTTGCCAAATCGATACAAAATTGGCTTGATGGTAGAAGACAGAGCGGTGATGCAGAGTTGTTTTTCAGACTGGAGGCCTTTGACCAGTGGTGTTCCGCAGAGATCGGTGATGGGTCCACTTCTGTTTGTCATCTCTAAACAATTTGGATGAGAATTGAGGAGGCATGGTTAGTACATTTGCGGATGACATCAAAATTGCTAATATAGTTGACAGTGAAGAAGTTTATCTAAGATTACAAAGGGATCTTGATCAGTTGGGTCAGTGGGCTAAGGAGTCGCAGATAGGGTTTAATTTGGATAGATGCAAGGTATTGCATTTTGATAAAACAAACGAGGACAGGACTTAACCAGTTAATGGTAGGGCCCTGGGTAGTGTTATCAAACAGAGAGACTTAGGGGTTCAGATACATAGTTCTTTGGATAGGTACATGTATAGGAAAAGTTTGGAGGGATATGGGCCAAATGCAGGCAAGTGGGACTAGTTTAGTTTGGGAAACCTGGTGGGCATGGATGAGTTGGACTGATGGGTCTGTTTCTATGCTGTACGATTCTATGTGTCTATGACTCTAAGACTGTAAATAATACTTTCTAAAAGTATTCCCCACCACCAAAAATTGCTGCTTCTTTTTGAACTGGGCTGTCTCTAATTTGCTCCTTTTGTTGCTTTAATTTTGGCTTTGCTGCAGCCTCGGGTCTGTGCCCTCAGTTTAAGTTGCCTTTGTGGCCTTTGATTTCCCATGCTGTAGTCATGCCTCATGGAATCCGCCAGCTATGGTGGTAACGGTTAATTAGGAGATAAGTACTACTTTCCAGCCTGTGTTCTGTGTTGTTTCTTGAGGTTTTTACGGTTATTCCTAGCCCACTGGAGACCCTAACTTTGCTCATGGAGCCTCTGATTACCGTTCATGCCCCAGATAAACCCTGACTTGGGGCACCTCCTACAGACCACCACCAAACAGTGCAGTGTGCATTTGCTTAGGAGTTACTAGTTCTCCTGCTCTGTGGAGTTCCTAATTATCCTCTTATTTTATTCATTTGTGAGACATAGGCATCGCTGTCTGGCCAGCATTTATTGCCTGTCCCTGGTTGGCTTTGCGAACATGGTGGTGAGCTGCCTTCTTAAACTGTTGCAGTACACATGGTGTAGGTAGACCTATAATGCCGTTAGGGAGGGAATTCCAGGATTTTGACTCCGTTATAGTGAAGGAACGGTGATATATTTCCAAATCAGAATGATGAGTTGCTTGGAGGGGAACTTGAAGCTGGTGGTGTTCCCATATATATATTGCCCTCATCCTTCTAGATGGAAATGATTATGGGTTTGGAAGGCGCTGTCTAAGGATCCTTGGTGACTTGTGCAGTGCATCTTGTAGATGCACACCGCTGTTACTGAGTGTCATTGATGGAGAGAGTGGAAGCTTGTGGATGACGTTATGACAGAGGGATGTTCAATTGTGAAACAGCTGAAGATCGTTAGGCCTAGGACACTACCCTGACAACTCCTGCAGAGATATCCTGAAGTTGACATACTGACCTCAAACATGACAGCCATCTTTCTATGTGCCAGGTATGACTCCAAACAGCGGAAAGTTTGCCCCCAATACCCACTCGTTCCAGTTTTGCTCGGGCTCCTTGATGCCACACTTGGCTGAATGCGACCTTGCTATCAAAGGATGTCACTCTCACCTCACTTTTGGAATTCAGCTCTTTTGTCCATGTTTGAACCAAGCTGTAATCAGGTCAGGAGCCTTGTGGAACCCAAACTGGTGTCAGTGAGCAGGTGCTGCTTGTTAGCACTGTTGATGACACCTTTCACCACTTTGCTGATGATCAAGAGAAGACCGTTGGGACAGTAATTGGCTAGGTTGGATTTGCTCTGCTTTTTGTGTACAGGACATAACTGGGCAATTTTCCACATTGTCAGGTAGATACCAGTGTTGTAACTGTACTGGAACAGCTTGGCTTAGGAGTTGGCAAATAATGGAGCACAAGTCTTCAGCACTATTGTGTGAATGTTGTCAGGGTCCATAGCACTATCCAGTGCCTCCAGTTGTTTCTTGATATCACATGGCGTGAACTGAAACGGCTGAAGACTGGTATCTGTGATGCTGGGGATTACTGTAGGCAACCGAGATGGATCTTCCACTTGCCACTTCTGGCTGAAGGTTGCTGTGAATGTTTCAGCACTATCCTTTACGCTGATGCATTGGTCTCTTCCATCATTCATGATAGGGATATTTGTGGAGTCTCCTCCTCCAGTGAGTTTTTAATTATCTACCACCATTCCTGGTTGGATATTGCAGGACTGCAGAGCTTAGGTCTGATCCATCGTTTGTGGGATTACTTAGCTCTGTCTTTCACTTGCTGCTTGTGCTGTTCGGCATATGGTTGTCCTGTTTGGTAGCCTCATTTTCAGGTATGCCGGGTGTTGCTCCTGACATGCCCTCCTGCACTCTCCATGGAACCATAGCTTGATGGTAATGATTGACTGGAGCATATGAAGTTGCAGATTGTGCCGGAGTACAACTCTGCTGCTGTCGATGGCCCAAAGCACTTCATGGATGGCCATTCTTGAGTCGCTAGATCAGTTCGCAGTCTGTACCATTTAGCAGGGTGATAGTGCCACACAACATGATGGAGGTTATTCTCAGTGTGAAGGTGGGATTTCATCTCCACAAAGACTTGTCACTCTTACTGATACTGTCATTTGCAGCTTGCAGATTGGTAAGGATAAGATCAAGTATATTTTTCCCTTTGGGACCCGACCAGCTCGCTCAGTAGCTCCTGCAGCAAATCTCTTACTAGATCTAAATTGCTTTTACCATTGATTGGATATTTTCCTTGTCAAACCTTGCCACAAAAGTTTCTTCTGTGGGATTACTGAATTTTCAGCTCTTCTCTGCTGCTTATTGTTTGCAAGTGCCCCATGATTTAAGATGAGTCTGACGATCTCACACCATGACTGATCATGTTGTATATGCCGTTAAAACAAGTCTGTACCTTACCATGGAGCAAGTTTGCTGCCGCTATTCTCCTTCAGTGTGGATACACATAGGGTCTGCTCTGTCTAGTGTGGTAGAGGCAAACCACTTCCTGGTCTAATTAAAAGAGGCTTTTGTATTGACCAAGTAGTTTACTTCACGTTAACAACTAGTTACAGTTTATATTAATGTGATAGACATTTTATAGGAGCTATGTGGATGACCCTTCTGTTAGTTCTGACTTCTTTCAGATCTTAAGCTGTTCTACCTGCAAGTTTACTCTCAATATGAACCGTTTGGGATCCTTAGGGCCTTTTACAACAGAGATTAGATCCAACATGAAAAACTGGACAGAATGTGACTGATTGCATTGTGAGATTTCTCTTCAGGAAAGACCTTCCCTCTCTAACTCATGCACTTTTCCCTGACTACACCTTAATACCAGAAAGTCCCATTGCCCAACAAAAATCAATAAAGTCCAACAAGTAAATTCTTCAGTCAACAAATTTACCCAACAGCATATAAATAATGCAAAACAAAAACAAGTCATTCTTGTGCCTCTCATTAGGGCTGCACTAACAGCTGTCTTTTCCTGGTACTCATTGGGAATGCTACCTCAATGAACACAGCATGGCTGGTGAAAGATTGCTAGCTTCCTTTCAGGGAGATGTCTGATGCCTTGAACTGCCGTGGACGTCATGGACCCAGTTTCACAGTGCACCATTTAAGCATGGATGAACAGCAATCTGGTTGACTGGTTGAGAGGCAAAAACTAGAACACTAGCTAGGGCTATGACTGCAGTCATCCAGAGAGATGATAGTAGGTTTGTGCTGTACAGTACCATTACCACACATGTGGGTGAGATCTTAGCAATCCATATAATCAGCTAGGACACAAACCACTGGACTACCAGGAATCTGCAAGCTTAATTAGCACTGAAAGCAACAGCCGTGAAGGTAAAGCTTAAAGGCTTCATTCTAGTCGCCATGCATCTCTTTGATCTCCATCTGAACTTTGAATGCAACAATGGACATTACTAATGGACATTACAATGGACTACTAATCTGCTCCTGGCTGATCACCTAACATACCTAAGCCCTTAGGCTTATATTGGAGGCTGCCTTTGACTTACTGTCCTAGGATCCCATAACTAAATAGAGTCTCCCTGGACTTTACTTCCCATAGACTATCCCATTACATTTTGAGACATGGCCATTTGGTTGATGCGTATGCAGTGTTTATGGCATGTATATGGCTGGCACGTGGAGCAGGTGTGAGATTGACATAAGCCATTGCCTTGCAACAAAATATGCACTCATCCCCTCTTGATAGATGACTGCCGACCAGCATAACAGTTGTCTGATATTGTATCTGCAGTAAACAGCAATGTAAGGCAAAGTACTGTGAACCTTTAAGGTGCAGCTTGAGGGCAAAATATCAAAACACAAGGCAAGACAAGTTGGGATGCTGTGAACATTGAAGTAGGCACAAAGTGAATGAGTGCTAAGAGATTGGCCTGGCCCAGTCAGCAAGATAAGTGCCTGTTCATGAGCACAAAGTGTTCTTGCAGCAGCATTGCAGTCAATGGTGCCAGTGCCCTCCAAATTACAGCATTGAAGTGCAGACGCGTTTTGTAAGAGGAATGGTGATCGGCCATGATAATGCAGAAAGCTGGCACACGTCAGATGCCAGCATCCATGGACATGAATTGTATATAACTGCTGCCCGTGAACTTGCCTGAGATACTGGTGCCAGGTTCCAAGATAGACACCCACAGAAGCAAGTGGTGAAGAGTTGCTCAGGTACATGCTCAAGTTTTCATGTCAGGAATTCTCAATAGCTAGTTTCTATTGAACAAGTGGGAAAGTGGAAGCCTGCATATTAATGAGGATGACAGTGAACAATAACTCACTAGTGAGAATCTTGTCTCAACATCCAGAATTTGGCTGGAAAATGCAAGCTATTAGTATCAATATTGAGAAAAACCTCACTTGGTATTTCACCCTATGCTCCTAAATTTCTGACCATAGTCAACATCATTCAGGGTCTGAGAAGATTTTACCCATTATTTTCACAAGATGAAACTAGAAATTTGTATAAAATAGCATGTTTGTGTTGTTGCTTGTAGTGGAAGAGTTGCAAAAGAAGTTATTGAAGCAAGCACCAAAATTCAGCGCACCCCTCCCGAAGTTCACAGGTAAGAGCAAAAATGTACACACCTCAAACTCTTAATACTCAGCAATCCAACGTCCAGAGTCACATTTAGATGAGAAGATGGTCAGAAAAAAAAATTAGCCTGTTTACATTTTGTCAGAATTCATTTTTGGGAGAGGATGAAATTTTCAGAATTCTTTTCCTCCCTGAAACCTTTTTTTGGATCTCCCTGTGCCATTCACCAACCTTGGCTGACATACATTTATTGGGGTTGACCTGAATCTGGGTGTACTGTGTCGGTCAGTGTAAGAGTTTATATCCCATAATTGGCTAAGTGATTGCTCTCTCTTTCTGGCATGTGATCTCAGCATATGTGTGTGAAAACAAAAAGTACTTACATTTGTTCAGACCAGATGAGGAGGTGTCATCAGTTGTCCTCTTTTTAAACTCTATCTTGATCCTTTGAAACAATTTTTTAAGCATGTAGCTACTTCAATTAAACTTAGTTATTCTGATCCAAAATGATAAGGCACCATTTCCAATGTCGTCTTGAATGACAGAGTAAAATTTCATTATGTATTACACCCGAGAAAAATAAGGAAAAGTGACAGAAAACACATACAGCAAAATATTAGAGATGGACTATCTCTTCCTAGTCAGGGGATTGAATTTGTATCAATATAGCCTGTGTGGCTAAATATCAAGTGGGGCGTTTAACCACTAGTTACTAGGAAATATGGAAAACAGGCCATACTTCCTATAAATTAGCATTAATTTGTACTTTGTGTTGTGTGTTTATGATATTTTTCTGTCATAAATTGACTTTCCCCCTGTCCTCCTGGGGCAGGAACTAGTATTCTGTCTAACTGGTCATTACTCATGTCATAGTCTTGTCAGGAATGTTGGCAAACTATTTGATCAGAGTATGGCATTGGCCAAACTAATCCTGCTCCCAGCCAACTGAGGGAAGCCATCTTAGTAGTCAGTTTTGAACATCTGCCAAGTGATATTTACTGGTATCCTTAATTTCAGATTAAATGCTTTGAAAACTCAAAAATAACGCATGCAGTATTTATTACAGAAGAAAAAGGAAAAATGCAGAGAAATCAACACATTTATCATTTTGTTAAAAAACTAATGGATTGTGACAGATAGTATGCTTATGACAATGGACTGTTGTGTTTAGAAAGGAGAAAACTAAGAGTTTGAGTCAGTCTGCTACTTTGAATTTATGCATTGTAGAATGCTATCTTATTAACTCTGACATCATACTTTTAGGTCCACACTTGCCCAGAGTCGGAGTTATAATTCTTTATCCAAGCAGTTGATAATAAGCACTGAGACAACAAAATCGTGGCTTCCATCTCCTGATGAATCTGAAGAGCAATCTGCCATGGATGGTGAGAATTCATATTGACACTCAATTTGATAAAAACATTTAGATAACCTATATAGATTGAAATCAAGTTGGAAACCAGGCCCTTATAAACTTAATACTTTATTCCGGCTTCATTAGTTTTTGAATGTGCGGCATTCAGAATGGTGATGCTTATATGTTCACATCTGTATGAAAATAATTAAACTAGCTTAATGTTACCTTTATGAAGTTCCTGCTGGGAAAGAAATCTTTACCAATCACACCCCTCAGTAAGGTAACAACAATGGAAGGTTATTAGCACTGTTAAAAATTGTAAACAAGCAGAAAAGAAAAAAAATAAATACCATGTGATTTTTAAAATTAATTTGTGGGATGTGAGCGGCGCTGGTTGGGACAGCATTTAATGCCCATCTCTATTTGCCCAGAGGGCATTTAAGAGTCAACCACATTGCTGTGAGTCTGCTGTGGGCAGACCAGGTAAGATGACAGATTCCTTCCCTTAAAGCACATTAGTGAACCAGATGGGTTTTCCTGACAATTGACGATGGATTCACGGCCATCATTAGACTCTTAAATCCAGATTTTTATTGGCTTTAAAGTCCACCATATCCCATGGTGGGATTCGAACCCAGGTTCCCAGAACATTTCACGTGTCTCTGGATTAACAGTCTAGCGATAATACCGTTAGGCATTGTCTCCCCAAATATAATGGAATCTACCTGTAGTCAATTTCCCTTTATTATTTGAGCTGGTTTTGTACAATCACATAGCTCAAGCCAAATAAGTTATCGAGTGAGAATGAATGACCATGAGTAGTTTTTAAAAATTTAACCTATTTTTCTAATCAACCTGATCAGAGATGTTATTACATACGTCTGGAACAGGTGGGACTTTACCCTGAGTCCCTTTGTCCAGGGATAGGGATATTACCACTACACTACAAGAGGGCCCAAAGTTTTTTTTATCATTAAGGCTAACGTGTAATATATATGATTTTTATTATTAATGTAAGGCAAATATTAATTTTTATACAAGTTTATTAACACAATGTACTGTCTGGTCTGCCTGCTTGTGTGCTAAAATGGTTTAATCATAGCATTGTGCTATTTTGCTACACATAGGTTTCCCTCCTGTCACTACCACACCCCCATCCACCACACCTACAGCCTTCTCTCCTCTCTGTCCCGTTTGGGTCAATGACCTAACTCAATTCAAGGTTGTATTAGACAGATTTCTGATGTTAAGTGAATCCAAGATTATGGTCAACAGGCAGGAAAGTAGAATGAAGACCCATAATTGGATCAACAATGATCTTACTAAATGTGAGTACAGGTTTGATGGCTGAATGGCCTGCTGCTGCGTCTGTTTCATTTGATCTTATTTTGGATGAGCTCCAATCTATGGTGGATGGAATGGAAAATGAAAAGTCAGCCATGAGAGCTTTGAAACAATCATATCTACAGTTGACAAAGGCATGGAAAAGTGTTTCAACAGCATATGATCTGAAGCAGAGTCAGGAGGGGCAGTACTGTGGAGCTAATCCTGCAGAAGTGGGGTTGCCATATTATCTCAGGGTTAAAGAGCAAACCAGAGTTCAAATTAATTAGTTCACTCTGGCAATGACCACAGAGATAGATGGAGTTGTTGGCGAGAAAATGGAATTTGTGCACTGAACAAAAACAATGGTTTCAACTCTTTCCAATACTAGTTGGGGGAAATTTCCTGCAGTACTGAGTGTTGAACAGTATGAAAAATCAGAGTGGTGGTGTTGAGAAAAGTAATGGTCAGTTATAGCTGGTGTTGTCAGCACACGTGTGGCACTAGATGTTTTGATTTTGGATAATGTTGTGGCTAATTGCAGAGCAAAAGTAAGAGGTGGCCAGGGAAGAATCCTTGGTGAAAACTTCAGAGATACTGATGGGAGAGTGGGAAGTGAAGACATTGCAGAAGTTTACCTGCCTCTGATCAGATAGTTAGGAAGTGAACTAGATGAGTCTAGTCCCAAACACCTCGAGAATAGAGGAGAACATTGGGGGTGCATATTGTGATCAGTCATGTCAAAGGTTGTAGACAGGCCCAACAAGAACACTGTCATGACGATTGCTGTAAACACTGCAGAGAGCCTGCCTGCATTACGGAGTTGGATATTGAACCCATTGTGGAAAAGCTTGGCAGAGCTATTGACTTGCTTGTCACAGGCAAAATTTAAGATGCTGCGTGTTTAACTGCCAGGGAAATTGAATCCTACAGCATCTGAATAAACCTGTCTGTATTTCCTGGAGGGTGCGAGCCCCAGGATATGCATGATGTAAAAGTTTAACTGTATACAAGAATAAGGGTGACCATAGTAATTGCAACAAATGTTGAAGCATCTCCCTGCTAGGATCTTGGAAAAGTATATGCAAATACTGCAATGTAGATCAAACTGTAGATTTTAGAGAAACATCATCTGTCCCAAATTCCAGTGTCGTTTCAGGCTGGAAGATCTACAATTGATGTGATTTTCTCAGTACAGAAAGTATATGAGAAATGCCATGAACAAAGGAAATAATTGATCAACCAAGGAATTTGATCATGTGAGCAGAGGCTGTCTATTTTAGCCACTAGAGAAAATTAACTGCCTGTTGAAGGAACTTAATGTGATCTCCTTTTTCCATGAGAACTTGTTGCTAAGATCAACTATGACAAAGCAATATCAGGATCCTTTGAGCTGCAGTGGGATCAAACAGAGTTGTGCTTTGGCATTGACACTTAGCATATTTTTCTCTTTGCTGCTTTTATATGCCTTCAGGTCATCTACAGGTGGTGTATTTACTCACACACCAGAACCGACAGAAAGATGTTCAGCCCTGCCAAACATCCAAATCCTCATGAGAATATTGCTCTACGTTAACAATGTGACACTAACATTGCATACTGAGAAACACAGGTAGTGGCAAATAGACAGACTCTTTCATGACTGTGAGATAACACGGTGTGGGGCTGGATGAACACAGCAGGCCAAGCAGCATCATAGGAGCAGGAAAGCTTGACGTTTCGGGCCTAGACCCTTCATCAGAAATGGGGGAGGGGAAGAGGGTTCTGAAATAAATAGGGGGAGAGGGGGAGGCGGATAGAGGATGGATAGAGGAGAGGATAGGTGGAGAGGAGGCAGACAAGTCGAAGAGGCGGGGATGGAACCAGTAAAGGTGAGTGTAGGTGGGGGGGTAGGGAGGAGATAGGTCAGTCCAGGGAGGACAGACAGGTCAAGGGGGCGGGATGATGTTAGTAGATAGGAGATGGGGGTGGGGCTTGAGGTGGGGATAGGTGAGAGGAAAAACAGGTCAGGGAGGTGGAGATGAGCTGGGCTGGTTTTGGGATGCCGGTGGGGGGAGGGGAGATTTTGAAGCTTGTGAAATCCACATTGATACCATTGGGCTGCAGGGTTCCCAGGCTGAATACGATTTGCTGTTCCTGCAGCCTTTGGGTGGCATCACTATGGCATTGCAGGAGGCCCAGGATGGACATGTCGTCTGAGGAATGGGAGGGGGAGTTGAAATGGTTCGCGACTGGGAGGTGCAGTTGTTTGTTGCGAACTGAGCGCAGGTGTTCTGCAAAGCTGTCCCCAAGTCTCCGGTTGGTTTCCCCAGTGTTCGGGAAGCCACAACGGGTACAGCGGATGCAGTATACCACATTGGCAGATGTGCAGGTGAACATCTGCCTGATGTGGAAAGTCTTCTTGGGGCCTGGGATTGGGGTGAGCGAGGAGGTGTGGGGGCAGGTGTAGCACTTCCTGCGGTTGCAGGGAAAAGTGCCAGGTGGGGTGGGGCTGGAGGGGAGTGTGGAGCGGACAAGGGAGTCGCGGATGGGGTGGTCCCTCCGGAAAGCAGATAAGGGTGGGGAGGGAAAAATGTCTTTGGTGGTGGGGTCTGATTGCAGATGGCGGAAGTGTCGGAGGATGATGCGTTGGATCCGGAGGTTGGTGGGGTGGTACGTGAGGACGAGGGGGATTCTTTTTTGGTTATTATTGTGGGGACGGGGCGTGAGGGATGAGTTACGGGAAATGCGGGAGACACGGTCGAGGGCGTTCTCGAACACTGTCGGGGTGAAGTTGCGGTCCTTGAATAATGAGGACATCTGAGATGTAAGGGAGTGGAATGTCTCATCCTGGGAGCAGATGTGGCGGAGGCGAAGGAATTGGGAATAGGGGATGGCATTTTTGCAGGAAGGTGGGTGGGAGGAGGTGTATTCCAGGTAGCTGTGGGAGTCAATGGGCTTGAAATGGACATCGGTTTTTAGGTGGTTACCCGAGATGGAAACAGAGAGGTCCAGGAAGGAGAGAGAAGTGTTGGAGATGGTCAAGGTGAACTTCAGGTTGGGGTGGAAGGTGTTGGTGAATTGGATGAACTGTTCGAGCTCCTCGTGGGAGCACAAGGCGGCGCCGATGCAGTCATCAATGTAACGGAGGAAGAGGTGGGGTTTAGGGCCAGTGTAGGTATGGAAGAGGGATTGTTCCACATAACCTACAAAGAGGCAGGCATAGCTTGGGCCCATGCGGGTACCCATGGCCACCCCCTTTGTCTGTAGGAAGTGGGAGGAATTGAAAGAGAAGTTGTTGAGGGTGAGGACGAATTCGGCTAAGCGGATGAGGGTGTCGGTGGGGGGGGATTGGTCGGTTCTGCGGGACAGGAAGAAGCGGAGGGCCTTTAGGCCATCTGCATGGGGAATACAGGTGTATAGGGACTGGACGTCCATAGTAAAAATGAGGTGTTGGGGACCGGGGAATTGGAAGTTCTGGAGGAGGTGGAGGGCGTGGGTGGTGTCACGGACGTAGGTAGGGAGTTCCTGGACCAAGGGGGTGAAAATGGAGTCTAGGTAGGTGGAGATGAGTTCGGTGGGGCAGGAGCAGGCGGAGACAATGGGTCGACCAAGGCATTCAGGTTTGTGGATTTTGGGAAGGAGATAGAAACGGGCGGTGCGGGATTGGGGAACGATGAGGTTGGAGGCGGTGGGTGGGAGGTCACCTGAGGTGATGAGGTTCCTGTCCCGCAGAACTGACCAATCCCCTTCCACCGACACCCTCATCCGCTTAGCCGAACTCGTCCTCACCCTCAACAACTTCTCTTTCAATTCCTCCCACTTCCTACAGACAAAGGGGGTGGCCATGGGTACCCGCATGGGCCCAAGCTATGCCTGCCTCTTTGTAGGTTACGTGGAACAATCCCTCTTCCGTACCCACACTGGCCCTAAACCCCACCTCTTCCTCCGTTACATTGATGACTGCATCGGCGCCACCTCGTGCTCCCACGAGGAGCTCGAACAGTTCATCCACTTCACCAACACCTTCCACCCCAACCTGAAGTTCACCTGGACCATCTCCAACACTTCTCTCTCCTTCCTGGATCTCTCTGTCTCCATCTCGGGTAACCACCTAGAAACCGATGTCCATTTCAAGCCCACTGACTCCCACAGCTACCTGGAATACACCTCCTCCCACCCACCTTCCTGCAAAAATGCCATCCCCTATTCCCAATTCCTTCGCCTCCGCCGCATCTGCTCCCAGGATGAGACATTCCACTCCCGTACATCTCAGATGTCCTCATTCTTCAAGGACTGCAACTTCCCCCCAACAGTGGTCGAGAACGCCCTCGACCGTGTCTCCCGCATTTCCCATAACTCATCCCTCACGCCCCGTCCCCACAATAATAACCAAAAAAGAATTCCCCTCGTCCTCACGTACCACCCCACCAACCTCCGGATCTAACGCACCATCCTCCGACACTTCCGCCATCTGCAATCAGACCCCACCACCAAAGACATTTTTCCCTCCCCACCCTTATCTGCTTTCCAGAGGGACCACCCCCTCCGCGACTCCCTTGTCCGCTCCACACTCCCCTCCAGCCCCACCACACCCGGCACTTTTCC
>JAHRHZ010000012.1:70950916-71018734 GCA_024137785.1 Ginglymostoma cirratum | reverse complement strand
AACACCTGCGCTCAGTTCGCAACAAACAACTGCACCTCCCAGTCGCGAACCATTTCAACTCCCCCTCCCATTCCTCAGACGACATGTCCATCCTTGGCCTCCTGCAATGCCACAGTGATGCCACCGGAAGGCTGCAGGAACAGCAAATCATATTCAGCCTGGGAACCCTGCAGCCCAATGGTATCAATGTGGATTTCACAAGCTTCAAAATCTCCCCTCCCCCAACCGCATCCCAAAACCAGCCCAGCTCATCTCCACCTCCCTGACCTGTTTTTCCTCTCACCTATCCCCACTTCAAGCCCCACCCCCATCTCCTATCTACTAACATCATCCCGCCCCCTTGACCTGTCCATCCTCCCTGGACTGACCTATCTCCTCCCTACCCCCCACCTACACTCACCTTTACTGGCTCCATCCCCGCCTCTTCGACTTGTCTGCCTCCTCTCCACCTATCCTCTCCTCTGTCCATCCTCTATCCGCCTCCCCCTCTCTCCCTATTTATTTCAGAATCCTCTTCCCCTCCCCCATTTCTGATGAAGGGTCTAGGCCCGAAACGTCAAGCTTTCCTGCTCCTATGATGCTGCTTGTCCTGCTGTGTTCATCCAGCCCCACACCTTGTTATCTCGGATTCTCCAGCATCTGCAGTACCTTTTATCTCTTTCATGACTGTGAACAGTTTTGTTTGATGATCTTCACCAGAAAGATAAATATTGTAGTCCATGATATTGCCATACTGCAATCTGTCATCATTGACAAATGACGCTGGAGTTATTGACAGCTTTGCACATTTAGGCTCCACAATCACCAGAAATCTGTCACTTGATGCTGAAGTTAACACCTATATTGCAAAATCTCCAGTTGTTATGTCCAACCTCGGTAAGACAGTGTGGAAAAACATCATCAATACCTCGGCTACAAGGGCAACTGCAACACAGAACGAAAAACAAGTAAAATTTGCGAATGACATACGTTGACCTGCCCGGACTAGTGTTATATACCTTAAATTGGAGCGCCAGTATGATCAGCCTGTTAATTTCTATGTATTACTTTTTTAACTGATTTTTACACTGGGAAGCAAGATATAAAGATGGTGGATATTGATACTGACAAATGGGAGACAGTCACTGAGAGCCATGACCTCTACAGGTACACTGTTTGGAAGGCATTGGAAAGTGGACACAAAAGTCTCATATCTAGCTGATAAGGTCATGGGCCCAGAAAAATCAGGGGCCAGTAAGTCATGCACCTTCTTTGCCCACTGTTGTCTTCTGCAGCAAATACAGCAGGTGCTGCCATGCTGAATTGTGACTTCTGAGCAGCACCTGACAATGTTTACACAGAATTGACTACCACAATCCAAAATATTGTTGTATGAGATGTGAAATTGCCTAAGTGATCAAAAGGGTGATTACGCTCGACTATATTTGAAGTATTTGGTGGACAGAAAAATAGTTAATCAGTTGATGTTCAAACAGGTTTCTCAGAGTTGTGAAGCTGTAATGATTAAAGCAAAGTAACATTCCCCTTTAGTCTTTCTGTCCTTTTAAATATTAAATAATAGTTTAAGACTGCCCCGGTGAGATTATGTAATAAAAAGTCAAAAGGTTCAAGGAAATTTACCAACAGAGACCTATTGAATTAAGTAAAAATATGACCAGGGTGATATGCACCTCAGCCCCTGCAGTACCCAATAGTCACTAAAGGCCTCTGTTGTTTTGATGGACATTGTGTGATCCCTACTCATGGACACCCAAGCATAGATGTAAGCTGTGATATGTCCCCTTCCACTGTCCATTGCCTGGACCTATGGATGGCCACCTTGGTCAGGCCCAGGAGCTGGTCTACAAGGAGGCACTCTGAGCTACCCACCCCCCTCAGCACGGGTTGCCCATGGATCAGGAGCATGGGGCTGAAGTACAACCAAAAATTTAAAAGCAACCTATTTAAGAAAATAAATAGGGGCTGCAAATGAAAACATTCAGCATAGATATGAAGAAGGGTCCAGACCCGAAACGTCAGCTTTCCTGCTCCTTTGATGTTGCTTGGCCTGCTGTGTTCATCCAGCTCTACACCTTGTTATCTCAGCATAAATATGAAACAGTTTCCTGCAGCCACAAAAGTTACATGTGGCATGGCATCCAATGAATCTACTTAAACACTTATTGCATGGGGCTGTTGTATACAGCACTCTCCACCCCATTTTACTCACCTTAATTTTGACTTGTCGATACTCACGTGACTAGGTAAGTGATGTAAGCGAGACTGTAATACAGTGACACTTCAAACAACAAAGGAGATCACAACGGGTCCGAGAGCATCCATGGAGGGAGAGCAAACTGATGTTTCAAGCCTAGATGACTCCTCGTCAGAGCTGAAGTGAAGTGTAGAGGGGACAGCAGTAATGCTATGCTTTGGAGAGGTGGTGTAGGGGTAGTGGGTGTAGGTGCTGGTGGAGAAAAGATGTTTATAGTTCAGATTAAGTGATCAGAAATTCTCACATACTGACATCTTTTCTCCACCAGCACTCTACACCCACTTCCCCATACTCTTTTTCTCCCCCCAACAAAACTATAGCATAACTGCCGTCCCCTCCACACTTCAGCTATGATGAAAAGTCATCTACGACTCGAAATGCTGGCTTGCTCTCTCTCTCTGGATGCTGTCTGGCCTGATGCAATCTCCAGCATTTGTTGTTTGAAGTACAGATTCCAGCATCTGTCATAATTTGTTCCTATACAGTGACACTTGATGGCTGGAGTTTGCAATTGTAGGCAGTCACACACCTTTTGGCATGAATTTCCAAAATATAACTTTCCTCCGTTAGTTCAGCAGCTAATGTGACATTTAACAATGAAAAATCTTAATATCCATTCCACCTATAAGTGCGACATGTATAGTCAAATGATGACAATTTAATAGAGGTATTCTCTGTTATAGTAGTATATTGGAGGAAACCGCTTCCTTCTATGCTGTGTGATTCTGTAACATGGCACTTTTCAAGGCATTTTGAAATGGAATGCAGCAACCCACTCAGTAATAGCTAGTCAATATGTGGACATGCTGCAAACATGCAGTCAAACTGGTAAATGACAAGGGAGGATAAGGGGACAAGGAGGTAAGGGGAGGAAAAGCCAAGGAGGGGAGAGGGAAAAGTGAGAAGAAAGAAATGCAAAAGGGGAATCCAAAGAGAAGTGATAGGAATATAATTTTGATGATGAACGGAGAGCAGAGAGAAGAAGAAAGCAGAGAAACCAATCAACATGAAAGGGGTATAATAGCTCATGGAAAATGTATTGAGGATGGATGGGGTTTGGGGACTAGGGATGGTGGCAGTTCACAGTATTGAAAGAAGTTAAACAGCGGATGGGAAACCCATGAGGAGCAAATACAGTCGGTGGAAAGAAAGGGATTGACAGCTATCTTATAGGTTCAAAGGAAAAATGCAGTTAATGAGGGCTTGTTTATTGGGAGAGGAATGTTCAATTTTTGTCTTAATTTCTTTTGTTACTTGCATGCTGAAATACTGATGCTTCCAATTTTTACTTCTATATTTGTCTTAACCACTGGAAAGGAATTAAATGTTTTCTCAGTTATATTCAGCTGGGCCATGGATTTGTGCAGAGAAAGTTATTGATGTATCATAGACAACTTGCTTGTTAGGGTGGTTTCAAATGTTTTGTCAGCAAGTGAAAGGAATATAAGCTTGTGAAGTGGTTTTGGGGGTGTGGGTAGGGGGTGATGGGGATTAAATCTTTCTGAGCAGGTGGTGGATCCACAATGGTGGCAGCAATGTTGAAAACTTGTTTAGCAGACACAAACCTTCCTTGGAGTTCTGCGTGCTTTTTTTTAGCCTCTAACAAATAATGTGTTTCATTTTATTCTGTTAATAGTGCAGACTCTGACACTTTCTTTGCCAGAAGAGGTGATTCCTTTCAGTCATACAGTGTATCGTTTGCTTTGTCAAACAATGTTCAGTGGCAGCCTCTTGTTTATTAATCAAAAACGGTAAATTGACAATATTGAAAACCTCAGAGCAGTCGACCATTTTAATGTGTAGTTATAGATAGACTTGTGGGTGACATATTTTCATTGACTCTTTAATAGTTTAGTATACGTTTCGGAGAGAAAGCACACAGAGAGTGCTGACGGTCATGGTTTGAGTATCATTGTCTATTTTTTCCACAGAAATGACATGATAAAGTATGATTTTGTTTGTGATTAGGTTTCTGACACATCCCTATGCTGAGCTGTGAATCAGTAGGTAGACGTATGGTAATTATATTGCAAAATTAGAACCAGCTTCTCACAAACCCAGACAATGGGTAACTCATTAGCTATGTCTGGTTATTCAAAAGCACGCTTTGTACATTGGTAACAGAGGTCTGATTTCATTTCTGTGCAGGCTGCGAGCACAGCCAAATAGCAGAAGGTTGCAATAGGAGTGAAATATTGTGGATGGTAAGACAGGGTGTATTGAGATTATGCTTTTAAATTACATCCAGTGTGATGTATTGCTTCTGCAGGTGAGTCTATATACTTTTTGAACTGCATTATGACTTACGAATTATGCAAGTTCATGGTAATCAATAAAGCCTTTTCGCAGTAGGTTAGATAGTAGAAAAAATGTCAAAACTGTTTATGTTGCTGACCTTTTGAACTTCTAAATTAAAAATGCTTGGCTACAACAAATTTGATTATTTTAGGCTGAAAGACCCAGTCTTGCCAAGGCAAACACCCGCTGACGCATATGACACACCCTGTGCACTATTCGGAAAGGGGATTCAATGGAATGAAAATTTTTACTTGTCCTTCAAAGTACTTAATAAATTTTCCACCAGGTTAGCAGAGGGGTTCTAATTTTCCCCAAGGGAAGACACAAGGCAGCAGGATCACTTCAGAATTTGGACCAAAAGTCAATTTCTGGGGCTTCCCAATTCATATGATCTGGGAACTCACCTCAATCTGGTTGGCAACATTCTGCACTAAGTCTTTGGATGACAGTGGAGAAGAATATGGAAGATATAGATCATGGGGGAAATAAATAGCGACATCTTGAAAAATGTCCATATTACAGAGGAGGAGGTGCTGGAAGGCTTAACATGCATAAAGGTGGATAAATCCCCAGGACCTGATCAGGTGTACCTAGAACTTTGTAGGACGCTCGGGAAGTGATTGCTGGGCCCCTTACTGAGATATTTGTATCTTCAATAATCACAAGTGAGTGCTGGAAGACTTGAGGTTGGCTAACTGTTTAAGAAAGGTGGTCAGGAAAACCCATGGAACCATAGACCGATGAGCTGGACTTTGGTGGTGGGCAAGTTGTTAGAGGGAATCCTGAGGGACAGGATTTACATGTATTTGGAAAGGCAAGGACTGATTAGGGATAGTCAACGTGGCTTTATGCATGGGAAGTTGTGTCTCACTAACTTAATTGAACTTTTTGAAGAAGTAATGAAGATGATTGATGAGGGCAGAGCAATAGTCGTGATCTATATGGATTCAGTAAGGTGTTCAACAAGGTTACTTATGGTAGTCTGGTTAGCAAGGTTAGATTACATGGAATACAGGGAGAACTAGTCATTTGGATACAGAACTGGGTCGAAGGTAGAAGACAGAGGGTGGTGGTGGAGGGTTGCCTTCCAGACTGGAGGCCTGTGACCAGCGATGTACCACAAAGATTGGTGCTGGTTCCACTGCTTTTCATCATTTATGTAAATGATTTGGACGTGAATGTAGGAGGTGTGGTTAGTAAGTTTTCAGATGACGCCAAAATTGGAGGTGTAGCGGACAGCGAAAAAGGTTACCTCAGAATACAATGAGATCTTGATCAAATGGGCCAATGGGCCAAGGAGTGGCAGATGGAGTTTATTTTAGATAAATGTGAGGTGCTGCATTTTGGAAAGGCAAATCAGGGCAGGACTTATACACTTAATGCTAAGGTCCTGGGAAGTGTTGCCGAACAAAGAGACCTTGGAGTGCAAGTTCATAGTTCCTTGAAAGTGGAGTCAGAGGTGAATAGGATAGTGAAGAAGGTGTTTGGTATGCTTGCCTTTATTGGTCAGTGCGTTGAGTGTAGGAGTCGCGAGTCAATGCTACGGCTGCACAGGTCTTTGCTTAGGCCATTTTTGGAATACTGCATTCAATTCTGGTCTCTGGAATGGATGTTGTGAAAGTTGAAAGGGTTCAGAAAAGATTTACAAGGATGTTAGCCAGGGCTGGAGGGTTTGAGCTATTGGGAGAGGCTGAATAGGCTGGGGCTACTTTTTCTGGAGCGTTGGAGGCTGAGGGGTGACCTTATAGAGGTTAAAAAATCATGAGAGGCATGGATAGGGGTAAAGAGGCAAGGTCTTTTCCCCAGGATGTGCAAGTCCAAAATTAGAGGGAATAGGTTTCAGGTGAGAGGGGAAAGATTTAAAAGGGACCTAAGGGACAACATTTTCACGCAGAGGGTGGTGCATGTATGGAATGAGCTGCCAGAAGAAGTGGTGGAGGCTTGTACAATTACAGCATTTAAAAGGCATATGGATGGGTATGTGAATAGGCAGGGTTTAGGGGGATATGGGCCAATGCTGGCAAATCGGACAAGATTTATATAGGATATCTGGTTGGCATGATCGAGTTGGAATCAAGGGTCTGTTTCCATGCTCTAAATCTCTATGACACTGTGTTGCCAAGAAACAGCTTGTAAATCAGAAGCAAGTGCGTCCAAGCTTGGATTCCTAGCCTGTAGGTGAATTTACATGTGAGGCAAGGCAATCATCTAGCTACAATTGCATAGATAAAAGAGGAACCAAATAAGATAGGTGAAAAAAAAAATTTAAAATAATATTGAAAATAGCATAACTTTCCAAACCACTTTTCAAAACTTAAACTTCTTAATCTTTTCATCATCTTATGAAATCATCTTCTTAATAACTTTGACATCCTTCCAACAGTAGCATCCAAAATCCAGACACAATATTCTTAATGTGTTTAAAAACAGTTTCAATAGGTTTAACATGATATCTTTCCTTTCCTTCTTGTGCTTATGGGGTCATTAACGCACAAGGAGGCTACTTGCTGGTCAAGTCATTGCTGGCTCTCTGAAGATCACTCCAGTGTGTCCCATTCTCTGCAAATTTAATTTTCTCAAATGCCTATCCAGTTACCTTTTGAAAATATTGATTGTCTTTGCTTCTACCATCTTTGTCGGCAGCACGTTTCAGGTTATGAGTAATTTCTCCAACACACATCCCTACCACTCTTGCCCTGGATCTTAAATCAGTGTTCCCTAGTTCTTGCACATTCAGCTAATAGGAACAAATTTCATTGTCTACCTTAACTAAACTTGCCATGTTTGTGTCAACTTTATCAAGTTTTCCTTTAATTTCTTTTACCTTAAGGAAAACAGCCCAGCTTCTCCAACTCAACCTTGTACCTAAAACCTCTCATCCTGGAACCATTCTGGTAAATCTACTTTGTTTATTCTCGAGGACTCTCACAGTCTTTCAAAAATATGACAACCGGGCAGGATGCAATACCCTATTTATGGCTTAACAAACACTTTATAAGGGTTTATTGTATTTTTCTTGCTTTTGCACTCACTCCCCATATTTGTGAATCCCAAGATTCCAAAAGATTTGTTAATTGCTCATAAATACTGAGTGATGTCCTGCGCGCAAAAACATCTATGCACAGATGTGTAGCTCCTTCTTTCCCTGTGCACTCTTTAGACTTGTGCTATTAAGTTTATATTCCCTCCTCCTATCTCCAAAATGTATCAGATCATATTTTCTTATGCTAAATAATATCTGCCCATTATGCTAGCCTATCTACAATCTGCTGCAATGGTTTGGATTCAGATGTAGACTTTATTGTAGTGTGTATTCATGTACAAAAGTATAGGAGTGCAGTGATAAGTTTTTCAATGTTGCCCCACATGGCACCATCTCGGGTACAAGTGCCTGGATACAAAAATTTAAGAACAAGGTAGAAAGAAAGAAGGAACAAATTTCTATGTTAAGTATTACGGTCAGTCTTGGTATAGAGTAAAAAGGAAGAAATAAAGGAAAAAGGGTATTCTTACTGTTTGTGACTCTCCCAGTTTGGTATCTCCTGCAAATTTTGAAATTTTACTCTCTATGTCGATAACCAAGTTATTCATATTTCATCAAATAAGCAGTGCTCCTATCACTGCACCTTGGGGAAGACCAGTGTCTACCATCTTTCTGTTTGGAAATGCTTCTCTGTTTTCTATCTTCAAGATTTGTTTTTAATCTAAACTAATTGACCCTCCTATTCAATGGGATCAAGAAAAATCTGACATTTATAAATCTATGCTGGCTATCCTCGGTTAATTCTCTCCAAAGATTGGTTGAATTCCCCCCAGCCCTCTAGTTCTTTCTATAACTTTACTCACCTACAATTTTAAACTTACCAGCTCATAATTGCAAAGAATTCAACCTGTTTCTGAATAATTTGCTCGTCTCTATTCTGTAACACCTCCCCATTATTGAAGGAAAATTGCAAGATTGTGACAAAGCCTCCTGCTTTCTCCACCCAATTTCTTTAGCAAGTTGAAATGCAAGTCATCTAATCTAATCAACTTATTTACTCTAAGCACAGTCTGCCTTTTCTAGTACATGCTGCCAACTAATTATTACCCCACCCATTTCTGTTTCTCACAATATTTGACAGATTCCTCTTTTTTCCTTTGTAGCAATGATTAAAACACATAATACGATCCTTCCCACTGTACTTTGGTAGACATGACAGTAATAGATCAAATCAATGACAAAAATAGAAATCGCTGGAAAAGCTAAGCAGGTCTGGCAGCATCTGTGGAGAGAAATCAGAGTTAATGTTTTGGATTGAGTGACCCTTCCTTTACAGCATCCGCAGTTCTTTTGGTTTTTAAATCAAATCAATTAAGTATTCTTGTTTTGCCCTCTGTCTGAAAGTATACAATACCTTTTATATCCTTGAAAGAACCCATCTCACTTCTTACACCCCACTATTATTTACCTCCTCATAGAAGATTTTTTTCTTATGTTAGCTACCATTCTAATTTTACATTCTCTTTGTCAGTCTTATTTTGCTCTGTGCTTTCCCTCCCAACTTATTGGATTTGCCCTGGTTCTTTTTTGAAGAATTCACCTGGCATGCATTTACATCCTTTTTTTATATCAGTCACATTCCCTATCTCTATCGTTGCTCAAGGACTCCTGCTTTGGTTCCACTACCTTTACCCCCACTTTGGAATGTAGCTAGCCTGTAACTAAAACACGTCACCCATTGTTCCATTACAGTTTCTCCTATCATCTTTGATTCCATTTAATCTGGCTAGATTCCCTCTTATAAAGTCATACAGCATGGAAATAGACCCTTTGGTTCATTCAGTCCATGGCGAACATAATCCCAAACTAAACTAGTCCACCTGCCTGCTCCTTTTTAAATGTGTCTTTTAAATGTCATAACTGTGATTGCATTGATCACTTCCTCAGGAAGTTCATTCCAAACATGAACCACCCACTGTGGAAAAAAATTGCCCCTTATATCTTTTATAAATCTGTCTATCTCACCTTAAAAATGTGACCCCTAGTGAAGTTAGGCCTTTTCCAGTTTAGATTGGTGCTTGCTGTTGTCTGTTATTAATTTAACACTTGCAATATGGTGATCACTCTTACCCAACCAATACCCCTTGGGTACTTGGCTCAACCTACCTCATCCCCTCTACCAGATCCAATAATGTCCCCTTTCTGTTGGACTGAGAATATATTGGTCCACACATTCTCCTGAGCAATCTTCAAAAATTCTTCTGCCTCCCTTCACTTTGGTCTAACGTTATTCCAGTTGATGTTCGGGTGATTGAAGTCTTCCAGTATCAGCATGCTATAATTTTCATATATATCCATGAGTTCCTTGCAGATTAGTTCTTCTCTTCTTCTGTTTTATTTGGAGTCCTATAGATTACTTAACAGTGGCATGATCATATCATTCTAGTCAAATGGATTCTGTCTTTGTGCTTTCCAATACATTCTCTCTTTCCAAACCTGCAATATCTTTCCTAATTAATGCCTCCCTTTCTCCCTTCTCCACCTTTTCACAACATTCGTATCCTTGAATGTTAAGTGTCGAGTCACTACCATTTTTAAGTCACACTGTTGTTATTGCAACATGATATTCTCACATGGCTATTTTAATCTGTAGTTCACCGACCTTATTCGCCACATTTTTTGAATTTGCATACATGTATTAAAATCTGTCTTTGCATTCCTAATAGTTGTTCTTAGTCTGATCCAATCTAATATGATAATACTGTCTAACACTCTTACTTAATTCATCTTATTCTTCTTTTCTGTTTCTGTATATTAGTCTTTCTTCCCCCGACAGTTTGGTTTAAACCCTCACCAACCACCTAGTGAATGTCCCTGTGAGTATATTGTTCCTAGTCCTATATAGATGTATCAAAACATTGTTCAGTTTATGTCGCCTGCCCCGGAACTTGTCTGAATGTCCAAAAGATGTGAAGGCTTCTGTACCATGCCTCAAGCCATGCATTGATCCTCCCCAGTCCTAGCACTATATGTGGCATTGGGTGTGACCCAGAGTTTGCTACCTTTTGAAATTGTACTTTTTAAACTTCCTCAAAATCTGAATGTAGAATCTGATTCAATACTTGCCCTCTCTATATTATTGGTATTGATGTGTACCACAGCTTCTATCTCAATCCTTTCCCCGTGCAGAATTCTTTGCACTCTGTGATTTTCTTTACTCTGACATCAGGGAAGCAGTACACCATGCCAAACGCACGATGACCGCTATAGAAATGCCTGTCTGGTCCTCTAATAATGGAATCTCCTATAACAATGAAATTTCAGCTCTGTTGTTCTCTCCTGCTTAGCAATGTGACCGTTGGTGCCAAGGTCTGGATTGCATCTTTCAAGCTGTCATTAATCCCAGAAATCCCCAATTCTGTACCAGTTTGAAAGTGGCACACAGTCTGAAGAGTCTTGCATTTCCTGTCTCTTCCAACTTTTCCAGATAGTCAATCATCAGCTATCCTGAACTCTCACTGCCTGTGGATTTGCTTACCACCTTTTGGCAAATAAGAGTCAGAAAACTCTAAATCTTCCTGAAGCTCAGCAGTGTCTTTGGTTATCCGTTACACTCTAAAATCCAGAATTTAAGCTGCAAACTCTTCTGACACATGTGGACCCCATGTCACATAATGTGATGCAAAATACCCAAATAGTGCAGCAATTGCAATCAACAGATCATGGTTGCCTATCAACGATCTGAAACAAAACATTTTAATCATTTTCAAATCTAGTTAGTATTTAGTAGTAATAGCATTTTCAAGCTATTAGTATCTACAATCTCTCATTCTCTTCTGTGCTGGCACTTTTCTATCAATTTTACCTCTTTGTCTCTAGTGCTATTTTCCCTCCGGCTCACTGTGTCTCCCACTGACTCCATGATGCTGCATTTAGCTATTAGCTTCTGAGGCCTCAGGCTCCATGTATACAGCTATTTTCAACACTGCAAAAATGTTTCAAATGTTGTGTACCCACTTTAAAAGTTTACTGATAGTACTTATTTTATACTTTCACCATGAACTGCATATGTCCTCTCCTAAGTTGTTCTTCCAAAATTAATTACCAATGTTACAACCCCACCTGTAGTTCTCTAATCTGTTTATTTCTCTCCCCTATTTGTGTATGCTTTACTTCCCAGTTCTATACTTTTTCATGAAAAAGCATTTAGTAATTCTGCTATTCCTTTACCCTCCATGAGAATATAGAATTTTTTCCTATTTCTTGTTAACCCTACCCATTTCTTAACAATTTATTTGGAATTGCCTTTACTATTTTTCCTTTATTTTATATATTTTTTTTAAAATTCCATGTGAAGATTTTTGATTATTGTGTTAAATATTCTCTCCAATTTAATGTCACATATTTCATCATTAATACAACTCTGGTAGGAGGAAATTGAGTCCCGTTTCTTCACAAGGAATAGCAAAAGTATAAAAATCTTAGTCAGTCACCAAAAAATGTTAATTTGTTTCTCTTTATCCCTTTTAACTAGAAAAAAAGACTCCCCCTGGGCTTTTTGATCAGCTCAAAAATACATATTTATTCCAGGCAAACATATTCTTCAAGCAAGTGGCAAATTGGTTATCAACTCAGGTACTATGCAAATTAACCCCTTTAATTACCCCTTTTAATTCCAAACACACACACATTTATACACAGGGCAAAGGCGTGTCTGACACAACTTTGCAGAGCAATTATAAATGGGAAAAACAGGGAAACCCTATGGATCAAGATTTCAAACTAAATGAGTGGAATGAAGTAACTTTCTCATGGTTCCTTTTGGTTTCTTATCAATGAGTTCCTCTTGGAAAATTTTCAGTCCAGATTTCAGATACAGGTGAAGAATGGAAGTCTTCATATTTAACACTTTAAATGACTCTATTGAGAGAAATTATAGAGAGTACTGCTTTCAGCTTCAAGCTTTGACTGTTACAGACAGTGAGAGACAGTACTGCATCCTAGCAAACCTCTCCAGCTACTACCTGCAGCTTCTAAGTGTGTGCTGATAGAACACACATTATTTCAGTCCAGAGACTGTTGCTAGGTGACGGCAGCAGAGATCTGTTGGGTTTTTCAAGTCTAATCGCTCAACAATTAAAGCAATAAAACTCCATCCTTATTGTTCTCTAAAAAAATTGCTGGACACTGCCTTCCAAAGTCATTTTTTTTTGTAAATAGCAAATAGACCATGGTTTCCTTTAACCTCTCACATAATTTACTCATGGCTGTCCAATGGTCAATTCGAGCATTGGTAGAAGGAATGGAGCTGGAACCCACAAAAATCATGATCTCAGAACTTCTCTGAATAATTAGTACTCTCCAGTCACTGTACCCACAATTCTGACTCTTAAATGTTGCTACTGGAGTGGAGGGTGATGGTAAAAGTCCTACATGCTGCTGAAACCCTTTTTTAGCTGTGGCACTCTGACAGGCAGTAAATCTGTTTTGATCTGTTCCTTCTGCGTGGTTCTAGGAAATCACATGATAAATCCTTTGCAATCCAGTAATGTTCAAATGTCCATTTTGCAGTTCAAATAATCCGTAATCTCATAATCTGAGCACCATCTAACAGTTTGTTTGTCAAGTCACAGTTAAATACACTCTCTTTTATACTGTCATTTGCAAATTTTTGTATGATACCAAAGTTCAGATTGTGAATTTAGATAAGTATTAACATTGATTCTGCTGGATACTCTACTCATCACATCACTAGTCTGAAAAGCATCCACTAATCTTTCTGTTTCTTGTCTTTTTTTCCAACAGATAGAGTTTAATTTGGATAAATGTGATGTATTACATTTTGGTAAAACAGACAAGGTGAGGTCTTATGCACTTAATGGCAGGTCCCTGGGTAGTGTTGTAGAACAGAGAGACCTAGGGGTTCAGGTACATTATTCTTTGAAATTTGCATCACCAGTAGAAAGGGTGGTTAAGAAGACATTAAGCACCCTTGCCTTCGTTGCTCAGACCTTTGAGTATAGATGATGGGCCATCATGCTGAGGTTGTATAGGATATTTATGAGGTCTCTGCTGGAGTATTGTGTGCAGTTCTAGACCTGTTATAGGACGGATATTATTAAAATGGAGAGGGCTTAGAAAAGATTGACCAAGGTGTTGCCAGGAATGGAGGGTTTGAGTTATAAAAATGGGCTGGGGATTTCTTCACTGGAGCGTAGGAGGTTGAGGGGTGACCTTTACAGAGGTTTATAAAATCATGAGGGGCATAGTTAAGGTGAATAGCAAAGGTCTTTTCCCTTAGGTGGGGGATTTCAAAACTGTGGGGCATACTTTTAAGGTAACTTTCCCTTTATGAATCTATATTGATGGTCCTTAATCAACCAATATTTTAAGTGGGTTATTAGACAAATTAATTTTTTCCTGGTCTTACGAATTTACACACAACTAATTTGCATTTTGCAAATCATATTAATTTTCCTTAATTGAATCACATATTTCTCAGTCAGCATTAATTTTTGTCCCTCCTAGAGAGTTACCCATTGCCAGGTAAAATATTCAGTTTTTTTTCCTTTTCTTGTTTCTTGAACAAAGTCTTGGTATACCAGAATAACATCAGCACCTAGTGCCTGTATTACTCCAAATGGAGAGGTTGTGTAATAGTAATCCAGCAGCCCAGGCTAATGGGACATTAAAACCCACCTGGAAGTTTATGAATTTAAATTCGGTTAGTAAAATGTAAAATAATTTGTGACACCTTCACAAGTACCTTTTGAAAATCATGGACAGAACACCCACTTCATCTCCCCAATCAACAGACTGCATTATTTCCTCAACTTGTCTATTAAAGATCCATGTTAATTACTCTTAGTCAATACTTATTTTATAAGCGGATTTCATGGTCTGAACTGTTCAGAATGCATCTTTCACTATTGCCTGATGTGCAGCAAAATAACAGCGTGACTAAGGGATTGTGACTGTGAGTACTTTCGACACACGTCAGCTACTAGATCATTATTTGCATATTATGTACACCCTGCTGCATTAAAGAAGGCTGAATAACATCCTGTCAAGAAACTGCAAAATTTGAAACCAGTATGTTTATTGTCTTAAAGTATGTGGATGAACACTGTATAGTTTGAACAATGAAGACAATCCATTTCTTGTAGTTTCACAGCAAGTAAAAGATAATAGAGACAACATCTTATTTGTTTCCAGATATTGTCAAATTATACTTAATTTGCTTCTGAAACTAGCTGCTCTAGATGTTAAGATGCAGCAATTCATAGGTCTACATTTGTTTCATAGAATCCCTAGAGTGTGGAAACAGGCCCTTCAGCCCAACCAACACTCAGAACATCCCACCCAGAACCATCCCCCTAATCTACACATCCCTGAACACCATGGGCAATTTAACATGGCCAATCCACGTAGCCTGCACATCTTTGGACTGTGAGAGGAGACCGGAACACCCAGAGGAAACCCACACAGACGTGGGGAGAACGTGCAAACTCCACACAGACAGTCGCCCAAGGCTGGAATTGAACCCAGGTCCCTGGCACTGTGAGGTAGCAGTGCTAATCACTGAGCTACTGTGCTGCCCTGGAATAAAATAGGTATAACTCAAACCCTTCATTCCTGGCAACATCCTGGTCAATCTTTTCTGAACCCTCTCCATTTTAATAATATCCTTCCTATAACAGGACTAGAACTGCACACAATACTCCGGAAGAAATCTCATCAGTGTCTTATACAACCTCAGCATGATGGCCCGACTTCTATACAGCATGGGCTTGTGCAAGTTCTGCCCTGCCATAGTGGTAAAGGCTCCAGTACATAACTGTCTGTGTTCCACAGCTGGAACAGGATTAAGAATGGAGGACATAAGCAATGGCGAACTTAACATCTATTGTAGGACTCTATTAAAATATTTGGCTGCTAGAAATGAAGCTGATGCCATAGATAACTCTGGCTGCTGTAAGTGGTTACAGACTTTGGTGTCAAAATTAAGCTACGTTATATCCTTTTTTTGGGATACTGTGTGCCCATTAAGAATCCAACATGGTAGCTAACCTCTGTGGGGATAATGCAGAAGGAACAGATCAAAACAGATTTACTGCCTGTCAGAGTGCCACAGCTAAAAAAGGGTTTCAGCAGCATGTAGGACTTTTACCATCACCCTCCACTCCAGTAGCAACATTTAAGAGTCAGAATTGTGGGTACAGTGACTGGAGAGTACTAATTATTCAGAGAAGTTCTGAGATCATGATTTTTGTGGGTTCCAGCTCCATTCCCTCTACCAATGCTCGAATTGACCATTGGACAGCCATGAGTAAATTATGTGAGAAATAGTTACCACACAATGTACTACAATAGCATATGAAATAATCATTCTAAATAATGCTGTTCCCAGAAATACATTTTGGAAACCAAAAGAACTGCAGATGCTGTAAATGAAGGACACAAACAAAGTTGCTGGAAAAGCTCAGCAGGTCTGGCAGCATCTGTGAAGGAGAAAATAGAGTTAACGTTTCGGGTCCAGTGACTTCTGAGGAAGGGTCACCGGACCCGAAACGTTAACTCTGTTTTCTCCTTCATAGATGCTGCCAGACCTGCTGAGCTTTTCCAGCAACTTTGTTTTTGTCCAATAAATTTTGGAATCTTGGTGGGAGGAAGGGGAAGGAAGAGGGATCTGGAAAATCAACAGTTGCCACCTCCCGTGGAATGCAGGAATTATGGGGCTTTGGAGATATATTCACAGTGACAGAGGCACTTGTTATTCTCTGGCTGACCTGACCCAGGCAAAACAATTAGGATTGAGGCCCATGAATCTTTGGGGCTTGTGTTTTCAGGAATGGAGAAGAAATAATTTAAAGATATCTTCAGCCTATTATCAACGTATGAAAAGTACACAAACACTTCCTGTGAACATCCTCTGATTGATAACAGTCATTAATAAATTTTAATGAAAATTTTGGACTAGGACTAAAAACAGCTTCTGACGAAGACAGTTTGTGACTACCAAACTGACATGGAGCCATTGTATGGCATAGTTTCTATGTAAAGAAAATGTTAGTGTTTTACTGACTAGAAGGCATTCCCTCAGAATCTGGGAATGTTTTCACCCTGTTACAGCTGGCATATAAATATTATAAATATTCAGTAAAAATAAATTGTATGTATCATTGCAAAATGTCACAAGGCACTTCACACAAGAGTGTTATCAAACAAAACTTGACAGCACATTATTGTAGCTGTATGATATAAATATGTAATAACATCATCCCTCAAACCACAGATGTAACAGGTGTTTGCCGAGGGAGGCAGTCAATCATCCTCTGAATTCAATCCAACAGCTGATATGATCCCAGGCTGTCCCAGTAGACCTGTGTATTTAAAATTCTAATCTTAAAGCTACTTATCTGTTATTGCTAAGGGAAATTATGCTGAGGATCAGCTTGGAAGCGTTATTAAGATCACGAAAATTAGATATATAATTCTGTCTCTCAACCTCAATTAAAATTGGTTCCAATGACTTCAAATTTAGCATAAGAAAAAATAGTGGATATTATGCTTATTGGGCTAACGGACAGGAACAAGAGAATTTTACAAACAAAGACACTTCTGAATATTAAACTGTATGATCATGAAATGACATCTACTCAGATCACAATCTTAATGCATAGTGGCTATTTATATAACATCAAATAGTTGCATTGGCAACAGAACAGGAACAGACCGTTTGTCCCAGTTGGCCATACATGCCTCCTCCTGTGCCTCAATGTCTAACTCAAAAGCATATCCCACTGTTCCTTTCTATTATTGTGTATATAGTTTCTAAACATACATTTAGGCTGTTTATTCAACTACTTGTGATGCACATTCACGATTCATAACTACTCTTCAGTAAGTTTCTCCTTAATTTCTCACTTGTCTTTTGGTGAATAAATAATGTTTATGACCACAACTTTTAGATGCCTTTACAAGTGGAAGCAATGGGCCAAATATTCTCATGGCCAGAGTAGTGGAACCTGGACTTAAATCTGTGATGTGCATGGGACCCTGAGTACATACTTATGCTGGAATTGTCTGGCAAGTTTAAATTTGCAGTGAGTTCCCCATTATGCTCCTGGATGAATAGTCGACAAGACTGGCAGCAAACCTGACTAACCCACCCCAACTTGACTTGATTCACAGCCCCAATCTGATCACACTCCTGACCTGATGGCCCACTCTCCTAATCATTCACCCACTAACTCACCTACTCACTCCCCTTTCACTCATTCACTTACTCATTACCCCATTCACTCATCTTTCCACTTAGCCACATCACTAACCCACTCTACTCACCCAGTTACATCACTCACTCCACTCTTACCTAATCACATCATACACCTCGATCACATGCTTGTTCACTCATCCATTCACTAACGTACAATCATTCATTAAAAGATGTGAGCCTTTAATTACGTACCTAAATATGGTAGCTACTCTTGCATAAAGGGGACATGTCCACTCTTTCCTTTGACTTTCTTTTGTTTTATGGGCCTACCCTGGAAACTTTGCCCTGACTCACTTGTGCTTCAGTTGGGATCATGTGGACAGTTCTGACCGGAGGATCTGGGTGATTTTCTCTGTGCTGACCCCATCAAAGGCCTTCATCACATCTTGAGCCTTTTAATTTCAAGGGAACCCAAACCCTTTACTTTTCCCACGTTTGTGTATCTTCACAAGTTTAGTTTGTTCTTGTGAGTCTTTTATGCATCTTTTGCAGAGCAGTTCACATCACTCGAAGTCTGTTTTCATTCAAGCTTTATGTAAATTTTCTTTGTTAATTCAATGAATAAAGCTGCAACAGTACTCAAGCACAATCCATTGACAAAGCTTGATAGTCAGTCTATTCCCACCCTCCACATTGACTTCCATCACTATGAATGCATAGTGGTTGATAGTGTGCAGCATCTATAAGACGCGCTGCAGCAACTTACTTAGGCTCCGGTGACAGCATCTTTCAAACCAGTGACCTTTATAGTCCAGAAGATCAAAGGCATCAGATGCATGGGAACACCACCAGCTTCTAGTTCCCTCCAAGCCATGCATAATCCTGCTGAATAATACTGTCATTCCTTCACTGTCCACTGAAGGTCCAAATCCTAGAACTCCCTTGTTAACAGCATTATGTGAACATACATCACGTGGACTGAAGCAGTTCAAGAAGGCAGCTCATTCCCGAGGGGTGTTAGTAATGGACAATAAATGCTGTTCTTCATCCTGTGGATAAAGAATAAAGAAAAAAGAAAATTCTCTCGTAATGATTTGATAGCTAAGACTGAAATCAAACATAAGCTGGACAATGCTGAAGATGTGTTAGAGTGGATAGTATGATTTTCTAAATGAATGAATGAAGAATTCAAGGAAGACAGAATATTAATTGGGTGGCTATTGAATGGAATTAAGGAAGGAGGAGATACTTTTCATGGGCAAGATGAGCTTGAAGTTGCTATTCCAGAAAATGCATAAGAAACCAGAAAATGTTCCAGTATAGATCTGGTTACAGCAAAAACATAAGGTTTTCTTGACCAAATACATCCCAAAGCACTTTTAAACCAATGAATTACTATTAAAATACTGCCAAAATGTAGCAAAAAAGCAAACATTCTGCATACAGCAGGCTTCTACAAACAGGTATTTGATCATGATCAGATAATTTCTAACTGTGAGTTTGATTGAGAATAAGTACATAACTCACCTGCTTTTCCTTAAATTAGAGCAATGAGAGCTTTCACATCCATCTGATCCTAGTGTGACAATTAACCCATATGACAGATCCTACAGAAATGCAGCACTCCTTCAGTATTGCCCTGGAACATTAGCACAGATTTTTATGCTCCAGTCTCAAGTGGGAATTGAATTCAGATATGAGAAGACTGTTGAATGAGCTTCATATAAATAGGGGGGTATAGGAAAAGTATCTTTCTCAAGGAGGCTTTGATTTTAAAGCTGTTAGTGTATAAATTTCTAATTTCAGAGGCAGCCTGAATTTTCTAACTTAGCCTGCAAATCCAGGATCAGACTGGTTTCTGAGTCACAAGTTGACATGTTTGTGGCATGATTTTCTTGGCAAGACCACTGAATAAGTAATAGGGCAGCACCCTCAGTGATAAAAGATGGCAGACCAATAAGAGCACTCAAAGTAAGTGATGGCCATCAAACCCACTGTGACTGCCATGTGCTGTTGAGGTGTATGGAGAAGGACAGGAGGGAAGCTTCTGGAGGCACAGAGGGCAGTTACATCCTAAGGTACACTGCAGGCAGCTACATTAGGAAGAAAGTTAGGGATGGAGGTTATCCACAGCAGGTTGGCATGGAGGGAAGTTGTCCAAATGAAGGAGGGAAGCTTTAATGGAGGAAAATATGGAGGGAAGTTTTCCAATTTAGGGAGGGAAGGCAGGGTATAGAGGTATCTGGAGCAGAGAACCAACAAGTGTCTTGGATGTTGTGGTTCTGTTGTTGGGTGGTTGAAAGACCTGCTGGGCAAGACAGTTGGAGAAAATGGTCCTAAAGGGCAGGGTCAATTGTGGACTCCTAGGAGATTGATCTGATACTGGACAATACAGTCACAGTGAGGGGGAGTAAAATGAGGCACATTGGAAGATGAAGCTTCAGATGACCTGACAGCAGGAGGCCATGGAACCTGTCAGAACTGGTGACATGGATATAACAAGAGCTGTCAGGTTAGTGTGGGCATGGTTGACTGTATTGGGTTGGGCTCAGGGATGGAGAAAAGGACATGTGGATAGTTATGGATTTAAGTTCAAGGGTAACAGAGGGGAAAGGAATGGTTACATTGGGTGGGTCAAGGATGATGTGGTTAATCTGGTAGATTACTGTGGTAGAGGGTTGGAAAGTGGTAAAGAGGGCCTGGAATGTGATGCACAACACTTCTAAAATGTCTTTTTCAGAATGTAGTCACTCTGAAAGTGTGGTCCTTCAAAGTGACAGAAAGATCATTATTGTTGGATTGAGTTAATATTGGTCAAAACTAGCCAACTTAATGCACACTCTAATAATCCTGAAGACATTTTCTAATGTTCAGAAATGTTACTTGACACCTCTGGAGAAGGTGGGACCTAAACCTGGGCCTTTTGGTCCAGAGAGCTAATAATTCTAAATTAAATAAATGAGAAGCATGGTTAGGTGTGTTTTCATCTCTATGGTCACTCACCAAATGCGGTCACATTGTGGCCTGACGAATGGCTCTCGTTCAACAGAGATCCCAGAAAGGTCAGGAGAAGGAGGGAAGGATGCTGTGAAGGTCAGCTCCTTCTGACTGAACGAGCGTGGAATGTGGTATTCTTATGATCTCTCATGGTGCATAGTGGGAGGATACTGGACCATACAGGAAACTTCAGTGTTGTAACATGTAGCTTGGAGGGTAGAGTAAGGGTCATACTAGGAAGGTTAATTTAGAAGTCCTGAGAGTTGAAGGTAACTGTAGGAAGCTCAAAGATGTTAGAGGATGTGGCAAGGATGATGGAATGCAGATTACTGACAGAAAACGCAATGTCAATGGAATCCCAAGGGTTCATGGCTATTAAGTGGTTGTGTGGTACATATCTGAGGTGAGGCAAAAGTGAAGGACTGAGACTTTATAGTGGAAAACACAATAATAATTGCAGGAGGGTGAACTATCAATCTTTCATCTCCAGGATCCATCCACATGAAGAAGAACAACAGAATCAAAAAGAAATGATGTCAGCACTTGATGAAGCTCCAGGATAGTCTTAATCAGGTTTATTTTTATTCATTCAGGGAATGTGGATGGTGTGGCTGTGTAAGCAATGATTGCCCAACCATAATTGCCCTAGAAAAGGTAGTGGTGAGCTGTCTTCTTGACAGTTCATTTGCTGTAAGTAGGCCAACAATGCTGTTAGGGAGAGTGTTCCAGGATTTTGACCCAGCAATGCTTAAGGAACAGCATTATATTTCCAAGACAGGATGATGAATGGTAGTTGTGGTATTCCTGTGTATTTGCAGCCCTTGTCTTTCTAGATAGTAGTGATCATGGGTTTAGAAGGTGCTGTCTAAGGAGTCTTAGTGAATTTCTGCAGTGCATCTTGTATTATACAATATACAATATTAACAATATTTAAGCAGAATTCAAGTCAACATTTTGAAGTGAAAATTTTATTTTAGTTAGACACTCCTCCACATAAGATTCAGTTGATTGTTATGCGCACTTCCTTTTCTCTCTAGAGTCTTGGGCATTGGTCCAAAATGTTTACTTGTCAGCACCGCACTTGAAGTGACAGCACCAGATTGCTAAACAACTCTGGCTTCTCCACCTATGCAGGCATGGTTCAACTTGGCAGTTTCCACAGCCTCATCCACAACAGCAGTCATGATTCATATGCCCAGGAAACCTTCACCAGTTTTGAGCGCTTCTGCCTATTACAGGCAGTCGTCTTCTGCTGACAGTCATCCAAATGGCCATATAAACACGTTATGACCATGCACACCATGACAGATCTTGAGCCTCCGCAGTTACCGTTGCAGCCCCTCATTCTCCTGCTACTGGTACAACAGATGCAGCATGAAATGGCTCCCACACGTTCAGTCTACATGTTCTATCTGCTGCTGAGGTTTTCAAACCAAACTTCTACGAAACATTCCTCCACATTCACACATTTACGCTGCTTGATGTCCTTCTGAATGTCACTTTTCATAAATATCACATGGTGCCACTTACCCTTGCAGAACACAGCAGATTTTTCATCCTCTTCCTGTACTGGATCAATGTTCCATTCAGCACATGGCTGCTAATCTGGATTGCCTTTTCTGCCCAGATCACCTTGGTCTGCTGGGAGGGCCACCTGCTGCCATCCCTATACCTATTGTCTTTTCTGAAGCCTGAAGGAGAGCCTGCAGTGAGGCATTGCTAGACCATGAGGCTACTTATTATCTTCTTGAAGAGATCACTCTGTTAGCAGCAGTTGGTCTTCTCCAGGAGTGTAAGATCAATTCATCCCAATGCTGTACTGTCAAAGTCTCCAGTCACAGTCACATTGATGATGTTGTCTTGAAGCCACAGCACTCTAGACCAGAGAATTCCAAAGATTCATAATCTTCTGAGGGATAGAAAAGTTCCTCACTTTAATCCTAAATTGCCAATTCCCTAACCTGAGAGAATGCTCCCTACCAGGGAAACACTCTGTCAAAGCCCTTCAGAACCTTACATGTTTCAATGAGATCACCTCACATTTTTTGAAACTCAGGATATTATAGTACAGTTTTACACTCTGAGTGTAGGAGTTTGGCACTAGATAATTGAGGCTTATTTGAAGAGGTGGTGCAGGCATGATGGGCCTCATGTGCTATAACAATTCTGTAAAGACATCCCATTATTCATCAAGCAAGTTACAACCCAGCAACCAAAAATGGGCAAGATTTGAAAGTAATGAATTTTACATGATTCTCCCAAAGAAGTGAAATTTCGCAGTGCTGTATAAATTTTTCTCACATGCACATTGCGTATACTTGTGCAGCTATAATAATTTGCAACATCTCTTCCTATCATACCTGCATTACTTCAGACGTAGTTCAGGCTGCTTAAATTTATGTTGTAATTGTTGAGATACCCTTGGTCAATAACAACAAACCCAGACTATGTATCTGTTGAAAACCTTGACGCTTGAAAATGGGTTGAGGCGAGAGCACATAGAAATCTTGATTCTCCAAAATTTTACATTATAAACAAAAAGAAAGACTATGGTGTTCAGTTAAGACTTTCCTACAAGTCTCTTTAGTACAATGTTACAGTTGATTCAGGCAAGCAGTTTATAAATAACTGTAATCTTAGTCTTCAGTTCCCTCATGGCTTGTTCCAAACCTTTCGCACAGTTGACATTTAATCTATATTTTACTTTTGTATGCTCCATTGACAAGTCTGTAAAAGTCTTAGAATAGGGAAGAAAATGACTGTTTTATAGTATTTTCAGACTGATTTAAAAGGAGTAGACATGGTGAAAGGGTTGCTAAAGATCCAGACAAGGAAAAACATTTATTTTCGGATTGTGAATTACTGCTGCAGGGACGTGTATGTTCGATTGTTGAAACATGGGCCAAAGATCAGAGCCAAAGGAATTGGTAATATCTTTGTTCAATGTTACCCTTGCTGTGTGATTATTTTTGAATCACAGGCACTGACTGATAGAATTGGTTATTGGGAAAATTTACAGGTCAGCAGGCTGATTTATTTAATTCACTTTGGTGCATTAATCTTAGACGTGAATTCAAACTGTGCTTTGAACAAAATCAAAAGGTGTTTGTTACTTGCAACTCAGTGTATCTAATGTTCAGTGTTTCCACTGAATTTGAGATAATAAATACACAATCCGCTCTAACATGAAAGATATGAACAGCAGTAGTTGATGCTGTTATATAGGAAAAGTCTAGTAGAAATGTAAATGAGCTGTGATTACTACTTTCTCCCCAGTCAGAGATTTTAGTTCAAGAGAAAAATTAATGAATGGGGTAATTTATGGGAATTGTAATCCAGTTGTGATGCTAATTATGACATGCTTTCTCAAATTACTATTGCTGAAATTGTTTTTCCTGTTATAGCAAAAGGTAATAATTCCAGCTGTATCTAAGTTCTGCAAGATATTGACACACAATGTTCATGTGCTGTTATGAAATTGTTTGACAAAAAATAACCTGAAGGACTCTGGATGCTGGATATCAGAAACAAAAACAGAAATTGCTGGAAAAACTCAGCAGGTCTGGTAGCATCTATGGAGAGAAAGTACAGTTAATGTTTTGGGTCCAGTGACCCTTCTTCAGAATTGATTTTAGCTAGGTATATATGCTGAAGATGGGGTGAGGGGAGGGGGAGGAGTAAACAATAGGTAGAATTGGTTCCCAAAGAGAGCGTAAAACAGTTGGGCAGACATAAGAATGGGTAAACGTCAATCTGGGAGAATCAATAGCTGCTAATTGGGATCAGTAGTTGCTGACAATTGGTTGTTTATGGTAGCAACCCATGTGATGACAAAGTCTGATGTGTAGAGGTTGGGGTAAAGAGATGGTAGAAGATGCTCAGGTTCTAAAATTATTGAACTTGATATTGAGTCTGGAAGGCTGCAGGGTTCCCAAGCGGAAATTGAGATGCAGTTCTCCTAGCTTGCGCTGAGCTTCACTGGAGCACTGCAGCAAGTCTGACACAGAGATGTTGGCCACAGTGCTGTGTGGAAGTGGCATGCAACAGGAAGCTCAGGGTTCGGGTACATAGTTCTTTGAAAGTTGGATCACAGCCAAACAGGGTGGATAATTATCTTGGGGTAATTATGCACAGATCCCTGAAGTCAGCAGAGCACATGAATAGTTAAGAAGGCATATGGGACATATGGCATAGAATATAAGAGCAAGGAGGTAATGATGGAGTTTTACAGAGGGTTGGTCAGGCCACAACGGGAGTACTGTGTGCAGTTCTGGTCACCTCACTGCAGGAGGGATGTGATAGTACTGGAGGGCCTACTGAGGAGGTTCACCAGGATGTTGCCTAAGATGGAGATACTGACCAATAAGGAGAGTCTAGATAGGCTTGGATTGTTTTCCTTAGAGCAGACAAGATTGAGGGAGGACATGATTGAGGTGTATAAAATTATGAGGAGTATGAAAAGGGTGAATAGAGAACAGCTGTTCTCCTTGGTAGAGGGGTCAATCAGAGACAGCATAGTTTAGGGAAAGGGACAGGTAAAGGTCATTTATGAACAAATCCATGCTTTCCTTACATTTCTGTTTCATCTAATTAAATTTCACATGTTCTAGTGTTAAATTTCTGCTCACACTGAAGTAGCATCAAATGTCCTCAATACCTCTTCATATAATTCTATATTTTCGTCAGTACTCTGTCTTGCAACTACATCATTCACAACAGTCCCGATCATATATAGGCCTGATCCTTTTACCCTTTAATTCTGAAGCTGTTCTATACTTCATAAATCTTTTCTTCTAAACCTCCCACTCCTGGGTCTGGTTTAGTCCATTGATCACCTGGCATGTTTGACTCCATGACTCTCTTGAACTCTGCATGCTCCTTCGACTGTGACCGTAGTTATCCTGCTACCTACTGCTTCAGGTCTGGATCATTGATGCCTTGCCTTTGGGTCTGTTTCTAAGTCCTCTGTGGCCTGTGGTGATCTCGATATCTTGGATAATTCTTGAAAACTTTTATTTCTTCTTCCTTGACCATGACATTCACTTAAATAAAATCATCATAGTGCTGCTCCGCCAATAAAGAGAGATGACTGGTGGTGGTTTAACCTGAGGGTCACCACACTTCGGGCAAGGGAAGAGTTTGAGAAGGTGGGACTTCCATGGTAACCTCAGGATTTTATCCCAGACTGTTGGTGTTACTCTGCATTGCAAACCAGCATCCAGCCAACTGAGCTAACCAGCCACTTAAATGGCTGCATTTGACACATATTTTAGTTTACGCTGTCCTTTCTGTTGCCACCAACCCTGTCAGCAAGCCTTACAGCGTGTATGGAGCCTAACTCTAATTAGTCTCCCAAATGTGTCTCAGTGCTTTTCATTAGAACTCATGGTTTACAACATTGCTGATGTACACATCTCTGAAGACTCTTATAGAGCTTCTATTCCCTTCAGATCATTCCACATAATCATGTGATACTGACATCAACTTTACGTTATTATACAACATCGTCATTGTATGTTCTGCGCAGGTCTCATTGCCCTACAGCCACAGCACAGAAGGAGATGTTTCAATCCATTGTGCCATGTAGGTTCTTTGGGACAGCAATCTGATTAATCAAACTGCTATCACTTTCCCCTTAACCATGTAGATTTCTTTCCTTCATATATTTAGCCAGTTCTCTTTTGAATATGACCATTGAATCTGCGTTTACCACCTCTTCAGCCATACATTTTTGACAAATCACTGCATAAAAATAAGTTTCTTTACATTACTTCTGGCTCTTTTGCCAGTCACCTTGAATCTGTGTTGTCTGATTACCAGCCCTTTTGCCACTAGTAACAGATTCTCCTTATTTAGTCAGTAAAAACCATTCATAATTTTAAATACCTCTGTCAAATCTTTTATCGCCCTTTGCTCAACAGAGAACAACCCAGGTTACTCCAGTCTCTCCTCATCCTCGGTAAAATTATAGCAAATCTATTTTGAACTCTGTCTAAGACCTTGACATCTTTCCTAGGGCCCAGAAATGAACACAATAGTCCAGTTGATTCTGTTTGGATATTGATAATTTTAAAAAATGCTAAATACTGGAAGTGGCCTGTGTCTATCTGTGTGGACAGCAAAATGCTAGCATGAGACCAAACTATATAATTTTACTTAAATATGTCAGGTTCAGATTCACTTTCTTAAACTCATTGTTGATTACTGACTCCATTTTTTATTGTCATTTAAGAACCAAAAATTGGTTTAGCGAATGTACTTGTTATTCTCCTGTACTCCTGCAGTAAGAAATTATTGCAATCCCACATAGTTGGAAGTAACAATTCTTCACCTGATTTTTCATTTTGGTTATTTTGCAATTTTAATCAACAAAGTCCAGAGCAGTTAGAAACCAGCCCCATCAAGTGTAGTTGTCAAAATCCCTTTTCTAAGTCCAGTACTATCTGTGCCCTTTCATAGAACATAGAACATATGACATTACAGCGCAGTACAGGCCCTTTGGCCCTTGATGTTGTGCTGACCTGTGAAACCAATCTGAAGCCCATCTAACCTACACAATTCCATTATCATCCATATATTTATCCAATGACCATTTAAATGCCCTTAAAGTCTACTACTGTTGCAGGCAGGGCATTCCACGCCTTTACTACTCTCTGAGTAAAGAACCTACCTCTGACATTTGACCTATATCTATCACCCCTCAATTGAAAGCTATGTCCCCTCGTGCTAGCCATCACCATCCGAGGAAAAGGCTCTCACTGTCCACCCTATCTAATCATCTCATCATCTTGTATGTCTCTATTAAGTCACCTCTTAACCTTCTTCTCTCTAACGAAAACAGCCTCAAGTCCCTCAGCCTTTCCTCATAAGACCTTCCCTCTCTACCAGGCAACATCCTGGTAAATCTCCTCTGCACCCTTTCCAATGTTTCCACATACTTCCTATAATGCAGCGACCAGAACTGTACGCAATAATCCAAGTGCGGCCGCACCAGAGGTTTGTACAGCTGCAACATGACCTCACGGCTCCGAAACTCAATCCCTCTACCAATAAAACCTAACACACTGTGCACCTTCCTAACAACCCTATCAAGCTGGGTGGCAACTTTCAGGGATCTATGCACATGGACACCAAGATCTCTCTTCTCATCCACACTACCAAGAATCTTACCATTAGCCCAGTACTCTGTATTCCTGTTATTCCTTCCAAAGTGAATCACCTAACACTTTTCCGCATTAAACTCTATTTGTCACCTCTCAGACCAGCTCTGCAGCTTATCTATGTCCCTCTGTAACCTGCAACATCCTTCCGCACTATCCACAACTCCACCGACTTTAGTGTCATCCACAAATTTACTAACCCATCCTTCGATGCCCTCATCCAGGTCATTTATAAAAATGACAAACAGCAGTGGCCCCAAAACAGATCCTTGCGGTACACCACTAGTAACTGAACTCCAGGATGAACATTTCCCATCAACTACCACCCTCTGTCTTCTTTCAGCTAGCCAATTTCTGATCCAAATGGCTAAATCACCCTTAATCCGATGCCTCCATATTTTCTGCAATAGCCTACCGTGGGGAACCTTATCAAACGCTTTACTGAAATCCATATACACCACATCAACCGCTTTACCCTCATTAACCTGTTTGGTCACCTTCTCAAAGAACTCAGTAGGATTTGTGAGGCACGACCTACCCTTCACAAAACTGTGTTGACTATCCCTAATCAAATTATTCCTTTCTAGATGATTATAAACCCTATCTCTTATAATCCTTTCCAACACTTTACCCATAACCGAAGTAAGGCTCACTGGTCTATAATTACCAGGGTTGTCTGTACTCCCCTTCTTGAACAAGGGGACAACATTTGCTATCCTCCAGTCTTCTGGCACTATTCCTGTAGAAATGACGACATAAAGATCAAGGCCAAAGGGTCTGCAATCTCATCCCTAGCTTCCCAGAGAATCCTAGGATAAATCCCATCTGGCCCAGGGGACCTATCTATTTTCACACTTTCCAGAATTGCTAACGCCTCCTCCTTATGAACCTCAATCCCATCTAGTCTAGTAGCCTGTATCTCAGCATTCTCCTCGACAGCATTGTCTTTTTCATTTATGAATACTGATGAAAAATATTCATTTAGCGCTTCTCCTATCTCTTCGGACTTCACGCACAACTTCCCACTACTGTCCTTGACTGGCTCTAATCTTACTCTAGTCATTCTTTTATTCCTGACATACCTATAGAAAGATTTAGGGTTTTCCTTGATCCTACTTGCCAAAGACTTCTCATGTCCCCTCCTGTCTCTTCTTAGCTCTCTCTTTAGGTCCTTCCTGGCTAACTTGTAACTCTCAAGCGCCCCAACTGAGCCTTCTTGCCTCATCTTTACATAAGCCTCCTTCTTCCTCTTGACAAGAGATTCAAGTTCTTTAGTAAACCACGGTTCTCTCGCTCGACCACTTCCTCCCTGCCTGACAGGTACATATTTATCAAGAACACGCAGTAGCTGTTCCTTGAACAAGATCCACATTTCAATTGTGCCCAGCCCTTGCAGTTTCCTTCCCATCCTATGCATCCTAAATCTTGCCTAATCGCCTCATAATTGCCTTTCCCCCAACTATAACTCTTGCCCTGCTGTATGTACCTATCCCTTTCCATCGCTAAAGTAAATGTAACCGAATTGTGGTCACTATCGCCAAAGTGCTCACCTACCTCCAGTTCTAACTCCTGGCCTGGTTCATTACCCAGTACCAAATCCAATGTTGCCTCGCCTCTTGTTGGCCTATCTACATACTGCATCAGGAAACCCTCCTGCACACATTGGACAAAAATGACCCATCTAAAGTACTCGAACTATAGTGTTTCCAGTCAATATTTGGAAAGTCAAAGTCCCCCATAACAAGTACCCTGTTACTTTCGCTCCTATCCAGAATCATCTTTGCAACCCTTTCCTCTACATCTCTGGAACTTTTTGGAGGCCGGTAGAAAACTCCCAACAGGGCGTCCTCTCCTTTCCTGTTTCTAACCTCAGCCCATACTACCTCAGTAGACGAGTCCTCATCAGATGTCCTTTCTGCCACCATAATACTGTCCTTGATTAACAATGCCACACCTCCCTGTCTTTTACCACCTTTTTTGATCTTACTGAAACATCTAAACCCCGGAACCTGCAACAACCATTCCTGTCCCTGCTCTATCCATGTCTCCGAAATGGCCACAACATCGAAGCCCCAGGTACCAACCCATGCTGCAAGTTCACCCACCTTATTCTGGATACTCCTGGCGTTGAAGTAGACACACTTCAAACCACCCTCCTGCCGGCCGGTACACTCCTGCGACCTTGAAACCTTATTCATGACCTCACTACTCTCAACCTCCTGTACACTGGAGCTACAATTCAGGTTCTAACCCCACTGCTGAATTAGTTTAAACCTTCCCGAAGAGCATTAGCAAATTTCCCCCCCAGGATATTGGTACCCCTCTGGTTCAGGTGTAGACCATCCCGTTTGTAGAGTTCCCACCTACCCCACAATGAGCCCCAATTATCCAGGTATCTGAATCCCTCCCTCCTGCACCATTCCTGTAGCCACGTGTTCAACTGCTCTCTCTCCCTATTACTCGCCTCGCTAGCACTTGGCGCGGGTAACAAACCAGAGATAACAACTCTGCTTGTTCTAGCTCTAAGCTTCCATCCTACTGGAAAAAGTACAAACAAACACAGCAGCCAGATTATGTTCTGCTGAAGAAAATAGCAAATGTTCAGTGGTGAAGGTAGTATTTATTCAACCTACCACCTTCCAATTGGATAATTAGGACCAGGTTTCTCAGATGACTTGAGAAGAGTTATTCTGTAGTTAATAAGGAGTGAATAGACAAGTTATGAAATCCATTAAGAAAGCTTAATGTAGGAGACAAGTTTTCACCTGCAGTCTCTCACACATTGACTCACGTTCAGCAGGGAGAAGACTATTGTGAAATGTCAAGTTAAGATCTTTAACTGTTCTTGTACTTTTCAGGTGGAGAGTTTTTGGTGTTGAATGATGAATCTACTTCTGAAGCAGAAAAGGAAAAAGAGCCATCGACTGAGAAAGGAGACATGGGTGAATTCAAATGTGAGAACAAAGAGGAAAATAGTGATGAAGCTTTAACCATATCAGAATTGGTGTATAATCCAAGTGCCAGTGTCCTGCCTACTCCTGTAGAAGATGGTGGAATTGACTTGCTTTTTAATAGTCATGAGTTTGGAAATCAGAGAGATGAAGGAAGCTTGTATGATGAGCTAGATGCAAATGAAACCACGCCTCTGATTGCTGAAGAAGAAGAATTAAAGGAAGTAAAGCAAGTACTCACAAGCAGCTTTGAATTGTTAACAAGCAACAAACATCTGAACGCGCTAGCAAAAAGCTTTGTGAAACTTCTTCTGGTGGGGTTGGGCTTGATGCTGTTTGCTTTCCCGCTTCTATTGGTCTTGCTGGAATCTGACATTGATGCTTCTTTTCTGAGGGAAATCCGGCAGACACCAGAGTTTGCGCAGTTTCACAATGAATACTACTGTCCGCTTAGACAGTGGTTTGCATGTAAGGTACATTACATCCTTGATAAGCTAGGCAGCACCTGAAACTACACTAATGTCCAGCTGGACAAACAGTAACACTTGTGACAACTTTGTCTCTGAGCAAAACTTATTTCTGCTGTTTTTACTGTTTTTATGTTTTGTACCTTTTTAATGTGGTTAAAAAGTATTTCAGGAAATTTTATTCATATTTTGAAGTGAAAATTGCTCATGAAATGATTGAATTGTGATGTGCAAAGTAATAAGTGTGGCATGAAGGAGTACTTTCTGATATTCCATGGTTGTTGTATTTGTGTATGACTATACAGCATTTTGTTTCCATCTTTTTCAAGATGGGTGCAAGATTCCAAATGGTCTATACAGATGAATAACTATTATGGCAATGGACTGTTTTTGTCTATTTGCATAAAATGTATTGACTGGGTTACATGTGGTAAGATGCATGATTTTGGAGGGTGGGCACTTGGTATTTTCACAGGCTCTAAAATCAAATCAACATTTATTTAAATTTATTTAAATAGAAATTATCCATAATAATTGGAAACACCAAACTCATTTGGGGTAAATTTCCATGGAGGTTCTTCCACTTGTCTATTGTAACTGGGGAAAAGTTCAACAGAATGTCTCCATTCCATGGAAATACACCCTGTTATAATTAAACAGTACATTAACTGAAGATGTTTTCAGATAGGAGGATACATGAAATGATGAATGTTTTAGCAGTATAAAAGGAGACGAAAGTTGCCAATGTTAGACAAGCTGCAAGAAAATGTTGTGTTTGAGTAAATTCAGATTGTAAATTTTAAACAAAGGAAATTGGCTCAACTCTTCAAGTTCATAACACACATTCACTTAATTCACATCATTATACAAACTGAAAGAGTATGACAAGATACCTTTAGAATATAGGATTCCACAAGGCTTAAATTTGCTACACATATGTCAACATACATACTGTAAATAGCTTAGCAACTTTTTAACAAAAGTGGACCAGGAGAAAATTGTTTGATTTAGGTTGATTCCCCGAGGCAGTAAACACTGTAGGCTGCTGCCTGCGCAGCACTCTTCATTGATATCAAGGAAGAATTGGGCACACTGTGTGAGAATTGAGGTGGCAGTGACAAACTTCTTGCCAGAATCCTTAATCTGCACATAAATATCAACTAGTTTCTGTGTACAGAGACAAGTCAACTTAATGGTGGTTGAAAACAACATTAATAGCATGGGTTCAGTTCCTGTTTCAGCTGAAGCAGACTTGGAGTGTGTCTCCTTGCCCTACCTTGTGAGTGGAAAAACAATGGCAAACAGCTTAGAAAACAATTTGGGTGAAGCATTAATATACAATGAGCTAAGAATCTGTCTTCTCGCAGAACACACATCACTCACTCATGCTCTTACTTTAGTCTCAAATTTCACAAATTGAACCACTAAGGTCAAACAATAAAGCAGTTTCCTTTTACCTTGCAGTGAAAAGAAAGATCGGTCCAAGTTAGAAAGCTAAAAACTATTGCAGAAAATAACATAAAGTGTAAACATAATCCAAGTCTGCTTCAGCTGAAATGGAAAAAACAACCCATGCTTTTTATGTTGTTTTCAACCAGCAATAAGGTGACTGGCCCTTATAAACCCAAAACCTGATATTTCTGGACAGATTAAGGATATTGGTGAGAATTGTTTCACTACCACCTCAATTCCCCAGTTCTTCCTTGATATCACTGAAGAATGCTGTGCAGGCAGCAGCCTACATGGTTTACCGCCTCAGGGAATCAATCTAAATCAAACAATTATTTTTAAGATTTTATAATTAAGATTTTCAAATTATTGTTTCTCAAATATGGCTGGAAAAAGCCGCTTTTGACTACTGATAATGCTTAATCAATTGACTATATTCGCTGCTATCAAAAAGTATAACTAAGCATCAAAAAGTAAAAACAAAAGGGGGAGGTGATGGCTTTGTGGTATTATCACTGGACTATTAATCCAGAGACCCAGATAATGTTCTGGGGATTGGGTTCAAATCCTGCCGCAGTAGGTGGTGGATTTTGAATTCAGTGAGTATCTGGAATGAAGAATCTAATGATGACTGTGAATCAATTGGCAGGAAAAACCCATCTGATTCACTAACATCCTTTAGGGAAGGAATCTGCCATCCTTACCTGGCCTACATTGCCTTTGGGCAATAAATGCTGCCTGGCTAGCAATGCCCTCATCCCTGAATAAATAAGGAAAAGAAAAGTTTTGCTGCTAGCCATTTTGATAACAGTTGCAGTGAAATGTATTGTCAAACACTTTTAAATGATATTTGGAAATACTGTATGCCTGAGAAGCTTGAGGTTTTTTTTTAATACACCTGGGATGGAGGACATTGTTTATCACTCACCCTAATTGCTTTCAAGAATATGATAGCGAACCACTTTCTTAAACTGCTGCAATCGATGTGGTGTAGTATACCCGCTGTGCTAGGAGGGTGTTTTTAAGTCAGATGGATGTTGTTTGAAGTGGATGTTGCAGGTGGTGGTGTTGTATGCACTTGGTAGCTTTGATTTTCTAAATGGTAGAGATTGCAGATCTAGGAAATACCGTTGAAGTAGCTTTCACAAATATTGCAGTGCATCTTGTGAATAGTACAGACTGCAGTCATGTTTGGTCAGCGGTGGAGGGAGGGAGTGTTTAAGTTGGTGGGTGGAGTGCCAGTCAAGTGGGTTGCTTTATCACGGATGTTGCTGGACCTTGTGTGTGTTTTGGAGTTGCACTTATCCAGGCAACAGTCCTGACTTGTGCTTTGTAGATTGTGGACATGTTTTAGAGAATCAAGTGGTAAGATAACAAATGCATAATTCCAAGCATCTGACTTGGCTTGCAAATAGAATTTATGAGGGTTGTCCATTAAGCTCTGGTTGATGATGAGCCCAGGATTTTGATGGTGTGGTTTTCAGTGATTGTAATGTTATTGAATGTTAAGAGGAAGTGGTTGGATTATTTTTTGTTGAAGATGGTCATTGCCTGGTATCCATATGGTATGAACATTACTTGCCTCTTATCAGCATAAGTTTGAATATTGTTATGGTACTATTTTCCCATTGTAATAGTATCACACATAAGCAAAAAAGACAAAATACCACTTCTGTCATTTTTATTGCAAATGCGTGGCAGAGGTTTTAGGATTGACAAGTGGAAGATACTTTTCTTGCAGTCAGACATTAACTGTCCTATCCAAATGACTAAAACACAACAGCCACTTGATCTGAGTTATGGGAAATGAGACATTTTAAATGTACTCATGAATTATGATTCATGAGCAGGTGACATTATTCCACGCTTGATTACATGTTTACAATTCATTTTGTAAAATCAGGAAAGCATAGGCTGTGATTTACTGCTAAAATGAATAGACAAATAATTAGCTAATTCTTGACTATGATTTTCCCAGAAGCGTTCTTTTGAATGTCATTCCCTACTAACATAGGAACATGAAATCACCCTTATCATATTTTACTATAATCTTATATTTGAAAAAAAAATCGCCTTCCTCTACATTGTAATCCTGTGTTGTGAATCAGCTAGGAAATAGTCCAAGTAGTAAGTGTAATCCAGTCGCAGGGAATCTGAAGCTATAACATTGCCCACCTGATTTTACTTTCTATTTATGTAAGATTGTGTGATTTTCAGAATTTCCTATCAATCCATTCCCATCACGTTCCTGCCAGCTGAATTATGTTATAATTGTTTACTGGCGTCCCGTGAAAGAAAGAACAGTATATCTATTCAGGGAGTAAACAAGCTCTAGTTCTTACTTGTTAAAAAAAAAGAAAAGATTTGTTCAGCCCTGTATTGAATAGCTTCATGGCTGAGCTAGGAGAGAAGTAAAATGACCTGATCCTGGAGGCTGGTTGGAGTGCAATTAGAAGTGTGTTTCCCTGACGAATGTTAGAAACTATTAATGCTTATGCCAGTCAATAAAACTGGCACAATAAAACAAAACTTCTTTAAACTGTACGAGTACATTGAACAAATATTACCTTCCTACTACCTTAGTGAGTGTGTTTGGTGAGTAACTGAACTACACAGGCCAGGGTTCTTGGCTAGTGTTGATTTAATTATTCCAAGGCAGGGTGGCAGAGTGACTGCTACAATTGATTTCAATCTTGCAGGAGGAATTTGGCTGTTTCTGGTCTTGACTGTTATACACTGACCCCTACTGGAGGTTAGCAACACCTGTACAGCTGAGGAAAGGATCTGAATTCGAATAATTTGAGCAATTTGAATGGCATTGGAGGGTGCCACCTGTAGAACCATAGTCCATCATTAAATCAATACCTACAAATAGAAAATTGTTGATTAAATTAACAAAGAAATTATTCCATCAGAGGGTCATTGACAGTATAGCTTTCTAATTTAATAATTTGCGATAGCTAGGAACAGTGGAAATGTCACCTTAACCACTGAATCAGATTAAAGTTTTATAGTTAATTCTCAGGAATTCATGATCTTGCTTAAAAGTGTAGAGAAATGAACAGTAAACCTTTAAAGTTTCATTATTTATAACAGTAACAAATTGCATTTGTGTCACACCTATAACAAAGTAAACTCAGGTTAATGGCACTTTGCAGGATCATTATTAAACAAGATACACAAAAACTTGGTTAAATAGTAGGTTTTATGGAATAACATAAAAGGAGAGAGAGGTGGAGAAGTTGAGGGAGTGAATTTCAGAGCTTAGAACCTACACAGCTGCTGATTTGACTATCAGTGATGCCGCTACTAAAGCAAAGATGTGCATGGAAAACTGAAGGGGTCCAGAGATCGTGATGGGCTGAAAGAAGTTACAGAAAGGGAGGGAAGAGATTTTGGAGGAACTTGAACATGGCAATAAGAATTATGTAACTGAGGCGTAGACAGACTGGGAGCCAAAGTAGATCAGCAAACACAGGGCTTAGAGGTTAGAGTTGAATAAAACTAGATGTAAGTAAGCAAATAGGCAGCAGGGTATTGGCTTATCTTCATTCACGGATGGTGGAAAGAAGGAGGCTAGCCTAGAAATCTTTGATTAAAGACTAATTATATTTCTTCTTGCACAGTTTAAAATATTTCAGAATTCAAACAGTGTCTCATTATTCTTTTGGCTGCGGTTGAGTGACTATTATTTTATTGGGTTGCTTGGCAGATACACTGACTATTTGAGATAGTTGCCTACTGAGAGAAGAACATTAATGGAACCCAACCAGTCAATATCAAAGAATGAAATAAATGGTCACGACTAACAAAACTGTTATTGACAGATTGCAATCTGTCCTTGACCATCCCTGCAACCTCGGTGACAGAAGATGTTAAAGCAGACTATTTCAGTCTTGCACTCAACTGATCTTAATCTACAAATAAAATTACTTCATTAATTATGAGGAATTCAATAGGAATGAATCAGTTGTGATAAAGGAGCAGAACTAGCCCATTTAGCCCACTGAGTCAGCTCTGCCATTCGATCATGGCTGATCGATTTTTCAGTCTCATTCTCCTGCCTTCTCCCTGTAACCCTTGACCTCCTTACTAATCAAGAACCTACCAATCTCTGTCTTAAATACACTCAATGACTTGGCCTCCACAGCCTTCTGTGGCAATGAGGCCCAGAGTCACCACCCTTTTGCTGAAGAAATTCCTCATCTCAGTTCTAAAGGGTTGTCACTTCACCCTGAGGCTGTGCCCCCAGGACCTGGTTGTTCCTATTAGTAGAAATATCTTATCCACGTCCACTCTATCCAGGCCTCTCCGTATCCTCTAAGTTTCAATTGGATCACCCGTCATCCTTCTAAACTCTGAGTACAAAGCCAGAGTCCTCAACCATTCCTCATCCTCCGGATAATACTTGTAACCTTCCTCTGGAGACCCTCCAATGTCAGCACATCTTTGCTTAGATACAGTGCCCAAAACTACTCACAATATTCTAAATGTGGTCTGACCAGAACCTTACACAGTTTTGGCAATACATCTCCTGTTTTCCAGCCCTCTTGAAATGAATGCCAACATTGTATTTGCATTCCTAATCATCAACTGCCTGTTAATCTTAAGAGATTCCTGAATTAAGACTGTCAGGTCCCTTTGTGCTTCAAATTTCAGAAACCTTTCCCAATTACAAAATAGTCTACACCTCTTCTTCCTACTAAGCCGTATAACATTACGCTTTACCACATTGTATTCCATCTGTCACTTCTTTGCCCACTTTGCCTAGCATGTCTAAGTCCTTCTACAGCTGCCCACTTCCTCAATGCTGCCTGTCACTCCACCTATCTTTGTGTCATCTGCAAAGTTAGCAACAGTGGCCTGAGTTTCTTCATCCAAATTATTAATGTATAACTTGATTAGTTGTGGTCCCAACACAACTTTATGTAGTTGCAAATCAAACAACAACCTTTAGTAATAGAGTGTCTTTAGCATGTTAGAACATCCTAAGGGACTTCACAGGAGTACTATAATATATATTACAGTGAGGTATTAAGTCAGTTGACCAAAAGCTTGATCAATGATGCATGTTTTATGGTGTTCGTTCAAAGAGTTAAGTGAGGTCGAAAGACAAAGAAATGTAGGGCTTAACTGACTGAATATGCTGTCAATGAGCAATTAAGATCAGGAGTGCTGATAAGGCCAGAATGAAATGAGCATGTGTGTCTCAGAGAATTGTGGGGCTGGAGGAGATTATAGTGATAGAGAGGGACTGCTTATGTGGAATTGGAAACAAAGATGAGAATATTAAAAACAATATGTTGATTTTTTTGAATCCAATGTAAGTCTGTGCATATTGTGATGATGGATGAATGGGACTGATCTGTTGTTTTTGATATTGAAAAATTATTGGGTAAGAATAGGTATTACTGAAGTCTGTTACAATATATTTATGGTATACCTTGCTTTTTCAAGACTTTAGGCATAACAGTTGGATAGAACTTACGAGGAACCTTTGCCAGTGACCCTGGTTCTGACTTGCCTGCTAGTGCTTCACTAGCCCTCACTGGCCATATAAATCATATCAGAAATTTCAACAGAGCAGAGCAGGCAATTGAAGTGTCTGGTTTGACCAGGAGTATCTCTGATGATCACACACCAAATCACATTGACAAGCAGGGATAGATAAATTCCTTTGTTTTGAGTTCCTTTCTGTGCCTTTGCAACCGGCAAGTCTGGGATTGGAAGAGTCTCCAACCCCAAATGGCCAGCCTATACTGATCTGGAACTCTTACATGTGCCTGCTGAAGTTATTGAGGGAATAGTACAAATAGCTCTACACTGAATCAAAGATGTCTTCAATTCCCACTCAAGTGCCTAATTGATATTAGTATATATCACAATAGTAGATGACTTTTCCCATATGTTAGTTATTTTAAACATGAAAAGTTACTATTTATGTACTGTTTATACCTCAACGTTTATAATTATGAAGACTGAAAGGAGTAGCGATGCAAATCATGGTTACAGCTAGAAGATAATGCTTGCCAGAAGCATGATCAATGAACAAGGACGGCAAAATTATATCAATTTCTCTGACCCACAACATTCTAATTGGGTATATGGATGCCCGCTTTGATTCTGTTGGTAAAATACAAAATGTCTCTCTGCATTCAACTTGTCTATTTTCTCCTATTAGTTTGAAAATTTTATTCATGTTTCCCATCCAACAATCCCATAGTCTGAACTTTATTATCCGCAGAAAAATGAATTCCATCTGAATCTCTTCCTAATTCAATGATATTTTGCCATTACCTTTATCTTTTCTTTTGTGGAACACAATTGTAACACTGTTGATGCTGTTACATGTGATCAGTGTCACTCTCTTAGATTATATTCTTCAGATCTGCTTATTTGTTCACAATTATATTTGTCTAATATCTGTGTTGATACTTACAAGATTTGGCTACCTATTACACCTGTATCTTTTCCTTGGCTCAGCTTATTTACTGACATAGCCTGAATTTTGTAATCAAATTTACTACTTTCTTCCCTTAAATATGTGTTATTGCACCTTCCACAATAGTGTGCCTTTTACCCTTCACTTATCAAGCTGTAAAGTGTCTGTAGAGACCTCTGAATCTTATCTCTGTTTTGCTTCTCTTTTCTACTGAAGATATAAATCTAAAGGATAAAATACCTAAATTATATTTCTGATATTTACTTAAAAAGGACAACCTGTTGTTCATCTGCTTCCACACTTGAATTTCATGAGAAATGATTTTTTTTAATCACAGAAGCGAGTATTTTAATGCTTTGATCTCCATGAAGACTGATTTTTTTTAAAAAATGATTTTATTTCCCAGAAACTGATGGAAAGAACTGAGGGAGAAGAGATAATATTGTAGGACTATTACTGTAACAATCTAGAATCAAAATATATTAAACAATACGTAACAGGTTTAAAAAATTACATAACATGACCTAACAATACATCAAGTGAAAGAAAAGTTACTTTTGTATAAACTAATACAACTGAAATATGTCTTATGAAAACTTAGTACCACCTTCTGGAAGATATGTAGCACTTTAGCAACCAACCCATAGTTCGTCCTCGTGCCCAGAAGGATCACTTCTAAATGCCACACCAAGTTGAAACTTGTGTTCCTTGACAATTATTTCATTCCCAGTCTTAGTTTTCTGGATCTGATGACTCTCCGTTCAGTTGTCAAGAGACTCGCCTGTTCTGTTCTCTGATCTCAACAGAATCAGAACTCATAACAGCATCCTATTTATTTGATAGCTCAAAACGGTCCATCTGCTTTCTGACAGTAGTAGCTTCTTTGTTTCTGCATCTCAAAAACTGCTGTGAATAGATGTTAAAACTGATTCCTGCCACCTCTGAGATTGCCTCCCATATACAGTACTTTCTGTAGATACCAATTCCATGACTTAAGCAGTTAATCGGCAAGTGGATGCTTTCAACATATCTCAATTCAGCTAACATCACAAACTAATTTAGAGAGTACTCTAAGGGGGAAAGGAAGGTGGTGAATGGGGAGGTAGTAAAATATGGATTGCTTTGTTGCTCAATCTAACTTTTACAAATATATTTAATATTCTATAGAATTTTATCTGGAAAGTATTCAATAATATAACTCAGTTAAGTCATAAACAAAACATACTCAAGAACTGGTTCAACGATGATCATTTTGAAGGCATCATTAATAAATTAATATGAAGCTAAATTAAGAAATTTATTTATAGATTTATTTCTAGATTGAATTAATTTATACAGCAATAAAAATGTTTGCCAGATTTTTCTGAACTTCAAAGTCACATTTACAATATTTAATTATGTTATTTTGATTGCAAAGACATCATCCATCTTAATATAATGACCGAAGGGATCAATTCATGTCAGTTATTATCATGCTGTAATACTACATTGACCCCAGGTATTAAAAAAAAACTTTTGTATTGGTCTGGTGCCCTTGTTCATTTCCACCTCCATTTCGTAAATTTTTAATATTAAATGGGCTTTTCTATGCATAGACTAATTAAACGGTTGTTCCTATTGATGGATTGTTGTAATAAAATTTCAATTCTCTTTAGATGACTTGGTTAAATGAAATAATTAAAGAAAATCAATTGGCAAGTCAAACTATATAAATACTTTAACAGCTTCACAAGCTGCTTAAATGTTATATGTTCACATGTGCTTAGATATAAAGAACAAACAGCAATAAAATGCTTTACTTTGGATGACAGAGAGGCAATTTAAGAAAACAGAACATTTTCATTCACAACATATTCTTTGTTTCTGAGTGAAATTGTAAAATATACCAAAAATCTTGCTTACAAATATAACACTATATTATTGCATTCATCATGGATTGTTTCCCCTTGAAATTTTGACAGGGTTTGTAATTTAATCATTCACTAACTCATACCATTAATGAAAGTTAAATGAACTGTTGAAAATACATATATGGGGATCATTTATGTGAAATTATTAAGAACTGTGGTGGATAGCAGAGATAGATTGCATAGTCTTTGTTCACATTGTGATGTTTTTGCTGTGATTTGCAGTGTAAGTAGGCGTAGTTCATCATTAACCATTGTTTTGCCTGCTTTTATAAACATGGCTGTGGAAAAGATGAAAGACATTTACCACAACACATTCAATCAGACAGGAATAAGCACTTGTAACTTTAGGCTACTAAACTTTGAGAAGGTTGGCATTTCGTATTTATATAGAAATACTGACTGGATTGTTTTATTTGTTAAAACACCCATAACAAATCAACAATAAAAGTAAATTCAAATAAAAGCTGTTTTATTGGTCCATTCCATCCTCTATTCTTTTCTGTTTTTTTTGTTTCTCTCTTTTCTTGTTTTTTTTCTCTGATGTTTTACATTTCCCTTGTTGAAGAGCTCAGTCACGACATTGGCAGTGGATGGTGAGTGAACCCAGCACAGAGTTGTGGCTGTGGGCAAGAAGGCCCAGCGCAGACTCGAGTGAGTCCAACGTGGACTCATGGCTGTGGCGCAGAGGTAAGTTTGGGTTCCCACCAGCGTCTCTACTGATGAGGCGGTCCTAGTGTCAACTCATGGCTGCTGCGGCAGAGGTAAGTTTGGGTTCCTGGTGATGTCTGTGTCCAGCGCAGATACGTGGAGATGGCCACGGAGACATTTTTGGGCCAGTATGAAACTCTGTGGCATTGGTGGCATCTGAGTTGGCGAGGAAACATAATGGCATTAATGGAGGTGAGATGGCACTGAAGAGTGGCAACTTTTGTTTCAGCATCGGTGCGGTGAAGGAGCTCATGCCTGGCAACCAGGCCCATGGCGGAGCATTTAACAAGAAGGACTGTAAAGTTGAATACTATTTCCATATTTCTTTATTCTTCTGCCTTTATATTCTACGCTTTGGATTATTTTTCTGTGTTTTAAGATGGCGCAGGAGAGTGGTGAGACTAAACAACACTTTTCACTGTATTCTGTAATAAAATACACATGACAATAAATCAAATCAAATTAAATGTTGAAATAACTTTATTTAGCTTTTCTTTGAGTTTTCAAATTCCAGTGGATAACATTGACATTGAAAACAAGTTCACAGATATTTTATTAGCAGTGCTGGTTTGTATTTTCCTCCTGTGAAAGCTGTTTTATCTGGAAAGTTTATCTCAACAAGAGAAAAGAATTGACTTTAATGCAGTCTCAAATTAAGAACAACTTTGACAGTAGGTAGCATCAGGTTATACTGCCTGCTTTTAGAGTTTTAAGAAAATTCCATTTCCTGGCATTAACATGTCAGGTTTTTTTAAATGTTTAGTAAAAGGCTAATTACTGCACAGTTTCAATGATCTCCTGACTGACTTCACATCTTCCACCTTCTGTAAGTTACAGCTCTTTCAAAACTTTGCTGCCATTATCCTAAATTGCATCAAATTCTGTTCACTTACCATTAACCTCCACAGGCCCTTTGCAAAGCAGCATCTGTAATTTTAAGTTGTCATTTTCATATTCAAATCTCTTGATAAGTATAACAACCTGTTCCCCCCCCTACATTTGTAACTAACTCCAAGCCCTTGCAATCAGCAGTCTCTACATTGGTCCAATTTTGTGATTTTCTGACTTAATTTGACCTCCCCATTTGCAACCTGCCTTCAGCTGTCTATGCCCTAAATTCCTCTCTGAACTGTTCCACCACTCTTCCTTTAAATTACTCTTTGACCTAGTTTTTGGTCACCTGTCCCAGTATCTTATTATGTGACAAAGTGTCATGGTGTTGGCTCCTGTGAGGTGTTTCATGGCAGTTGTAGAGGTGGCCCGTCCCCTGATAGAGCATTGAATATTTTACAACTTTCATTAAAAAGAGGGGTGTTGATTATACAGCAATGTGGAGCAATTCAAAGGAGGATCTCTGATTCCTTATGTTGTCTTGCGACCCTATACAGTCATAATCAGACTTCCTCATTTTAAAAATCCAACTCCTTGAAATAAAGACCAAATCCCTCTTACCCGCTTAATTGTTTGCATACTAACTTGTGTTTCATACACAAGAAAGCCAGGTTCCAGTGTGGCCCACATTTAGGAGTCACTCTCCAGTTAAACAATAATCTACCTCCTTTAAAAACAGGCGATGTGGAAACTCTTTGAGTTCTGCTGCAGATGGCACAGAACCTATCCCCTCTACAAGATTCAGCCCCTGTTCCAATAATAAGAATTTTATCTTAACTTCTGGTCATTATACATTATTGCCTCATCCAAAGTTAAGTCTGCTAACTCTGAAGCGTCTCACCCAGATGACATCGAAGCACTGATTGTACAAGTTGTGAAACACTTCCTTCTGCCTTTGATTCATGGACTTAACTTTAGAGTCAGAGGATCCCTGCAATGCGAAAGAGGCAATTCAGCCCATGGAGTCAGTACTGACCCTTTGAAGAGATCCCACCCTATCATCATTGTGTTTTTATGTTATATCATTTATGGCTTCCTCAAGTATTTCATTACTAGAACAATGAAGAAGATGACTGCGGAAGGGCCACAGACCAAGAAGGTGGTCCTGCTATGTACCACCAAGACTACGGACGTCTAGTGGAATGACGAAAGAAAGTGACCAGTTCATCAAACAAAAAGAAGACGATCATGGATGCGATATTGCCGAAAGAAGACTACTCATGGACTTTGCTTTGGACTTTTTGTTAATAATGCCCCATGACCATAATCTGGCCTAGGGACAAAGAGGGTACTGTTGGAGCTGCCCATATTTGAGAGACACAAAATGGCTGACAAACTGATTAAAACAGAACTAAAAGCCTGCTCCAGCATTTAAGTGAAACAATGGTACCTTTGAGAAGGGATTATTCCGAGGCAAAAGGGAGATTTGCATGAACAACAGCTGCAAGGAGTGTTGGTAGAGATGGGCTTGATAAGAAATATCCAAAGACAGAGAGTCTGAAGATTTGTAACAAACATTAAAGGAGAAGGTAAACTTTTACCAACAAACACAGGTGAATTGTGCAACCGTGGCTCATAAAAATCTGAAGAATTAAACAAGTTCATTAAACTACGACAAATGATTGATTCCAGCCTCATTAATGAAAGGATATTGTCCAATTAGGTGAAAAGAATCAGTCAGAATAATGTCAATGAATCTCAGTACATAACACAGTCAGCCTCACTCTTCATGAAGCTGTGAAAACAGCAGCTAAAGTTATTTTACAGTAATTAGCTTTTTTTTAAATTATACACGATATTAAAGAAATAGGTTCTAGTTAAAAATTCTTCAGATAATCATAGAGATAGATTTGAACACAATTATAGATGCAAGTATACAACAAGATACATTGATAACTAAAAAGCATTAGGGGAAAAGATTCAAACATAGATGTGAAAGTTAGTTAGTCTCACCTGGCATATCCTGTAAGAAGCAAATTGCCTGCCATTCATTAGCTAAAGAGCGCTAACAGTGGAGGTAATTATAAAGCCTTACATATAACTAACTTTATAATAGAAATTAATATCACAAATCTGCAGAAGTTAGTTAGAACCAGCTGTCTTTTGTATTTTTTTATATGTGATTAGAACAGTGGGAAAATATGATGCGTAACGGAGTTTGATAGAGATAGCAAAGGAATACAATGGGCAACGGATTTCGAACAGTCCTTAGAGATATGTCTGGGACATGTCTGAAGGAGTACAGCCAGTAACTTTGGAGTGTGAATTAATGGGATAAATAGAAAGATCCCAAGGCCTGGAAATCACAATATCTGTTAAACATCATGAGATTGTGGGAACCTAAGGCTGTCCACAGGAGTGTCCATCATTGATTAGCTGTTTCACAGGATTGGATGCATAGAATGAGGCAAAGGGCACAGTGACCATATTGTCTGTGATTATTGTAACACAAAATGTATAAAAATATTGTATTGTAAAAACCACATGTTATTGATCTCTCTTCCGATTTAAGCTAAAGATTGAGGGAACAACTGGGTTCTCATGTCGAGGCCAGCTGCACGGGGAATCTTTGGCCCTCTGCCTGCATGAACCAGTGATTCCTTGAATAAGAATAAAGACCTCCACATGCCTGAATCCTGCCTGCTTCCTGAGTCTTTGTCCCCACCTGGGTGGGGTGGGGTTTGGGGTTTGCTCCTACTCACCCAGACCTCCCACCCTATCCCTAAATTTACCATAGCTAATCCACCCAGCCTGCAAATCACTGGACATGACAGGACAATTTAGTGCGGCCAATCTACCTAATTTTTTGGACTGTGGGAAGAAACGACAGCACCCATGGAAACCTGTGCAGACATGGGAAGAACATGCAAATTCCACATAGACAGTCCAGACCCAAGGCTGGAATCAAAGCCAGGTTCCTGGCACTGTGAAGCAGTAGTACTAACCACTGAGCCTCCATGCCACCTTTTCTATGACCTGTAGGCTTGTCAGGGTATGGACTGTCTTGTAGACACTAATATCAATGTCAGAAATTATTTGGTTGGGTTCATTTCAGTTGGATTTCTTTATTTTGGTAACGGTGAACTTCTTTACATTTGATTAGACTGTTATTTCCTGGTATAAATAGTGCTGTCACTGTGACACTTAATCTCACAAGATAGGCCCAAACAGACCAAAGTCCATTTTGTTTTGATTATTCACCACAATTAATCTACCAAATGGAGGTGTATTTGTGTTAAAAATCTGCAAAAAGGTCACTATCACCTCTCAACCAGATTAACTTGCAAGTCTCTCTAACCTTTTTATATTTTAAATATACGCATTTAATGTTTGGAAGTATTCCCATTTCTATTGCACTGTTTTTTTTAATCTACACCATGGATATCTCTATTCAGCCATCGACTCTTGCTCCAATGCTTATTACCTCCACACAACTCATTTGTTTTCTTCCACTCTATTACTTATCTCAATCCAACCAATTATTTTGTCAATATTTTTCTGCATCCATTTGTTCCATGTTAGTTATTTGCAAACACTCCTCTACTTATTTTGATTCCCTCATTCAAGTTTATTGTCTCTATCCAGAATATATTAAATGTCCTTTTTGCATAAACTGCCCGACTTTTTTTTCTATTATGTATGTGATTAACTAAACAAAGAATGTACCGCCATAAAATTGGGTATGGTTTTTATCTGCTGGACTTGGGATAACCAAATTCATCTAAAGATTGCTCCAAATATTACAGAAGGTGGATTACCAAAAGGGTTATAGTAGCAGTGGCTGTATTAGTCCCACTTTTAGGCACTAGAAATGATCCAGGTACATATCCCACCAAGGCAGCCTATGGAATTCAAATTCAATTATTTCATTTTGGGGGTGATGCAGGTAGTGCAACGTCACTAGATGAGTAATCAGAGGCCAGGCCATTGCTCTGGGGAGCACGGGTTCTATTTCCACAATGCTAGCTTGTGAAATTTTAATTAAATTCATAATCTGGGACATAAAACTAATCTCAGTAATGGTGACCATGAAAATATCACTGATTGTTGATAGCACATCTGCTTCATTAACGTCCTTTCAGGAAGGAAATCTGCTGTTTTCACCTGGTCTCGGCCACACGTGACTCCAGACCCCCAGTAATGTGATTGATTTTAACCGGACTCTGAAGTAGCCCTTGTATTTAAGAAATTTGATCGCATCACAAAGCCAATTATTAATGCATGATATTTGTTCTTATACTTTCATACTATGTGTTGCTGGCAACACCCTAGGGGGGAATATCCAGTTCCAACTTTTTACTTTATGGTAACTAGCAGGATGTTGAATGTGCGTAATTCAGCAATTGTAATGCCATGAAAAATCAAGAGGAAATGGGTAAAATTTTTCTTGCTGTCCTTTGCAAGCAATGTTCAAATGTATGAATGAGTTTGTCAAAACATTGCGTAACTCGTAAAATTATCTAGTCTTTTTCCTCTGTCCCTTGAGATGTTACAAACAGGATGGATCAAGGGAATCAATAGTTGTAGATAGCATGACAAGGTAAATCATCATGGTTTGTGGAGAGGGCTGCAGCATTGACACAGAACACAAAGAAATTGAATAAGTGAGAAATTTTCAAGATGGTGAACTGTTCCATTCTGGATACATCACAGCATGGTTTGACAACTACACTTCCCAAGACCGCAACAAACTACAGAGAGTTGTGAACACAGCCCCATCCATCACACAAACCAGCCCTCCATCCATTGATGAGAAAACCAGAAGTTGCTAGAAAAGTTCAGTAGGTCTGACAGCACATGTGAAGAGAAATCAGATATAACATTTTGGATCCAATGACCCTTCCTCAGAACTTCCATTCATTGACTCCATCTATACTTCCTGGTGCCTCAAGAAAGCAATCAACATAATCAGAGATAGTAAGAACTGCAGATGCTGGAGAATCTGAGATAACAAGGTGTAGAGCTGGATGAACACAGCAGGCCAAGCAGCATCAGAGGAGCAGGAAAGCTGACGTTTCAGGTTGAGACCCTTCTTCAGAAAAAGAGTCTTGACCCGAAACGTCAACATAATCAAACACCCCTCCACCCTGGTCCTCCACCCTTTTCCATTGGGCAGAGGAGATGACGTATGCCGTGGACTTGTTGCAATGGTAGGTGAATTGCAAGGGATCTAGACAGGCCAGAGTTGATGTGAGCCATGACTCACCTCTTGAAGCACTTCATAATTATGGAGGTCTGTGCCACCGGGCAGTAGTCATTGAGACATGCTGCATGAGTTTTCTTTGGTACCGGGATGATGGTGGTCTTCTTGAAGTGACTTCAGATCGTAGTAAAGGAAGGTTGAAGATGTCAGCAAATACCCCCACCTGCTGGTTCGTGCAGGATCTGAGTGCTCAGCCAGGGACTCCATCTGGGCCAGTCACTCTCCATGGGTTCACTCCCAAAAAGGCCAATATGACGTTTGAAGCATTACTGACAGAACAGGTGCATCTGAGGCTGTTGGGACAGGTGACACTTTGACTGAATGTTAGCCTTTATTGCAAGGGGGAAATGGAGTATAACTGTAGGGTTGTATTCCGATCACAGATCATAACCTTGAATCACCTGTGGATTTTTGAACATATTGAAGTTTTGATTGATTTTTTTCACAAGAGGAGATACAGCCAAAAGATGATTGCAGATGTAAATTCAGTGCCTTTCTGGAGAGGAATCCTGGAAAGAGACGCCCGAGGATGTCAGACATCTGATGATATCATACAATCTGCTGTTCAGCTAGCTGAGAACCAACATGACAGTAGGCAGGCAGAAGGCCTTTGTCATCAAAATAACTGGTCACTAATCTACAAACTAATTAGCTACCTGTTGCTGGCAGGACTTCCATTTGTATACACCTTTGATTCCAGCTTATCTACATCCTTTCTTACTACTGCTTGAACCAGCAACAGTGGTTACAATGAATATCCACCTAGCAAGAGGCAAATCTTCAGCGGCCAGTACCAAGTAGAAGGATTATTCTTACCTCCTCACAGTCAGCTCCACTAACTCACAGATACTCTCTCAGTTCCCGACCACTCCCTGCGCCCACTATGTTGGTCTGTAAATCTAGGTACGGATTTGTTATGGTTCCCTTGTCTTTCTTGTTCCAACATCCCAGGAAAAGAGTATATAATGTACAGCAGGGTCTGATTTCCAGAGCGCTATCCTGTGAGGCATATGCACAGTAACTGCCCTTGCAGAGCCCTCTGCGCCTGAATAACCCGTGTTCGGGTAAGTACAGTGGTCAGTTCTAGGGAATGAGCAGTATTTGTTCCAGCAAAGTAATCAACGTTGCGGAGACCTTCAGTCGAACCGATGGTGTCTTGAGAAAACTGAAGCTTAAGTCAACTTAGGCCGAGTTTTATTCGCTGCACACACCTCATCAGCCACCATTTCTTACTCAGCAGTAGCTGGCCGACGAGGTAACTACGTTTCAGATAATTATACTGACGATCATTTTATTTTCAGCAAACGGGTTAGACCTGCATTTGCAAAGTGGCGGGAGGCGGTGGAACCCCACGGAATAAATCCTCTTTTTAATCAAAGGGAGGGGCATCGGGAAGGCCAGTTCCCGGGAACACGGGACCGTATTTTGAGGAAGGGCCGTAATAAAGAGATATTATCTCCCCTCCCCAGCCCCCCTTTTCATTCACCGAATGCCGCAGGCAGCTGGAAGAACTCCCCGGGGGGCGCCCGCGTACCCGCAGCCATGGAAACGGCTGGATACATAGGGCCAGGTGGGGCCGGCAGCGTGTCTTATTGCAGGCTGCATGAGAGAGAGAGAGAGAGAGAGTCTCCTGCTTCTCTTGATATGTGTGTTCAAGAGCCAGACCTCGCTGTTACGGGGCACGGGTTCAACGTTTGCAGGTAACACCACACTTTGAAGTGGTGTAGAACTTTAAACGGACTATAGAATGAGCGGGGAAGTGGCGGCTGAAAGTTCATTCAATTTGACAGGAAGGACCTAGAAAAACAATATAAAACACTGAGTACAATTCTAAAAGAGGCACAAGAGAGGGACCTGAGTGTATACAAATGTAGGAATTGTTTTACAGACAACTGATTTTTTTTTTGTATAGGAAACTAAAGCCAAATAGTAATCTGTAGATAAAGCTTTATACAAATCAGAGGTGGGGAGGGATGAAAGGGGGGAAATGTCAATTTTCAAAGCAAGAATTGTGGCAGAATTACAGGGCTGCTATTTGGATAATGATACCAGAGTGAGACAGGAAGGGAACGACTTTGTATACTCTGAGTCGTAATTAGGATTGGGCTTGTGGGAGAGGGGGTGGGAAGAATGGTTTAAAAAAAAAGACAAAATTCGTGAACGGGCTATTTCAAGACTAGGGAATGCATTTTTAAGGTGAAAGGAGAGAGATTTAAAAAAGACATGGGACGCAACATTTTTTACGCAGTGTGGTTCGCATGTGGAATTAACTTCCGGAGGAGGTGGTGGAAGTGGGTACAGTTGTGTTTATAAAACATTTGGATAGGTACATGAATAGGAAAGATTTGGAGGGATATGGGCCAGGACAGGCATGTGGGACTAGTTTAGTTTGGGATTACATTCAGCTTGGACTGAAGGGCCTGTTTTCATGCTGTATGACTATGACTGGCAGGAAGAAAAGGGTAATGGAGTAATTTGTTAATAAAGGATGGAATAAATAGCAAGAATTATCTTGAATCAGTAGAATCTGTAGGGTGGAGATAGGAAATGAAAAGAGAAAGAAGTAGTCTATAGGCCTCCGAATAGTAGGTGTATGGTGGGACACGGTATAAATCAAGAGGCAGTACATAAATCATAGGTGACTTTAAGCTTTGTCTAGATTGGGATAATCAGATTGACAAAGTAAGCCATAAGGGACCATTCACAATGTGTATTTGAGACAGTTTCCCAGAACAATATATTGTGGATCCAACTCGGGATCAGGCCAATTTTGCATCTGGTAATGTGTAATGAGGCAGTTTTAATAAATGATGTCAGAGTAAAAGATCCCCTCAAATAGCAGTAGAATTTAGTGTTCAGTTTTGAAGAGAGGAAACAACTGTGATGATCTTAACTCAGGCTAACTATGAAGAGTTAGCCAGAGAGGACTGGGGCAGGAGTTTGGCAGCAAAGATAGTTGAGGAGCAATGGCAGACAGTTAAGAAAATAGCTCATGGCTCATAGTAAGTACATATTCCACTGAGGAGGAAGGGTTCTAAAAATGGCAAGGGCTAGCCATTGTTATCTAAGGAAGTTAAAGATAACGAAAACAGAACATGCTAGAGAAACTCAGCAGTCTGGCAGCATTTGTGGAGAGAGAAACCAAGTTAATGTTTTGAATCCGGTTTGCCTGTCTTTTAGAATTGAAAGGTTTTGGAAAAACACAAACATCAGTTCCCTCCACGACCAAAAGTTGTTGAACTTGAATCCAGAAGGCTATGAAGAGCTTAAGCAGAAAATGAGGCACTGTTGCTCCGGCTTGCTATGTGCTTAATGGGAATGAGGCGGGACAGAAATGTGAGCATTACAGCACGATGGTGTATTAAAATGGTAATTGACCAGAAGGTCAGGATTATGTTGAGTGGAGCGTTCTGCAAAATGGTCAACCAGTTTTTGCTTTCTCCCAAATGTTGAAGAACTGCATTGTGAGCAGTGAATACAGTATAGACCAGATTGAAAGAAGTACAAATAATTTGCTGCTTCACCTGGAGGTAGTGTTTGGGCACTTAAACAGTGAGAATGGTGGAGGTAAAACAGCAATTTGTTACAGCTCCTGCAGTCAAGAGGGAAGGTACCTCCAATTATATTTTCTCTTCCCCTGTCAGCATTCTGAAGGGACTGTTCCTTCCAGGATACCCTGTCCCATTCCTCTATCACCCGTAACATCGTATTCTCCCATGATTCAGTTTTAACTTCTAACATCTAATTCCCCTGAGTTTAAAGGAAACCAGCCTTTGTAAAAATAAAATTATTGAATTTCAAACTGTCCAACCTAATACATTATGAATTTCTAATTGAGATTATGACAAACATGTGGATCTTATAGCATTAATCTCCATCTTTTAGAAGATTGTATTTGTTTTGATAGACTTACTCAAATGTTTTCCAAGGTTGGACAGGCACAGTGGTCTGGTTTGTGCGTAACTGTGGTGAGACTCTTTGCCTGAGATGCTTTTCAGATTACTTTAAGTTGCAGTACTTGTTAGTATAGCTCAGCTGTTTCCAGCTTTAAAGCATGGAGCATAATGCCTGATCATTCTCTCTCAGTACCTTAATACATGTTGCCATCTCCTTTCTGTAATGTAATTTTGTCACGCATTTCTGTTTCACTCAATCTTCACCACCAGTGGCTTATGTCAGATGCTGAATTTGTGAATCCAGTAAGAGGATAAAATGCTGCAGTCACTGTGTACTGAAGGATTTTAATCATTAAATTCTAAACAGTCGGTAAGACGTGTTTGTCTTTTTCAGCTCCTTGATTCGTAAAAACACCTGGTCAATAATTATTGTGAGAGACTTTCTGGATACATAAAAAGCATTACGAATAGTTGTTAAACAGGCTTCTTCATTTTTTTTTGTGAACTTTGTGTGATGGAATGGACTTATAAACTCTTAGGGAATTGTGGCGTGTGGGGTATGGGAAGTGGATGGGAAAGTGCAATTGGAGCCCAAAGTCAGTCATATTGAATGATGGAACAGGCTTGATGGACCATATGATCTACCCTTGCTCCATTTCTTGTGTTCAAACTATGGAATCAGAAGATACCTGCCACACTTCTTAGATTCTCCAACATGGCGATGGAGTAACAGGGCAATGCGTGGGCTCCTGAGCTGAGGGCTTGTCTGATCCTGTCTGCTTGCTTTCATTTCTTTTTCTCGTTTTACTTTTGCTCTTTTTCTTTGTTTTTGTCTCTCTTTTTGTTTATCATCAGCCTTTTGCAGTGGGTTAATTAGCAGCGTCTGCATCAGCAGCACGTGGCATGTGCGCGGAACAGTGGCAGCCTCCCGGTAGTTGGTGGCAGCTGTCATGGCTCCCCCCAGTGATGGGAGGTGGTGGTGGCAGGAAGAATGTGCCCCCTCCCAACAATAGATGTGACAGTCGCAAGCTGACAGAGACTTCAGGCCCAGGTCCCTGCATCGGTGGCTGAGTGTTCCAAGCACCTTTATGGAGTTAGACTTAGACTTTAAGATCTAGATGTTTTTCTGACCTTTTAGCTTTCTTTTATTTCTGCTGTTTTTTGTTTTCAAATTCTGGTTTTGTAACCAAGTTGGTGGGGGAGAATGGCGACTTTGTACACCTTTAACTATACTCTCATATTCCTGTACTTGAGTACACATGACTAATTCGAATATAAAATGTAGCCCCAAATAATAAAGGAAATTAACACATGATCACTGCCGAATCCACTCTTGAAAAGTGGTGGATAAGCAAACAACTCACTGGTGGAGGAGGAGGCTTCACAAATATTCTCATCCTGAATGATGAGACAGCCCAGGTTGTCATTGAATCATAGCCTCTTTTTGTACTTTAAAATTCTATTTCAGCCGTCTTGTCTGTCCTGGCTCCTGAAAGAGCTACCCAGTTAGTCCCATTCTTTAGCTCTATCTCTGTAACCTTCTAAATTCATCACTTTCAAATATATGTCCAGCTCTCTTTAGAAACCTGTTATGAAATCCACTTCCATTACTCTCCCAGGCAGTGCATTCGAAAGCCTAAAAACTCTGAGTAAAGAAGTTTCTCGTCATCTCACTCCCAGCTCTCTTGTTGACAATCTTGAAATTGTGTCCCCTAGTCACCGACATACCAACTAGTGGAAGCAGAATATCCTTCTTTATCTTGTCGACATTGTAGATAAATTTTAAACACCTCAATAAGATCACCTCCTCTTGATCTTCTCTGTTCCAAGAAAAATAAGCTCAGTTTGTCGAATCTTTCCTTGAATCTAAAATCCCTAATTCCTGGTATCATTTTAGTAAATATTTTTAGCACACTCCCCAGGGCTTTAATATGTTTCCTTAAATTAGGTACCCAGAACTGAACACAATACTCCAAATGTGATCTGATGAATGATTTATAGAGGTGTAGAATCACTTCCTTGCTTTTATACTCTATGCCTCAATTTATAAATCAAAAGATCCTCTAAGCTGTCTTAACAACTTTTTTGACTTACTTGGCTATCTTCGAAGAATCGTACATTGTGAACCCTGAGGTATCTCTGCTCCTATATGTCACTCAAAGTTGTACCATTGAGCCTGTGTTGTTTCTCCTGTTTCTTCTACCAGATTGCATTATCTCACATTTCTCTGTATTGAAATTCATCTGCCAGGTGTCTGCCCATTTGACTAACTTGTCAATGTCCATCTGAAGTTGCTTACATCATTCTCACAATTCACTTTCTACCTTGCTTAAATCTGCAAATTTAGAGATTTTTGCCGTCAGTACCCATGTCCAAATTGTTTATATACATCCAAAAATGCAAGATCCCAACACCAATCTCTGGGGAAAACCACTTTCAACTTGTCTCCTGTCTGAGAAATGTCCAGCTATACCTGCTCTGTTTCATGTTTTTTAAGCCAAATTCTAATTCAGGCTGTCAAGTACCCATCAATCCTCAACATGTCTAATTTTCTAATCAACCTGCTATGTGGCACTGTTTCACATGGTTTCTGAAAGTCCAAATATCCAACATCCACATCATTACCCTTGTCCACTGCCAGTGTCACTTCATCAAAGAACTCAGTTAAATTTGTCAGACGTGATCAGCTCTTGCCAAAGACATGTTGACAGTCTAGTACAAATTTATTTTTCTCTAAGTGTTTAATTATCCTATCCCATATTATGGCCTCCATCAGTTTTCCTGCATTTAATCTCAAGCAAACAGGTCTGTAATTTCCTGGATTATCTTTTGCCCCTTTCTTAACAACGGCATTGCATTTGCAAACTTCCAGGCTCTGGGACTAATCCTGCATTGAGAGAGTCCTAGAAAATTCTGTTAACAGCTCTACAATTTTCTCCCTTACCCCTCCCTTCAACCTAGGAAGCATCCTTCTGGGTCTGACGACTTCTCTATTTGGAGTGCAGCCAGCTTTTTTAGCAGCTCTTCTTTATCTATCACTCTACTGCTCAGTTACTTGACACCCATGTTTTGAATTGGGCCATTGTGGCCATTTTCTAATTTGGTAAAGACAGAAGCAAAGTATGCATTTTGTACCCAGCTATACTGTTGACTTGACTGAGCAGCTTGCTGCTTATGGGGATCCACAATATCCTTTGCTAATCTTTTACTATTAATATGTTAGAAGAAAATTTTATTATTTGTTTTAGTGTAGCTTGCCATGCTTTCCTCATGCGTACACATAGCTATCCTCATTGCATCCTTAGCCTCTCTCCTGCATTTGAGATACTCTTCCTGAATGCCATTGCTGTTGTTATTCAGTGCAAATGTTTAGCCTCATCTTTTGCAACAATCTTCAACCGAAAGTGCTGAGTGGAGAACCCATCTCCTTTCCACCAGAGGAGGATCTGGCATCACTGATCCCCATATTCAGCCAAACAGATTCACTCCGTGTGAAATCAATAATACTGCCGCGACAGTGGGCTCTGACAATATTTGCATTGTAACTGTGCTGGAGGAGCTTGGCTAGGGAAGCAGCAACTTCTGGAGCCCAAGTCTTCAGTACTATTGTAATGTTGTCAGGGTCTATAGCCTTTGCACTATCCAGTGTCTCCAACTGTTTCTAATGTTATGAGGATTGAATGATTTTTGGCTGAAGACTGGTATCTGTAATGCTGGGGACTGCTGGAGGAGGCTGAGATAGATCATCCATTCGGCACTTCTGGCTGAAGATCGCTGCAAATGCTTTAGCCTGATCTTTTGCACTGATGTGCTGGTCTCTTCCATCATTTGAGGGTGGCGATATTTGTGCAGCCTCCTCCTCCAGTGAGTTGTTTAATTGTCCACCACCAGTCACAACTGGATGTGACAGGACTGCAGAGCTTAGATCTGATCCATTGATTGTGGGATCACTTAGCTCTGTCTGTCTTTTGCTGCTTATGCAGTTTGGTGTGCGAGTAGACTGGTAGCTTCACCAGGTTGACAGCTCATTTTTAGGAATGCCTGGTGCTGCTCCTGGACTCCTGCACTCTCCATTGAACCAGAGTTGATCCTCTGCCTTTGGGGTAATGGTTGAGTGGGGGATATGCTGAGCCATGAAGTTGCAAATTGTGCTGGAGTACAATTCTGCTGTTGATGGCACACAGTGTCTCATGGATGGTCAGTCTTGTGTTGCTAAATTTGTTCAAAGTCTGTCCCTTTCAGCACAGTGATAGTGCCATACAACATGGAGACTATTCTCAATGTGAAGGTGAGGCTTTGTCTCCACAAGGATTGTGTGGTGGTCACTTACAGATACTGTAATGGACAGGTGCAGCTGCAGTGGCAGGTTGGTAAGGATGAGGTCAAGTATGTTTTTCCCTCTTGTTGGTTCCCCCACCAGCTGGTGCAGACCCAGTCGAACAGCTATGAGCTAGTCAGGTCCTATAGAACAATCAGTAGTGCTGCTGCTGAGCCACTTTTGATAGTGGACATTGAAATCCCCCATCCAGAGTACATTTTTGCACCCTTGCCACTCCCAGTGGTTCCTCCAGGTATTGTTCAACACGGAAGAATGTTGATTCATCAGCCAAGGCAGGACAGTATGTGGTAATCAGCAGGAGAATTCCTTGCCTATGTTTAACCTGATGCCATGAGACTTCATGGTCCAGAGTCAATATTGAGGACTCCCAGAACAGCTCTGTCCTGGTAGTATACCACTATGCTGTTGCCTCTGCTGGGCCTGTCCTCCAGTTGGGACAGGAGAATTCCAGGGATGGTGACAGTGGTGTCTGGGACATTGTCTGTGAGTTATGAGGAATGAATATTAATATGTCAGGCTGTTGCTTGACTATTCTGAGAGACCACTCTCCCAATTTTGGCACCAGACCCCAGATGTTAGTGTGGAGGATTTTGCAGGGTTGACAGAGCTGTTTCTGCTGTTGTCTTTTCCAGTGCCTAGGTCAATTCCAGGTGGCCTGCCTGATTTCATTTCTTTTTTGAGATTTTGTAGCGATTGGTAAAACTGAGTGGCTTGCTCGGCCATAGTTGAGAGTCAACCACACCACTGTGGGTCTGGAGTCACATGTAGGCCAGACCAGATGGCAGATATCCTTCCCTGAAGGATATTACAATTAGAATTAAAATTAGGTATTATTGTCACTTATACTCAAGAACAGGGATACAGGATTACAGTGAAAAGTTTAGTGTCACCATTCACAGAGTCATCTTAGGTACAAGGTACCTAGGTACAAAACGTTGGGTAGAAAAGTAAAAGTATAAAGAAATAAATGAAAAGTTCAACATCAAAATTCTTCTCCTTTTTATAAAGTAGTAAATAAGAAATAAAGTTGAAAGTTCCAAATTACAATCATTCTTTAGTCATGGGGCTGCAGTTGTGCCACATTGGTTTTCCCCACAAGGGCTCGCTTGCTCTCTCTCTCTCTCTCTTTCCCCCCCTCTCTCTGGCTCCGTCCTCTCTCGCTCACTCTGTCTGTCTATACATCTCTCTCTCCCACAACCCCCACCCTGTGCTGTCACCTCACTCTTGATTGCCATCTGGGCCCACCAGACAACTTGTCACAGCCACTGGAGTCCTGCTGTGGTGCTGCACTGGGCCCCCAGTCCGGACACACCAACAGCTCTTGGGGCTGACTGCCACAGTCCGCGCACTGGTCCCCCAGCCTTGGCCATAGCCATGGCTGCCTTCACGACTGAGCTCCCTCCAGAAAGTAAGTAGAGGAAAAAACTGAAAGAAAAGAAAAAAATCAAAAAAAGAAGAGAGAAAATTGGTCAGAGTGGACAAGCTCCAGCTCAGGAGTCCAACTCCACTGCCATCTTGGATGACATTAGTGAATGAGATGGGTTTTTCTGACAGTCAAAAGTGGTTTCGTGATCATTAGCAGATTCTTAATTCCAGATTTTTTTTATTGAATTTGAATTCAAATTCCACCCAGGATTTAAATCCAGGACCCCAGAACATTTGCTGAGTTTCTAGATTAATAGAGTAGTGATAACATCACTAGGACATTGCCTCCCCATTGTACTGAAAACTTGCCACACCCTAAGGCAAGCTGTTCAGGTGCAGCTGAAACACTGACATCTACCCAACAATGTGGAAAATTGCCCAGGTGTGTTCTGTACATGCTCAGCTGGGTAAATCCAACCCAGCCAATTACACACCCCTCCCCCTGCACTCCCCCCACCCCGCATCAGTAAAAGTGATGAAAGGTGTCATTAACAGTGCTATCAAGTTGCACCTGCTCACTGATTGCCCAGTTTGGGTTCCACCAGGACCACTCAGCTCCTGACCTTGTTACAACCTTGGTTCAAACATGGTCAAAAGAACTGAATTCCAGAAGTGAGGTGAGAGTGACAGCCCTTGACTTTAAAGCTGCATTTGACTGACCGTGGCTTCAAGGTACATTAGCAAAACTGCAGTCAATTGGAATCAGGAGGTAAACTCTTCACTGGTTGGAGTCCCACCTGATACATAGGAAGATGGTTGTGGGTTTTGGAGGTCAGTCATCTCAGTTCCAGGACATCTCTGCAGGAGGTCCTCAGGGTAGTCCTAGGCTCAACCATCCTCAGTTGCTTCATTAATGACTTTCCCACCATTATTAGGTTGCAAATAGCAATTATTGCACCATGTTCAACAGCATTTGTGATTCCTCCGATACTAAAGCGTTCCATATCCAAATGCAGCAAGTCCTGGACAATGTCCAGGTTTGGGCTGACAAGTGGCAAGTAACATTCAGGCGACATAAATTCCAGGCAAGGACTATCTCCAGTAAGTGCCAATCTAACCATTGCCCCTTGACATTCAACAGTGTTACCATCACCGAATCCCTCCACTATCAATATCCTGGGGGGTCCCTTTTGACCAGAAAATCAACTGGACTAGTCGGATAAATATAATTGTTACAAGAGAAGGTCAGAGGCCAAGAATACTCCTGTGAGTAACCCACTTCCTGACTCCCCAAAGTCTGTCCACCATATATAAGGCACAAGTCAGGACTGTGGAATATGCCCCATTTGTCTGGATGAGTGCAACTCCAAAAACACTCAAGCAGCTTGACACCGTCAAGGATAATGCAGCACATTTGATTTGCACTACATCTACAAACATCGCCTCCCTTCACCATTAACACTCAGTAGCAGAGTATGTACCACCTACAAGATGCACTGCAGAAATTCAATAAAGATCCCCAGACAGCACTTCCAAACCCATGAGCACTTTCATCTCGAAGGACAAGGGTAGTAGACACGCGGAGCACCACGACTTACAAGTTCCCCTCTAAGCTACTCACTTTGCTGACTTAGAAATATGTCACCATTCCTTGAATATCATTGGGTCGAAATTCTGCAATTCCCTCCCTAACAACATTCTGGGTCTGCTTACAGCACGTGTACTGCAGTGATTCAAGAAGACAGTTCACCATCATCTCAGGGGCAACTAGAGGTGGCAATGAATGCTGGGTCAGCTAGAGATGGCCACACCACAACTGAGCATCCAAACAACTGGGAGTGATATTTTTAAATAATATTTTCTTCCCCATGTGTATTCTTGTTATTATTTACATTATGTAATAACATTATTTCTCGTATATTGCAGAATATGTTTTCAGCTACAAGAACGTCAAAGCATTTAAGTGCTGAGACCATCTTGAAAACAGACACTCCTCGCACACGTGAACTGAAGACACTTCGAGCAAAACGTTTGGCTTACTTTGTAGGCCCTAACCGTAACTGCATAAATATACCTATAGCTGATAGCAGTTCAGAAGCTAATGACAAACAAAGTTTTGGTCATAATGTGAGTTATCCACCAAGAGAAAATTTGCTAAATGCTGAGCACAAAGGAAAAACGCTTGATTGTAATGACTCAGTTCAATATACAAGAATTCAGGATATAGAAAAGGGCTGTCATAGTGATTTAGAACCATCATCGTTGGCACTCTCTAGGAATGATAAAGCAATTATTTGCTTGCCAAAGCCAGACTATAACATGCTGCATAATCCTACTATATCAGAAATCCAAAAGCTCAGGCATATTCTAAGCTGGGCTCAGAAAATCCTAAAAAATAGTGAGAAGGCTATGACTGTCCCAGTATCTCAAAACGTTTGTGCAGTAAATGAAAAAGGTACTGTGAGCCACATGGATTCTGACACTAAACAGTCAAGTACGTTTTATTATTCTCAGGATACTGATCAAAGTATCCACACCACATCTTCCACTGACAGGTTGTGTGGGTCTCAATACTCAGCAGATGCTTCCAGATCTTCTGATAGCTGTAGCTCGCTTGAGTTATTAAGACCTAGTAGGACCTTAGTTCAGAATTCCTCCTTAGCTACCAGGCTGGTTGAAGAACAATGTAATTTGACAAATTCTGATTATTCAAGCAAGGAGCATATTTTTCCTGATAATATTTGGAAAGGCAGTTTCTCTGAAGAAGAAACTGCATGTGGAGATAATATTTCAAGTAATAACTGGAAAAATTGTGGTATAGAGGAAGGTAAAGTGCATGAAGCTCAATTAGAGTCTCTGGCAAATAAAAGCCCCCATTTTGTGATCAGTGATATGAGTGCAGTCAATAGGGATAAGTACTTCTGGTCTCCTCTTGAAGGTAGCTCGGATGAAGAGAATGGCAGAGGACATGGAGAAAGAATGGAACCAACCAAATCAACTGGAACAGTAACGCTTAGAAAATCCTCTGCAATATGCTGTTACACTTCCAATCAATTAACAAGTCCTATTAATCTACATAACACTACAGAGCACAGTGCATCAAGTTTTTGCGATAGTGAAAAATGTAATTATACACGGGAATTTCTTGAGGCAGAGGAATATTTATCAGCTGGTAATCATAAGATGTCAAAAGAAGATTCAGCAGCTGCAGGACTCCCTGATAGTTTGTTAAATCTTGAAAATGCTAGATTTGAATTCAAATCACAGATGAATTCATCAGCTATTCCAAAACTAGGTCTTTCAACCACATGTAAAGGGACAACAGTAACCTCAGATGAAGCAATGTCAGCAAATGACATAAATGAAGGAACAAAGTTAGTCACTGCTTTCCAAGAAGGACCACAAGTTGAACAATTCCCCAAAAGACCAAGAAATTTAAATCTTACGAATGGAAATAAAACATTGCTTTCAGATTCATCAATGTCTCCTAAATGTTGTAGTGGCAAAATAACAGACAAGACGGTGGCAAAAAAGCACCTAACTTTGAGAAGTGATCCATTTAAAAAAGAAACTAACGATAATCATGATGAAAATGAAACAAGGCAAAAAATAATTGATTATCGGTCAGCTAGTAATTTGACTTCGGCTTCTTCCTCTTTGCTACTATCCTCTGATTCTAGTTACTCAAAGGAATCCAATTCGCAATTTGTAAAAGAGCAGTCCAATGGAGGAGAGACAGACCAAACCATGGGTGATAATATTGACTCTTTCCTCTCTGTAAGTAATCTGGTCAAATTCTGCCCAACATGTGCAAGTGGTAACAGTTCAACTGATAACTGGTGCATGGAATGTGGATGTGTTCTGATTGGAATAACACCACAGTTTGATACAGTCACCAGTAATGTTAATGAAATATCATCTTTGAATCACAGAGATAGTCCTATGCAAAAGAAATCAGACCTGTTGCTAACAAAAGCAGCGGCTGCATCAAATGAACATTCTGACGTTGTGGATTCTGATGAGATAAATAGTTTGAAATATTCCACATTTAATACTTGTATTTCTTCAGAGACCAGTGATCCTCAGCTAAATACATATGATAAATATCTTCTGTATATGGAACACCTACAGAAAATTCGAGGTCAACATCAAACTAAAGTACAGCAGCCAACAGATACGCTTTTATTAAAGGAAAATGGAAATCCGAAAGAAGTAGTGGATAAAAGCAACAGCTATGGTTTGAAACAGGAAATGGCAAAATATAATACTGCCACATTCAAAGCATCTGCATGTTTCTCTGGCTATACTGACAAATTCCAACTTGGCTATGGGCAAGACTCTGAAGGCATCTCTATGATTAAGCCAGACATAGGAGCTATATGTTTAGAAGAAAAGGCAGAAGAAATCTGTATTATACCAGAAACTTCAGTGCTGCATTGTATTCCAGACAGGAAAGATGTTCAGCAAATAAACTATGTAGAAACAGCAAGAAACATTGGACAAAGAGTTTTTTTGAAGCATTCTATTGGAACTCAGCTGGAGAACCAAATCTCTACAACACGTGAAAACAAAAAAATAACTTTTAAAGGTAATTATTGAATAATTCACAATTCATCTTTTCTCCCCTTGATTCTCACAAATTCTATGTATACACTTTGCTCTGTTACTTACTAAACCAGTAATTACATTTTGAAAGTATAAGATGTAAATATTTGAATATACATGAAACTAATCACGGATTTGTGATTTTTTTCAAAGAAATTCTGTCAAAGAATAATGCATAATACGTTTATGTTACCTTGATCCAGTGCTGACAGGATATCTCAGATTGCATTCTTGCTATTCACCCTATGCATCAGAGTTTGCAAGGTTTTTTAAAGAATCCTTACAGTGCAGAAACAGACCATTCAGCCCACTGAGCCCACACTGACGCTCCAAAAAGTTTCCCACCCAGATCCAGACCCAATCCCCAACCCTATCCCTGTAACCCTGGATTTCCCATGGCTAATCCATCTAGTTTTCATATCCCTGGACACTACCTGCCATTTGGCATGGCCAGACCACCTATTTTTGCACTTTGGAGTTATTGGGATTGGCAAAGTAAATGCACAGTGCAACTCAGTTTCACTTCATGGGTAAGCATCTGGGTGTGTACTACAACAGACGGTTCAGCACTAAAATCAATTGAGAAAAGTTCTGGAACTTTGTTCTGTTATTTCACCTGTTTGCACAAATATCTGAACTGGTTACTTGCTCAGTATAAGTGTGCAGGTAAGCTGGATTTGGGTTAGGGTTAGGGTTATCCATTCTCACAAAAGAAGGAGTGTATCTTCTCGTGTTTAGGATGTGCCAAAGCACTTTGGCCAATGAAATGTCTTGAAGTATCTCTGCTGTTGTTATGCTGGAAACTATGGCTGTCAATATGTACACAAAGTCTCACAAACAGTAAATTAAGAATGATGAAATAACCTCTAATGTTTGTTGACATAGATCTATAATTGTTGTTAAGCATGGTTCAGAGCCAGTGCTAGGATCTTTTGTGTATAAGGTGTCAATTGTGTTGTGGTCTGAATTCCATCAATTGTTCAGTAAAGTAGTAGGAGGGGGAGAAGGTGGCGGAGTGAAAATGTCACTGGATGAGTAAACTAGAGGCACAAGCTTAAGCTTGGGAACATGGTTTTGCATTCAATAAACCCTCCCTGATGAAAAGGATAGAAAGCTATAGCAACATGTTTCTGTTCAGCAATGTTCAAATGCTATTTCATAACCTCCAAAAATCCCAAAAGCACCTCATTTTAAATGAGATAACAAGGTGTAGAGCTGAATGAACACAGCAGGCCAAGCAGAACAGAGGAGCAGGAAAGCTGACGTTTTGTGCCTAGACCCTTCTTCAGAAAATCTGAATCATCTAAATCATTTTAAATGAACTAGTTTTGAAGTGCAGCTACTATTGAAATGTAGGAGAAGGCAACAGTCAATTTGAATGCAACTGACAAACAGTAATGATGTCAATAACCAAGTAACTAGTTTCAGTTATGCTAGGTGACAGATAAGAATTGTTTTGGATGCTCAGAGACTACCCTACTCTTGGATTAATAGAGTGGGACCTTTTACTATGCAGGTGAGAGAGCCAGTCATTTCATCAGAAAACATTTTTAAAATTTGTTCAGGGAATGTGGGCTTCACTGGCACAGCCAGCTAATTGCCTATGTATAATTGCTTTTGAGAATGCAGTGGTGAGCTGCCATATTGAAATATGATGCAGTCCATTTGGTGTAATGATATAGCCACAGTTCTGTTAGAGAGGTGTGGTTCAGGATTTTGACTCAGCCTCATTGAAGGAACAGTGATACATTTACGAATCAGAATGGCAAGTAGCTTGGAAGGGATTTTGCAGGTGACAGTATTCCCATGTACCTGGTATCCTTGTCTTTCTTGATGATATTGGTTCTGGGTTGGTAGGTGCCCTCTAAGGAGACTTGGTGAATAGCTACAGCGGTCATGAGATAGTACACACTGCTGCTACTGAATATCAGTGGTAGAGTGAGTGGATGTGGTTTCAAACGAGTATGCTGTTTGTCCTGGATGGTGTCAAGCTTCTTGAGTACTGTTAGAGCTGCATCCATCCAGACAAGAGGGGAGTATGCTACTACTTTCCTGATTTTTGCATTGTACGTGATGAATAGGATATGGGGAGTCAGAAGTTTGTCACTTGCTGTGAAATTCCTAGCCTTTGAGCTGCTGTTCTAGTCATTGTATTTATATGACCAATCCACTTTGGTTTCTATTCATTGGTGAAACATAGGATGTTCATAGTGATGCAATCATGATGCTTTTGAATGTCAAGTGGAAATGATCAATATCTGGCGCTTATATAGCATGAATGACAGTTGTTGTCCCACAATGTGCTCAAGAGATCTGTGCAGCCAGAAGGAAAGTCACAGGGAATATTGGTTCCAAGGAATGATCCTGCAAGCATGACTACGTCAAACTACTCTGTGAGACACCCTCTCAATTTTGGCACAAGCCACCAGATTTTGGTAAGGAAGACTAAGCAGGGTCAGAAAGGCTAAGTTTGCTGTTATCGTTTCCAATGCCAAGATTGACATTGGATGATCTGTCTAGTTTTATTCCTTTCAGGCCTTTAAGCAGTTTTGGTGAAACTGAGTGGCTTGTTAGGCCATTCCATGGGTCAGTCCAGTGTCAACATGACAAAATTCCTTTTGTTTCTTTGCCTAAAGAACATTAATGAACCGGATGGGGTTTTACAAACATCAACAATGTTTCATTCGTCATCATTAGTCTCTTAAATACAGATTTATTTAATGAAATCAATCCTACCTTATACTCTAGTGGGATTTGAACCTAAGTACATGGGTATCTGGTTTATTAGTCCAGTGACAATTCCATTGCCTACCCTAGAGATTACACTTCAATAGTGCATCACTTCCACAGCTGAAATACCAGTCTACATTGTGTGCTAAGTGTCCAGGGTGGATTTTAAACAAAAATGACTAATTTTGGCTTTATTAGTGTTAAGATTGTAAGAATTAGGAAAGGCTGAGGAAGGAAACGAATTCCACTTGTTTTCATTTCTTAAGGCAGGTGCAGACAGTACAGGAGATGGTGTGTTAAGTTTTAAGTTCATAACAGATAAACTTTTCTGGTGAATGCCTTTTTGTTTGTCATGACTTAATTCATTGTGAACATGATGCTAGACTGTATAAATGTCCTGAATGAAATACTGGATGTATATCCATTTTAAGACTGTGGCAGTGGAAGCTCCATGGCATTTGTAGGTTGCTGGATAAACTGCAGATAAGCACTTAATGGAATCTGTGCTGCTGCAATCAACAGCATTTCTTTGCTGAAAAACTACTAACCTAATATTGAATAATGGAGCTGTAAATATGGATCAATGTTGTGTTATTGTACTTGATGATCTGGGTTAGGGGATTGTGAGGAATAATGAAAACAAAAGGACATCCTTCCATCCTTCCTTTAATACGATGAGTAAATGGAGAAGGGAAATTGATGGGCCTAACAGCCTTTCTATGTTCCAATTACTTTATTTCTTAAGAATATTTAAAAAAGTATTGGGAGTAGACCATTGGCCAGACCTGGAGCCTACTCTGCAATTCAGTGCGATCATAGTTGATCGTTGGCCTCATTTCGACTTTCCAGTCTAGTCACCATATCTCTTCTGCTACCGGGGTAGACTATTCCAAACGTTCACAACTCTTTCAGAAAAGGAATTTCTCTGCATTCAGTCCTAAATTATCAGCCCCTTATCCTAAGAGCTTGCTCCCAATTTCTAGATGACCCTGCAGGCTCTCTTAGGATCTACCTAGCTAAGAGTCTTGAGGGTTTGCTGAGAAAATGTGCTTCCAGGCAAAATAACAAAATGCTATTGTGTAAACAGATTTGTTAATTAAAATTCTGTCATTAGTTTACATCATAATTTCATGGCAGGATATTTGACTGAGACTCTCAAAGTTAAAACATAAAATCAAAACACTTTTATTTTTAAGATGCAGATGTAAAGCCCAGAAAGAGGACAAGTATCCAACCACGTTTGAATCAATATAAAAGGTGCTGGGAGAAATCCAGCACTGCTTGGTCATCTTATGCATATGGAGCATTAAAGCCAAGGTATAGTATCCAGTTACAATTGATTAACGCTGAACTTCAGTTGTTTGATTTCTGCCTTAAATTTATCACTATCTGCTCCTGCATGCACTCGAGTTCCTCAAGATTGGATAACTTTCATTAACTAATAGTGTCAGATTGTCCTACTACAGATGGCATTACAGCCAAGATCAATTCTGTTCTTATTTTGTCCGATATAATGCCACAACAGTTTTCCAGCAAGAAGTGCTGAATTACAGTCAACGGTAGGCACCCTGGCTGATCTAGCTTACTCTTCCTGCTCTTTAACTTAAGGTGGCTGAGGCCAAAGTTCAGAAGAAAACTATTCTCAAACCATTATGCCTGCATCAGCTCTCTGAGCACTTCGGCTTGGTGCCAGTCTCCTGCCTTTTTCCTATAGCCCTGCACATCATTTCTATTTAAATAATTATCTAACATCTGCATGAAAACCTCAATTAAACCTGCCTCTACCTCACTTCTAGGCAGTGCATTCCAGAGTCCAGCTACTTGCAAAACATTTTTTTTTTTACTTTGCATTTGCTTCTTTTGCAAAACACTTTAAATCTGTGCCCACTGGTTCTTGATCCTCTTATGAATGAGAACTGTTTCTCCTCATCTATCTACTCTGTCAAGGCCCTTCATGATTTTGAAAACTTCTGTCAAATCTCCTCTCAACCTTCACCCCTCCAAGGAAAACAGTCCCAATTTCTCCAATCTCCCCTTGTAAACTAAAGTTTCTCATTCATAAAACCATTGTTGTAAATCACTGTTGTACAGACTCTTTGCTGAGATCACCTGTTCTGCAAATGAACCAAAATTTTTCGTCATTCAATTTGACATAAATGATTACATTCTAGAACCAAAGCACCTGGAGTTTGGTCTGATTTTCATTGTCAGATGATTTTTGCTGACCCTGTAAAGTGAGAATGGACTGGAAGGCACTTTCTATTGCTAGCAATTTTATTCTTAAAATCAGAAGTGTTTCACAGCTTTTGATGGAAGAATGTTGGGTGTTTTGTGTTACTGAATGACCATCAATGACACTAGTGTATACTTGAGTTTCAAGAATTGGTGGCTACAAATGATAAATTCTCACTCCTTCTGGCCTTCGTCCTGAACGTATACTGGTTCTGCAAGAGCAAACTTTCAAATTTGATGTTACTTGTGAAGATATTTAATGAACTCAATTGTTATAACATGCCATTTAGTTTTTATTACATCTGTGTAGCTGCATATGAAGCAAATATCGTGAAATGTTGATGCAGTTTGAGCCAAAAGAAGCTGAGGAGCTGGAATGGGAGACTGTCACTGTCACGGAAATCGAGACAGTTAACACTTTGAAATTATTTGAGCAGAGAAGAAAACTAAAATAAATCTTAAACTTACTTTAAAATAAACAGTATCTATAACATTTTCAAGATATTTAGGATTTCTTTTAGCTGAATCTATATATTAATCTTCCCAAAATGTTTTTGGGTTTGAGCTGGTATTTAACCTGTCAGGTGCCTGAAATAGTAGGAACTGCAGATGCTGGAGAAGCTGAGATAATGAGGTGTAGAGCTGGATGAACACAGCAGGCCAAGCAGCATCAGAGGAGCAGGAAGGCTGACGTTTCGGGCCTAGACCCTTCTTCAGAA